>LR738715.1:147168041-147211951 GCA_902687465.1 Secale cereale
AATAGGCGATTTTTATGAAATGCTTCAAAACATGGTAGTTTCGAAGACAAACGATGAACTCAATCCTATTACTATGCAGCGGAAAGTTGACTACACTAGATAAGCCATAGTCATGTATTCAATGAAGTGAAAGCACGAAGACTAATAGCAGCTAGGCAGTAGGGATCATGATGGAAGAAGGAATGAAACCAATCACAACAAGTAGATACTCAGTGAAGTCAATCAGATAAGGCAAGCATGCTATGACTTCACAACATAGAGCAGTAAGTAAAGGGAAAGAAAGGATAGAACCAGTAGCTCGGGGAAGACAGTGATTTGTTAGACCAGTTCCAGTTGCTGTGACAACTGTACGTCTGGTTAGGGAGGCTGAGATTTAACTCAGAAGACTGCGTCTTCACCTTGTTCCCCTTGAGCTAAGGACACCTAGTCCTCGCCCAATCACTCTGGTAAGTCTTCAAGGTAGACTTCCAAACCTTCACAGACTTCGTTCACCGGCGATCCACAATGACTCTTGGATGCTCAGAACGCGACGCCTAACCGGCTGGAGGAAACACAGTCCTCAAGTGTAATAAGTCTTCAGGTCACACGGACAGAAAGACTTCAGTGATGCCTAACACTCTTTGGCTCTGGGTGTTTTTGGCTTTGTCCTCGCAAGGATTTCTCTCTCAAATGCTTCGGAGGTGGGTTGCTCTCAAACGACAAAATCCGTGCAATAACTCTGAGCAGCCACCAATTCATGGTGTAAGGGGTGGGCTATTTATAGCCACTGGGCAACCCGACTTGATTTGTCCGAAGTGACCCTGGGTCACTAAGGAACTGACACGTGTTCCAACGGTTAGATTTCAAACACACATAGCAACTTTACTTGAGCTACAAGTAAAGCTGACTCATCCGACTCTGGATAAGGTTTGCTCTCATAGTCTTCGCTCGAAGACATAGGATTTGGTTGAGCATCACTTCAATCACTCTGACTTAGTTCACTTGGACCCCACTTAACAGTACGGTGGTTCCTATGACTCAACAAAGAAGAAAAGGAAACAACGAAACATCTACGTCTTCGCTTTCCATAGTCTTCACACAATGTCTTCTCATGTCATAGTCTTCAATATGATTATCTTCATATACCACCACTGATATCAATGTCTTCATACATTTTTAGGGGTCATCTCCGGTAGGTAAACCGAATCAATGAGGGACTACTACCTGTGTTATCCTGCAATTCTCACAAACACATTACTCCCTCAACCAGGTTTGTTGTCAATACTCCAAAACCAACTAGGGATGGCACTAGATGCACTTACAATCTCCCCCTTTTTGGTGATTGATGACAAACTGGTTGAAGTTTTCAACGGGGATAAAGATATGTGAAATTGTAAAGGATAAAGGTATTGTCTTCGTAAGTAGCAAAAGGCTCCCCCTGAAGATGTGCATATAGTTGATTTGCCTTTGAATGCAAATGCACATGGCAGGTTGTACTTGTGGAGATCCTCTTCAACTTATGAAGACCATTCATCATGCACAATTGATATGTCGAAGATAATGACATGCATAATGAAAAATGGACGTCTGCAATAATGACTAAGTGCGGAATATAAGATAGCAAATGCGGAATTTATCATCGCATTACAGAGTAGCATAAAAACGTAGCAGATGACCATGAGTTTAAGTGTTACAACTCAAAGAACCAAATGTAGCAAAACGAGAGTTGTAAACACGAGGCAAATTATAAAGCACCCGCCCATATGGACCCGCTTGAAGACTATCAACTCATATGCTTCTCCCCCTTTTGTCAGTAAGGACCAAAAAGGTTTGAAGACATAGAGCCTCTACTCGGTCCCAGTTGGAGCAGGAGAGGATGCAGGGTCGACGTTGGTGTTTGGCGGTGCAGAAGTAGTTGGTGCAGTGTCGATACGCGCTGAAGTAGGAGGAGGTGAGGTAGCATCATCTTGATCATCGATCACCCTGGCATCGATTGTTGCAGCGGAGGAGGAGTATTCAGAATCTTCAAGAGATGGAGTTCGACGCATAACAACAGTCCTGGGAGGAGTGTGGTCAAACTTGAATCTATCTGTGAAGCCATCGTCTTGAAGATCCGCTTCAGCACTCAGCAAGGTCAAACTCTTCCAAGACCTCCGACATGTTGATGGCTTCTCGCCCCTCGTTGGTTACCCCAAGTGGAAGGTTTGAGATGCAGTGTAGCGGAAGTTTTCCGTTAGCAAAGATACCAAGGATCGATTTCCCCGAGACTCCCAGTTTCAACAAGAAGGTGTCAACTGCTAACGGCGCCAGATATTAGCAATCAACGTGGACCTGCACACAGATACAAATAACTTTGCTCCCAACGAGTACAGAGAGGTTGTCAATCCCTCCGGCCTTGTCGTTTACAAAGGATCAAACGCAAGTGATAATAGTGATAGGTATTGCTGCAATAGTAAGTAAAAAGCGGAAAGTAAATAGCGGATGTGATCAGTGATGGTAATATGGAGCGGGGTCCCATGATGTTCACTAGTGATGTCTCTATCCCAAAAGACGATAAAACAGCTATGTGAGGTAAACGAATTACAGCTGGGCAATTGACAGAACCATGTGCGCAAACCAATGCTAACTATGTTGCAAGAAAGATAGAGGTTCAAAGCATGGGCGGTACGCCAAGGCAAGTAGACCGAAATCCATCTGCATCTACTACTAATCATCCACCTTGAGATATCTATCCAGAACATCTCGCTGGTATTAAGTTGCGAGTCCCACACATAGTGTAAACTCAAAGCAACAGACAACTGCATTAAAAGAACTTTGCGTAAAGTAAACAATCCTTGCACCCGCGGGCACAAGCACCGTTGTTTTCCTCCTTGTGGCAACAACACATCCCCTAGACTCATGTTTCTGTCACTCAAGCTAGTCATCCAGGGGCATGAACCCACAATCAAGCATAACGTTCCCTCTTGGAGTCACTACCTACTACTTGGCCAAAGCAATAAATAACAACGGAGAACATGCAAGAATTACTTACGAACATAAATATAAAAGAGGTGAATCAAATATATTACTCAAACACAATCTGAACATAATCTCACAATTCATCGGATCCCAGCAAACTCATCATAGCAACAGCATAAGGATTACATATGTGCCTCGATCATGTAGGGCAGCTCACGAGGACTAATTAGTGAAGCGCAAGAACGGGAGGAGAACATCACATAGCTACTGGTCATGGACCCATGGTCCAAGGGAGACTACTCACAACTCATCTGGGAGGCGTCCATGGTGGTGGAGAGGCTCCCGGTGGTGATCCTCCCCTCCGGCAGGGTGCCGGGAAGAGTTCTCCTGGTGCTCCCGATCTTGGAAGCGCGGTGGCGGCGGAACAGAGATGAGATCGCGAAAAAGGGTTCCCGTCTCGAGGGTTTCGGGACACGATATAAATATATGCCAAAGGGGGGCATCAGCGGAGGCCTGGGGGGCCCAGGCGCCCCCCGGCGCGGCCAGGAGGGGGGCTGCGCCACCAGGGCGCCTGGAGCCCTGGTGGCCCCCCTCCGGCTGTACTTCGGGTGCCGGGAAGCTTCTGGAACGCTGATTTTTTATATAATTTTTCCGGGATTTTTCTGGCAGTTCTCGTAATGGGAAAACCTGAAATACAAAAACAGCAGAAAACAGAAACTGGCACTGGGGTGCACTGAGTTAATAGGTTAGTCGAAATATGATCAAAAGTGTATGGAAGTGTATAAATATCATAGCAATATCACCCAAAAGAGGCATGGAGCAAGCAGAAATTATAGATACGTTTTGGACGTATCAACATCCCCAAGCTTAATTCCTGCTCGTCCTCGAGTAGGTAAATGATAACAAGAATAATTTATGTGGTGACATGCTATTAACCATATAAGGATTTTTCATAGTCATATGATAAAAGCTTACTGAGACAATGAATCTGTAGTAATTAAGTTGCCTCATGAGAAAATCACAAAGAACTAAAAGTTTTACAATATGATACTGAAACATCAAATAGATTTGTAATGAGCATGGTGTGCAAATATGATAAAGTGATATCTCGCTTGCCCCCTTTAGTGAAGCAAAACATAAATGCAGGGGCACCTCCAAGGTTTAGGTGATGACTAGATACAATCATTTCAGAATAAACAATATCACAATCATGCAATAGACAATGCTACTTTGGGACAATGCACATTACACTCAGAATGACAATCATGCTCTCAGTAGTTGGTGCTTTAAAAGAAGGTGGAGACTCTCGAACCGTGGCTTTTGTTGGCAAGGTTGAAAACCCGTAGTCGGAAACAAAGACAGAGCATGTACCAGAGCTCTTGGTTTTAAAAATAGAGGTAATAATTATTATTTTTAGATTATGCATGTTTCATCAACGAATGCTAGCAGACAACTCAATCACTTCTTGAGATGGACAAGTTTCGAGGAACGGCTCCCGAATGAGGACGATCACATCCTCTTAATCTCCTTTGTTTATCACTGCCAAAGTTTTCTGATTTCTCATGAACAAAGCGTGAAGGAGGGTTTGTTTTTTATATTATTTTTGAGCCGGGCGCACTCAATGCCAGTTCCTTCTCGTATTATGGGTTTGCACATTATACATGCAATCCCGGGGTGAAGCTTGTCCAACTTAAAAAGATCATGAATTAACTACTACTTCCTCATGAACTTAAAACAGAGGCACAAAATAGGAATGCATTTTCTTTGAATAGTTTCGAGATGGTACATGAAAGTCTCCGTTAGGAATGGCAGGTAAATACCATGTAGGAAGGTATGGTGGACTCATATGGCATAACTGGTTTAAAGGATTTTGGATGCACAAGCAGTCAGTCCGCTTAGTACAGGTGGAGGTTAGCAAAAGACTGGGAGCGACCAACTAAAAGAGCAATGACGGTCATAATCATGCAGAGCAACAAAGCAACATTGAATCAGGCATGGCAGTTATATCGCTACTCAGAAACAAAAGATCATCAAGGCTTGACAGACTTTCTTTACAGTCTTAAATATGCGTGAGCATACGCCAAGTCAATCAAAATAAATTCTTGAAGGAAGATATTACTAAACCATACCGCATCATAGGCAAACAAATCATGTTGGTACTCCAATAACACATTGGGAATCCCCCAGCTATTTGAGACTAACCATAAGAAAACATGAACTACTAAGCACCATTATGCACGTAGCATTTTTATCATAGACATATCAACCAATGCAACAGAAGCAAACTCTCTTAATAAGATAAGCATGATAACTAAAGAGAGTTCAAGCAACCAACTAAACAAAAGCTCTTTAACAAGATAAGCATGAAAACTAAGAGCTGAACATGATAGTAGCTATTGAAAGACAAAGAACACACACAACAAATATAGACATGAAAATTCTATGTTATGTTCTAGGTAGAAGTGGAGCGTGTTTCTCTCCCACATAAAGAAAGCTGAGTTCTGACTCATTATGAAAAGCTAAAGAAAACTAAAATGGAAACTAAAAGCAAGACGCTCCAAGCATAGCACATAACACATGAAGTGATAAAAATATAGTGGAACGAAAGACGAACTGATAATGTTGATGGAGAAGGGGATGCACGGGGGCATCCCCAAGCTTAGACGCTTGAGTCTCCTTGAATATTTCTTGGGGGTGCATGGGGGCATCCCCAAGCTTGAGCGTTTGACACTCCTGAATCTTTTTATCATCTTCCCTCACACACTTGAAAACTCCCTTCATACATAACTCATCATAATCTGATTAGCGAGGTTAGTAGCCTTAATAAAATAATTTTTCCTTGATGGAAATAAGGATATTCTTGAAGGTCTACTGTTTCTCAAGATTGCCAAAAGGTTTTTGCAAAGAAAAAGCAAGCTCAAGGTTTGCAAAATGAAGGAAAGGCAAAACATGACAGAATCTGTGAAAAACAGAACAACAGGTAGTAAATGATTTTTTCGGGGCACTTCTGCAACTCTAATCAAAAAACTCAGAACAGACGCACGAAAGACAATTATATAGAGCACGCTATCGAAAAAATTCAGACCAAAAAGATGATCTGGTGATTTTATACGAATTTTTCTATCCAAGGACAGAATCTGTTTCCTGGACAACACGTCACAACTTTTGAACTTTCTTGCAATCAGAGGCTACACTTGGCACAAAGTTGAAAAGTAAAGATACAATGATGTTGCTACAGCAGTAAAAAACATCAAGACCACTAAAAACTGAAAAAGCAAACTGAAAGCAAAGATAACAAGGGTTGTCTCCCTAGAGCTCTTTCTTTATAGCCATAAAGATAGGCTTAAGACTTTAATGATGCTCTCGTAGGAATAAGAGTTGAAGAACAAAAGAGAGCATCAAGAAGCAAATACCAAACACATTTAAGCCTAACATGCTTCATATGCATAGGAATATTGCAATAGAATAATTCATTGAAGCACAAAGCAACTAGCATAGGAAGGCAAAACAAGCATAACTTCAAAACTTTCACAATATAGAGGGGAAACTTCTTATTATTAAGATATTTAGAACCATGTCTCCCTCTCTCATTATAAATTTCAGTGGCATCATGGATGAACTCAACAATATAACTATCACATAAGGCATTATTTCCATGATCCAAAAGCATAAAAGTATCATTACTCTTCATATAAGCAAAATCTTTCTAATTAGGAATAGTGAGAGTAAAGCAATCATAACCATCATGGTAATCATCATATTTAGGAGGCATATCATGATCATAATAAATTTTATCCTCAATAGTAGGTGGACTGAAAACATCATATTCATCATTGTAATCATATATAGGAAGCAAAGTATCATCAAAGTAAATTTTCTCTTCAAAAGTTGGGGGACTAAAAATATCATGTTCATCAAACGTGTCATCCCCAAGCTTAGAGCTTTCCATGTCATTAGCAATATTGATATTCAAAGAAAGCATACTAATAACATCACCACCATCATGATTGTTATGCAAATAATAAAGTTCCATAGGTTTTTTAATTTTCTCTTCAAACACATCATGTCCCAAAGCAAGGTAGAGCTTATAAAGCTCTCTCATATTTTTGTTGTTTTCCATTAAGCAAAACTAGTGAAAAGACATAAAGAAAACTGAAAGGTAAACTAACAAGACTAAAAAGCAAAGATAAAAGATAGCGTGCAACTCCCCTATCCTGAAGAGTGGAGTCCCCGGCAACGGTGCCAGAAAACTTTGCTTGATGGCTTCTCGCCCCTCGTTGGTTACCCCAAGTGGAAGGTTTGAGATGCAGTGTAGCGGAAGTTTTCCCTTGGCAAAGATACCAAGGATCGATTTCCCTGAGACTCCCAATTTCAACAAGAAGATGTCAACTGCTAACGGCGCCAGATATTAGCAATCAACGTGGACCTGCACACAGATACAAATAACTTTGCTCCCAACGAGTACACAGAGGTTGTCAATCCCTCCGGCCTTGTCGTTTACAAAGGATCAAACGCAAGTGATAATAGTGATAGGTATTGCTGCAATAGTAAGTAAAAAGCGGAAAGTAAATAGCGGATGTGATCAGTGATGGTAATATGGACCGGGGTCCCATGATGTTCACTAGTGATGTCTCTCTCCCAAAAGACGATAAAACAACTATGTGAGGTAAACGAATTACAGCTGGGCAATTGACAGAACCATGTGCGCAAACCAATGCTAACTATGTTGCAAGAAAGGTAGAGGTTCAAAGCATGGGCGGTATGACAAGGCAAGTAGACCGAAATCCATCTGCATCTACTACTAATCATCCACCTTGAGATATCTATCCAGAACATCTCACTGGTATTAAGTTGCGAGTCCCACCCATAGTGTAAACTCAAAGCAACAGACAACTGCATTAAAAGAACTTTTGCATAAAGTAAACAATCCTTGCACCCGCGGGCACAAGCACCGTTGTTTTCCCCCTTGTGGCAACAGCACATCCCCTAGACTCATGTTTCTGTCACTCAAGCTAGTCATCGAGGGACATGAACCCACAATCAAGCATAATGTTCCCTCTTGGAGTCAGTACCTACTACTTGGCCAAAGCAATAAATAACAACGGAGAACATGCAAGAATTACTTACGAACATAAATATAAAAGAGGTGAATCAAATATATTACTCAAACACAATCTGAACATAATCTCACAATTCATCGGATCCCAGCATACTCACCATAGCAACAACATAAGGATTACATATGTGCCTCGATAATGTAGGGCAGCTCACGAGGACTAATTAGTGAAGCACAAGAACGGGAGGAGAACATCACATAGCTACTGGTCATGGACCCATGGTCCAAGGGAGACTACTCACAACTCATCCGGGAGGCGTCCATGGTGGTGGAGAGGCTCCCGGTGGTGATCCTCGCCTCCGGCAGGGTGCCGGGAAGAGTTCTCCTGGTGCTCCTGATCTTGGAAGCGCGGCGGCGGCGGAACAGAGATGAGATCGCGAAAAAGGGTTCCCGTCTCGAGGGTTTCGGGACACGATATAAATATATGCCAAAGGGGGGCATCAACGGAGGCCTGGGGGGCCCAGGCGCCCCCCCCGGCGCGGCCAGGAGGGGGGCCGCGCCACCAGGGCGCTTGGAGCCCTGGTGGCCCCCCTACGGCTGTACTTCGGGTGCCGGGAAGCTTCTGGAACGCTGATTTTTTATATAATTTTTCCGGGATTTTTCTGGCAGTTCTCGTAATGGGAAAACCTGAAATACAAAAACAGCAGAAAACAAAAACTGGCACTGGGGTGCACTGAGTTAATAGGTTAGTCCAAATATGATCAAAAGTGTGTGGAAGTGTATAAATATCATAACAATATCACCCAAAAGAGGCATGGAGCAAGAAGAAATTGTAGATACGTTTTGGACGTATCACATGTTTCATGAGCAACAAAGGCATTCTTGGTGGCAAGATTGCGAATGCGATTGACATCCACCAAGAGGCTTTGCATCTGACGCTTTAACCAGAGGTGATGCTTGTCCTGTTTCTGATGAAGGGCAACCAGAAGCTCTCGATTATTCAGGACACGAGATTGCTTCTGAGGCCTTTGGGCGATGGTGCTCTCAGTGGCTTCGGTTTCAGCGTGTCGAGGTAGACAAGTACGGCCAGCCAGAGGATAAATGCGTGATACTGCTGGAACTCCTTCAATCCGCTGAGTGAAGCGCTGGTGATCAGCGTTGTGAAGACTAACTGGCTCTTTGGCAGGCTCTTGGTAGATAGCTTCAGCTGACATATCAACCTCAGGCAAGAAGATTTGATGGTTGCGAGCAGAGGGCTGATAGGTGACAGCTGAATGCAGCTTGATGAGGCGCATAATCCAAGGGGCATAGAATTTCAGACCAAATAGATCAGATCCAGACATAGCCAATTGTCTAATGAAGAAATCTTGAGCATTAAAGCTGATGCCATTGAAGATATAGAAGACCAAAGTCTTCATAGTGCCTTCAAGCTTGGCTGATGAAGAATGTCCTTTGACGGGCCATAGAGTACGCCTGATGATATGATAGATGGTGTGCGGCAGGTACTCTAGGTCTTCAACAAAGAATTCCTTAGGATATTCAGCATCACTTGGCAGAGGCTTCATCATGCTTAGCATTTGGCTCATGTTGGGCTTGCGCTTCTGAAATATACTCTCCAAGGCTTCAGTGTGCAATTGACAGCCAGGTTCATACATATCTCCTGGAGTGGGCATGCCAGTAAGCTCAATGAGATCAAAGGCTTTAGCTTCATGATGGACATTGCATGTCATCCACTCAAGGACCCATGTCTTCGGATCCCTGCTGTAGCCTCGAATGTGGAGGGTTGCATAGAATTGCAGAAGCAGCTCTTCATTCCAGTGCTCTTTGTCTGTTACAAAATTGAGCAGGCCAGCATCACGGAAGCAGTCAAGAGCTTCCTCCAGGCAAGGCAGACCAGCAATAGCTTCAGTGTCAACACGCATATGAGGGAAAATGCGCCCTTGATCATAGAGTACTCTTGAGTAGTAGCTGCGCTGCTGATGGCTCCAGAACCTATCTGATGATATTCTTGGCTTAGAATATGGGTTCTTGGCGCTGTCAAAGAAGGTGTTGTGCGCAGTGAAGCTATTGGCATTGAATGACCCTTGAGAGGTTGCAATACCTGGAAACCTTCGCAGTCTTGGCTTAGGCTTCTGAACTTGGGGCCTGTGCTCAACATGATGATCAAACTGAGGACCAGCAGCACGTGGTCCAGTGGTAGGTGGTGGAATCAGAATGGGCCACCGGACAGTAACAAGCTGATCATCCTTGTTGTATGCTTGCTCAATGGTATGGGGCCTTGGAGGCGGAACAGGAGCAGAGGCATTATCTTCAAGCTGCAGATTTGCTTCAGGTGCAGCATTGGCTTCAGGCGCAACACTTGCTTCAGGTGCCACATTAGCTTCAGCCATGACCACGTCATTGGCTTCAGTGTTGGTGGTGGCAGCCTCTGAATTTGTAGCCTCCACTTCAGGAGCTGGAGGGTCGGACACGTTCTCCTCGAGAACAGGGGTGTGGCAGTACGTTCATCTTCAGCTTGGGGTTGTTCTTCTCCTTGGGGTTGTTCTTCTTCGGCTGATGCAGCCGGAATATCTTCAGCCGCTTTGGCTTCAAATTCTGAGGGGTTCACAGTAGGAGCAGCGTCAGGTACAGATGGTTGCTCTACTCCTTCTGGAACACTTGGGGCGACGACTTGAGGCCTTGGTCCTTTGCGAAGCCTACGAAAAGCTGGCGACGCCTGAGGAGATGGAGGTTGTTGGGCCTCAAAGTCTTCATCTTCAAGCACCGTACTGGTGTCTTGAGTTGGCTGAGGTGTGGCTGGTGTATCTTGTGGGTGATCAGCCCGCGAGTCATCCTGTAAAATTGGCGTCAATGGACGACCAATGCTGATGCGTTCGCTGTTCGTGAGAACAGGCGAAGATTCAACATTGTATTCGATCTGAGGAAGGACTTCATCATCTTCCACATTGTCATGAGGACCAATGTCTTCAGCTGCGGTGGGGTCAACAGCTGGAATGTCTTCAGCCTCTGTGGGAGAAGGCTCATGAACAGTCATTCGACGTTCTCTTTGGGCAGATGCAGGGCGAGCAACTGAGATTGGCTCGACAAAGATTGGCTCTTTGGAAGCAGCCTTATCCTTCTTGGTCTTGCGCTTCTTGGTGGGTGGAGCTTCATCAGTAGTTTGCTTGCGCTTGCGAGCTTCAGCTTCAGCCACCTTCGTCTTCTTGAGCTTTGAAGCGGTTGGGATTGCCTTAGGCTTCGTGCCAGTCATGCTAGCAGGGAAGACTATGCGAGGCATTTCCTGCCTTGATTCTTCAGCTTCGGGCACAGGTTGCTTCTTCTTGGCAGCCATCCGTGGGTCAATGCCAGGACGCCCAAGGGCCTTGCGTTTTTCAGCTTCATTGAACTCTTGAACGCATTTGGCAGCCAAGTCCTTGATTCGCTCACGAGAACCTTTAGCTTCATCTAGCCGCTGGCGAAAGGCTTCCTTGAGCTCATGCATCATAACCTTGAAGTTCTGAATTTCTTGTACGCTGAGCTTGTTCACATGCTTCTTGAATTGAGCCTTTTCATAGTCGATCTTTTGCTTCAGCTCAACAATTCTCTGAGCCAGAGTCAGCTCAGAAGCAATGGCGCCATGGAAGGAGACGCTGAGGCCAACTGGAAGTTGAAGATCGTCGAAGCTGAGGTTGGGGGTGTCAAACCATTCATCAATGAAGTTATTGAGCACTTCAACGTCAAAGAGCGGCAAATCTTTGAAGATTTCAGCATCTTGCTTGCTCTTGATCAGTAGCTCCAAAGCATCGTCACCAAGATCTTCATCACTGGAGAGATCAAGGGCATCATTGGCAGTCTTCAGAACAGCGTCAGGAGTGAGAGCTGGACTGGGGTTGTGCGATGGCTTCTTCTTCAGCTGTCTGCTCTTGGAGATATGAGAGTGTTCCTCAGATTGCACACTTGGTGCAGGTGGAGCAGTGGCCAGAGGCTTCACTCTAGACGCCATTGGAGGAGTGGTCTTTGAAGCCTTTGATTTCTTCTTCTTGGGCTTCTGTGTTGCAGGTGCTTCTTCAGAATCAGCATCTATTGCAGGCTGATCCACATCCGCCCCTTGAACCCTGATGTGACTGATTAGGCCTTCTAAGTTGTAGAAGGGCCCAACCAGGTTTGGTTCAGCTTCGCGCGTGCCATCAACGCGGGGCGCAGAGGGGCCAGGATTGAAGTCTAATCCCCAATGCTTCTTGTTCTCTTTGGCCGAGTTCTTGGCGTATTGAAGATTTCTCTTGAACAAATTGTCGTCGCGACACCAGAGCAGAGAGCTAGGATCAGCATCAGCAGGCTGAGGCCCTCTGACCATGCAAGGATAGAAGCCTTGTGCAATGGCTTCAGCACAAGTCTTGGGGGGAAGATTTTTATATGTGATATCTCCCCATGGATGCTTGATGGCATTCTTCTCAGCATACTCTTGGGTCACGAACCTGTACTTGAACCACTGTTCAGCCCAGTATCTTCGAATCCATTGGATTCGTGTCTTCCTCTGATTATAATCCTCCTCTGGATCTGTCTTGTATATCTCAATGAGATCAGGAGGCAAATCAATTGAGGTGTTGCCACGGCGCTGTCTGCCACCCTTTCTAACTGTCTTGTCAGTTGCCATTTGCTTCAACCTGAAGGGCTTCAAACTGAATGGCTTCAAAACAGGAAAATGCTTCGGTCTGCTGGTCAGACAGGAACTGTCTTCAGGGGAGTGGATGTGACGCTGCAAAAATTCTGCAAACGAATGCAGACTGTGAGAACCAAGGGATTCTCCCACGGACATGTACCTGTGACAACATTAGATATGTGAGGGAAGGGGAAGAGGTCATATGCATTCTCAGAAGTTTTGAAGATTAAAACAGTTTTGAAGACTTTGACCTCATAGTGCGAAGACATTCACTAATGAGAGTTGGTTCCAGATTTGTACGAATCCACGAATAGGTACAAGTGAGGAATCTAACTATGGTTGAAGCATATGTGAATGTACTAGGCAAGATATGAGATGCAGACAGGATAGATCTATATATCTAAGTAGGCAGAAACCTCCTGTGGTAAAATAGATGAATCTTTATGGATCAAGAAGGTGGTAAAAAGCAAGTTTTATTTACCACACGATGAACTGCTTAGACGGAGAGGAGTTGGATGCCCAGCAGTTCGGTCTTCGGTGCCCTAACTTGGCGACGGAGGAAAGCTACGGCGACGACGGAGTAGAAGATGTCCGCGGCCGGCGTGAGGACGGCGTCGACAAGATTGCGGCAGCGAAGCGCTTCATCGTCGGCGTCGTCGAAAGCTAGCGGAGGCGCTAGGGTTGGTCGAGGTGGAGAGGTGGTAGAAGAGCTTTTGACCGTGATGGGACGTGCATTTATAGGCATGGGAGACGGCACAACGCAATTACGCAGGTGCCCCTGACGGTTCACGTACGAGTGACATGTGGCGGTCATGTAACGCATTGGGAGTTGTCCCACGATCCCACGTTCACCACGACTATCGGAGTGGTCGTTCCGGCTTCTCCAGGTTTCAGGCATAAAGGATGGAGCATTAAAATCAGATTTAAAGTTAGTCTCCGTATCTTCTGCTGACAAGGATGCAGAGAAGATATTCGACAGTTTCAACAGAATGCATATGATTTGGACAGACAGAGTGTGAGATGAGAAAGCATAGAATGGTTAGGGTCCGATCACATTCACTTAGTCCAAAAGATTCAAATATGAAGACATAGCTATAAGTGAATGCTTAGGACATAACACAACTCTCTATATATATGTCCTATATGAAGATAAACCAAGTGCGAAGACTTTGCAAATGTAACACCACGAGAAACACTTCAAACAAGAATTTGGTGGTGGGGTTACCCACCGTATAGGAAGTATTAGACCTAGACACGGCGCACAATTATCGTGGCACTCCGAAGTCAAAGTCCATGTTAATGTATTCACACTTAGAATGTAAGTCTTCATTGATTGAAGATATACTTTGCTTCGTGTGTTGCACATCTAAGTCATCAATATGCATAAGTGTTAGGATGTGTGCCTGATTACAGGACATTTGAGGACTCTAAGATATTTAGCTCACACCGCAACTTGCAAAACCTGTTATCATCCAAGGGCTTTGTGAAGATATCTGCCAGTTGTTCTTCAGTGTTGACGTGTATGATATCAATATCTTCCTTCATGACATGATCTTTGAGAAAGTGATGACGAATTTCAATGTGCTTTGTCTTCGAGTGCTGAACTGGGTTGTTGGCAATCTTGATAGCGCTTTCATTATCGCAGTAGAGTGGCACATGCTTCAGATGGACTCCATAGTCCTTGAGTGTTTGCTTCATCCAGAGAAGCTGAGCGCAGCAAGATCTAGCAACAATGTATTCAGATTCAGCAGTGGAGAGTGATACACAGTTTTGCTTCTTTGAAGACCAACAGACAAGTGATCGTCCCAGAAAGTGATATGTGTTTGATGTAGATTTGCGATCAACTTTGTCACCAGCATAATCAGCATCTGAAAATCCAACTAGATCAAACTCTGAGCCCTTTGGATACCATAATCCTAGTGTTGGGGTGTAAGCCAAATATCGAAGTATTCGCTTCACAGCTAAGTGATGCGATTCCTTTGGTGCTGCTTGATATCGAGCACACATGCAAACACTAAGCATAATATCTGGCCTAGATGCACATAAATAAAGTAAAGAACCAATCATGGAGCGGTATACCTGTTGATCAAACTCTTAACCATTGGCGTCGGGACCCAGATGATGTTTGGCAGGCATTGGCGTCGAGTACCCTTTGCAGTCTTGCATTCAAAACTTTTTCAGGCAATCTTTAAGGTACTTCTCTTGAGATATGAAGATGACGTTGCTTTGCTGACGAATTTGAAGACCAAGGAAGAACTTTAGATCACCCATCATGGACATTTGATATTGCTCTTGCATCATGTGACCAAACTCATCGCTGTATTTCTTGTCCGTGCAGCCGAAGATAATGTCGTCCACATAGATTTGACAGACAAATAGCACATCATCATATGTCTTCGTGAAGAGTGTGGGGTCTAGGGATACAGGTTTTAAGCCTTTGCTCTTCAGGAAGTCTTTGAGAGTGTCATACCAAGCACGAGGCGCTTGTTTGAGGCCATACAGTGCCTTTTTGAGCTTGTATACCATATCAAGACGTTTTGGATCTTCAAAGCCAGGTGGTTGTGCAACATACACTTCTTCTTCAATCCTTCCACTGAGAAAGGCACTCTTTACATCCATTTGATATAGAAGTATGTTGTGATGATTTGCATAGGCTAGCAGTATACGAATAGATTCAAGTCTAGCCACAGGAGCAAATGTTTCATCGAAGTCAATCCCTTCGACTTTGTATCCTTGAGCAACGAGACGAGCTTTGTTTCTGACCACTTGACCATGTTCATCTTGCTTGTTGTGATAGATCCATTTTGTGCCTATTATGTTGTGCTTGCGAGGATCAAGACGCTTGACAAGTTCCCATACATTGTTCATCTCAAACTATTGAAGCTCTTCTTGCATTGCTTGAATCCATTCAGGTTCCATAAAAGCTTCAGCAACTTTCTTGGGTTCAGATATTGAGACAAAAGCAAAGTGCCCACAGAAATTTGCAAGCTGTGTTGCTCTTGAGAGAGTAAGTGGACCAGGAGCATTTATGCTATCAATTATCTTTTCAACTTGTACTTCATTTGCAACACGAGGATGAGTTGGACGAAGATTTTGCTCTTGCTATACATTATCATCGTCAGGAGTGTTGTCTTTAGGCTGAGCATTGTCGTCAGATTGATTTGGAGCAGAGATGATGAGTTCCTCATCAGGTTGTGCTTCAGAAGGCATGATCTCACCAGTTCCCATTAGCTTGATGGATTCATTTGGTGAAGCCTCATCTAGCACATTTGGTAGGGACTCTCTTTGTGAACCATTTGTCTCATCAAATCGCACATCCACAGTTTCAACAGTTTTATAGAGAAAGATGTTGAAGACTCTGTAGGAGTGTGAATCCTTTCCATATCCGAGCATGAAGCCTTCATGTGCTTTGGGTGCAAATTTTGACTTGTGATGAGGATCCTTTATCCAGCACTTAGCTCCAAATACTCCGAAGTAACTTACGTTAGGCTTCTTTCCAGTGAGGAGTTCATAGGATGTTTTCTTCAGAAGTTTGTGAAGATAAACACGGTTGATGATATGGCATGCAGTATCAATAGCTTCGGGCCAGAACCTTCTTGGTGTTTTGTATTCATCGAGCATCGTTCGAGCCATCTCAATTAGAGTTCTGTTCTTGCGCTCAACGATCCCATTTTGCTGAGGTGTATACGGGGCTGAGAATTCATGAGTTATTCCCATTTCATCCAGATAAAGATCAAGGCCAGTGTTCTTGAACTCAGTGCCATTGTCACTTCTGATATGCTTGATCTTGATGCCATAGTTGTTCATGGCATGGTTGGCGAAGCGTCTGAAGACATCTTGCACTTCAGTCTTGTAGAGTATTATGTGCACCCATGTGTATCTTGAATAATCATCAACAATGACGAAGCCATAGAGACAGGCTGTGGTAGAGAATGTGGAGTAGTGAGTAGGGCCAAATAAGTCCATGTGAAGCAGCTCGAAGGGTTTGGATGTCGTCATGATTGTCTTCGAGGGGTGCTTGGCTCTAGTCATCTTCCCAGCTTCACAGGCACCACATAGATGATCTTTCTTGAACTTGACTTCCTCGATGCCTATGACATGCTTCTTCTTTGCGAGTGTGTGCAAGTTTCTCATACCAGCATGTCCTAGCCTCCGATGCCAGAGCCAGCACTCTGAAGCTTTTGCTAGAAGACATATGGCCATCTGCGGTCCAGCTGAGAAATCTACCATATACAGATCACCTTTTCTGCATCCTTCAAATACTAAAGACTTGTCAGATTCCATTAGTACAAGGCAACGAAATTTACCAAAGATCACAATCATGTTTAAGTCACAAAGCATTGAGACAGACATTAAGTTGAAGCCAAGAGATTCAACAAGCATGACTTTATCCATGTGCTGATCTCTTGAGATTGCAACTCTACCTAGACCCAACACTTTGCTTTTACCAGTATCAACAAATGTGATGTGACTCTTGTTAGATGGACGTAAGGTTGAGTCCATGAGAAGATTTCGATCACCAGTCATATGATTTGTGCATCTGCTATCCATAATCTATTTTGAAGACTTTGGTGTCACTCCCTTGGCATCGCGTGCCATGAAGCAGAAGGTGGGAGCAGAGTCGTCGTCCTCATCATCAATGTTGGGGACAGGGCCATTGTCTTCAGTGTTGAAGATGGACTTGCCCACGTAGGCAGTGGCTAAAGCCAGACTAGCAGCACCAGAATTAGACTCCTCCTTCGACTCCACCTCCGCCTCTTCAGAAGCAGACTCTTCCTCAGAATCCATCTCCTTGCCAACAAATGCGCGAGCCTTGCCAGATGAATTCTTCTTGTGTGATGAATACTTTGATGAAGACTTAGAAGAAGACTTTGAGTATTTCTTCTTTTTCTTGTCATCAGAATCATATTCCTTGCTCTTCTTCTTCTTCTTCTTCTCATTGTCCCACTCAGGACACTCAGGGATGTAGTGACCAGGTTTCTGGCACTTATGACATGTTCTCTTCTTGTAGTCATCAGTAGAAGCTTCATCATTTCTTGAGCTGGATCGTTGATAACCCTCAACCGTAAGGGATCGAGATAGTCTTCGCGGCTAAGAATAACCCAATTTATTGATTCGACACACGGGGAGCCAAAGAGTATTTATAAGCTTTAACAGTTGAGTTGTCAATTCAACCGCACCTGAAATATACTAACTTGCAACAAAAGATAAGTGGTAACAGTGATATGATAGTGATGATAGTAATAGTAAAAGTAAACTGCAAAAGTAAATAGCGGTAGTAAATGGCAGAAGTAGCAACTAGTGACAAGCAAGGTTTAAAATACTGTAGGCTAGGGAGATCGATGGTTGGGCGTTGCATGGATGAGATAGTTTCTAACTCGGGGCACGGCACACGGAAAAGTAATGATCATCTAGGCAAATATCAAACATTAGGCATGTATCCCGTAGGTAGTTGTGCGTGCTTGCAATAAGAACTTGCACAACATCTTTTGTCCTACCATCCCGCTACGAACGGGGCCAAAAGGAACTAATGGATATTAAGGTGCTCCTGTCAAAGAGCACCGGAACAAAGCAATGAACTCAATGGATACATGTAATCCTCAAATTACGGGCCATCCCCTTTGGTGTCCCAAGCTGTCACTTTTGGGATCGCCGGTTCCGAACCGTAACAGGTGCATACAACTCATAGATAGGATCAAGAACACAAATATATTCATGCAAACACATATGGTTCAGATCTGAAATCATGGCACTCGGGCCCTAAGTGTCAAGCATTAAGAATAACAAGTTGTAGCAAAGATGATAAACACCATACTAGATGATAGGCAACATGCTCCCAACAATCTGACGAACTATTACATGATCTAACTCATCCAATCCCTACAATCCCCTTCGCCTACAGCAAGGGAATTACTCACACATGAAGGGGGAAGTCATGGAGGGATGATGGAGTGGTGATGATGATGACGATGGCGACGATCTCCCCTCTCCGGAGGCCAAATCAGCCTCCAGATTAGCCCTCCCGAAGAAGAACAGAGGGTGGCGGCGGCTCCGCGATGAAAAACAGCGAAAGGACTTCCGATCTGGGGTTTCTGCATCGCGAGGAAAAATACGGGCTAAAGTAGGGCACCAGGGGGTGTGGGGCCCACCCAGGCGCCCCCCCCGGCGCGGCCCAGGGGGGGGCGCCCACAGGGCGCCTGGGCACCCCTTGGCCCCCCTCTGGCCCCACTTCTGGCATTTTGTTTCTTCGGGTGCGTGGATTTTTTGTGATTTTTCGTGGATTTTTCTGAGATGCTTAAAAATCCGTTTTCCTGCACACAAATAAACCATACAGGCAGCTCTGCTGAAAACAGCGTCAGTCCGAGTTAGTTTAGTCCAAATCATGCAAGAATGAGGTCAAAACAATATCAAAAGTGTTTGGAAAAGTAGATACGTTTGAGACGTATCAACTCCCCCAAGCATAGCATATTGCTTGTCCTCAAGCAATTCAGTTCAACGAACTGGACGCGACAAAGAAAACTTTGACAAACTCTTTTGCTTCATTAGATGTATATAAGCATGTACTACGAAAAGAGTTCAGCAAGTATTAAAACAGTACTTATGAGAACAATGCAAGGAGCAATCCTCCTTCCGAGTGACCAGTCACAAATAATTAAGAGTAAACAATATGTTACCGAAAATCAAGACAAGATCATATTTGCACATAGCTTGAGCATATTAAGGTGGTATCTCGCTAGCCTCCATGAGTGAAGCAAAACATAAATGCAGAGACTCCTCCAGAGTTTTAAAGGAGACTAGAGCTAAGAATTTCAGAATAAATCATATCACAAGTATGCAGAAGACAATGTAATACTTTGGGACAATGCACATTACACTCAGAATGACAATCATGCTCTCCTAGTTAGTGCTTTGAAGAAAGAAGGTGAGACTTTCGAACCGTGGCTTTTATTGGCAAAGTTGAAAACCCGTGATCGGAAACAAAAACTAAACATGTACCAGAGCTCTTGGTTTTAAAAACAGAAGTAAATATGTTTTGAGAGGTGCATATTTCGTTAACGAATGCTAGCATATAACTCATTCACTTTTTAAGCTAGACAAGTCTCGAGGAACGGCTCCCGCATGAGGACGATCACATCCTCTTAATCTCCTTTGTTTATCACTGCCAAGGTTTTCTGATTTCTCATGAACAAAGCGTGAAGGAGGGTTTGTTTGTTATATTATCTTTTTGAGCCGGGCGCACTCAATGCCAGTTCCTTTTCATATTAGTAGTTCGCACATTATACATGCAATCCAGGGGTGAAACTTGTCCGACTTAAAGAGATCATGAATTAACTACTACTTCCTCATGAGCTAAAACATAGGCACAAAAAGGGAAATGCTTTTGATTAATTTCGAGATGGTACATGAAAGTCTTTGTTTGGAATGGCAGGTAAATACCATATATAGGAAGGTATAGTGGACTCATATGGCATAACAGGTTTAAAAGGTTTTGGATGCACAAGCAGTCATTCCGCTTAGTACGGGTGGAGGTTTAGCCAAAGACTGGGAAGCGACCAACTAGAGAGCAATAACGGTCATAATCATGCAGAGCGACAAAGCAACATTGAATCGGGCATGAAAGTGATATAACTATTCTAAAACTCAAAGATCATCAAGGCAAAGTAGACTGTTTAGTCTTAAACATGTGTAAGCATGTGCCAAGTCAATCCAAAAATCCTCTAAAGGGAAATACCACCTTAGTATACCGGACTATGAACAGTGCAATGCATGTAGATCATTTCAATAACACATTATATACTCTAGTTATTCGAGACTAGCCACAAGGAAAGCATGAACCACTGGAATAGCATTGTAAACATAGCACTATGTCGCTACAAGCTGGTCTCTAGATCATAAGTACAGGCATATGTACAAAAGTAGAAACAATAAGAGTTCATACCGGTCTTCCTTGTTGCTTCCTTTCAGTCGATCTTCGTCATTACTGCTTGTCACTTGCACGATCGAACGTAGGAAATATAATCAAATGCCACCACGGACGCGAGCTGATCTCTGAAAACAAAGCAAACTAAAGAGAGAAAGGAAATCTTTTTGGGTTTTTCAAAAGTTGAATAAAAAGCAAAAGAAAGAGAAAATCTTTTTGTTGTTTTTGCAAAGAGAGGAATAAAGAAGAACGGGCAAAAACTTCGAAAAGATCAAAGTGAATCAAACGGATAATACAATGAAAAAGTGAGAAGGGCACGTACTCCCCCAAGCTTAGGCTTTTGGCCTAAGTTGGTTAGCAGCTACTGCCCCCAGGAGCCTCCTGCTCCAGGGGTGTGGTGGTGAGTCCACGGGTCGTAGAAGGATGATGGCGCGTACACCGAACTCCTCGGAGTCTCCCACGAGGAAGGTTCCGAACGCCAAACAGAGGAAGACCCTTCACCAAACTCGGTGGCGGTCTCATCCTGAAAATGTGGTATCTCACCGTGCCTCTCCTCGTCGGGCACAACCCCCCTCCATGGGGTTATGGAACTGATGCTGGACCATGAACTCATCGAACTGGACAACATCAAAGGACCATCCGTTCCTGCGAGAAAAATCAAACGGGAGTTCCGAAACGCAAGATATAAACAAGGTTATCAAGCTCAGAACCCATGGTAACAAACTTATGCCTTTTCATAGCAGCAAGATCAAAGCTTAAATAAGTAAAAGGAGTATCATCAGGATGTGGGGTGCCTCCAAGATGCTCTAAGATAAGTGTGGCATAAATGCCACCATATAAGCCCCCCTTGTTATCGTTCATAGCAAGGCGTCGAGCAATTAAGGTACCAATATTATAATCAGACCTCCCTGAGAGGGCTGCTGCCAGGATAGCAATATCCGGAGCAGAAATGCTGCTCGTGTTGTCACGAGCTAACACCCCTCTAGCAATATAATATGCAAAATACCTGAGGTGAGGAAACAAGATACTGGAGATCTTCGACCGATGAATATCCCTCGTACCCATGCTGCAGAGAGAGTTGATGACGGTTTTTAGCTCGGAGGGCTGAGTAGCCATCCTTGCCATCCTCCCAACGTTCGGCACACCTATTACTTCACAAAAATTTCCCAAAGTCATGGTGATAAGATCATTATAAATTTTAAACTCAATAGCACCTAATTCAGGATTATATCTAAAACTGTTAATGAAAATGGAGGTGAGTTTTTGATACTGAGTAACACGGCTGGTGACGAGCCGTGTCAAACCTGCATTAGCACAAAGATTATAAAACTCATCCTTGATTCCCGCAACTTCCATGAATTCATCACATGGATATGTCATCGCACGTGCTGGACTTGTATCTTCCAACAACTCCAGGGGCACATGATCTTCATTATAGCTCACCCTGGCAGTCGTTGGTGAAGCTACGGCCCTAGTGACTCGATCGGAGTGTGCGGGCCTCCTCTTCTCAAGCCATCCTTTTGCCCTTCCTAATAAACTCATTTCTGATTTTTTTTTACAATTCACAAAAACGGGGATTAAAACAAAGTGAGCTAAGGCAAACTACTCAACTCACTTGCCCAAGGCATAGACTTGCATCAAAACTTGGAAAATAACTTTCTACACATGCATGCAAGCTCATCTCTACAGCACCAAGACCTACTAAATACTCACAAATGAGGCCACCAATCAAAAATCTAATTGGAGGAGTGGAGGAGTCACATACGAGGGAGTATTTGCTCAAAATTTCAGCTCAAATGATGGGCTGTAGAGAGAGATCAAAGAATCGCCCCCAAGAACAGCAAGAACAGCAAGAACAAGACCAGAACTCGGGTTTATGGAAAAAGAGAGAGAGAGGGGAAGAAGAAGTACCTGGAGGGGGGTCCCGTGGGCCCCAGGCGCCCTGTGGGCGCGGCCAGGGGCTGGGCCGCGCCAGCTGGCCGCCTGGGCCACTGGTGGCCCCCCCTGGCTGGCCCCAGGACTTTCCGGGTCCCTCCCGTTGTGGAAATTTTTAATATAAATTTTCTGGAATTTTTCTGAAAACTTCACTGTTGAAATGTTTTTGAAGTTCAAAAAGCTGCGAAACTCTCTGAAAACTTGAAGTAGTTAGTAGTATTGTGAAGCTTCAAAAACATAGATACTTGGTACAGCAAGTAGGACAACACTAAAACAAATGAAAACATAGAAAGCTCAACTTTTTATCCATATAAAACACGTTTACTAGTAAGGTTGATCAAGTCTTACCAACAAACAAGCGATATATAGAGCAGAAAGTATCACCTCCTACAAAGTAATCGCTGAACTTTTACCTTGATGGACATTGTCCCTACCATGATAGTTTTGTATTTGTGAGGCACATGTAGTGGACAGTCCCATTCTCCAATTTTCACGGTCTCGATATTCTCTATAGAGTTGAGGGCATGCCTCCTGTCGGTCTTCTTCGGAAAATATACCGTGTGTTCTTTATCATTCACATGAAAGGTAACCTTCCCTTTGTTGCAATCAATAATAGCACCTGCGGTGTTAAGGAAAGGTCTACCAAGAATAATGGACATGCTCCCATCCTCGGGCATGGCGAGCACAACAAAATCAGTAAGAATTAAACAATTAGCAACTTCAACTGGAACATCCTCACAAATACCTATCGGAACAGCGGTTGACTTGTCAGCCATCTGAAGGGAGATATCTGTAGGAATTAGTTTCTCTAAACAAAGCCTCTCGTAAAGAGAGAGAGGCATAACACTCACTCCGGCTCCAAGATCACACAAAGCAGTTTTGACATAATTATTCTTTATGGAGCAAGGAATGGTGGGTATACCTGGATCACCGAGCTTCTCAGGAATCTTTCCGCTGAAAGAATAGTTAGCAAGCATAGTAGATATTGCATCATTAGGAACTTTTCTTTTGTTAGTGACAATATCTTTCATATATTTTGAATAAGGAAGTAACTTAATAGCATCAGTCAAAGGAATTTGAAGAAAAAGAGGTTTAATCCATTCACAAAACTTATTGTAATGCTCTTCTTCTTTAGATTTGATGGACTTACCTGGAAAGGGCATGGGTTTCTGTACCCATGGTTCTTTCTCCTTCCCATGTTTTCTTGCGATGAAGTCTTCTTTAGTGTACCTCTTACGTTTGTCAGGTGCTTCTTCCTCTCGAACTTCAGGCGGATCATTCTTCTCATTATCATTACCTTCAGGTTCAACACCGTCTTCAGTCTCAGCATCGGAGATAGATACACTGTTGGGATCAATAGCTGGCTCTTCATCTGCAATAGGATCATTAGAATTGTCAGTCTCTTTATGTTTCTTTTTCTTATTTGGAGAGACAACAATTTCTTCTTCCTGCATTTGAGAATCTTGCTCGATTCTCTTTGGATGTCCCTCTGGATAAAGAGGATCTTGAGTACTAGTTCCTCCTCGGGTCTTAATCCCAAAAACCTGCAATTTATCTTGTTTGGCATTGTTAGCAAGCAAATCTCTTTGCACATTAGAAATTTGATCAAGCTGAGTTTGAACCATATGAAAATGCTTCACAAGACATTGGACATCATTAACTGTTCTATCTAAAACACCAAGCAACTTTTTGATAGCAAGGGAAATATTATGCAACTGACTTTCTATCCTCTCATTAAAATGATTCTGTTTCATAATAAAATTATCAAACTCATCTAAACATTGATCAGGAGGCTTACCATGAGGGATGTCACTTGCGTTGAAATCTAAAAGAGAGTGTACCTCTACCATAGGAGGGTGAGTGGTAGGCTCACACAACTTCTAAATAGGGGGTAGATTCTTCACGTCTTCAGCTTTAATACCTTTCTCTTTAATAGACTTCTTTGCTTCTCGCAAGTCCTCGGGGCTCAGAACAAACATGCCCCTCTTCTTTGTTGGTGGAGGTGGTTCAGGGACGGACCAATCTTCATGGTTTTTGGCAATCCTGCCCATTAGATCTTCCGCATCGTCTGGTGTTCTTTTCCTGAAAACACAACCAGCACAACTGTCCAAATAGGACCTAGATTCATCAGTTAAACCAGCATAGAATATATCAATTAATTCATTCTTAGGAACTCCATGTCCTGGTCTAGCCTGAATCAAACTGCAGTACCTCCCCCAAGCTTTAGGGAGGGACTCATCCTGCAACTGTTTAAAGTTATAAATTCTTTGTAAAGCAGCATGTTGCATATGAGCAGGAAAGTACTTATCAACAAAAGAGTGAGCTAAGTCCTGAGGACTCTTAATGGAACCGCATGGGAGTGAATCATACCATGCTTTAGCACCTTCCTTCAACGAGAAAGGAAGGAGCTTGGTCACATAAAAGTAGCGTATCTTCTCATCTGTGGTAAACAGGCTGCCTAGTTCACCAAGTTTAGTTAGGTGTGCAATAGCATCATCATTTTCTCTGCCATAAAAGGGGTCAGCTTCAACCATAGGTATAAGTGAAAGATCAATAGAGAAATCAAAATCAGGATCATCAATGCATATAGGAGATGTAGCAAACTCAGGATTAGGAACGGTTTTGTTTTTCAAAGAGTGTTTTTCAAATATTTTCTTGATAGTTTCAGGGTCAGAGCCGGCAAACTCTGTCAGTTCCCTGCATAAATCTTCATCAAGTATATAGTAATCATCATCAAGGAGCCTCTCCTGGAGTTTACTCAATTCAGGAAAATCATAAGTCTCACCAATAGGGTAGCGAGTAACAGGAAGTTTAATTCCATATTTTTCAGCAGCAGCAGTAATTTGTTTCTCAAGAGCATAACCAAGTGAACTAATATCATCATCAAAAGTAGTAGAAGCATCATCAAGTGTATCAGACATAGTAACAGATTCAGCAGGAGCATCATGTGGTGGTGGTGAGGCGAACTTACTCATAACAGAAGGTGAATCAAGTGTAGCACTAGTGCTCAGAGCAGTACCTCTTCTTGTAGTGGATCGTAAGATCGGAACCTTGGGGTCTCCTTTCTTACCCATAGTGAATAAAGTGCAGCAGGTAGGATACCTCAAGTAGACTTGTAAATATTGCTATGCTCCCCGGCAACGGCGCCAGAAAACGGTACTTGATAACCCTCAACCGTAAGGGATCTAGATAGTCTTCGCGGGTAAGAATAATCCAATTTATTGATTCGACACACGGGGAGCCAAAGAGTATTTATAAGATTTAATAGTTGAGTTGTCAATTCAACCGCACCTGAAATATACTAACTTGCAACAAAAGATAAGTGGTAACAGTGATATGATAGTGATGATAGTAATAGTAAAAGTAAACTGCAAAAGTAAATAGCGGTAGTAAATGGCAGAAGTAGCAACTAGTGACAAGCAAGGTTTAAAATACTGTAGGCTAAGGAGATGGATGGTTGGGCGTTGCATGGATGAGATAGTTTCTAACTCGGGGCACGGCACACGGAAAAGTAATGATCATCTAGGCAAATATCAAACATTAGGCATGTATCCCGTAGGTAGTTGTGCGTGCTTGCAATAAGAACTTGCACAACATCTTTTGTCCTACCATCCCGCTACGAACGGGGCCAAAAGGAACTAATGGATATTAAGGTGCTCCTGTCAAAGAGCACCGGAACAAAGCAATGAACTCAATGGATACATGTAATCCTCAAATTACGGGCCATCCCCTTTGGTGTCCCAAGCTGTCACTTTTGGGATCGCCGGTTCCGAACCGTAACAGGTGCATACAACTCATAGATAGGATCAAGAACACAAATATATTCATGCAAACACATATGGTTCAGATCTGAAATCATGGCACTCGGGCCCTAAGTGTCAAGCATTAAGAATAACAAGTTGTAGCAAAGATGATGAACACCATACTAGATGATAGGCAACATGCCCCCAACAATCTGACGTACTATTACATGATCTAACTCATCCAATCCCTACCATCCCCTTCGCCTACAGCAAGGGAATTACTCACACATGAAGGGGGAAGTCATGCAGGGATGATGGAGTGGTGATGATGATGACGATGGCGACGATCTCCCCTCTCCGGAGGCCAAATCAGCCTCCAGATTAGCCCTCCCGAAGAAGAACAGAGGGTGGCGGCGGCTCCGCGACGAAAAACAGCGAAAGGACTTCCGATCTGGGGTTTCTGCATCGCGAGGAAAAATACGGGCTAAAGTAGGGCACCAGGGGGTGTGGGGCCCACCCAGGCGCCCCCCGGCGCGGCCCAGGGGGGGGGGGGCGCCCACAGGGCTCCTGGGCACCCCCTGGCCCCCCTCTGGCCCCACTTCTGGCATTTTGTTTCTTCGGGTGAGTGGATTTTTCGTGGATTTTTCTGAGATGCTTAAAAATCCGTTTTCCTGCACACAAATAAACCATACAGGCAGCTCTGCTGAAAACAGCGTCAGTCCGGGTTAGTTTAGTCCAAATCATGCAAGAATGAGGTCAAAACAATATCAAAAGTGTTTGGAAAAGTAGATACGTTTGAGACGTATCAATCGTGAAGACTTTCTGAAGCCTTTCTTCCTAGTGAATTTCTGGAACTTCTTCACTAGCATGGCAAGCTCCTTTCCAATGTCTTCAGGATCATCAGAACTGCAGTCAGATTCTTCTTCAGACGAAGAAACAACTTTTGCCTTTAAGGCGCGAGATCGGCCATAGTTGGGACCATAGATGTCACGTTTCTCAAATAGCTGGAACTCATGTGTGTTGAGCCTCTCAAGTATATCAGACGGATCGAGAGTCTTGAAGTTAGGGCGTTCTTGAATCATCAGGGCAATGATATCAAATGAGCTGTCGAGTGATCTCAGGAGAGTCTTGACGATTTCATGCTTGGTAATCTCAGTGGCGCCGAGTGCTTGAAGCTCATTTGTGATGTCAGTGAGACGATCAAATGTGTGCTGGACATTCTCATTGTCATGTCTCTTGAAGCGATTGAAGAGATTGCGAAGGACGCTGATCCTTTGATCTCTCTGGGTAGAGACTCCTTCATTGACCTTTGAGAGCCAGTCCCAAACTTCCTTTGACGTGTCCAGAGCACTTACACGACCATACTGTCCTTTGGTCAGATGACCACAGATGATGTTCTTGGCCGTTGAATCCAATTGAATGAGCCTCTTGACATCAGCAGGGGTGATACCTTCACCAGTCTTGGGAACACCATTCTTGACGACAAACCAGAGGTCCACGTCAATGGCTTCAAGGTGCATGCGCATCTTGTTCTTCCAGTAGGAATATTCGGTGCCATTGAAGACGGGGCACGCAGCAAAGACTTTGATTATCCCTGCAGTCGAATAGCTAAAACTCCAGGTGGTTAAACCGAATCACACAGAACAAGGGAGTACCTGGCTCTGATACCAATTGAAAGTGCAGTATATTGACTAGAGGGGGGGTGAATAGGCGATTTTTATGAAATGCTTCAAAACATGGTAGTTTCAATGACAAACGATGAACTCAATCCTATTAGTATGCAGCGGAAAGTGGACTACACTAGATAAGCCATAGTCATGTATTCAATGAAGTGAAAGCACGAAGACTAATAGCAGCTAGGCAGTAGGGATCATGATGGAAGAAGGAATGAAGCCAATCACAACAAGTAGATACTCAGTGAAGTCAATCAGATAAGGCAAGCATGCTATGACTTCACAACATAGAGCAGTAAGTAAAGGGAAGGAAAGGATAGAACCAGTAGCTCGGGGAAGACAGTGATTTGTTAGACCAGTTCCAGTTGCGGTGACAACTGTACGTCTGGTTAGGAAGGCTGAGATTTAACTCAGAAGACTGCGTCTTCACCTTGTTCCCCTTGAGCTAAGGACACCTAGTCCTCGCCCAATCACTCTGGTAAGTCTTCAAGGTAGACTTCCAAACCTTCACAGACTTCGTCCATCGGCGATCCACAATGACTCTTGGATGCTCAGAACGCGACGCCTAACCGGCTAGAGGAAACACAATCCTCAAGTGTAATAAGTCTTCAGGTCACACAGACAGAAAAACTTCAGTGATGCCTAACACTCTTTGGCTTTGGGTGTTTTTGGCTTTGTCCTCGCAAGGATTTCTCTCTCAAATGCTTCGGATGTGGGTTGCTCTCAAACGACAAAAGCCGTGCAATAACTCTAAGCAGCCACCAATTTATGGTGTAGGGGGTGGGCTATTTATAGCCATTGGGCAACCCGACCTGATTTGTCCGAAGTGACCCTGGGTCACTAAGGAACTGACACGTGTTCCAACGGTCAGATTTCAAACACACACGGTAACTTTACTTGAGCTACAAGTAAAGCTGACTCATCCGACTCTTGATAAGGTTTGCTCTCATAGTCTTCGCTCGAAGACATAGGATTTGGTTGAGCAGCACTTCAGTCACTCTGACTTAGTTCACTTGGACCCCACTTGACAGTACGGTGGTTCCTATCACTCAACAAAGAAGAAAAGAAAACAACGAAACATCTACGTCTTCGCTTTCCATAGTCTTCACACAATGTCTTATCATGTCATAGTCTTCAATATGATTATCTTCATATACCACCACTGATATCAATGTTTTCATACATTTTTAGGGGTCATCTCCGGTAGGTAAACCGAATCAATGAGGGACTACTACCTGTGTTATCCTGCAATTCTCACAAACACATTAGTCCCTCAACCAGGTTTGTTGTCAGTACTCCAAAACCAACTAGGGGTGGCACTAGATGCACTTTCAACAGACCGCCGTAAAATTTTAGCCATTAGGCAATCAAAAAATAGGTTTTTGATAGATTCATCATGATCACAGAAGCTACATCTTCGAGATCCTGTCCAGTTACGTTTAGCCAAATTGTCCTTAGTGAGAATGACTTATTTGTGGACAAACCACATAAACACTTTAATTTTTAAGGGCACTTTGAATTTCCAAATATGCACAGAACGAGAGATAGAGCCAGAGTTGATAATATCCAAATACATGGATTTTACCGAAAACACTCCATTCTTGGTTAGTTTCCAGTGCAACTAATCTGGCTGTTGAGAAAGGTGAACATCCATCAATCTTCTCACAAGATGGAGCCAAGCTTCCCAACGGTTTCCCGCTAAAGTCCTCCTGAATTGAATATTGAGAGGATTGGATTGTAATACTATTGCAACGTAAGCCTCTCTATGCCGAACAATATTATAGAGAGAGGGATATTGGATAGCTAGAGGTGTCTCCCATAGCCACATATCCTCCCAGAATCTCGTGGAAGTACCATTATCAACGATAAATTTTGTCCTATGGAAGAAGGTTGATTTCACTCTCATCAGTCCTTTCCAAAACGGGGAATCTGTTGATCTGACCATCACCTGGGATAGGGTTTTGAAATGAAGGTACCGTAGAATCTGGGCCCATGTGGCATCGATCTCTACAGATAGCTTCTACAACCACTTGCTGAGAAGGCATCTGTTATTCACCTTTAAATTTTCAATTCCAAAACCACCTTGGTCTTTTGGCATACAAATAATATCCCATTTAGCAAGTCTGTATTTTCGGCGTACTGTAGAATGGACACTCCTCCATCCACTAGATGCGGGATGAGACCACCTACTTGGCCATTTTCTTTAGCTCTTCCTATCAGAATTGTCAACATGTCCACTACTATGTTGAAAAAGATAGGTGACATCGGGTCTCCCTGTCTTAGATCCATGTGTGTCTAGAAATAATGACCTATGTCATCATTCACTTTGATTATGACACTGCCTTTTTGCGTGAAAGAATCTACCTGCTTTCTCCAGGACCGATCGAATCCTTTCATCCGCAAGACCTGTTGTAGAAATGGCCGCTTAACCTTACTGTACGCTTTCTCAAAATCCACCTTAAAAACCACCCCATCTAGTTTTTCCGTGTGGATTTCATGGAGCGTTTCATGTAAGACCACAACCCCTTCAAGGATGTTTCTGTCCGGCATGAAGGCTGTTTGAGACGGCTGCAGCACACGTGTGCAATCTGCGTCAGCCTGTTAGTCCCCACCTTGGTTTTCAAGCTGACATTAAGAAGACATATCAGTCGAAACTGCTCAATTCACACTGCCTCTGTTTTTTTAGGGAGCAATGTGATCGTTCTGAAATTTAAGTGAAATAACTGCAAATGCCGAAAACAAATCATGGAACATTGGAAGAAAATCACCCTTAATAATATGACAACACCTTTTATAAAACTCAGCCGGAAAGCCATCCGGCCCAGGAGCTTTATTATTCTTCACCCGTGAAATCGCCTCAAACACCTCTTTCGCCGAAAACGGGGCGGTCAATATTTCATTCTCATTCACCGTAAGTTGAGGGATATCCTCAACCCTTGACTCGTATAAGACAAAACTATCCTCAGGAGCCCCCAAACAACTGCTTGTAATAATTGGTGATGTAAAATTTTAGGTTCTCATGTCCCAGAGTCGTCCCCTCATCTTGCTCTAGCTGAAAAATTCTCTTCTTTCGATGCTTGCCATTCGCAATCATATGAAAGAATTGTGTGTTGTCCTCCCCTTGGACGACTTTTCGCACTTTAGCTCTTAGCACCCACTTCAATTCTTCCTCTCGAAGCAATTCTTTCAGTCTCAGTTTTGCCTCCACTTTAGTCTCTAGTTCTGTCATGTCTAAAATGGAGGAGTCGGCTTTTAAATCTAAGGCATTTATAAGGTTAAGGAGCCTTTCCTTTTCACCCTTATAAACACCACTCAAATGTTTGGCCCAACAGCATAGGAACTGTCTTAAGTGTCTAATCTTATTTTGCCATCTTTGTACGTTTGATCCCCCTCCTGAATCTTTTGCCCACTCCTGCGCTATCAGATCTAAGAAACCTTCTCTCTCAAACCATGCTAATTAAAAAGTGAAGATATTTATATTTCCCACATGAGTTGCCTCCCCAGAGTCAACAAGCAGTGGGGTATGATCAGAGATCGCTCGCGGCAATGGTTGGATCGCCATCAAGGAAACTTATGCTCCCATTCCAGACTGGTGAGAACACGATCCAACTTCTCATACGTTGGATTTGGCAATGTGTTGGCCCAAGTTAATTTTCTACCAGAAAGCTCAATTTCCCTGAGATCCATGCTTTCAATGATTGTGTTGAACATAAACGACCATCTGCCGTCAAAGTTATCATTGTTCTTTTCATCCCGTCTTCTTATAATATTAAAATCACCCCAACCAGTATTGGGAGCCTTTCATCTCCGCAAATACGAACTAGGTCAGCCAGAAAATCTGGTTTTAGCTCAGGCTGCGCGGATCCATACACTGCCACCAGTGCCCATTGGAAACCATCAACCTTCGATCTGACTCGAAACTTAACCGCAAATTATCCCAAAAGAACATTTTTAACCTCCAATGTTTCGCGCTTCACCCCAAGTAAAATCTCATCGGATCTTCCTCGGGGGTAAGCAATGCTAATCAAAATCAACTCCTCCCGATAAGGTGCCAAGAAACTGAGAGGTAAAATTGTCTCTACCAGTTTCAGAGAGGGCAATGAAATCTAACTTGTGTTGAATAGATGCATCTGCCAGAGACCTTCTTTTAGCCAAGTCAGTCAGACCTCTGCTATTTGAAAAGATTCATTTCATATTTTATCATGAATTTTTTTAGCAGTCCGGATCCTAGCACTTCTGCGCACAACCGAGGCCGGATAAATCTTTCGGTTCCATTTGTGCTTAGGCTTGTTTTGCTCATCAACTCGGTCCATACAACCGAGCTCAGTGAGCTTACATGCCTCAGGGTCGACGTGAGTTGAACCCCTCGGAGAAACAAAACTCTCGTCCTCCTCCGTTGATACGTGTCCAACGTATCTACAATTTTTTATTGTTCCATGCTGTTATATTATCATTTTTGGATGTTTTACAATCATTTTAAATCATTTTTGGTACTAACCTACTGACATAGTGTCAAGTGCCAGTTGTTGTTTTCTGCTTGTTTTTTGCATCGCAGGAAATCAATATCAAACGGAGTCCAAATGCAGCAAAACTTTTTGTGGATTTTTTGGACCAGAAGGCACCTGTTGGGCCAGAGAAGCACCTGGGGGTGCCCCGAGGGGGGCACAACCCACCAGGATGCGCATGCCCCCCCAGGCGCGCCCATGTGGGTTGTGCCCACCTAAGTGGCCTCCCGCACCGCCTCTTCGCTCTATAAATAACCCAATATTCCAGAAACCCTAGGGGAGTTGACGAAAATCAATTCCAGCCGCCGCAAGTTCCAGAACCACCAGATCCAATCTAGACACCATCTCAGAGGGGTTCATTATGTCCATTGGTGCCTCTCCGATGATGAGTGAGTAGTTCTTTGTAGACCTACGGGTCCGTAGTTAGTAGCTAGATGGCTTCCTCTCTCTCTCTCTCTCTCTCTCTCTCTCTCTCTCTCTTTTGATTATAAATACAATGGTCACTTGGAGATCCATATGATGTCACTCTTTTTGTGGTGTGTTTGTTGGGATCTGATAAACTTTGAGTTTATGATCAGATCTATCTTTTTATATCCATGAAAGTTATTTGACTCTTCTTTGATCTCTTATACGCATGATTGCTTATAGCCTCGTATTTCTTCTCTGATATTTGGGTTTTGTTTGGCCAACTTGATCTATTTATCTTGCAATGTGAAGAGGTGCTTTGTGATGGGTTCGATCTGATGGTGCTTGATCTCAGTGACAAAAGGGGAACCGACATGTATGTACCGTTGCCATTAAGGATAACAAGATGGGGTCTATTTCTACATAAATAGATCTTGTCTACATCATGTCATCGTTCTTATTGCATCACTCCATGTTTTCATGAACTTAATTCACTAGATGCATGCTGGATAGCGGTCGATGCGTGGAGTAATAGTATTAGATGCAGGCAGGAGCCGGTCTACTAATCTTGGACGTGATGCCTATATAATGATCATTGCCTCGATATCGTCATGATTATTTGAAGTTCTATCAATTGCCCAACAGTAATTCGTTCACCCACCCTTTGCTATTTTTCTCGAGAGAAGCCACTAGTGAAACCTACGGCCCCCGGGTCTCTTCTTTAATATATTTTCCTTTGCGATCTATTTTATTTGCTTTTATTTTCAGATCTATTAAACCAAAAATACAAAAATACCTTGTTGCACTTTAATATATTCGGCATTCGATCTATCAACTTATTACAACTTTCTCATATCCGTTTGCCAATCTTTTGGCACCGTTACTCGAAAGGGATTGACAACCCCTTCAATACGTCGGGTTGCGAGTATTTGTTATTTGTCTGCAGGTGTCGTTTACTAGTGTTGCGTGGTTCTCTGATGACCCACAAGTGTAGGGGATCTATCGTAGTCCTTTCAATAAGTAAGAGTGTCGAACCCAACGAGGAGCAGAAGGACATGACAAGCGGTTTTCAGCAAGGTTTTCTCTGCAAGCACTGAAATTATCGATAACAGATATTTGTGTGATAGTATAATGCGTAACGGGTAACAAGTAACAAAAGTAAACATAGTGCAACAAGGTGGCTCAATCCTTTTTGTAGCAAAGGACAAGCCTGGACGTACCCTTATATAAAGCAAAACGCCCCCGAGGACACATGGGAATTGTTATCAAGTTAGTTTTCATCATGCTCATATGATTCGCGTTCGGTACTTTGATAATTTGATATGTGGGTGGAACAAAGCTTGGGTGTTGTCCTTCCTTGGACAAGCCTCTCACTTATTATTAACCACTCTCGCAAGCATCTGCAACTACGAAAGAAGTTTTAAGATAAATCTAACCATAGCATGAAACATATGGATCCAAATCAGCCCCTTACGAAGCAACGCATAAACTAGGGTTTAAGCTTCTGTCACTCTAGCAACCCATCATCTACTTATTACTTCCCAATGCCTTCCCCTAGGCCCAAATAATGGTGAAGTGTCATGTAGTCGAGGTTCACATAACACTACTAGAGGAAAGACAACATACATCTCATCAAAATATCGAACGAATACCAAATTCACATGATTACTTATAACAAGACTTCTCCCATGTCCTTGGGAACAAATGTAACTACTCACAAAGCATATTCATGTTCATGATCAGAGGGGTATTGAATAACATTAAGGATCTGAACATATGATCTTCCACCGAATAAACCAACTAGCACCAACTACAAGGAGTAATCAACACTACTAGCAAGCCACATGTACCAATCTGAGGTTTTTAGACAAAGATCGAATACAAGAGATGAACTAGAGTTTGAGAGGAGATGGTGCTGGTGAAGATGTTGATGGACATTGACCCCCTCTCGATGAAAGGATCTTTAGTGATGATGATGGCTTCGATTTCCCCTTCCCGGAGGGAAGTATCCCCGGCAGAACAGCCCTGCCAGAGCTCTAGATTGGTTTCGCCCAGGTTTCGCCTCGAGACGGTGGCGCTTCATCCCGAAAACCTCCTTATGATTTTTTCCAGGTCAATACATGTCATATAGCATAAGATGGACGTCGGGGGACTGTCAGGGGGGCCACAAGGTAGGGGGGCACGCCAAGGGGGTAGGGCGCGCCCCCACCCTTGTGGATGGCTGGTGGCCCCCCCTCTGGTGCTTCTTTCGCAAAATATTTTTTATATAATCCAAAAATAATCTCCGTAAAGTTTCAGGACTTTTGGAGTTGTGCAGAATACATATCTCAGATTTGCTCCTTTTCCAGTCTAGAATTCCAGCTGCCGGCATTCTCCCTCTTCATGTAAACCTTGTAAAATCAGAGAGAAAAGGCATAAGTATTGTGATATAATGTGTAATAACAGCCCATAATGCAATAAATGTCAATATAAAATCATGATGCAAAATGGACGTATCAACTTCCCCAAGCATAGACCTCGCTTGTCCTCAAGCGAAAAGCCAATATCGAAAAATATGTCCACATGTTTAGAGATAGAGGTGTCGATAAAAATAAAATGCGGACATGAGGGCATCATGATCATCTTTAGGACATCAACATAACTTGCCGTATAGGTTCTTATGTTAAAGTAACAATTCCTTCGCAAGGTAAAGGTTGAATCAAAAACTTCATTGATAGCCAACAAACTATGATCTCAGTCATTGAAGCAATTGCAACTTATCATACATCGGAAAGAGTCAAATATAAGAGCTTTTCAGCAAGTTCACATACCCAACTATCATTTAGTCTTTCATATTTGCTGACACTCACGCGATACTAATGAGTTCAAAGTTTCAACCGAACATAGAGAAAAATAGGGGCTTATACTTTCGCCTCCCAACAATTTACCTCAAGGGTAATGTCAACAATGCATGGGTATATATATTTAGATCTAGCTCCAAAATATTGTTCTTGCCAAAGGATAAAAGTAAAAAGGGAAGGCGATGATCACCATGAATCTTGTATAAGGATATGAGATGAAAATAAAAGATAGGCCCTTCGCAGAGGGAAGCAGAGGTTGTCATGCGCTTTTATGGTTGGATGCACAAAATCTTAATGCAAAAGAACATTACTTTATATTGCCACTTGTGATAATGGACCTTTATTATGCAGTCCGTCGCTTTTATTTATTCCATATCACAAGCTCGTATAAATCTTATTTTCTTCACACTAATAGATCATACATATTTAAAGAGAAATTTTTATTGCTTGCACCGATGACAACTTACTTGAAGGATCTTACTCAATCCATAGGTAGGTATGGTGGACTCTCATGGCAAAACTGCTTTAAGGGATGTTTGGAAGCACAAGTAGTATCTCTACTTGGTGCGAAGAATTTTGGCTAGCATGAGAGGGAAATCAAGCTCAACATGTTGGAGGATCTATAACAATATAACTTCTGTTAGGATGTAAGAAGACATAACCCATTATGTTGTCTTCCTTGTACAACTTCAACTTTTTAGCATGTCATATTTTAATGAGTGCTCACAATTGCAAAACATGTCCAAGATAGTATATTTATATGTGAAACCTCTCTTTCGTTATTACTTCCTATTAATTGCAACAATGACCAAAACTATGGTTGTCAACACTCAACAACTTGTATTCATCATACTCTTTATATGTGAAGTCATTACTTCACATAAGATCAACATATGATCTTTATTTATTTCTTTTTATTATTTATTCCCTTAATATCATAGCAACATAGCAAAGCCCTCACTCAAAACTATTATTTATTATATATCTCATGGACTCGATTACATAGATAGAGATCAAAGCAAAACTCAAAACTAGATCATACTAGAACCTTTATTATACTAGATCAAGATGTAACCAAAAGGATCGAACTTAGAAAAGCGATAAAGATAAAAGTGTGATGGTGATATGATAACAGGGCACCTCCCCCAAGCTTGGCAGTTGCCAAGGGGAGTGCCCATACCCATGTATTTATGATTCTTTCTTTGGAGGTGGCGATGATGCCACTTAGGATGCGATTCTCCTCCTCCAACTTATTGATGTGTTGCTTAAGATCCATTATTTCCTTGCAAAGTTTGCCCGTGACGGCTAGAGCTCCAACTACCCATGGATGTTTCATAGATGCGGGAGAAAATTCAACACTCTTTTTCATATTTTCATAAGAGAGAAATCTAGCATGGGGAGGGGTGACCGAGTTTGGGATCACCGTGCTCTGAAGTTCCTCCATCATGAATTCAGTTTGGAGACGAGAGGTAACTTCTTGGTCCTCCTCCATGGCATCTATCCACTTCAAGTCAGCCTCCATCTTCTCTTTTACCGCTGGACCAAAGTGCTCCAGTGTCGGATGAGAGACACGACTCTCCTCAACCGACTCTTGAGACGACATCTTGATCTAAATCTGGAGTAGAAACAACTCAAAAACGAAAACACAGGATCCTGTCGAGGTACAATGGTCAAAACCTTCGGGAGATTATATAATGAATTTTTTGACAGAAAGAAGTATCATGCAAGAAAACAAAGTCCGGGAGGCACACGGGGTGGCCACAAGGTAGGGGGCGCGCCCAGGGGGTAGGGCGCGCCCTCCACCCTTGTGGATGCCTCGTGTCTCTTCCGGACTAGTTTTAATTTTTCCTAATTTTTTAAATATTCCAAAACGGGGAAAATTTGCTGTTTGGAACGTTTGGAGTCGGTTTACTTACCGTACCACATACCTATTACTTTTTGGAGTTTGAAACATTCTGGAAAGTGTTCCTTATGTACTCCTCCGGTGTCACAGTGTCAATTATATTGGTCTCAACATTTAAGGGAGTACCTGAGATAAAGTGTTTGATTCTTTGACTGTTTACCACCTTCGGATTTGTGACTTCGGCGTTGTTGATTTTTATGGCACCGGAACGATAGACCTCCTCGATAATGTAAGGGCCTTCCCATTTAGAGATAAGCTTTCCTGCAAAAAATCTTAAACGAGAGTTGTATAGCAAAACAGGATCACCTACGTTAAACTCACGCTTTTGTATCCGTTTGTCATGCCATCTTTTAGCTTTTTCTTTAAACAGTTTGGCATTCTCTTAGGCTAGGCTTGGGTTCTCCATTCATCAAGAGAGCTAATATCAAATGACCTCTTCTCACCGGCAAGTTTGAAATCATAATTGAGTTCTTTAACAGCCCAATATGCCTTATGTTCTAGTTCAAGAGGTAAGTGACATGCTTTTCCATAAACCATTTTATACGGAGACATACACATAGGGTTTTTATAAGAAGTTATATAAGCCAATAATGCATCATCAAGTTTCGTAGACCAATTCTTTCTAGATCTAGTACCAGTCTTTTGCAAGATCAATTTAATCTCTCTATTGCTCAATTCTACTTGACCACTAGACTGAGGATGATACGGATAGCAAGCATCTTACGGAAAGCACGATGAATAAAATGTGAACCACCATCAGTCATTTAATATCTAGGGACTCCAAACCTCGGAAAAATAACTTCTTTAAGCATCTTAATAGAGGTGTTATGATCAGCATTACTAGTTGGAATAGCTTCTACACACTTATTAACATAATCAACTAATGAACAACAACTAAAATATGTGTATACCCATTAGAGGAAGGAAAAGGTCCCATATAATCAAATCCCCAAACATCAAATGGTTAAATAACAAGCGAATAGTTAATAGGAATTTCCTGACGTCTACTAATATTACCAATTCTCTGACATTCATCACAAGACAAGACAAACTTACGGGCATCTTTGAAGAGAGTAGGCCAATAAAAACCAGATTGCAATACCTTGTGTGTAGTTCTATCTCCAGCATGGTGTCCTCCATAGGCTTCGGAGTGACACTTATGTAGGATCTGTTCCTGTTCATGCTCAGGTACACAACGTCTAATAACACCAACTACTCCTTTATAAAGGTGTGGGTCATCCCAAAAATAATGTCTTAAATCATAGAAAAACATTTTCTTTTGTTGGTATGTGAAGCTAGGTGGTATAAATTTAGCAATAATGTAATTAGCATAATCAGCATAATAGGGAGCATTACGAGAAGCATTTATGACAGCTAATTGTTCATCAGGAAAGCTATCATCAATAGGTAGTGGGTCATCAAGAACATTTTCTAGCCTAGACAAGTTATCTGCAACGGGGTTCTCAGCTCCCTTTCTATCAATAATATGCAAATCAAATTCTTGTAGCAAGAGAACCCATCTAATAAGTCTAGGTTTAGCATCTTTCTTTTCCATAAGATATTTAATAGCGGCATGATCAGTGTGAACAACTACTTTAGAATCAACAATATAAGACCTGAACTTATCGCAAGCAAAAACAACTAGTAAAAATTCTTTTTTAGTAGTAGCATAATTTCTCTGGGCACTGTCTAGAGTTTTACTAGCATAATGAATAACATTCAATTTTTTATCAACTCATTGTCCTAGAACAACACCAACAGCATAATCACTTTCATCACGCATGATTTCAAAGGATTAATTCCAATTAGGTGGTTGAACAATAGGTGCAGAGATCAAGGCTTTCGTAAGTATTTCAAATGCTTCTACACAATCATCATCAAAAACAAAAGGAATATCTTTTTGCAAGAGATTAGTGAGAGGCCTAGAAATTTTAGAGAAGTCTTTAATAAACCTCCTATAGAAACCAGCATGACCAACAAAACTTCTAATACCTTTGATATCTTTAGGACACGACATCTTTTCCATAACAACTAATTTAGCTTTATGAACTTCAATACCTCTTTCAAAAATCTTATGCCCCAAGACAATGCCTTCATTAACCATAAAGTGGCACTTCTCCAAATTCAAGACAAGATTAGTTTCTTTGCATCCTACAAAACTCGATCAAGGTTGCTTAAGCAATCATCAAAAGAAGTTCTGTAAACAGAGAAATCGTCCATGATAACCTCAACAATCTTTTCACAAAAGTCACAGAATATAGCAGTCATACATCTTTGAAAGGTAGCAGGTGCATTGCATAAACCAAAAGGCATACATCTATAAGCAAAAGTACCGAAAGGTCAAGTAAAAGTGGTCTTTTCTTGGTCCTCTTTTGACACAGGTATCTGAGAGAAACCAGAATAACCATCTAGAAAGAAAAAATGTGTATGTTTAGATAGTCTTTCTAGCATTTGATCAATAAAAGGTAGAGGGTAATGATCTTTCTTGGTAGCTTTATTTAATTTGCAAAAATCTGTTACCATTCTATAACATTTAAAAATTCTTTGCGGGATCAATTCATCTTTATCATTAGGAACAATAGTAATGCCTCCCTTCTTAGGGACACAATGAACAAGACTTACCCACTGAGTATTAGCAATAGGATAAATTATACATGTCTCTAGAAGCTTTAGTATTTCATTTCTTACCACTTTTTCATTGTCGGGGAAACTGGTCGCCCACGAACACCTATGGGACCGGAGCCCCTTTTCGGTACGGCAAGGGAGCGGAGGGAGCACAAAGAGCTGATCGAGGGGCACACGCGGGCAGTTTACCCAGGTTCGGGCCGCACGGATGCGTAAAACCCTACTCCTGCCTTGGTTGTCTTGAGTTCTTGGCTCGGGAGCAAGAAGATCTACAGTACTAGCTACACCGAGCGTGGGAGTGATCAAGTTTCAGAACCGAACCCCCCTCTACGTTGTGCATGGGCCTCCTTTTATAGTTCAAAGGGGTCACCGACAGGTGTCAACGTAGATGAGGGTAAAAGCGTAAAATTGGTGGTAGTTGTAACAGTGCATGTACAGTGTATGCACAGTGGTCTATACCTAACCCAGACGGTGGGGGACAAGGGCATTGAATGCCCGTCACCGTCGCCCCAAACAGTGTAAAAAAGCGTTCGTCCGGGCGTCTCCGTTCGCCACGACGGTAGCTTCGTCATCGTGGCTTGCCACCGTGTACCCCAGGCTGCACAGCCATCCGCCACGTGCCCCAGGAAGGGCCCCAGGGCGACGCGTGGCCAGATGAGCTGGAGCGCAGTCGCACAGTGAAAGCTTGCCGCGGCAAGCACCTTGCCGCGGTTGCTACCTTGCCGGGCCTGGGAGCTTGTCGCTCGCCGAGTCTTGCCGGGGCGCGCAATGCGCCACGGCATGTCTTCTGAGATGCTGTTCTCTGGCCTTCCTGGCAAGCTCCTCTTGCCAGGGTCTTGTACTAAAGGGATGGTCTTGAGCCTGGAGCGGCCTTCCCGACAAGCTCCTCTTGCCGGGGTCTTGTTTCTTAACTTGAATACTTTGTTCTTGAATGGCTCCAAAGGAACTAGAGTGGGCCTTGGCGGGCGCGTGGTGAGCCTGACCACGGGACGCTGCTACTGCCCGTGCACAAGTCGGGATACTAAGGTACCCCTACTTTAGTACACCGATAGGAGCCCCCCCGGGCCTGGGCCACACACGGTGCCGAGCGCTGTTGGGCCAGGCCCAAAACAGTGCACGGGCACACGCGGCCCACGGCGCGCCGTTTCCCACTCCATATTCGCCGCATCCCTCCCTAACGGCACGCGTCGATTGCGGCGTCGTGGGAGAGATCGTGGCCTGTTTCTTTAATGGGAAAATGCAGAACGTCCCCCACTTCCCCCTTAAAAGCAGAGGAAACAGGGGCGGTTTCCCCCCATTGCTTCATTGCGTCTTCAATCTCCAGAAACCCCCGCCGCTCTCCGCCTCCCCAAAGGTCGACAGAGAGCCGAGCTCCACCCTCCTTCCGCCGCCGCCAGTCTCCCCGGTGCTGCCGACCCCTCTCGCCGTCCCCGCCATGGCCCCGAAGAGTAGCAAGGCGAAGAGCGAGAAGTCCGACAAGGCGACGAAGCTGGCAGCAATGCGGAAGAGGATGGTGGTCTTCCCGCCGAGGCTCGGCGCGAGGGAGCTGAGGGACAAGTATTACTTGTTCTGGGCGAGGGAGATGAAGGCTCACCCGCGCACCAGAGTCCTCCCCGCCGAAGCCTGCGACATGTATCCGGTAGGTTACTACTACTTTGCTCTGTTCTTCCACTGTGGTCTTTGTCCTCCGTACTCTGAGTTTTTCTGCGACGTGATGAACACGTATGGATTCCATATCCTCGATTTCACCCCGAATGCTGTCCTCACTATGGCCGTTTTCGCACATCTGTGCGAAAACTTTGTCGGGGTCCACCCCAACGTAGCTCTCTTCCGCCACTTCTTCACACCTAGAGTAGAGTCTGGGTCTCCACTCTCCGGTGGCATCTCCTGGATCTTTAGGCTCAACAAGAAAGAGGCGTACTTGATTGGAGAGCTCCGCGGTAAGTGGGAAGAGTGGAGGGCTGATTGGTGCTGGGTTATGGAAGATGAACCTCAGCAATTCACCTCGCCGCGCCGGACTGCAATAGTGCGCGACAAGGATTGGAGTGACTTGGCCCCGGAGGATGAGAAGCTGAAGATTGCCCTTACTAGGATCCTTCGCCTCCGGGCCGCCAACCTTACTGTAGGTGAGGTCGGGGCTGATTTCCTTCGCCGCTACATTGCTCCCCTGCAGGAAAGGAAGAGGCCTGCTTGGGAGTTCGGCAACACGGGAGACCGTATGAGGCTGCGCCCCGGCTTGAACTACAACTTCACCGTCTTGGAACTCAAAGGAATGATCCGCTCGCTGTTCAAGCATGACCCCAAGCACCCGAAGTGGTTTACCCCGTCCCGGGGAGTAGTTCCATTGTGCAACAACTCTTCCCTCAGTGCCATTGATGGGTCTCGAACCCCTCGTTGGTTACCCCAAGTGGAAGGTGTAAGATGCAGTAAGTAGAAGTGTTTTCCCCTAGCAAAGATGCCAAGGATCGAATCCCCAGAGACTCCTAGGTTCAACAGGTAGGTGTCAACTGCTAACGGCACAATTAGCAATCAATGTGGACCTGCACACAGATACAAATAACTTTGCTCCCAACGAGTACAGAGAGGTTGTCAATCTCTCCGGCCTTGTAGTTCACAAAGGGTTAAAAGCAATATGATAGTAGTGATAGATAGTGTTTTGCAATAGTAAATAAAATAGCGGAAAGGTAAATAGTGTATGTGATCAATGATAGTAATATGGACCGGAGTCTCATGATGTTCACTAGTGATGTCTCTCTCCCAAAAGACGATAAAACAGCTATGTGAGGTAAACAAATTACAGCTGGGCAATTGACAGGACCACGAACGCAAACCAATGCTGACTACATTGCAAGAAAGGTTGAGGTTCAAAGCATGGGCGGTACGCCAAAGTAAGTAGACCAAAATCCATCTGCATCTACTACTAATCATCCACCTTGAGATATCTATCCAGAACATCTCGCTGGTATTAAGTTGCGAGTCCCACCCATAGTGTAAACTCAATGCAACAGACAACTGCATTAAAAGAACTTTGCATAAAGTAAACAATCCTTGCACCCGCGGGTACAAGCACCGTTGTTTCCCCCCTTGTGGCAACAGCACAACCCCTAGACTCATGTTTCTGTCACTCAAGCTAGTCATCGAGGGGCATGAACCCACAATCGAGCATAACGTTCCCTCTTGGAGTCACTACCTACTACTCGGCCAAAGCAATAAATAACAACGGAGAACATGCAAGAATTACTTATGAACTAAAATATAAAAGAGGTGAATCAAATATATTACTCAAGATCAATCTGAACATAATCTCATAATCCATTGGATCCCAGCAAACTCAACATAGCAACAGCATAAGGATTACATAGGTGCCTCGATCATGTAGGGCAGCTCACGAGGACTAATTAGTGAAGCACAAGAACGGGAGGAGAACATCACATAGCTACTGGTCATGGACTCATGGTCCAAGGGAGACTACTCACGAGTCATCCGGGAGGCGTCCATGGTGGTGGAGAAGCTCCCGGTGGTGATCCTCTCCTCCGGCAGGGTGCCGGGAAGAGTTCTCCTGGTGCTCCCGATCTTGGAAGCGGCGGCGGCGGCGGAACAGAGATGGGATCGCGAAAAGAAGTCCTGTTTCGAGGGTTTCGGAGAGTCCTTTAAATATATGCCAAAGTAGGGCACCGGGGGGGCTCTCGGGGGGCCGAGGCGCCCCCCCGGCGCGGCCCAGGGGGGGG
>LR738715.1:147218453-147251920 GCA_902687465.1 Secale cereale
GGGGGGGGGGGCGCCCACAGGGCGCCTGGAGCCCCTGTGCCCCCCCAGGCTGCCCTTCGGACGCAGTGTTGTTTCCGGAACGCTGATTTTATATATATTTTTTCTGGATTTTTCTGGGCAGTTCTCGAAACGTGAAAACCTGAAATACAAAAACAGCCGAAAACAGAAACTGGCACTGGGGTGCACTGGATTAGTAAGTTAGTCCAAATATGATCAAAAGTGTATGGAAGTGTATGAATATCATAGCAATATCACCCAAAAGTGGCATGGAGCAAGCAGAAATTATAGATACGTTTTGGACGTATCAGCCATCCGCGCGGCAATGCCTCAGTGCAATTCCCACGGGGTTGCTCCCACTTGGCTTACACCTTCAGAAGAGACCGCGCAAACTTTCTTCGACAACCTGGTTGAGCGGCCGGTCAATCCTGAAGAGAAGAAAGGGCTCACCTGCGCGACCACCGACCGGGATGTGGCGTATATAGCCAACAGGATGGAGGAGGCTGCCGCAGCGGCGGCCGCGGGTGAGTTTGGGTACACCGTGGAGGAAGCAGAAGCAGCGGACGCAGTGAGCCGAGCTGAGGAGGAAGAAATCCTCAAACTGCTGAGGCCTGCCGGGGAGCCTGCCCGGACGAGCGAGGCTGCCGGGCAAGGCACTGAGTCCAGTGAGCCGGCTGAGGAGGACGCCGAATCGGGCGATTCCGACGAAGACTCGGGCGGGTCACTGAACCTCGACGACGCCTCCTCATCTTCGGAGAATTCTCCGCCACCACCAAGTCCTCCGCCACCGCAAAAGAAGCGCCTCCGCAAGACCACTGACACGGCAAGGCAGCCGGCGCCCCGACAGCAGCCGCAGCGTCGCTCGACGCGTGCCACCACGACGAGCAAGGTCGTCAAGGAGGCGCCTCGCGCCTCAGCGGCAAGCGGAGGGGGATCTTCCCATAGCGGTTCCGGCGTTCCTTCCGCCCCTCGGTCCTCGGGGACGACCGGAGCGGGGTCTTCTCAGCCCACGGCTCCGGAGCCCGCCAAGCGCCCGAGGGAGCCTTCTCCTCCAGCTCCTCGCGCCGGGATGCGCGAGGCGTACTTCGACTTCTCCGCCCTTAGTTCCGACGAGGAGGAGGAAGAGTAAGCATTTGCAACTCTTATTTCTTCTGATTTTTGTTGCTTTTGTCTTGAATTTCCCTTGCTTGGTTCTGATCTTGTTTATATACCAGGACCCTGGCCCAGAGATCTGCGAAGAGGGCCAAGATCCCTGTAGTTGATCTTGAGGAGGACAAGCCCGTCGCAGCGGCAGGAGATGCGCCCGCGACAGGCTTGACGGACCAGCCTGCTGCTCCGGAGAGCAGCCCCCAGCGTAAGTCTTTTGTTTACTTTTCTGCTTGACGGGCGCGCTTGAGCTTCTTATCTTTACTAATGTCTTGTCCGCTTGTTGACTTGTGCAGAAGTGGAGCCGCAGCCGCAGGAGCATCAAGAGGCTGCTCCCGACGAGCCGCTCGTCCCACCCTCCCCGCCAAGGAGGAATTCCCCGGCGAGGGAGGTGCTCCGCCAAGGGCGGGTACTCCGCCAAGGGCGAGTACCCCGCCAAGGGCGAGCACCCCGACAAAGGTGGGCACCCCGCCACGGGAAGGCGCCAGCGGCCCTCCGCCGGCGGGAGCCACTACTACGCCGCCAAGGGAGGACTCTCCGGCAAGGATCCTCGTAGAGGACGAGGCCCGCGCAGGTAACCCTTGTACTTTCCTTCTCTTGAATTCTTCTTTTTGGATATTTGCTTGACGATTCTTCTTTTCTTTTTCTTCTGTCAGATCCGCCCGCCCCGGAGCCGATGGAGACAGAGGCCATTGCCGAGGAGGACGTGCGCGGTGATGCCGGCGATGCCACCACCACTGAAGGGATGGCCGGTGCTGAAGAACCAGCCGCCGACGAGACCGCCGCGGCCGCTGACGCGACAGCTGGGGAAGGGACCGGCGACCGCACTGCTGGCCCTGAGGCCGCTGGAGCGCCGGACGCTGCGCCGACCGCCGACCCTCCCGCTGCCGCGACCGGGTCGGGTGTCTATCTGGAGGCCGCCAACGGGGTCTTCATCCAAGTCCCGTGGGCGTCCTCATCAAGGACACCCACGGAGGGGGAGAGCTTCGATGGAGAAGTCCTCGCCTCCGCCGGGCTAAGGCTTATCGACACGCCCGACAGTAGCAATGAGTCCGAAGAGGAGCAGCTCCTGCGCCGGCTTCTGGCCCTGTACCGGGCCAGGCAGGCCAAGCTGGAGTCCCGAGAGGCTCTGGCTGCCAAGGCTAGCGTCGACTTGGAGAAGCGCGCCACGGAGCTCCGTGCCGCCAACCAAGCGGCTCTCCGGAACTTGGCGGAGGAGAGGGAGGAGCTCGCCGAGGCGCACCAGGCGTTCATCCTCGAGAAGGCCGAGGTCGAGGAGCAGCAGCGACTGGCCGCCGAGGATCTATCTCGGCGGGAAGGAGAGCTGAACCAGCGGAAGGTCGACCTTGATAGTCACGAGGACGACCTTGCCGCACGCGAGCAGTCCATTGGCGGGGCTCTGCAGGAGGCGAGGGATGCCACTGCTGCCGCAGAGACCGCCAAGAGGGACCTGGAGGCGAGGGTGACGCAGCTAGAGCTCAGCCTGAAGACGAGCGAGGAGAAGGTTGCCGTGCTCAAACTTGAAAGGGAGAAGGACGCCCACAGCCACTCGGAGCTGCAGGTCCGTCTCTCCGACAAGGGCAAGGAGCTCAATGGCGCCAAGGATTCCATCGCAGACTTGGAGCTGAAAGTTTCTACCCTCACCGAGTCACTTGACGGGGCCCGGAACAGGGAGACGAAGCTGAAGGAAGATCTCCGGGCCGAAAGGGCGCTGCTGGACAGTGCCGCCCTTACGCAGAACAACTTCCAACGGACGGTGGAGCAGTGGACCGAGGAGCTCGTCACTTCTGCCGCCAATATCGACAAGGAGATGGTGGCGCTGGGGACGGAGCACCTCGTGTACTCCCCCGACGAGAGCCTTCCCCACAGCGCCAAGTTGAGCTTGTTCTTCAGAGGAGTGGCGCCGGCCCTCGCGCGGCTACGGGAGAGGCTCCCCGTACAGCTGGCGAACGAGGCGCGCAGGCTCTGCACGGGTACTGTGGAGCGAGTGTTGTCGAAGATCGTCTTCCGCAATCCCAGGATCAACCTTGACAACATCCTCCGGACCTTGCCGCCCGAAGCTGACCAGGAAGCGCTAAAGGCTCGTGTCGCCCACATCGTGGCCAAGGTGGGCAAGATCAAGAGGGTTGACGGCGACCGTGTAGATTAGGTTGCTTTCTTTTTGTTTCTCTTGTCGCTGCCAATTAAGTCATAGGCAGTATTTTGTTAGAACAGCGGCAAGTCTTCTTGTAATATAACTTCACTTTGGATAGTCAATGCAGTGTTATCTCCTTTGCTTGGTTCCTTCACTTCGTATGCTTCTCACCCTACGCTTCTAGGGAACTTGCCGGCAAAGGGGCCCTTGCCGCGAGTGCCGAGTGCGGAACTTCAGCAGCCTGCCGGCAATGCCTCTGCCGGCAATAAACCTTGCCGCAGCTAGTCGCAGCACACTTAGGTTGTTGAGCGAACTCGAAAACGAAATAAGGGCGCGACACTTGTCGTAGCTCACTTAAGCCGTTGAGCGTGCTCGAAACAAAGTAAGGGCGCGGCTAGCCACGGGTAGGTTCCTCCGCGCATAGGTTTTCCATACAAAGTGTGGTCGTTCAAGGAAGATAACTAAAAAATTAAAAATTTGAATGCTCAAACTTTGGCCACTTAGCTTTTGTTTGCTTCCCGGCAAGACTTTTCCTTCTTGAACAGCACTTGGTCCATACCACTGTTCCTTCCCCCCCGGCAAACTTGTGCGCGAGGAACACTTCTTCTGCTTGAGGGAAAAAGAGAAAAGGGGAGGAAACATAGATATGGAGCCTTGTGGCTTGTTATTGCTTACCGGGGGTGTGTGCTGCACAAAGCGTCAGATTACACGTGCAAGGAAATGGAAAAGCATGAAATGACAAGTCGTGCGAAGCACAAAAGTTTTACTGATGCACGGGGTCTGCGCCCGGCTTTGTACAAAGGTTTACATGCAACAGCGGCAAGACTTGTACAAAAGGTGGTTGCCGGAGCGGATCACGGCAACCGCGCCTCATGGGTGAAACTTGCGAAGATGCTCAATGTTCCAGGAGTTGCTCACCGGTAAGCCTTCTTCGGTCTCAAGGCGGACAGCGCCGGGCCTTGTGACTTGTCTCACCCGATAAGGGCCTTCCCACTTCGGCGTCAACTTGTTGGAATTCTTGGCGGACTGAACGCGCCGAAGAACAAGGTCGTCTTCCTCGAGACTCCTGGCCTTGACTTTGCGGCTATGATAGCAACGCAAAGCTTGCTGGTATTGAGCAGCTCGTAGAGCAGCCTGGAGACGGTCCTCCTCAAGGAGCAGTGCATCATCTTGCCGCAGCTGCTCTTGCTCAAGCTCATCGTAAGCGAGCACTCGAGGAGACCCGTATACGAGTTCCGTGGGGAGAACTGCCTCTGCTCCATAGACAAGAGCAAAGGGTGTCTATCCGGTGGCTCGATTTGGTGTCGTCCTGATTGACCAAAGAGCTGCCGGCAACTCCTCGATCCAGTTTCTTCCGCACTTGTGCAGCCTGTCGAATGTTCTTGTCTTGAGTCCGCGCAGCACTTCAGCATTGGCCCTCTCCGCTTGACCGTTGTTCCTTGGGTGAGCAACAGAAGCGAAGCAGACCTTGGCGCCAAGGTCTTGGACGTACTGCATGAAGGTGCGACTTGTGAACCGTGTGCCGTTGTCGGTGATGATCCTGTTAGGGATTCCGAAATGGCAAACGATCGATCTGAAGAACTTGACTGCTGACTGTGCGGTCACCTTTCTCACTGGTTCCACTTCCGGCCACTTTGTGAACTTGTCGATTGCAACGTACAAGTACTCAAAGCCCCCGACAGCGCGGGGAAAGGGGCCGAGAATGTCGAGCCACCAGACTGAGAAGGGCCAGGACAAAAGGATCGTCTGGAGAGCTTGAGCTGGCTGATGTATTTGCTTGGCATGAAACTGGCACGCTTCACACTTGGTTACTTGTGCAGTTGCATCTTGGAGGGCTTCTGGCCAAAAGAAACCTTGCCGGAACGCTTTCCCGGCAAGCGCTCTTGCACCAATGTGGTGACCACATATGCCTCCGTGTATTTCTGCCAACAGCTTCTGTCCATCTTCCCGGGAAATGCACTTCAACCTGACACCATTGAGTCTTCTTCTGTACAGTTCATTGCCGACGAACTGGTACATACTCGACTGCCTGGTAATCCTCTCTATCTCTTTTGGTTCTTCGGGAAGTTTTCCAGTTTGAAGAAAACGGACAATTTGCTGTGCCCATGCTGGAGCCTGAGGCTCAACAACAAGGACTAAAGGCATCAATGCTGCTGCGGGAACGTCAGCTTCTACGGCAAGAACCTGCGGCTCTGTCGGAGCTGAGCGTCCCCCGGTAAGTCTGCCGGGGCAAGACTTGTCGGGAACGCCTGCTTCAACTGTACAGACCCTTGGGTCCGCAGGAGCAGACTATTCCTCAGCAACTCGGTCGTTGATCTTGGGGACCTTGGCGGCAGCTTCAGGAAGGTCCGCCGGCAAGTAGTCACCGGAGAACAACTTCCTCTTCTTGCTTTGCCCAACTGATGGTGTAACGGATGGTTGAGTTAGCTTGAGCACGAAGATCCCTGGTTCCACAGGTAGCTTCATTGCAGCACACTTTGACATGCCGTCTGCGATATCATTTTGAGCTCTTGGAACATGCTCCATCTGTAAGCCTTCAAAGTGTTCCTCAAGCTTCCTCACTTCATCGACATAAGCTTCCATCAAAGGACTCTGGTAGTTCTTGTTTACTTGTCGGACCAACAACTGTGAATCTCCCCGCATGATCAGCTTCTTGATCCCAAGTTCGGCCGCAATTCTGAGGCCGGCAAGCAAACCTTCATACTCTGCAGTGTTGTTTGTCGCTTGTTCCTTGGGAAAGTGAATTTGGACAACGTACTTGAGGTGCTCCCCGGTGGGTGCGACAAGTAGCACACCAGCATCGGCGCCTTGCAGCGAGAAGGCACCATCGAAGTACATTATCCATTCTTTGCTCGCTTCCTTGACGGGGATGTTTGTCTCTGGAACTTCTTCGTCTGGTGTTGGCGTCCATTCTGCTATGAACTCTGCCAAAGCTCTGCTCTGTATAGTTGAAGTGCTTTCAAACTTAAGACCAAAGCTTGACAGCTCCAGTGCCCACTCGACAATCCTACCTGTTGCTTCTGGGTTTTGCAATATCCTCTTCAGCGGAAAGCGAGTGACCACTGTTATCTCATGTGCTTGGAAGTAGTGGCGCAGCTTTCTCGAGGCCATGAGGAGGTCGAAAAGCAGCTTCTGCACCCCAGAGTATCTTGATCTAGCCCCCTGCAAGAGGGAACTTACAAAATAAACTGGGCGCTGCACCATCTTCTTTCGCACTTCTCCTTGTTTCTGCGCAGACTCGTCCTTGTCGGGGCCAGAGCTTGTCGGGGAAGCCCCCTGCTTGTCGCTGGATGTGCTTGCCGGGGCTGTGGATTCCTCATCTGCCTCCCTCTCCGCTACCAACGCAGCACTAACCACTTGATTGGTTGCTGCTAAATACAACAACAACTTCTCTTGTGGCCTAGGTGCGACGAGTATTGGAGTGGAGGACAGGTATCCTTTCAAGTCTTGCAGCGCCGCCTCCGCTTCCAGAGTCCATTTCATAGGACCTGCCCTTTTCAAGATTTTGAAAAACGGCAGGGCGCGTTCTGCAGACTTTGAAATGAACCTGCTGAGGGCAGCCACACAACCAGCAAGTCTTCGGACATCCTTGACGCGCTTCGGAGCTTCAATCTGCTCGATGGCCTTTATCTTGTCAGGATTGGCTTCAATCCCCCTCTGGGACACAAAGAACCCGAGAAGCTTGCCAGAGGGGACTTCGAAGACGCACTTCTCGGGGTTAAGCTTGAGTTGTATCTTGCGCAGATTCACAAAAGTTTCTTCTAGGTCTTGGATCAGGGTATCCTTGTCCTTGCCCTTGACCACTATATCATCCATGTAAGCTTCTACATTCCTGTGGATCTGCGGCGAAAAAGCAGTGTGGACCACCCTTGCAAACGTTGAACCCGCATTCTTCAACCCAAAGGGCATGCGTATGAAACAGTAAGTGCCACATGGAGTAATGAATGCGGTCTTCTCTTCATCTTCCTCAGCCATAAATATCTGGTGGTAACCTGAGTATGCATCAAGAAACGAAAGAAACTCACATCCGGCCGTGGAGTCAACGATCTGGTCAATGCGCGGCACGGGAAATGGATCCTTGGGACAAGCTTTATTCACATCAGTGAAGTCTATACAAAGTCTCCACTTCCCATTAGCTTTGCGCACGACAACTGGATTGGCCAGCCACGTGGGATGAAGTACACCTCTAACAAGGCCTGCGGCTTCCAACTTCTTGATCTCTTCAGCAATGAACTCTTGGCGCTCCACCGCTTGCTTCCTGACCTTCTTCTTGACGGGCCGCGCGTGAGGACAAACAGCAAGCTTGTGCTCAATTACCTTCCTGGGAACACCGGGCATGTCAGACGGTTGCCATGCAAACACGTCGACATTCGCCCGCAGGAAGGCAACGAGCGCGCTTTCCTATTTGGGATCGAGCATAGCACTGATGGTGAAGGTACCACCAGTGCCGTCCTCCTTGGCGGACACCCTCTTGGTTGCCGGTGGAGCTGCCATTCCTTTCTTGCACTTGCCGGTGGAGCTCGATGGTGCGTCCTCGACGGCAGCGCAGCACTCCGAAGAGGTGCGTTTGCCGGAGTGGGCCCCAGAGCTCTTGCCGGACTTGGTCTTGGTCTTCCCCCCGGGAGCTTCAGCGGCAAGTGTCTTGCTGTCTGCCACGGCTGCAGCTTCCCGGTAGATCTTGTCGGCGCAAATAAGCGCGTCCTTCTTGTCGCCGGGGACAGAGATGACGCTTATTGGCCCTGGCATCTTGAGCATATTGTAAGCATAGTGAGAGGCTGCCATGAACTTGGCGAGCGCAAGATGGCCATGTATCCCATTGTACGGCAATGGGATATCGGCGATGTCGAAGGTGATCCTCTCAGTCCTGAAGTTTAGCTCTCCTCCAAAGGTCACTGGCAGTGTTATCTTCCCCTTCGGCTTGCTCCTTCCCGGGTTAATTCCTTGGAATGTCCCGGTCTCCTCGAGCTCGCTGTCGGGGATCTGCAGCTTCCGGATCACAGCGGAGGAGATCAAGTTGAGGCCGGCCCCGCCGTCAACCAACATCTTGGTGACCTTGAGGTTGCGGATGGTTGGCGAAACCAACATCGGCAAGCACCCGACCGCAGTTGTGCGGTCAGGGTGGTCCTCAAGGTCGAAGATGATGGGCGTGCTGGACCACTTCAGCAGCTTGCGCGACTCGACGGGTGGCTCAGCTGCATTCACTTTCCGCACCCATTGCTTGAGTTGGCGGTGGGAAGTGTGCAGAGAGGCACCTCCATTGACGCACAGAACTTCTGTGGCCTTCTGGAACTCCTGCTCGCTGTTGTCTCCGTCATCCATGTCCTCGTCGTCGTCTTCGTCTTCGTCCTTGTCGCGGCCGCGGGGAGGTATGTCTCCTTGCCGCTGCTTGGCCTTGCCGCGGCGTCCTCCCCGGCCATTGAATGGCCGCTTCTTGTCGGACTCTCCTCCGCCTCCCTGGGCCTTATCCTTGTCGCGTCGCTCGTATTCAGCCTTCTGCTGCTCTACGAGGTATTCGACCCTCTTGCAGTTCTGGAGATCGTGGCCCATGGTGCGGTGGATCTTGCAGTACTGCTTGTCGGAGCCGTCCTGCTTGTCAGCGGCCGCCACAGGGGTGGCCTCCTTGCCGGAGCCACCAGCTTGTGTTTTCTTGGTGGCAGCCTCCTTGCCGGACTGCTCGACAACCAGTACCTCCTTGTTCTTCTTTTTCCCATTGCTCCGCCGCCGGCCTTTCCTTACCGGGGCGGCATCCTCGCTGTCTGTTCCCCCTGCTCCAGTATCCTCTCCGGGGAGTCTCCTCCCTTCTTAAGCGCGCGCACACTTGTCAGCCAGAGCGTAAAGCTCGCTGACATCCCGGATCTTGGTCATCGCCATCTCCTCCCTCATCCGACGGTTACGCACGTTCTGGTGGAACGCGCTGATAACCGCGGCAGGGTGGACATCCGGGATGTTGTGCTGAACGCGGCTGAACATCTGGATGTACTTCCGCAGGGACTCTCCCTCCTTCTGGGCAAGAATGTGGAGATCGCTTTCCTGGCCATGGGGTTTGTGGCCTCCCGTGAAGGCGCCGACAAACTGGTGGGCAGGTCTGCCCAAGAAGAGATGGAGTTCTCCGGCAAGTGCATGAGCCAAGATCTGACATTGGGCTTGAGCACAAGCGGGAAGTAATTCGCCAGTATCTTCTCATCCCGTCCCCCGGCAGCCTACACCGCGATGGTGTAGATGCTAAGGAACTCTGAGGGATGGGTCTTGCCGTCGTACTTCTCGGGTACGTCGGGCTTGAAGTTTTTCATGCTGGGCCACTGGACTTGCCGCAGCTCACGGGTGAACGCAGGGCAACCTGCCGCGTATGGCAAGTCGCCTGGTCCACCGGGCGCGAGCATGTCGATAGCGGTCCCAGCGCGCTGGTCGGACTGTCGTCGTGCTTCTCTTCGATGATCGATGCGAGTTCGAGCGTCCTCTTGTCACCTGTCGTCGAGGACTTGGCGTTGATCGCGGCGAGCCCACGGATCCGACGACGCCGTGGAGTCATCGTCGACGTTGATCCGGCGAGTCGGCGATTTCTGCTTCCGCGGCGGGGAGTGCACGGTAGTCGCACCCCCGGCGGTCTTGTCTCCGTCGGCCTTCGCTTGGGTGACTTGCCGCGGCCGTGACGTTGCCGGCTGCTGCGGCGTGTCGTTGTTGGCGAAGGCGATGAGGCTCTGGATTGTAGCCCTCCAGTCTTCGGCCTTGTCCGCCGCTGGAGGGAAGTCGAGGAGCAGCTGAGCTCTAGCAAGAGCTTCTGCTGGAGTGGAGGGGAGCGGTGGCGAGCGGTGCGAGGAGCGAGATATGCTCGGACTTCTAACAACGTTAGAAGGAGCAGGGTCTCGCCCCGGCGACCGCGCCTTGCTCGTGCCAACACGTTGGCCTTGAGCATCCCGCGACCCGCCAGCTTGGCCACGTCCCAGCAAGCGTATGGTACCCTGGGTACCACGCCGCTGCTGGTCCGGCACCTCCTGAGAGGGGCGTGGTGCATGCACGGACGCCGATGTCTTGGAATGGGCTCGGTCGTCCGTCTTGTCCTTGGACTTGGCGGCGCCGTGAGTTTCCTCGCCGGCGTCCGCCCCTCCGCCAGCGTCTACCCCACCAACCGTTGGTTCTGGTGGTGGTGGGATCGACGCAGACGGGCCTCCTACCTCCGAAGCTTTCTTCTTCGGCGGCATGCTGATGTAGTCGATGAGGTTGATGAAGCTGGAGAAGTTGCTGAAGATTGCGCCCGCGTGAGCGCCGGATCAGGTTCGCACAACCTCGACGCCCCCTACCTAGCGCGCCAAAGATGTCGGGGAAACTGGTCGCCCACGAACACCTATGGGACCGGAGCCCCTTTTCGGTACGGCAAGGGAGCGGAGGGAGCACAAAGAGCAGATCGAGGGGCACACGCGGGCAGTTTACCCAGGTTCGGGCCGCACGGATGCGTAAAACCCTACTCCCCGCCTTGGTTGTATTGAGTTCTTGGTTCGGGAGCAAGAAGATCTACAGTACTAGCTACACCGAGCGTGGGAGTTATCAAGTTTCGGAACCGAACCCCCCTCTACGTTATGCATGGGCCTCCTTTTATAGTTCAAAGGGGTCACAGACAGGTGTCAACGTAGATGAGGGTAAAAGCGTAAAATTGGTGGTAGTTGTAACAGTGCGTGTACAGTGTATGCACAGTGGTCTATACCTAACCCAGACGGTAGGGGACAAGGGCATTGAATGCCCGTCGCCGTCGCCCCAAACAGTGTAAAAAAGCGTCCGTCCGGGCGTCTCCGTTCGCCACGACGGTAGCTTCGTCATCGTGGCTTGCCACCGTGTACCCCAGGCTACACAGCCATCCGCCACGTGCCCCAGGAAGGGCCCCAGGGCGACGCGTGGCCAGATGAGCTAGAGCGCAGTCGCACAGTGAAAGCTTGCCGCGGCAAGCACCTTGCCGCGGTTGCTACCTTGCCGGGCCTGGGAGCTTGTCGCTCGCCGGGTCTTGCCGGGGCGCGCAATGCGCCACGGCATGTCTTCTGAGATGCTGTTCTCTGGCCTTCCTGGCAAGCTCCTCTTGCCAGGGTCTTGTACTAAAGGGATGGTCTTGAGCCTGGAGCGGCCTTCCTGGCAAGCTCCTCTTGCCGGGGTCTTGTTTCTTAACTTGAATACTTTGTTCTTGAATGGCTCCAAAGGAACTAGAGTGGGCCTTGGCGGGCGCGTGGTGAGCCTAACCACGGGACGCTGCTACTGCCCGTGCACAAGTCGGGATACTAAGGTACCCCTACTTTAGTACACCGACATTCATCTTTGGATTTAATCGTCGTTGGTGATCAACAACTAGTTTAGTATCACGTTCCAACTTAATTTTGTGTTGGCATAAAGTGGGACTAATACCCTTATGATCATCAAGAGTATATCCAATAACAACATGGTGCTTCTTCAGAATTTTCAATAGTTTCTTTTCTTCATGCTCTGAAAGGTTAGCACTAATAATAACATGATATATCTTCTTTTCATCAACATACACATATTTCAAAGTATCGGGTAACGGTTTAAGCTCAAACACGGGATCAACCTTAGGTGGAGGAGGATCCCCAAGGATTTCAACAGGCAAATTGTTTTTCAGAATAGGCCCTTGTTTAAAGAATATATCATCTATTTCCCTTCTTTCATTCATAAACATATCATTCTCATGTTCTAGCAAATATTGTTCTAAAGGTTCAGTAGGAGGCACGACAATAGAAGCAAGACCAATAATTTCATCCTTACTAGGCAATTCTTTATCACGTGGTTGTGTACGAAGTTTAGAGAAATTAAAATCATGAGACATATCCCCCAGACCAACAATAATAATATATTTCTCGCAGTCTATCTTAGCATTAACAATGTTCAAGAAAGGTCTACCAAATATAATGGGACAAAAATCATCTTGTGAGGAACCAAGAACAAGAAAATTAGTAGGATATTTTATTTTCCCACACAAGACTTCAACATCTCTAACAATCCAATTGTTGATATAGTACTCTATTAACAAGCTTGATAGTAACATCAATTTCTTCTAACTCAGCAGGTGCAATTTCATTCATAATTTCTTTATATAAAGTAAAAGGAATTGCACTCACCACTAGCACCCACATCACATAAGCCATGATAACTATGATCTCCTATTTTAACAGAAACAACATGCATGCCAACAATAGGTCTATGTTTATCCTTGGTATCGGGTTTGGCAATTCTAGCAGATTCATCACTGAAAATAAATAACATGCCCATCAATATTATCAACCAAGAGATCTTTAACCATAGCAATATTAGGTTCAACCTTAATTTGTTCAGGTGGTCTAGGTGCTCTATGATACGTCTCCAACGTATCTATAATTTTTTATTGTTTCGTGCTATTATATTATCTATCTTGGATGTTTTATATGCATTTATATGCTATTTTATATGATTTTTGGGACTAACCTATTAACCCAGATCCCAGTGTCAGTTTTTGTTTTTCCATGTTTTTGAGTTTCGCAGAAAAGGAATATCAAACGGAGTCCAAACAAAACGAAACTTTACGGAGATTTTTCTTGGACAAGAAGACACCAGATGGACTTGGAGTACACGCCAGGGGACCCTCGAGGCGGCCACAAGGGTGGAGGGCGCGCCCCTACCTTGTGGGCCCCCCGAGCCTCCCCCGAGCCTCCCCTGACCTACTTCTTTCGCTTATAATTTCACATATACTCTAGAAACATTAGAACATCCATCGAAACAACTTTTCCGCTGCAGTAACCTTCTGTTCTCGCGAGATTCCATCTGGAGGCCTTTTCTGGTACTCTGTCGGAGGGGGAATCAACCATGGAGGGCATCTACATAAACCCTATTGCCCTTCCGATGAAGTGTGAGTAGTTTACCATAGACCTACGGGTCCATAGCTAGTAGCTAGATGGCTTCTTCTCTCTCTTTGATCTTCAATACCATGTTCTCCTCATTGTTCTTGGAGATCTATCCGATTTAATCTTATTTTGCGGTGTGTTTTTCAAGATGAGATGAATTGTGGGTTTATAATCAGATTATCTATGAATAATATTTGAGTTTCTTCTGAATTCTTTTATGCATGATCTAATATCTTAGTAATTCTCTTCGAACTATCGGTTTGGTTTGGACAACTAGATTGGTTTTTATTGCAATGGGAGAAGTGCTTTGCTTTGGGTTCAATCTTGCGGTGCTCAATCCCAGTGACAGAAAGGGACATGACACGTATTGTATTGTTGCCATCGAGGATAACAAGATGGGTTTTTCATCATATTGCTTGAGTTCATTCCGCTACATCATGTCATCTTGCTTAAGGCGTTACTCTGTTCTTATGAACTTAATACTCTAGATGCAGAATCGTTTCGGTTGTTGCGTGGAGTAATAGTAGTAGATGCAGGCAGGAGTCGGTCTACTTGTCACGGACGTGATGCCTATATTCATGATCATTGACATAGATGTCGTTATAATTATTCGCTCTTCTATCAATTGCTTAACAGTAATTTGTTCACCCACCGTAATACTTGTTATCTTGAGAGAAGCCTCTAGTGAAACCTATGGCCCTCGATGAAGGAAATATGCCCTAGAGGCAATAATAAAGTTGTTGTTTATATTTCCTTATATACCATTATAAATGTCTTTTATTCATGCTAGAATTGTATTAACCGGAAACTTGATACATGTGTGAATACATAGACGAAACTCAGTGTCCCTGGTAAGCCTCTACTAGACTAGCTCATTAATCAGAGATGGTTGAGTTTCCTAATCATAGACATGTGTTTTCATTTGATTAACACGATCACATCATTAGGAGAATGATGTGCTGGACATGACCCATCCGTTAGCTTAGCTTATTGATTGTTTAGTTTTTATCGCTACTATTTTCTTCATATCAAATACATATTCCTCAGACTATGAGATTATGCAACTCCTGGATACCAGAGGAATACCTTGTGTGCTATCAAACGTCACAACATAACTGGGTGATTATAAAGATGATATACAGGTATCTCCAAATGTGTTTGTTGAGTTGGCATAGATCGAGAATAGGATTTGTCACTCCCAGTGTCGGAGAGGTATCTCTGGGCCCTCTCGGTAATACACATCATAATAAGCCTTGCAAGCAAATGACTAATGAGTTAGTCACGGGAGAAATGAGTAAAGAGACTTGCCGGTAACGATATTGAACTAGGTATGAAGATACCGACGATCGAATCTCGGGCAAGTAACATACCGATGACAAAGGGAATAACATATGTTGTCATTACAGTTTGACCGATAAAGATCTTTGTAGTATATATGGGAACCAATATGAGCATACAAGTTCCGCTATTGGTTATTGACCGGAGAAGTGTCTCGGTCATGTCTAGATAGATCTCGAACCCGTAGGGTCCGCACGCTTAACGTTCGATGACGATATGTTTTATGAGTTATGAGTTTTCGGTGACCAAAGATTGTTCTGAGTCCCGGATGTGATCACAGAGATGACGAGGAGTCTCGAAATAGTCGAGACATAAAGAATGATATATTGGACGATGTTATTCGGACACCGAATGAGTTCCTAGAGGTACCGGGTAAATATCGGAGTGCTGGAAGGTTATCGGAACCCCCCGGGGGAACTAATGGGCCTACATGGGCCTTAGTGGAGAGAGAGGAGGGCCGCAAGGGGTGGCTGCGCGCCACCCCCATGGTAGCCTGAATTGGACTAGGAGGAGGGGGCGGCGCCCCCCTTTCCCTCTCCCTCTCCCTCTCCTTGCTTCTTCCCCCTTCCTTCAGATGGAATCCTACTAGGACTAGGAGTGCTAGTAGGACTCCTCTCCTTGGCGTGCCCTAGGGGCGGCCATCCTCCTCTCCCTCCCTCCTTTATATACGTGGGGAGGGGGGGTACCCTAGAACACACAAGTTATTCTGTTAGCCGTGTGTAGTGCCCCCCTCCACAGTTTACACCTCAGGTCATATTGTCATAGTGCTTAGGCGAAGACTAGTGCGATCTACTTCACCATCCCCATCAACACGCCGTCGTGCTGCCTGAACTCTCCCTCGACGCTCTACTGGATAAAGAGCTTGAGGGACGTCATCAAACTGAACGTGTGCTGAACTCGCAGGTGTCGTACGTTCAGTGCTTGATCGGTTAAATCGTGATGACGTTCGACTACATCAACCACGTTAATCTAACGCTTCCGCTTTTGGTCTACGAGGGTACGTAGACACACTCTTCCCATCTCGTTGCTATGCATCTCCTAGATAGATCTTGCGTGATCGTAGGATTTTTTTTTGAAATTGCATGCTACGTTCCCAACAGTGGCCTCATGAGCCAGGTCTATGCGTAGATGACATGCACGAGTAGAACACAAAGGAGTTGTGGGCGGTGATGTTCATACTGCTTACAACCAACGTCTTATTTTGATTCAGCGGTATTGTAAGATGAAGCGGCCCGGACCAACATTACATGACCGTGTTCATGATACCGGTTCCATCGTTATGTGCAACTTGTTTGCATAAAGGTGTCTGGTGGGTGTTTGTCTCTCTTGCTTTAGTTGAATCGAATTTGACTACGGCCAGTCCTTGTTGAAGGTTAAAACAGCAAACTTGATAAATCACCATTGTGGTTTTTTGTACCGTAGGTAAGAACGGTTCTTGCTAGAAGCCCATAGCAGCCACGTAAAACTTGCAACAACAAAGTAGAGGAAGTCTAACTTGTTTTTGCAGGGCATGTTGTGATGTGATATGGTCAGGACGTGATGAGTTATACGTTATTGTATGAGATGATCATATTTTGTAAATTATCGGCAACCGACTGGAGCCTTATGGTTGTATCTTTGTTGTTTGAATTGCGAATGCCATGCAATTGCTTTACTTTATCACTATGAGTTAGAGATAGTAGTAGAAGCTATAGTTGGCGAGACTACCACGACGCTACGATGAAGATCATGGTGTCAAGCCGGTGACGATGGAGATCATGACGATGCTTTGGAGATGGAGATCAAAAGCACAAGATGATGATGGCCATATCATGTCACATATTTTGATTGCAAGTGATGTTTATCTTTTTATGCATCTTATTTTTCTTAGAACGTTGGTAGCATTATAAGATGATCCCTTACTAAAATTTTCAAGGTACAAGTGTTCTCCCTGAGTATGCACCGTTGCGACAATTCGTCGTGCCGAGACACCACGTGATGATTGATGTCGCTTAAAGCTACGTTGGTATTTCCCCAAAGAGGAAGGGATGATGCAGCACAGCGGAGGTAGGTATTTCCCTCAGTGATGAGACCAAGGTTATCGAACTAGTAGGAGATCCAAGCAACATAACGTAAACAACACCTGCACACAAATAACAACTTCTCGCAACCCGACGTGTAAAAGGGGTTGTCAATCCCTTTCAGGTAACGGGCGCGAGAGAGATATAAATATTGGTAGATTGGTTGATAAATAAGATAAACAACAGAAAGGTATTTTTGGGTTTTTGGTTTAATAGATCTGAAAATAAAAGCAAAGGAAAAAATAGATCACAATGGCAAATATATGAGGAAGAGACACGGGGCCCATAGATTTCACTAGTGGCTTTTGTCGAAAAAAGCAAACGGTGGGAAAACAATTACTGTTGGGCAATTGATAGAACTTCAAATAATTATGACGATATCCAGGCAATGATCATTATATAGGCATCACATCCACGATTAGTAGACCGACTCCTGTCTGCATCTACTTCTATTACTCCACACATAGACCGCTATCCAACATGCATCTAGTGTATTAAGTTCATGAAAAAATGGAGTAATGCATTAAGAACGATGACATGATGTAGACAAGATCCGTTTATCTATGGCGTTAGATATGGATCTCGTCGATTCATCCTTAGTAGCAATGATACATACGTGTCGGTTCCCCTTCTATCACTGGGATCAAGCACCGTAAGATCGACCCCACAACAAAGCACTGATGTCTACTACACAACTTTATTCTTGTAGACACGTGTTGGGCCTCCAAGCGCAGAGTTTTGTAGGACAGTAGAAATTTTCTGTCTAGTGGATGACCTAAGGTTTATCAATTCGTAGGAGGTGTAGGATGAAGATGGTCTATCTCAAACAACCCTGCAACCAAATAATAAAAAGTCTCTTGCGTCCCCAACACACCAAATACAATGGGAAATTGTATAGGTGCACTAGTTCGGCGAAGAGATGGTGATACAAGTGTAATATTGATAGTAGATATTGATTTTTGTAGTGCAAACAATAAAAAACAGCAAGGTAGCAAGTAACAAAAGTGAGCACAAACGGTATTGCAATGATGGAAAACAAGGCCTAGGGTCTGTACTTTCGCTAGTGCAATCTCTCAACAATGCTAATATAATTGGATCATGTAACCACCCCTCAATGAAATCACCTCAAAGTTATTCTTTCCGATCAATCTTTCCAAGAGATCGGACTAAAGTAACACAAAGTTACCCTTTCTGATCGATCTATCCAAGAGTTCGTACTAGAATAACACAAGGTTATCTTTCCGATCGATCTTTCAAGAGTTCGTACTAAGATAACACAAAGTTATCCTTCCTGGTCGATCTATAGAGAGTTCGTACTAAGATAACACCAAAACATATTTAAAGAATGCCCCAAGATTTCTACCAGAAAAACAAAGACAAGAACATGCATCAACCCCTATGCATAGATTACCCCAATATCACCGCGGGAATCTGCAAGTTGAGTGCCAAAACATATATCAAGTGGATCAATATGATACCCCATTGTCACCACGAGTATTCAATTGCAAGACATATATCAAGTCTTCCCAAATCCATAAAAGTATCCAATCCAAAGAAATCTCAAAGGGAAAACTCAATTCATCACAAGATAGAGAGGGGAAAACACCATATGATCCGACTATATTAACAAAGCTCGCGATACATCAAGATTGTGCATCTCAATAACACGAGAGAGAGAGATTAAACACATAGCTACTGGTACAAGCCCTCAGCCCCGAGGGTGGACTACTCCCTCCTCATCATGGTGGCCGCCGGGATGATGAAGATGGCCTCAGGTGATGATCCCCCCTCTGGCAGAGTACCGAAAAGCGTCTAGATTGGTTTTCGGTGGCTACAGAGGTCTGCAGCCGTGGAACTTCTGATCTAGGGTTATTTCTGATGGTTTCTCTATTTATAGGAATTTTTGGCATTGGTCTTACGTCCGGATGGGCCTCGAGGTGAGCACAACCACTGGGGCATGGGCAAGGGCCCAGGCGCGCCCCGGTGTCTTGTGCCCTACTCCTTCACCTTCTGGTCCATCCATGAAGCTTCGGGGGCCTCTTTTGTTCCAAAAAAAATCGTCAGAAAGTTTCAGCTCATTTGGAGAACTTTCATTTCTGCACAATAAAACAACATCAAGGTAGTTCTGCTGAAAACATCGTCAGTCTGGGTTAGTTCCATGCAAATCATACCAAAACCATATAAAATTGTTATAAACATGGCATGAATACTTCATAAATTATAGATACGTTGGAGACATATCAGCATCCCCAAGCTTAATTCCTACTCGTCCTCGAGTAGGTAAATGATAAAGGAAATAATTTATGAAGTGTGAATGCTAGCAAAGTGCACAAGTTTGGTCAATGACAATTACAATCACTTTTCCTAGCACCATAACAACAAATATTTCTTATAAAATTTCTCATGTTTAAAGTAGCAACCAATTCACATGTGCATCTTCAAACAATGAATTCTTTTGAAACTCAACAACCTATGTTCTCAGTCAACAAGCAATTGTAATTCAACTTATTCAACAGAGTTTAAGTAAGAGCTCCACATACTCAACCATCATATAGTCTTCTATGATTGCTAACACTCACCGCATACGCATGAGCAAAACGTTTCAACCAGACACATAGAAAGATAGGGGCTTGTAATTTCGCCTCCCAACGTATTCACCTTTGGGTGATGTCAACAATAATAACTCATGCTACCCATATTCATCTGGACATATGTGCCTAGATCTTTCCTCACCACATGATGCTTGCCAAGGGAGAAAAATAAAAAGGAATAGAGAGATTTTTTTTGACTCTTTGCATAAAAGCAAATACTGAAAAGTAAAAGATAGGCCCTTCGCGGAGGGAAGCAGAGGTTGCCACGCGCTTATTTGTTTGCATGCTCAATCCCTTAATGCAAAGGAACATCACGCTATATTGCCCCTTATATAGCAACCTTTATTATGTAGTCCGTCGCTTTTATTACTTTGCCATCACAAATTGGTACAACACTCAATTTTCCCTTACACTAAATGATCTAACACTTTTAGAAGCAATTTTTATTACCTTTTTGCACCGATGACAACTTACTTGAACGATCTTGCTCAATCCTTAGGTAGGTATGGTGGACTCTTGAAGATAAGATTTGGGTTTAAGGATTTTTGGATGCAGAAGTAGTATCTCTACTTGGTGCGGAATTTTTGGCTAGCAAAGATTGGGGGCAAGCACCACATGTTGAAGGATCTATGACAATATAACTTGTACGTGAATATGAACAAACATAAACCATTACATTGTCTTCCTTGTCCAACGTCAACAATTTTGGCATATAATATTTTGATGGGGTTAACAATCACAAAAGATTTCCAGGATAGTGTATTTTCATGTGAAAGTTCTCTTCCTTATACTAATTATTCATGAATTGCTTGTATGACCAATATTGTGATTGTCAAGCCTCAAAAGATTTCACTATCTAAACCCAATGTGAAGCTACCACTAGGCATGATATGATTTCAACTTCATGACATTCAATTTATTCAAGAATTTGCTCATAGGATATAAGTGAAGCACAAGAGTAAATGACAAGCTACTCCAAAAAGATATAAATGAAGATCATGAGTATAATATTTCTTTCTCTCAAATTAATCTAAGTGAAGAAAGAGATAATTTCTTCAAAAATACTAAAGCACACAGGGCTCAAAAAGATATAAGTGAAGCACTAGAGCAACGGTGCTAGAAATGAGCTTCGTTGATGGGATGTGAATACCACTTATCTAGCCTCTCTGGCAACTATTTGGGGGCTCTATTTTATTTAAAAACTTTAAGATCCAAGTATTTTATTAAAAAATCAAGTAAACAAAATAAAATGATATTTCAAGAATAGCACATCTCATGTGAAGAAGCAAAACCTTAGGATCAACAGATACTAACCGATAATCATTGATGAAGAAAGGTGGGATGCCTATCGGGGCATCCCCAAGCTTAGATGCTTGAGACTTATAGAAATATTATCTTGGCGTGCCTTGGGCATCCCCAAGATTGAGCTTTTGTGTCTCCTTAATTCTTCTCATATAACGGTTTTCCTAAATATCAAAAGCTTCATCCACACAAAACTCAACAAGAACTCGTGAGATAAGTAGTATAAATCAATGCAAAACCTTATCATCCTCTACTGTAGCAAATCACTAAAATTATTATTCAACATTGCATACTAAATGCCTCTGCATATTTAATACTCATATCCTCAAATAGAATCATTAAACAAGCAAACATATGCAAACATAACAGTAATCTGCCAAAACAGTGCAGTATGTAAAGAGTGGAATTGTTCTCATACCTACCCATCTCTAAAAATTCTAAAAAATTACCACGTTACAGAGAACTTTTTCGTGCTAACTGTGTAAAAATTTCAAGAATTTATCACATTATGACTATCCACAATAATTCAGAAAATGATAGAAAACTTTCTGTTTTGAAACAACAACATATATTCTTGCATAATAAGCATGGTAAAGGCTATTCTTGACACTTTTATTGAAATAAAGGATACAAAACATTATTCTAAATACTAGCAAGCAAATTATAACAAAATAAAATGACGCTCCAAGCAAAACACATATCATATGATGAATAAAAATATAGCTTCAAGTGAGGTTGCCGATAATGTTGGAGATGAAAGAGGGGATGCCTTCCGGGGCATCCCCAAGCTTAGTTTCTTGGATCTTCCTTGAATATTACCTTGGGGTGCCTTGGGCATCCCCAAGCTTAGGGTCATGTCACTCCTTGGTCTCCTCATATCGACATCTCACCCAAAACTTGAAAACTTCAGTCACATAAAACTTAACAAAACTTCGTGAGATGGGTTAGTATGATAAAACAAATCATTCACTTTGGGTACTGTCAAAGACAAGATTCATAATTTTTATCACATAATTATTAATGTAGCATATCATTTCTACAATTTATATTGACCAATATAAGCCATAGAAACTAGAAAACAAGCAAACTATGCATTGAAAATAGTGTAAAAAAATAGAACAATCTGTAATGATATGAACATTCACCTTACTTATGCAACTCTAAAAATCTTGAAAAAAATATGACCACGTGAGAAATTTGTATATTAAACTTCTGCAAAAATAATCAACTTAAAAGCACTCTTCTGTTAAAAATGAGAATTTTTCTCATGAGCGCAAAAGTTTCTGTTTTTCAGCAAGATCAAATCTACTATCACCCAACATGATCCTAAGGCTTTGCTTGGCACTTTATTGAAACAAAAGCTATAAAACATGATTACCACAGTAGCTTAATCATGTGAACACACAAAAATAGTAGGTATAAGTGTTGGGTTGTCTCCCAACAAGCGCTTTTTTAATGCCTTTTAGCTAGGCATGATGATTTCAATAATGCTCACTTAAAAGTAAAGAATTGAAACATAACGGGAGCATCATGAATCACATGGCAAGCACATTTAAGTCTAACCCACTTCCTATGCATAGGGATTTTGTGATCAAACAACTTTTGGGAGCAAGAATCAATTAGCATAGGAAGCCAAAACATGCAAAACTTCAAGATTTTCAACACATAGAGAGGAAACTTGATATTATTGCAATACCTACAAGCATATGTTCCTCCCTCATAATAATTTTCAGTAGCATCATGAATGAATTCAACAATATAAACATCACATAAATCACTCTTTTCATTATGCATAAGCATAGAAATTTTTCTACTCTCCACATAAGCAAATTTATTCTCATGAATAGTGGTGGGAGAAAACTCAACAAAATAACTATCATGAGACTGAAAATTAAAATCATGATGACAAGTTTCATGGTTATCATTATTCAATATAGCATACACGTCATCACCATAATCACCATAGATAGCAACTTTGTTATCATAGTCAATTGAAACATCCTCCAAAGTAGTGGATTCATCATTAAATAAAGTCATGACCTCTCCAAATCCACTTTCATCAATATAATCATCATAAATAGGAGGCATGCTTTCATTATAACAAATTTTCTCATCAAAACTTGGGGGACTAAAAAATATCATATTCATCAAATATAGTATCCCCAAGCTTATGGCTTTGCATATCATTAGCATCATGGATATTCAAAGAATTCATACTAACAAAATTGCAATCATGCTCATCATTCAAATATTTTGTGCCAAACATTTTATTTACTTCTTCTTCTAACAATTGAGCACAATTTTCTGATCCATCATTTTCAAGAAAGATATTATTAAGATGATCAATAATATGATGCAACCTCAATTCCATTTTTTGTTTTGTTTTATAAACCAAACTAGTGATAAAACAAGAAACTAAAAGATTCAATTGCAAGATCTAAAGATATACCTTCAAGAACTCACCTCCCCGGCAACGGCGCCTGTCGGGGTTATACCCCGCGGCGTAACCCGGCCAGAAATATAACCTGGCCGGACTTGGCGGTTTACTTGAGACAGTTTACACTTAGCGACTCACTGGTAACCCGGCAGGTGGATCACGGATGACAAGGCCCAAGGCCCAGAAGGTCGTTTCATGTGATGGTGGGCCGGTTTAAGAGGAATACATAAGGAATATTCTCCTACAAAGGAAACAAGACTAGGACTCCCTGTAATAGAGTAATCCTAATCCTACTAGGACTAGTCATGTAACCCGCCCCTTCAACATATATAAGGAGGGGCAGGGCTCCCCAAAGAGGTACAAGTTCTGACAAGCAAGAAGAAAAAATTTCTAGGGCTAGACACAAGAGCCGGTTTACCGACGACACCAAAAGAGGGTCATAATGAGATCTAGCCTCAAATAGCATGTAGGGCTATTACCGGATGATGTTTCCCGGGGCCCGAAGCTGTCTAAATCCTTGTCTTGCGTTGCGTCTCTCGATTCCGCTCAACCCCTCTCAAGCTACCACATAGATGCGTTGGCCTCGCGACTAAGTCCTTACCCTAGGACATCTGCCGTGACAAAACCACGACAGTTGGCGCCCACCGTGGGGCTCGCGCACGGTGGTGTTGAGTTCTTGGAGGGAATTCTTCAGGGATCGAGAAGCTCGCAATCTGGTTGGATGATTAAGTTCGCTGATCAATTTTGGAGCTAGCAGCACAAGATTGAGTTCAAGAAAAATCAGCCGCCGTTGGTCCAAGCAAACGTCAGATCAAGAGTCGCCAACACCGTCGTTTTTCGCTATAGCCTGTTTTCGTCGGCTGGTTAAATCTTGATCTGTAAATCGCGTGGTTGAAGCTCTGTTTAGTTTGGTGCTGGTTTACCAAATCAGAAGCGTGCAGATCACCGGACACAGCCAAGTCCCAATCGAGTCATAATCAGAGTACGGATTGGACACCGTTTGGGAAGATTACTAAGGAAATTAATTATTAGTTAGTACTAGGAAGGAGATTGCTCAATTGACCGAGTCTAAAGCGGCGTCAGGCCGGGTCTGCCTCGCCCTTGTCTGACACCTCCGCGCCCCCGCTGGCCACAGCCGCGCCTCTGCGACAATCACCTCAAGCCGCTTCGAGTCGCAATCGTTGCCCGATTTTGACTTGCCGAGACCGTATGGACTTTCCAGGAGAGATGATCCGTGATCAGCGGCCGCCCAGGCGTACGTACGCGGGAGGCACGAGTATGCCTGATCTGCTCCGGTTTGTCGACTCCAATCGAACCTCAGCTGACGGATCAAGTCCCAGTAATTTTTTCGGATAAACTACTAAGGTACTAGTAGTGCGTATCGGCTCAGGTGATCATACGTGAGTACTAAATGCTTTTGGAATAATCCATGCGAAGGACAAATCAAATCCAAAGTACTTCCAATAGTACTCCAAGTAGCACGTGATGAAGGAGTAATTGCCGTGATTTGGCTTGCTTCGGCCGGCACCGGCTCGCTGCCCACTCCCGCTGCGGTTGACCCCTGGCTGACCGCTCCGTCCACCCATTGTGCTGGGCCACTTCGGACACGACGAAAAATACCAGGCGTTATTTTTCCTATGTATTTTAGCAGTACATGTTAATTCATCCGACAACAATTACTCTCGCATGTAATATTTTTTATGCAGGACGACTATTAAAAGCGATAGCCAGATCATCATTAGGGTATGCCACGGATGCACGTTCAGCTGTGTTGCGTGGCTTCACGAGCATGTGTGTTGCGGTCCTGTTTACATCAACGCACCGGCCGGCTCGTTTGTCCGCACCCACGCGCGCTGGTCTCCAACACCACGGCCGACTCCCTCGCCAATGAACGTGTGCACGCCACCACTCCCGTGTTCCGGTCTACATTAACACGCCGGTGCCGCACCCGATTCAGCCGCGATTAACTCGCCCGCACGTGTCGGCTTACAATGCCGTGGCCGACTCATCTATTGATCGGGCGAATCAGGTGATATCTATCCTATTTTTAAAATACGTATTAATTCATCTGGGCAAAAATACCTCGCCCTGTTGTATCTTATTTGCAGGAAAATTATTCATTACAAAGTGGTATTATACCGATGGAGGTTGTCCTTACTAAACGGACTCCCGCACCGGCTTACGATGCCTCGGCCGATTCGCCCGTCCGCGCCGCCTTACAACACCACGGACGACTCGCTCATCTGCCCTCATGGCGGTGTGCCCGTCTGCACCGGTTTACAACGCCGTGGCCGTCTCTCGCGACCGCGCCGGTTTACAACACCGTGGCCGTCTCTCGCGACCGCACCGGTTTACGACGCCGTGGCCGTCTCTCGCGACCATACCGGTTTACCACGCCGTGGCCATCTTTCGCGACCGCGCCGACTTACAACGAGGAGGGCAGCTAGCCCGTCGGCGCCGACCGACCCATCTGTTGTTCGAGCAAATCAGGTGTTATCCCTTCTATATATTTTATCATGACATTTTAATTCCTCTGAGCAATATTACACTGCCCTATTGGTATTTTCATATACAGGTAAAATCATTTTTATACTGCGGATATAAAACACGCACTGGCAATATTCTACAGCGACACTTTCCTCCGTGTCACATTACCTGATGAACGGACGGCCGGTTCACGCGTCCACACCGGTTTGCAACGTGGAGGACAACTTGCCCGTCCGTACCGGCCTATAATATTGTGGCCGAATTATCTGTCTGCTCTTACGGTCGACTCGGCCGTGGTTGATGTCAGTTTCATCGTGGTGATAATCAACTCCGCGGTGGATAATTTATGGCCTAAAGATGTCAGGTGAAATCCATCCAGTATATTTTTATATTATATATCGTTTTCTTTAAAAGAGCAATTACTCCGGCTTGCAAAGTCATCTAATGCAGGGCCCTAAACCGCCACGGTGCCATTTTAAACCGTCGATCCTTCGTCTTCCTTGCGGGTGTTGCATCCAAACCGCCGCTGCGAGCTGCCAGTGTATTAGCCATCTTTTCATAAGAGTATCACATGGGGGCTTCTGCATACAAGGGAGTTCCTATGGCCTCTTAAACCGGCGCCCTCGATAAATCGAGGTATCAGCCGTCTTTTTGTTCATAAGAGTATCACATGGGGGCTTCCGTGGGCAAGGAAGTTTCCCATGGCCTCTTAAACCGGCGGCCATATGAAGACCATCATAAGAGCACTGCTCTGGTTTCTTCGGCAATTTCCACATGATGGTGAGGGGCAAAAGAGGGTTTGATGCCTAGCACAACTCAAACATATGCCCCGATGAGCAATGCTCACACGCTACCTGGGGGCTCCTGATGCAAGTTCATCAGCGAGTTGAAAACTCTTGTAGTGAACACAGCTTGGAAGCCCGGTGTATACACCTAAAACCCCGGATTAACCTGCCTGCATCAAGTAAATCGCGCCGTCCAGGTAAACCTGGTATGACCCGTCGAACATATCACAAGTCAATCCTTCGGGACCCTGAACTTGGTCACATTAAATGGACGATCATCAAGTGATTACACAATCCAAAATATTTATGAGATTTTGAACATTGGTAGCATTTGACATTGATGATTTGGTTAAATATTGCGGATCATCTTAACAGGCTCTGCTAAAATGGTTAATGACAGTAGCCTGGCAACTCATAAAAAGCCTCGAATTTGGAGCCTGGCAGCTCGTAAAATGCCTCCACTACATGGTCTTATTTGCCCAAAAACTTATTTTTCATTTTTATGTTTTCTCAAATCTTTATCCTCAAGGTCATTGGTTTTTCAACCAAGTCCATTGATTCTAGACTGGATAACTACAAAGTTGCCGCTACATCTGTATTTACACAGTTATAGTCTGGGTTATAAACACCAGTACTAGTTTACAGTTAAACCGGCGTTCATTGTAACCCGGATTGGCCTTCATGATGAGTCGACAAAAATCAAGGGAGTCAACAACACTTGTGCCTTGGATCATTATCTTTGACTACTGGATTAAGGTTTATTGTGATACACTTAATCACAGAAAACAGGTTGTGAGTACATGATCAGTTATAATGACCGGTGTTTTAACTCGGCCTGGCTTTCGACTATAAGTCGCCTGTATGAGATAAAATAATGACCGGTGTTTATTAACCCGGCCTGGTTGTGATCATATATCACTGGAACCGGTTTTCAAACCGGGTTATATTATTCAAATCTTCAAATAGCCAACATGGCTGGATTTTTATTATGGTTATCAATAACCAGTATTATGATTAAGGTTTTCAAAGTCGCTTTAGCGCAATGGCTATCATATTATCAATGGAAATGGTTTATTCTACAATTGAAGGAATAGTCCCGAGTTACTGCAGGCTTACGACCCGGCACTTGGGGGCTACATTATTCAAATTGAGATTACAACAATCATGCAAGTCCCATGTCACTACCAGCATGCACCATGGCACTTGGGGGCTAATGCAAAGTCATTGTTTGATCAACATTATTGAAGACCCGACTCATCACATTGTAATGACCCGGCTGTCGTGGAATTAACACGGCAGATGTCCGGTTTAGCGGACTTGATGATGGAACCATCGCACGGGTTAGCTTGAAAGGATTCATGGCACACAAAGGACACAAAGGTTTTATACTAGTTCGGCCCCTTCGAGAAGGTAAAAGCCTACGTCTAGTTGGTTTGGTATTGCTTGGGCGTCGGTTTACAGGGAGCGGATTCGCTTTGCCTGCGTCTCGACGGATTGATTGTTGCTTGTCCTTGAACCGGTACCGGGTCGTCCCTTTATATAGAGGTGACGCCTGGTCCGGTTTACAGAGTCCCGAGGCCGGCTCATAATCGTGTCCGCCTCGGTCTCTGCCCTTTCTTTCTTATCTCTCAAGTTACATCTCTTGGTGGTTTACAATCCGTACTTCTATACATGGGCCTTGAAATCTCATGGGCCATAGTTTCTACTAAAATAATAAAACCAACTACAATATAACTAAGCCGGTTTACAATATCCGGTTTATACCTACTAACCATATCCCTGACATTAGGCCCCAGAATGATTTGAACTTGTTCATATCAGTCTTCTGTCTCATATGATTCTCTTCTGTCTTCATCTTTTTGTAAACCGGCTCTGACGTCATCCTCCGAAATCATTAAAGTCTGACAATGACATCATCTCCGTATTTAACGCTGTGAGCTGTACTGTAGCGTATTTTAAGGGTTATCCCGAAGATCGAGGCATAACGGGATCTTTATCCGATTTTCTGTCTCCTTGATTCTCGCGCCTGTCGTTTCAGATCTGACCTCTGGCTATAAATACTGCCACGTCCCATTCTTTATCTTCTTCTCCCTTCATCCTCTTCCTGTGTCTTCCTCCTCCATTGCTGCTCGAGCTCAAACCGCCGCCGACGACCGCCGGATCTCCAGTCCTCGACCGGCCGCTGCATCAACCTGAGCCTTGACCAGATTATCTCCGCCGCCGATTCTCGCTGTCCCTGGTACGTTTATCCTCCTTGTGGTTGATCTGTATCCGCCATTACTTCGCCTTGTTCTTCCGCCATTAGAGCTTCCAACGGAGCTTCGTCCCTTCGTAGATATGTTTCTCATAGAAATCTTGTGACCTTTGGACCCTAGTCTGTAGATCTCCTGCTTAGTATCCGATTAGATCTTACCGCCATAACGCTGTAGATTTATCCGTTCCACCATTAGAGCTCTCCGCAAGCTTCGTATCGTTCGTTCTTTGAACCTGTGACTTGTAGTCTTATTTTTCGATCTTCTTCCATTTTTACTCCGCTGTAAATGCGTCGAATCTTTGCTGCACCTGTCTGATATATAAATCCGTCCTTTTGGTATGAAATCTGCGTAGCTTTCCCTCTTAGCAACTATTACTCCGCTGTAGATTAGTTTCTTTTCCTCAGCATACTCAGATCTTTCCCTCTTAGTAGTTATTTAGAAACCTGTTTTTCTCCTTGATAGATTCACTAAGTATTTTCCGGTTTACATTGTCATGCCATAAACCGGAAATGATATAAACTAATGCAACGATTTAAACTGTCCCTCTTCAACTGCCATTTAAACCGGAAATGATATAACTTGTTTTATAATTGCCGGTTTAACCTTGCCAGCTAGTTCTCCGTTTCTACCATTGTATACCATGAATAGATTCCGGATCATTATACGTTCATAATCCGTCTCTGTACTTTCTCTTCTTCAGTACTTTGTTCAAATGGCTAAGCAGTATGTTTCGTGCGATTGGGTCCGTTCTGTCGTGACTGAGGAAGACTTAGTCAAGCTGTCGAGCATCGGCACCTTAGGCCCTCGGGCTGAGCTAAAATGGCGTGCTTCGGGTAATGAGTGCCCTCCTACTCCTAGATCCGGGGAAGTCATCGTATTTCTGGACCATATCTCCAGAGGCTTCTCTTCCCCCGGTTCAAAATTTTTCCGGGATGTTCTTGCCACCTTCCAGCTGCACCCACAGGACATCGGACCAAACTCTGTTTCCAATATTTGCGATTTCCAAGTATTTTCTGAAGTGTATCTACAAGAAGAGCCTTCAGTTGATTTATTCCGGGATTTCTTCCATGCAAACCGGCGCACTGAATTCACCAGCGGGCCTCACCAGGAGCTTGGTGGGATTAGCATTCAGAAAAGGAGGGATGCAGTTTTTCCTCACGCCTCCTTACACACTCACCCTAAGGACTGGAACAAGTCCTGGTTTTATTGTGTAGACACATCTCCTGAAGGTGAAAATCCTTTGCCGGGTTATCGTGAAACTCGTATCCCGGCGAATCACCCCTTGCCACAACGGTTAAGTGCTGCTGAACGGATCCAGTTTTCACCACAGCTCTCCAAGCTGAGAGCTTTCATGGCAAATGGTCTGATTGGCACTGATTTCCTTCGCTGCTGGCTATCTTGGAGCATCCTTCCCTTAAGCCGGCGCCCTGAGCTGATGTGTAAGTACTCCGGTAAACCGGATGATCCTCAGAGGTTTTCTAAGGAGAAGCTTTCTGAATCGGAAGTAATTGAGTCAGCCAAGAAGATTGTCAATCCTGCTTTAACAGATTGCTCTAAAGTTGGTTTGGCCCCATACTTTAAGAAGAATAAGCAGCCTGAAGTAAGTTTGTCTTTAACTTGTACTTTATAAACCGTCCTCTTTGAACCATCTTTCACTTGCCTTTACTTTTTTCATTTAGGCTGAAGACCCCTTCTGGAGGAGAAAACCTCAGGAAAAAACTGTGAAGCAGGCTCGCCGGAAAACCCCTGCAAACAAGAAGAGGAAAGCAGCCGTTGATGCCGGTTCTCCTTCTGAGGATGATGATCCGGACTCCGAGGTATGCCTTACTCCGGTTTAAGTTTTGCTTTTATGTACTTGTTAACATATCTAATGATACCCTTTCACAGGAACCACTTGAAGGTGATAACCCGGCTGAGATTGAGGTAACCCTTATTTCTTCTGATTCAGAACCTCCTCCTCAAAAAAGCCGTCGGACTGTCAGAAAATATCAATTTTCTCACCCTTATGCTAAGTTGGATCCTAATTTTACTTTGAAGAAGCAGCAGCACGAAGCTTTGCGCCGAACCACTCGCCATAGTGGCTTGGCAGTGGAGTCCTCTGGAATCTCATTAACTCCGGTTCGAAAGCGCCGTGCTGAGGTGATACTCTCTCCGACCGTTCTTCATCCCAAGGCCGGACTTATCCGAAAACCACTTAAACCGTCTGATCCTGACTATCAGGAAACTCCACTGTCTTCTTTCGGCGAATCAACCGCTACACAGCTTCCTCCTTTGAAGACCGTCCCTGGGTAATTCTCTTTACCTCTTCCGGTTTATGACACCCCCTTCCTTTATAATGCTAACTTATTTTGCTTGTTTTTCCAGCAAACCGAAACCTAGCAAAAGAGCCAAGGCGAAAAAGCCTGTTGCTGATCCTTCTGCTGATGAACCGGTGATTGATCCGTCTACCGCCGTTCCTCCTGAAGGTACTCCTGCCGCTCCGGTTGACGAACCTGCTCTTGAAATTCCTGCCGCTGAAGATGTCCAAGACCCACCAAGTCCGGCCCGGGTTAATTCTCCTCAAGTTAACCCGGCGTCTCCTGATCCGGCTCAAGTTGAAGTTACTCCTCCCAATGCACCCACTTCCCCTGATGTCGTGGTTACTGGCACTGCTTATGTTGCGCCAGCAGAACCCACCGTTTTAGCAAAACATACAGCTAAAGCGGAAAAGATAACTCAGGAAAAGGGGAAGTGGAGTACTGATATATCCAGTCTTTCGAGTATGAGTGCTCAAGATATCTATTCCGGATATTTGAACCGGCTCCACAGCAGCCGGGATTATGAAGCCAGCCTAGTAAACCTGATGAGAGAAAAATATGAAGTAAGTTTTCCTCTTCTAACTTTGCTTTTTTGACGCATCTTTATCTTATAGCAGCCCCCAAGTTCCGGTTTATCTGCTTTATTGAAGGTAATCCGGAACTTTGTAGTTTTGAACTGCTGATCCATACATTAGCCCCCAAGTATCAAGTAGATAACTTGGTTATGTAGTTGATACTTGTAATTTCCAATTGTCTGTGGTGCATTGTTTCAACTGCCATTAGCCCCCAAGTGTCAAGTATACAACTTGGTTGTGTGCTTGAGACTTGTATTTTCAAAGTGTCTTTGCTGTATTACTTCAACTGCCATTAGCCCCCAAGTGTCAAGTAGACAACTTGGTTGTGTGCTTGAGACTTGTAATTTCTAACCTTGCTTTTGAACTTTTGTCTACAGGCTGAGCTGAACCGGAATGCTCTGGAAATCAGTGAACTTCGAAGCCGGCTTATAGAGACTGAGTCAGCCGCTTCAAAGGCTAAGAAAGAACTCCAAGTGAGTTTAAAGACTGCTGAAGACTTGAAGAGGTTCTTTGATGAGGAGCGGACTACTTTTGAAGTCCAGAAAAAAGATCTTGAGAAACGTGTTCAGGATGCCGAAGGGGCACTTAACCCGGTTACTGAAGAATTGACCGGGTTAAAGCGCCAAATTGACTTGATGACTTCTGCTATCTTTGGTAATCATAACCTGAACTCCTGTTTTTATCTTTGTAACCTGTGACCTGTACCGGTTTAACTTTTATTGTTGTATGTAGGACGCCGTGTCTCCCATCTTGGGGATGATGTACGGAAGAAGCTGAAGTCCTGCTATACTTTGGTTGAACAATTATACTCTGGAGCACAAAGGATTATCAGTGCCACTTCCTTCGGTAAGCCGGCTCCTTCAACTATCAAAGATACTTTGAATAGCTTGTCCATTCTGCCGGCTCGTCTTGAAGAGGTTAAGAAATCGGCTGCTCGAGGAGGTGCTCTTCTGGCCCTTACCAGGGCTAAAGCTTGGGTCCCGGACATTGATCCGGAAGAAGTGTTAACCGGATTTCCTGATACCAAGGAGGACGGTTCAACATTTGATGAAAAGGATCTTTATGCTCTGACAAAGGAAATGCGTCCCCTCGCGAGCAAGATTGCGATGGAGTCTGATTTGTCTCGATATCATCCATCATATAACCTGCAGAACGAGCGGGAGGATCGACCGGTTTACGATATTGTAAACTTAACTCCGCCGGTTCGTCCTCACACCTTTGCTCCTGATATTGATCCTGCTGAGCTGATCAACGATGAAGTATATTTCCGTGCCTTGGCCAAGATTGATTGGCGTGCACCAGATTTCCCGCCGCTTCACGAGGAGGAAGACGTTCCGGAACAAGACCGTGGCCAACCTTCTCAGCAAGGAGAAGCACAACCTTGAATGCTATTGTTGTAATCATGATCGTTATTCCGTCAAACAATGCTTCCAACTATTTGGCTTTTATGCCTTGTAATAGGTTTAGCTGAAACTTAAAGCGCCGTGATCCGACATTTGGTCTTTATGAAATATTCGTTCGTTGACTTGTTTGATTGATGCGGATGCCTTGCTCTGTTCATGAAAATATCCAAAAACATGTCCTAGTGGCTTACCACTGGACGGATTAACTTGTTCTCTTGATACATCTAATAAGCATATCTTTAAAAAATAGCTGTGAGACCTGAATTGTATGTAGTCAAAATACCTTAAACCGGTCGGGATGTTAAAATCACCTTAATCAGTCTTCATCAATTCTAATAAACCCTTGAAACTCTTCGGTTCATCTTGTCGATAAATCTTTCTCATCTTGGTTCAGAAATTGTAACTTGTACCTGATCGTGTACCGCCGACCTGTCGGTTCATCATGAAGTCGATCCGGGTTATGATGAACGCCGGTTTAATTCTCGCTGGTGTTCCTGACCCAGACTTATGACATTATAGATAGGTGGTCAACTTCTGGAGCTGTTCCACTCGGTTTAAAAAGGTTTATGGAACACAAAAAACATCAAGCAACACACAACTCTTGTAAATCAAACCATGTAGGCGAGGCTTTTTCAAAGAGCTGCCAGGCTCAAAACAAGGTTCGGCCAATCAATGGGACGTGGGCAAACCTACTGTCCCAAGGAGCCTAGCCAATCACTGAACGTGAGCGTATCGACTGTTCAGAGGGCTGATAAAACTATAAACATAGCCAATCATTGGGACGTGGG
>LR738715.1:147252775-147266993 GCA_902687465.1 Secale cereale
TCCCCAGGGGCCGGGCCATCATTGAACGTGAGCGTATCAACTGTTCAGGGAACCCAAAAAAATCGTAACATAGCCAATCATGGGGACGTGGGCAAACCGGACTGTCCCCAGGGGCCGGGCCATCATTGAACGTGAGCGTATCAACTGTTCAGGGAACCCAAAAAATCGTAACATAGCCAATCATGGGGACGTGGGCAAACCGGACTGTCCCCAGGGGCCTCTGATGTTCCCTCTGACTCTGCAGGTTTTTTCTTTTTATGGGGTTTTTCTCTTCTTGAACCGGATATAATCTCTTGTTCCCGAGAGTTCTACCACTCCTTCACATACCCTGCAAAGATTAGTTTCTAAAACCAGCAAACATTGTAATTTGATCCTTGATAACAAACTGATATGATTATTTGCCGCAAAATTTATGTATATGGAAAGAAGGCTGAGCCCCTGGTTTACCGAGGGTGCCGGTTTATTCATTATTCATAATATATACATAGGATACATTGGAGCCCATGGCTCAAGTGTAGTATGGCCGTAGATGAGCAATGTTCCACGGCCTTTTCGTCTCCTCTTCTGATGTCCGTGAATCCTTGTGTTCTCGAATGTCCACCAAATAATATGACCCGTTGTGTAAATTCTTGCTGACCACAAAGGGCCCTTCCCATGGCGGGGATAGCTTGTGCATATCTGTTTGATCTTGGATAAGCCGAAGTACCAAGTCACCCTCCTGGAATGTCCTGGTTCTAATCCGGCGGCTGTGATATCTGCGCAGATCTTGTTGATAAATCGCCGACCGTGCTGCAGCTATATCACGCTCTTCATCCAACCGATCCAAACCGTCTTGTCTTGACTCCTCATTAATGGCTTCTACATAGGCCGCTACCCTTGGTGAATCATGGCGTATGTCACTTGGAAGAACTGCTTCTGCGCCGTAAACCATGAAAAAAGGTGTATAACCTGTGGACCAGTTGGGTGTAGTGTTAATGCTCCAAAGGACAGACGGTAATTCTTCAACCCAACACCCTGGGGTTCTCTGCAAAGGTGTCATAAGCCGGGGTTTGATTACTCGCAAAATCTCCTGATTTTCCCTTTCTGCCTGACCATTGGATTGGGGGTGAGCCACAGAAGACACGTCCAAACGAATATGCTCTCGTTGACAGAATTCTTCCATCTCACCCTGAGATAAGTTGGTGCCATTATCTGTGATGATGCTGTGCGGAAAACCAAACCGGAATATTACTTTTTTGATGAACTTAACTGCTGTTGCCGCATCACACTTGCTTATAGGCTCCGCTTCAATCCACTTCGTAAACTTGTCTACTGCTACTAGTAGATGAGTTTTCTGATCTTGGGATCTCTTGAAAGGACCAACCATGTCAAGCCCCCAAGTTGCAAAAGGCCAAGTTATTGGTATCATCCGGAGTTCCTGTGCCGGAACAAGTGCACGTCTTGAGAACTTCTGACAAGCGTCACACTTGCGGACCAGGTCTGCCGCATCTGTATGTGCGGTTAACCAGTAAAAGCCATGTCGGAAAGCTTTAGCCACTAAAGATTTTGATCCGGCATGATGACCACAATCCCCTTCATGAATCTCCCTTAGAATCTCACAACCTTCCTCAGCTGAAACACACCGTTGAAATACTCCAGAAGTGCTACGATGGTGCAGCTCCCCGTTGGCAATTGTCATAGACTTGGAACGTCGGATTATCTGCCGTGCTTCATCTTCGTCCTCTGGTAACTCTCCTCGGTTAAAATATGCCAAATAGGGTAACGTCCAATCCGGAATAACATGGGTTGCTGCAACCAACTGTGCCTCTGGGTCCGGAACAGCTAGGTCGTTCTCTGAAGGTACTTGAACCGAAGGATTGTGCAATTCATCCAAAAAGGTGTTTGGTGGTACCGGTTTACGTTGCGACCCTAGCCGGCTTAAAGCGTCGGCTGCTTCGTTCTTCCGCCGGTCTATATGCTCCACCTGATATCCTTTGAAATGTCCTGCGACCGCTTCAACCTCTCGTCGATAAGCCGCCATGAGGGGATCCCTTGAATCCCACTTGCCCGAAACTTGCTGTGCCACTAGGTCTGAATCGCCCAGGCACTTAACCCGGCTCAAATTCATCTCTTTTGCCAATCGCAAACCATGAAGCAGCGCCTCATACTCCGCTGCATTATTAGTACAAGGAAATAATAACCGGAGTACATAACAAAATTTATCACCTCTGGGGGAAGTTAAGACAACTCCAGCCCCCGAGCCCTCCAACCGCTTTGAACCGTCGAAGTGAATCGTCCAATAAGTAAGATCCGGCTTCTCCTCAGGAGTCTGTAATTCCGTCCAGTCATTGATGAAGTCGACCAATGCCTGAGATTTTATAGCAGTACGTGGTACATACTTCAACTCATGCGGACTGAGCTCAATAGCCCACTTGGCTATTCTGCCTGTAGCTTCTCTATTCTGGATTATGTCTCCCAACGGAGCTGAACTAACCACAGTTATTGGATGCCCTTGGAAATAATGCTTCAGTTTCCGGTTTGCCATGAACACCCCATATACCAATTTCTGCCAATGAGGGTATCTTTGCTTAGACTCGATGAGTACTTCACTCACATAGTAAACCGGGCGCTGAACCGGATGTTCCTTCCCTGCTTCCTTGCGCTCAACCACAATCGCAACGCTGACTGCCCGTGTGTTTGCCGCAACATATAACAACAAAGGCTCTTTATCGATAGGAGCAGCTAAAACCGGCGGTTTCGCTAGTTGCTGTTTCAGATTCTCAAACGCTGTATTCGCTTCATCACTCCAAATGAACCGGTCCGTTTTCTTCAACATTTGATAAAGCGGGATCGCCTTTTCTCCTAAGCGACTGATAAACCGGCTCAACGCCGTGATCCGGCCAGCTATGCGCTGAACATCATTAATGCAAGCCGGTTTTGTCAAAGATGTGATGGCCTTGATCTTCTCCGGGTTGGCTTCTATTCCCCTGTTCGAGACCAGGAATCCCAAAAGCTTACCAGCCGGGACACCAAAGGCACATTTCTCCGGATTAAGCATCATCCTGTAAGCCCGAAGATTATCAAAGGTTTCTCTGAGGTCTTCTATCATTGTCCTTTCCTCCTTTGACTTAACCACAATGTCATCCACGTAAGCATGTACGTTCCTTCCTATCTGCCCCTTCAAACAATTCTGAACACAACGCTGATAAGTTGCCTGTGCACACTTGAGCCCAAAGGGCATAGATACATAGCAAAAAGCACCAAAAGGGGTTATGAACGCTGTCTTCTCTTGATCTTCAACTGCCATCTTGATCTGGTGATAACCTGAGTACGCATCCAGAAAACTCAACCGCTCACACCCTGCTGTGGCATCAATAATCTGATCAATGCGAGGCAGAGCAAAAGGATCAGTCGGGCAAGCTTTATTGAGGTCTGTGTAGTCCACACACATCCTCCACTTCCCATTCTTCTTTAGAACCAGCACCGGATTAGCCAACCATTCCGGATGAAAAACTTCCACTATGAACCCTACCGCCAAAAGCCTGGCCACTTCTTCTCCTATAGCCTTGCGTCTCTCTTCGTTAAAGCGGCGCAGATACTGTTTTACCGGTTTAAACTTCGGATCAATATTTAACTTGTGCTCAGCGAGTTCCCTCGGTATACCTGGCATGTCAGAAGGTTTCCATGCAAAGATATCCCGGTTCTCACGGATGAACTCGATGAGCGCGCTTTCCTATTTAGGATCCAGGTTAGCACTGATGGTGAATTGCTTAGACGAATCTCCAGGCACAAAATCAACCTGCTTAGTCTCTTCCGCTGATTTGAACTTCAAAGCCGGATCATGCTCGGTAGTTGGCTTCTTCAGCGGAGTCATATCTGCCGGATCAACATTATCCTTATAAAATTTTAACTCTTCCGTGGCACATACCGCTTCTGCATAAGCTGCATCACCTTCCTCACATTCCACTGCTATCTTACGACTGCCATGCACCATAATTGTGCCTTTATGACCCGGCATCTTAAGCTGCAGATAAACATAACATGGCCTAGCCATAAATTTAGCATAAACCGTCCTCCCAAACAAAGCATGATACGGACTTTTAATTTTGACAACTTCAAAGGTGATCATCTCCGATCTGGAATCATGCTCATCCCCAAAGGTAACTTCTAAGTCAATCTTACCAACTGGATAAGCTGACTTACCTGGGACCACCCCGTGAAACACTGTGTTTGATGTCCTTAACTGTTTATCTGTCAGACCCATACGTCGAAAGGTCTCGTAATATAATATATTGATACTGCTACCTCCATCCATGAGGACTTTAGTAAACATGTATCCTCCCACCTGAGGTGCCACCACCAAGGCTAAATGTCCCGGATTATCTACCCGTAACGGGTGGTCCTCTCTGCTCCATACAATGGGCTGCTCTGACCATCGTAGAAACTGTGGCGTCGCCGGTTCTACCGCATTAACAGCCCGCTTTAAAACCTTCTGGTCCCTCTTACATAAACTTGTGGTGAAAACATGATATTGACCGTTGCTCAACTCCTTCGGATTACTCTGGAATCCGGATTGCTGCTGTTGCTGCGGACGCTGTTGCTGCTGGTTTCCTTGGTTATTGTAACTCCCTTGACCCTGCTGCTGATTATTCTGATTGTTGTAGCCACCTTGATGATGCGATTGATTTCCCTGACCATTGTAACCACCTTGATGATGTGATTGATTTCCCTGACCATTGTAGTTCCCTTGACTACTTTGGCCGCCTGGCCGGGATTGATAACCGCCGTTGTTCCCTTGATAGCCGCCGTTGCCCCTATATCCTGATCCGGAGTTGTTTCCTTGATAACCCGGACCATAAAATCCGGACCCTGAACCGCCGTACGGGGGCCGGTTAGGAGGATTAAAACGGCCGTTCCCTGGTTTCATAGGGGACAGGCATTCTCTTATAGAATGTCTTGCAATCCTCCCTCTTCCACTATGCTTCAGACAGGGTTGATCCAAATCCTGCTCCCAACCCGGGTTTCCACAGCCGGTTTGGAGAGTGGAACCCTGCTGATTAACCTGAAGACCGCCTTGAGCCTGCGTACTGGCAACAAAATCGGAGCTGTTTTCTGCCTTTCGTTTGCCCAAAAAGCTTGAAGTAACCGGATTAACCGGCGCCGGTTTACCAGACTTGCTGGCCTTTCCTGTTTTATCTCCTTCTGACTCCGGATACTTGGTATTATCTGAGTCTCCGTACTTCACCAGGGCGCTCATCAAAGTCCCCATGTCATTGCACTCCCGTTTGAGCCGTCCGAGCTTTAATTTCAAAGATTCAAACCGGCAATTGTTCTCCAATGTTACAATTGATGTGCTCGGGTTAATGGCGTTTGAGGAGTGCAAGATCTCTGCCACCCTGCGTACCCAAGCTGCTGTAGACTCCTGTTCTCCTTGCACGCATGCTGCTAAATCTATCACCGACATGGGTTGCTTGCACGTATCCTTGAAGTTTTTGATGAACTGACTGCGCAGCTCCCCCCACGATCCGATAGAATTCGGAGGTAGTGCCTTTAGCCAAGTCCGGGCCGTGCCCTCAAGCATCATAGTGAAATATTTGGCACAAGCCGATTCATCTACGTCCAGCATCTCCATGGCCATCTCGTAACTCTCCACCCAAGCTTCGGGCGGTAAATCGGCTGTGTAATTAGGCACCTTGCGAGGTCCTTTGAAATCCTTGGGCAACTTAACGCTCCGCAGGGCGGGGACGAGACATTGTATTCCAAAACCGCTCGCTGTAGCTCCTGTCCCTGTAGCGCCTGTGTGAACCGGTGTCGACTGATGAACTTCCTCCCTGGCCTCCGATCTAGGCCGGTTTCGATCCGGGGCTGGCATCTCCGCCCTTGCCGGATTATCCTGCCTGTGCTGATGTCTCCTACGTTCACTGCTAGACACTTCTGGCTCCTCCCAATGTCTAGAGTAACTTCGGTTGGGACGCGGTGTCGAATGCAACCTTTCCCTGCTATGAGAGTATGCTTGCTGCTGTATCAACGCCGTATTGAGCAGTTTCTGGGCCCTGCGCGCCTCTATCGCCACCGGAGATGTTTCTTCCACAGGTAAAGCGGCCAACCGTGTTGCCGCTGCAGCAATATTATCCACAGGGTTTGAGTAGTGTCCCGGAGGGACGGGAACATAAGGCGCCGATGTAATCCGTCGCTCCCGTTCTGCGGCGGGCTGCTGAACCGGCTCCTCCCGAGCCGGTGGGCTTTTCCGGTTTAGGACCGGATTATTACTGGCCCCAGCCCCAGGTGTTTTGAACAAATTCGCAGATTCGTAACCCGGCGATAGGCGGGATCGATACTTTCGCCCCCTTACTGCTTCCACAGAAGCCTACTCCATCCTCAAGTGAAAAGCTTGATCATCCAACTCTGCTTGTCTTATGGCTAACATCTCCCCTTCTGCCTTTAAATCCTCCTTTAACTGATCGATCCGGGCTTTCAACTGAAGAAGCACTGCATCATGTTGCGCCTTGTCTGCTGGAGCTACGACCTCTACTGCCTTAGCTGTGAATTCCTCGATCAAGGTGGATAGAACTGCAGTAAGGGAGGGATTTGAACCGCTTCCCCCTGCACCAGCCTCCGCTGTTGTTCCGTTCGTCGGGGGTTGTGAACCGGCCATGAAGACCGCCACCCGGTTTGGCGGGCCGGAGGGGTCCGGAATACTGTTTCCATCGGACTCGCCCTCAGACCGGCCGTCCCGCAACTGATACAGAGATTCAGTTTCCCCGGATGAAGGCTCATCATCTGAATAGACGACGGTTGCACCATCAGATTCCGACCCGTCCTCGGCTTGGCCTCCGTGAATCGCTCCAACGAACACATGCTTCATGGCAGGCTGAATCCGGGCCGATCTCGCACGCTGAGCCGGCTCGACGATGTTGGGGAAGGTGTCCGGCTCAGGTCCCGGTTCTCCAATTTTGCCGATGAAGACTTGGATGCTGCCGAAGGGGACCCGGTACCCGTATTCGATCGAATCGGCCTCCGGTCCCCAACCCGCGTCGTCGATGTAGATCTGGCCACGACGACTCTTGGTCATCCGGCCGACTGCGTAACCCTTTAACCCTTCGAAGCCGCCTTTCAAGAACTCGAAACCATCGTGCGCAGGCCCCACGGTGGGCGCCAACTGTCGTGGAATTAACACGGCAGATGTCCGGTTTAGCGGACTTGATGATGGAACCATCGCACGGGTTAGCTTGAAAGGATTCATGGCACACAAAGGACACAAAGGTTTTATACTAGTTCGGCCCCTTCGAGAAGGTAAAAGCCTACGTCTAGTTGGTTTGGTATTGCTTGGGCGTCGGTTTACAGCGAGCGGATTCGCTTTGCCTGCGTCTCGACGGATTGATTGTTGCTTGTCCTTGAACCGGTACCGGGTCGTCCCTTTATATAGAGGTGACGCCTGGTCCGGTTTACAGAGTCCCGAGGCCGGCTCATAATCGTGTCCGCCTCGGTCTCTGCCCTTTCTTTCTTATCTCTCAAGTTACATCTCTTGGTGGTTTACAATCCGTACTTCTATACATGGGCCTTGAAATCTCATGGGCCGTAGTTTCTACTAAAATAATAAAACCAAGTACAATATAACTAAGCTGGTTTACAATATCCGGTTTATACCTACTAACCATATCCCTGACACCGGCCCTTGGGGGCTACCAATTGCTCATGTCAACAATTCAAGGAACACAAGTATTAATCCATTATATTAAAGGGTCCACTACTCAGTTGGTAAAGCACAAAGCTCTTAACCTTGTGGACGTGGGTTCAAACCCAATGATGGGAGTTACATTATATATTGTTATTTTCAATGAAGTATATACAAAGTCCCTGCTCATTATTACATAATGACCCGGCCCTTGGGAGCTACACGTTGCTGTTCAAGTCTACATGATCATATTTATAAAGTCCCTGCTCATTATTGCATAATGACCCGGCCCTTGGGGGCTACACTGGTTGAAGTTTTTTTGAGCAACAAGTAATAAAAAGTCCCAGGTTGCTGCAAGCATGACAACCCGGCACTTGGGGGCTACATAATATGGAGTATTCAGTTTTTCTAATAACTGGGATGAATAATCTGGATTTCTTCAAGGTTGTAACATTTATATGGAAACAAGTCTTAAGCTATCACTATGTTCTCATCTTAAGACTTGGGGGCTACAAGTAATATGGATATCAAGGAGGAACATCTTCAAATTCTCAGTTTTGGGCAAATTAGTAAGATTAATTGTGTGACCCGGTGTTGGCAACAATCATAACCCGGCGTCTATAAACAGTCATGACTCGGGTTCATCAATTTTTATAACCCGGCAATCTTGGCAATCATAAACCGGCAAATTCTACATTTTCAAACCGGCTCAATATCAGTTGAATATTTCAAACACCAATATTTTTGTCAAGTCAGAGCATTGAAGGCCGATTCAAATGGATTCTTTATTTACAAAATATCTTCTGCAAGAAAATTTATTATGAAGCTGGTCTATTGACCCGGAGTTTTCAGAAGAAGTGCCTGGATTTTTTGCATTGGTAATATCTGCTAAGGAGATTTGCTATGATATCATGGATACATATCAAGGAGAAAATGACAAGGATTTAAGGATGATCAGGTGCCGGTTCAGGAAAATATTTTAACCCGGAGCACAACCTTATAGGATTAGTTTACCATGGATAAATCCAAGCTAAACCGGGGGGCTAATGTCGGGGTTATACCCCGTGGCGTAACCCGGCCAGAAATATAACCCAGCCGGACTTGGCGGTTTACTTGAGACAATTTACACTTAGCGATTCACTGGTAACCCGGCAGGCGGATCACGGATGACAAGGCCCAAGGCCTAGAAGGCCGTTTCATGTTATGGTGGGCCGGTTTAAGAGGAAGACATAAGGAATATTATCCTACAAAGGAAATAAGACTACGACTCCTTGTAATAGAGTAATCCTAATCCTACTAGGACTAGTCATGTAACCCGCCCCTTCAACATATATAAGGAGGGGCAGGGCTCCCCAAAGAGGGACAAGTTCTGACAAGTAAGAAGAAACAACTTCTAGGGCTAGACACAAGAGCGGTTTACCGGCGACACCAAAAGAGGGTCATAACGAGATCTAGCCTCAAACAACATGTAGGGCTATTACCGGATGATGTTTCCCGGGGCCCGGAGCTGTCTAAATCATTGTCTTGTGTTGCGTCTCTCGATTCCGCTCAACCCCTCTCAAGCTACCACATAGATGTGTTGGCCTCGCGACTAAGTCCTTACCCTAGGACACGTGTTGGGCCTCCAAGCGCAGAGTTTTGTAGGTTAGTAGCAATTTTCCCTCAAGTGGATGACCTCAGGTTTATCAATCCGTAGGAGGTGTAGGATGAAGATGGTCTCTCTCAAACAATCCTGCAACCAAATAATAAAAAGTCTTTTGTGTCCCCAACACACAAAATACAATGGGAAATTGTATAGGTGCACTAGTTCAGCGAAGAGATGGTGATACAAGTGTAATATTGATAGTAGATATTGATTTTTGTAGTGCAAACAATTAAAACAACAAGGTAGCAAGTAACAAAAGTGAGCACAAACGCTATTGCAATGATGGAAAACAAGGCCTAGGGTCCGTACTTTTGCTAGTGCAATCTCTCAACAATGCTAATATAATTGGATCATATGACCACCCCTCAACGAAATCACCACAAAATTATTCTTTTCGATCAATCTTTCCAAGAGTTCGTACTAAAGTAACACAAAGTTACCCTTACCGATCGATCTATCCAAGAGTTCGTACTAGAATAACACAAGGTTATCTTTTCCAATCGTTTTTTCAAGAGTTCGTACTAAGATAACACAAAGTTATCCTTCCCGATCGATCTATCAAGGGTTCATACTAAGATAAGACCAAAACATATTCAAAGAGTGCCCCAAGATTTCTACCGGAGAAACAAAGACAAGAACGTGCATCAACCCCTATGCATAGATTACCCCAATATCACTGCGGAAATCTGCAAGTTGAGTGCCAAAACATATATCAGGTGGATCAATATGATACCCCATTGTCACCATGAGTATTCAATTGCAAGACATATATAAAGTGTTCTCAAATCCATAAAAGTATTCAATCCAAAGAAATCTCAAAGGGAAAACTCAATCCATCACAAGATAGAGAGGGGGAAACACCATATGATTCGACTATATTAACAAAGCCCGCAATACATCAAGATTGTGCATCTCAAGAACATGAGAGAGAGAGAGAGAGAGAGAGAGAGAGATTAAACACATAGCTACTGGTACAAACCCTCAGCCCCGAGGGTGGACTACTCCCTCCTCATCATGGTGGCCGCCGGGATGATGAAGATGGCCTCCGGTGATGATCTCCCCCTTCGACAGAGTACCAGAAAGGGTCTAGATTTATTTTCGGTGGCTACAGAGGCCTACGGCGGCGGAACTTCTGATCTAGGGTTATTTCTGATGGTTTCTCTATTTATAGGATTTTTTGGCGTCGGTCTCACGTCCAAATGGGCCTTGACGTGAGAGCAGCCCACCGGGGCACGGGCAAGGGTCCAGGCGCACCCCAGTGTCTTGTGGCCTACTCCTTTACCTTTTGGTCCTTCCACGAAGCTTCGGGGGCCTCTTTTGTTCCAAAAACAATCGTCAAATAGTTTCAGCTCATTTGGAGAACTTTCATTTCTGCACAAAAAACACCACCACGGTAGTGCTGCTGAAAACAACGTCAGTCCGGGTTAGTTCCATGCAAATCATAACAAAACCATATAAAATTGTTATAAACATGGCATGAATACTTCATAAATTATAGATACGTTGGAGACATATCAATCACCTATTCCCATTGCAAGATAAATAAATCAAGTTGGCCAAACAAAACCCAAATATCGAAGAAGAAATACGAGGCTATAAGCAATCATGCATAAAAGAGATCAAAGAAACTTAAATACTTTCATGGATACAAAAAGATAGATCTGATCAGAAACTTAAAGTTCATCGGATCCCAACAAACAAACCACAAAAAGAGTTACATCATATGGATCTCCAAGGGACCATTGTATTGATAATTAATAGTGCGCAAAAACGGTCTGCCAAGTATAATAGGGCAAGACGGATTGCAATCGATATCAAGAACAATAAAGTCTATGGGTACATAGTTCCTATTTGCAAGAATAAGAACATCATTAACCCTTCCAAAGGCTTTTTAATAGTGGAATCCGACAAATGCAAATAAAGAGAGCAATCTTCAATATTGGTAAGACCAAGAACATCGCAAAGAGATTTTAGAATAGTGGAAACACTGGCACCCAAATCACACAAAGCAAAATACTGATAATTTTTAATTTAGATTTTCATGGTAGGTTCCCATTCATGTTGCAAATTTCTAGGAATTGATATCTATAATTCCAACTTATCATCTAAAGGTTTTATCATAACATCAACAATATGTTTAGTAAAAGCTTTATTTTGTTCATAGGCATGGGGTGAATTAATCATGGATTGCAACAAAGAAATACAATCAATCAAGGAACAACTATCATAATTAAAGTCTTCATAATCCAAGATAGTGGGCACATCACTAGCTAAAGTCTAGACCTCTCCAAACCCACTTTTATCAATTTTCTCAACAAGATTTTCACCCTCCGAAATATTGGGACGCCTTCTACCTAAAGTTGACTCTTCTTTAGTCCCTTTATCATTAAGTTGAAATTTACTAAACAAAGAATCAATGGAAGAAACACCAATCATTTTAATGTCTTCATCATTTTTATGAAAGCAATCACTAGAAAGCGCCTTTTCTCACAATTCTCGTTTAGCTCTAAGCATGGCGGTTCTTTTCTTACTTTCATCCATAGAAACATAAAGAGCTTTAATTGATTCTTCAACTTTAGGCAAAAAATAATTAAAATTGACATTTCCACATCATGAGAAATCTTATCAATACTCCTAGACATATCATCAACCTTATTCAATTTTTCTTCTATGGAAGCGTTGAAAACTTTTTGAGTATTGATAAATTCTTTAATATTATTCTCTAGATCAGAGGTATTCCTATTATTATTGTAAGATTGATTTCCATAATTATTAGAGGAATTACTAGGAAAAGGCCTAGGATTAAACCTCCATAAGCATTATTGTTAAAATTATTTCTAGAGATAAAGTTCACATCTATTGCGTCACTAGTTTGCTCAATCAAGGTAGACCAAGGCATATCATTAGGATCAATAGGAGCACTTTTACTAGCAACCATTTTCATGAGAGCATCAACTTTTTCATTCAAAGAATCAATCTCAACCGCATTAATCTGTTTGCTTGTCGGCATCCTTTCGGTATGCCATTGCAAATAATTCGCCATATTATATCAAGCAATTTGGTGGCTTCACCAAAACTGTTTTCTATAAAAGTACCACCAGGAGCGGAATCCAAAAGATTTCGAGAAAGAAAATTCAACCCCGTGTAAAAAAATTGTATGATCATCCAAAGATTTAACCCATGAGTTGGGTAATTCCTTAGCATCATTTTCATCCTTTCCCAAGATTGTGCAACATGCTCATGTTCAAGTTGCTTGAAATTCATGATCTGGGTTCTAAGGGGTATAATTGTTGCGGGCAAAAAATATTTAGTAATAAAAGCATCTTTGCATTTGTTCCAAGAATCCATGCTATTGCGAGGTAAAGAAGAAAACCAAAATTTTGCATGATCTCGCAAAGATAACAGGAATATTTTCAATTTCATAATATCATTGTCCACATCTCTTTTCTTTTGCATATCGCATAATTCCACGAAGGTATTGAGATGGGACGCGGCATCCTCATTAGGAGTGCTGGAAAATTTATCTTTCATGATAAGATTCAACAAAGCAGTATTAATATCAAAAGTCTCCGCACTAGTGGCGGGAGGAGCAATCAAAGTGCCAATAAAATCATTGCTGTTGGTATTGGAAAAATCACACAACTTAGTGTTCTCTTGCGTCATTTTTGAGCAATCGTAAAACAGAACACAAGTGGCGATAGATCCGACTGGAAAATCCGAAAATGGAAAAGATGGCGAATAAAAATGGCAAATGTTTGTGAAGTGGGGGAGATGAAAATGAGAGTTAAATGGCAAATAATGTAAATTGCGAGGAGATGAGATTTATGATTAGGAACCTGGTATAATTTGAAGGTGCTCCCCGGCAACGGCGCCACAAATTCCTTTTGATGTCGCTTAAAGCTACGTCGGTATTTCCCAAAGAGGAAGGGATGATGCAGCACAGCAGCGATAGGTATTTCCCTTAGTTATGAGACCAAGGTTATCGAACCAGTAGGAGAACCAAGCAACACAACGTAAATATCACCTGCACAAAAATAACAACTTCTCGCAACCCTACGTGTAAAAGGGGTTGTCAATCCCTTTCGGGTAACAGACGTGAGAGAGATATAAATGTTGGTAGATTGGTTGATACATAAGACAAATTGCAGCAAGGTATTTTTGGGTTTTTGGTTTAATAGATCTGAAAATAAAATCAAAGGAAAAATAGACCGCAAAGGCAAATATATGAGGAAGAGACCCCGGGGGCCGTAGATTTCACTAGTGGCTTCTTTCGAGAAAAATAGCAAATGGTTGGAAAACAATTACTGTTGGGAAATTGATAGAACTTCAAATAATTATGACAATATCCAGGCAATGATCATTATATAGGCATCACGTCCAAGATTAGTAGACCGACTCCTGTCTGCATCTACTACTATTGCTCCACACATCGACCGCTATCCAGCATGCATCTAGTGTATTAAGTTCATGGAAAAACAGAGTAATGCATTAAGAACGATGACATGATGTAGACAAGACCCGTTTATCTATGGTGTTAGATATGGATCTCGTCATTTTACCCTTAGTAGCAATGATACATACGTGTCGGTTCCCTTCTGTCACTGGGATCAAGCACCGTAAGATCGAACTCACTACAAAGCACCTCTTCCCATTGCAAGATAAATAGATAAAGTTGGCCAAACAAAACCCAAATATCGAAGAAGAAATACGAGGCTATAAGAAATCATGCATAAAAGAGATCAAAGAAACTCAAATACTTTCATGGATATAAAAAGATAGATCTGATCATGAACTCAAAGTTCATCGGATCCCAACAAACACTCCGCAAAAAGAGTTACATAATGTGGATCTCCAAGAGACCATTTTATTGATAATCAAGAGAGAGAGAGAGAGAGAGAGAGAGAGACAGAGAGAGACAG
>LR738715.1:147268231-147330173 GCA_902687465.1 Secale cereale
GAACAGTTCCCGGTGGGGGTGGATGAGCAGGACCCCGATCGATCAAGCCGGTTGGTGCTAGATGAACAGGACCCCGTGGAGGGCTGGATGAACAGGACCACCCTGTGGAGGGATGGATGAACAGTAGACGACGGAGGGCTGGATGAACAGTAGGCCGTGGAGGGGTGGTTGAACAGGAGCCCATGGAGAGGGCTGGTTGAACAGTAGCCGGTGGAGTAGCGCGCGGTGGAGGCTGGATGAACAGGAGCCCGTGGATGAATAGTCGCAGGTGGAGGCTGGAGGAGGTCGACGGTGGATGAACAGTAGCCCGTGGTGGCTGGAGGGGGTCGACGGTGGAGATGAACATTATCCTGTGGAGTCCTGTTTTGCGGTACGCCACACCCCTCCCGATGAACATGACTCCCGTTTCGACCGTAGCGCTCCAACACAAGTCCGTTTCCTCCATTTTGTGGTATGCCACACCCCCCGATCAACAGGACCCCCGTTTCGACCATAGGAGGTTCGTTTCCTCCGTTTTGCGGTACGCCAGACACCTCCCAATGAACAGGATCCTATTTTGAACGTGGCCGGTCGAACACAAGGCCGTTTTCTCCGTTCTATGGTATGCCATGCCTCATTCCCATCGGCTGTTTCGTCCAAGCCCTCCCAATGAACACGATGATGCATTCCGTTCCGACCCAGTCGGTTGGCTCCCCATGAACACGACGATGACGCTGTTTCTCCGTTCTGACCCAGCCATGTACACGAGCCCTGGCCGTACGTACGCGCGAGTAGGCGTTCGAGACCCCGCCCGTATGTACGTACGTGGTTGTATTTACTTTCTTGCACCCTGGCCGCTGTACCTACGTGTACATGCTACGTGCACGCCTCTACTACGACACGTGCACACCTCTACATCGACCAATATTTACGTACACGTTCGTGACTAGAATGACAATGCTACGTACGCTTCGACCAGGTGGGTCACGACTGTCAGGCACTTCCTTGCGTGCGAAGATGTAGCTAGTGGGTTCCAGCAGTCAGGGGGGCGACTCGTTTTTTTTGCCCAGACGCACTTCCTTGCGTGTGAAGATGTAGCTGGTGGGTCCCAGCAGACAGGGGGAAACATTTTTTTCGTGATTACGGTGGCTCGTCCGGCGGGTCCCCGCTGTCAGGTGGAGGAATAATTATTTTGCGCATAATAAGGAGGCACTTCCTTGCTGTGGCCGTGGACCCAGCTGCCAGCCTCTCCACGTACAGTCCATGTCCGTTGGAAGCCGTTCCTTGACCACATTGACCATGCCGCGCCGAGAGCACCAGGGCGGTGGACGACGGCGAGGCCTAGGAAGGGGACGACACGGAGCCGTGGAAGACACGGCAGTGGATGCCCACGCGTAGAGGAGTACGAGGGTTCACTGGTTTGCTGTGGTGTGAGGCCGCCGTCACCGCAGAATAACAGGGGGTGTGGGTGAGTAGAGGGATGGCCTGGCCAGCAGTGGGAAGAGTAGGGGGCGTTGAGGCCTCCGCGGCAGCACAGCCGGCCACGGGAGGCAGGAGCATGCGGCACGACCGGCGCTGCTTTGGGCGGCTCGAGCAACAAGACCAGAGGTTGAAGAAGCACTACAGCCATTGGATGGACATCGTAAAGTCACTGGAGCTAGAATCGTTCATATTGACTAAGTTGACAAAGCACTCCGTCCCCGTCAACTTAGTAGGCCCACAAGTCAGCCTCCCACCAAGGTGGGTCCCAACCTGCAGGGGGAGTATTCATTTTTTGTGCGTAATAAGGAGGCGCTTCCGATGGGTCCGAGCTGACAGCGGGGGGAACGTTTTTTTCGCGCAATACGGTGGCTCGTCGAGTGGGTCCCAACAGTCAGGGTGGAAACATTATTTTTGCGAAATACGATGGCCCGTCCGATGGTTCCCTGCTGTCAGGTGGAGGAATCATTATTTTCCGTGTAATAAGGAGGCACTTCCTTGCTGCCATCATGGACCCAGCTGTCAGCCTCTCCACGTACAGTCCACATCCGATGGAAGCCGTTCCTTGACCACGTTGGTCACGCCGTGCCGAGAGCACCAGCGTGGTGGACGACGGCGAGGCCTAGGAAGGGGACGATGCGGAGCCAAGGAAGACGCGGCAGTGGAAGCCCGCGCGGAGAGGAGTATGAGGGTTCACTGGTTCGGCTGCGGTGTGAGGCTGTCGTTACCGCGGAATAACAGGGGGTGTGGTTGAGTAGAGGGATGGCCTTGCCAGCGGTGGGAGTAGTAGGGGCGGTGAGGCCTCCGCGGCATCACTGCCGTCCACGGGAGGCAGGAGCACGTGGCACGACCGACGCTGCTTTGGGCGGTTGGAGCAAGAAGACCAGAGGTTGAAGAAGCACTACGACCGTTGGATGGACATCGTACGGTCACTGCAGCTAGAATCGTTTATATTGACTAAGTTGACAAAGCCCTTGGTACGCGTCAACTTAGTAGGCCCACAGGTCAGCCTCTGAAATGGTGCGCCCAAATGTCAGGGGGAGGAATCATTTTTGGACGTCTGAAGCAAGAATATCCGTGATTGAAGAAGAAGCACGACATCCGTTGGATGGACATCCAACGGCCACAGCTGCTAGAACCGTGTGTTGTTGACAAAGCCTTGCATACGCGTCAACTTAGTTTTTTTAGGGGACGCATCAACTTAGAAGGCCCACAAGTGTGTGGCAGAGAACATATAGCCCATTTGCGATTTGTAAGAATGTACTTCCCATTTTTGAATTCTAATGGAATTTACTACAGCCCATTTATAGTTTGTTAAAAGTACAGCCCATGTTCTAGCTAGGACAACGATTAATAATTTCAACGAACAGCTCAAAACAGAATTCAAAAAAAATTCCACATTTTTATGGGATCCGAAATATTTTTATCCGAAATTTCTAGTCAGATTAAATATAATTTCAAAATAAAGTTTTATTACATTAAAATCCAATGAAGTATTGCGCGCGCAACAAGTAATGAAATTTCAAATTTCAAATTCCAAAAATAATATATATTTTTAAACTAATTACACATTTGGTGCATTTGTTTATAGTTACTGCCCAATTATTATAATTACATCCCATTTATTATTTCTTAAAGTCCATTTTCTTGTTAAGCCTAATGCATACCTCCTAGGAAAGTTTGCAGCCCAGCGGGGCGGAGAATAACAAGTTGACCCGGATATTGTGTACAACTGTCGGCCCAGTTGCATTGCTGATGTTGAAAAAAGGCATGTGTGGTACAGTACAACCTAACATGGCTACTCGCCCACATTTAGCGACGCCGGAAAGGCCCAAACAAGGCTTCTGTACAACTTTTTGAAGTCACCGAGCTCAATTAATAACTTAAGAAAAAAGTTAGATTACAGTGGAACCTAATTAAAAGCTGTCACGAGCAAAGAAATAATTCAACGGGTCCCACTTGTGCGTGTGTGTTTGTGTGAGAGAGAGAGAGAGACCCATCGGTCGATGCTCGTAAATACATCATTCAGCCATATGCATTGTTGATGCTCAGTAAAAACTTATATAGTTGACACAATCATATAGAACATCATAGCACACTGAACTTGCATACAAAAATTTCATGCAGGCGGCACAATCAGGATGGAAATAGTGGATCGCTACGGGTAGAGCTATGTTGAAACCAACGAACTCGTACATAACGGTTCATCGTCTTTATCAATGATAGGGAAATATTTTGAATGCTGTGCAAAGAAAACAGACAGAGAACACAATAAGTTCTGCTAGCACATTAAGTTGACGTACATCCCTTTCTAAAAAAAACGTTCAGGTACAAAATTAGAGCAGGTCACAATAAAATGTACTGGCACATCAGTGCTTCACACCCATAGCTCGGATTTAGCTAGTATCTGACAAGATTCAGTTGTTACCTCAAATTAGAGCACATCCAGGCAGCTAGCCCTACCTCTTCTCCCAAAGAAGCAGTGGCCTCCGCCGCGTGATGGAGTAGGCCTTGTGCCATCCATCATTTCGAGCAACACGGGGAAAGTTTGACGTTGACTCCTGTAATGGACGTCGTCGACGAACCCTGGCACCAGCGGCGGCGACAGGACTTCGATTGATGGATCGACCACTTCTTCGACATGCACGAACACTCGATATAGGTACATCCCTAACGTGGTCCACGGCGACCTTGGTGGAGACAAATAGTACAACCCCGGTTCCTGCACCGGTATCTCAACACCAATCACCTTCGGTATGGTGGACGGCTTCTTCATCCATGCCATAACCGTCAGAGCCCAGCTGTCTGGAGGAACCAACATACTTACGAGCTCACCTCCAAGGTCGTTGATAAGCTCATTCGTGGACTCGCTGTTCCAAGCACATCGAGGCATGTCGTGGAAGGTAACCTTTGTTAAAAACTCAAGCTCAGAGGGCACCGAGCCCCATCCTGGGTGCCACCGATCAAAGCTCACCAGCGCGCCATCACAGAACAAACGCCGGGAAGATTCGAACACACGATTGTAGTTGAAAGTTGTCTAGAACCTGACGAAGAAATCAGCCAATGGCCGACAAACTTTGATGATCAAGTCACTTATTTGGATGCCGTGTGCAATGCCAAGAGCTTTGACAAGGTCGTCCGGCGAGACGGGAGGCCGGTCGTCGTTGATGGTTACCATCAGCACTTTGCCGGCAAACTAGTCGTCAAGCGCCGCCATGCCACTATTGAGCGACAGCACGCAATGACCGAAGGCAGGATGGACCTCAGGATCTCCGGCTCGGAGATCCGCGTTGACCGGCGACATGATAGTGAGCTTGAGTACAGGGAGTACAGGAGGGGGATTTGGGGGAATCGGAGCAGGAATCGAGATTCCAGAGGTGGGGGAGGGGCCGGAGATGGGGATGAAAATGTAGCTTGAATTTCGAACACGCGCCAATATGCTCTCGGCACGCAAGCGCACGGAAACACCGGTGGCGCCCACATGTCGGCCTAAGAGTCCTTATTCTTTCTTTTTTGGAGAGCCCGGCCTTTTTTTAGGATTTTTTGAGAGCCCGACCTGAGAATCATAATTGACCTGTTTAGCATTGCGTTACTACTCGGCCCATATTCAACGATACCTCACTGGCCCAAACAAGTGTACATCATCGAAAAGACACTGAGCTCAAATTATAGAACTTGAAAAAAGGAGATACACTATGAACACTAGAGAATGGTGATGCCCTCATTTAGCCCACCAGTAGTTCGAGACAATAAATAGTTCGAAACAACAATATATACAACATTCAAACACTGACTAGTGACTACTACTAACATAAACAACAAGACATGATAGTTCATAAGAAGTCTTGCTACACCACCAAAACGCACCCATCTACGGCGCTCAGACTCTCGTGATCCAGAAAAGAAAGACATTCTAAACAGAGCCAACTATTACATAATAAGAGTGACATAGACGAGGATGACCAAATGACAAGGAATATGCATAACAAAAGAAAGAACTACCCATCCAGAACAAGCAGCAAAGACAACAAAGTCATTTGAAGAGATGATCTAACACCATCATAATTTGCAGCCCCGCTTCAGCGACCAATGATCCGGAGACACCAGTACTCCACCCTTTCGATGCAACATCCCAATTACCTATCAACCTGAAGGCTTGAACCACATCACTACCTGTCGTAATTGAGACATCCTAGGATCAATGTTAATCAGGATGCCTTTGTCATTCTCACCTTCTTTTGGCTGCATGCTGTATCGTTGACAATCAGGGGAGTTTGCTCCCGAACTCCTAGGGCTCGCCGTGTAGACAGAGTTTTCCATAGCAAACAGAGCCTCTCTGCCATCAAGGTCCTTGCCAACGGTGATCTCCTGGTTAATCAGATAATTGAGTCCGAGAAACAGAGAGTGTGAACCAAGGCTGTTTACCCGCCTCCAACTAAAAAAATCCTGAAGGCCCCAACAAGCTAGTATCCTGCTCATATACGTAACAGCCAGTGTCCGGATACTCACGTATTTCATGGGTTCTTGTATATAGTGGGGTTTTTGCAATATAACTTTTCCGGCTCATGTGTCCGAATGATCACCAGTCTTTTCCCGTCGTCTGATCGAGCGAGGAACCAGTTGTGCTTCCCTGTTTTGGCAAAGGTGGTGTGATTACAAAGGGAAGTAACTATAGGGACACTGCATCATATCAAAAAGGACATGCATTGTTAATGTAAGATCAACATAGTTCAGAGTATGAGTAGGATAATGCAAGAAACAACATTGATATGTCCCTATTGGAACTGGGAGGAAAATACAGGGAAATGTATACTGGGTTCGAAATTATAGAAGTTCCATGCATGGTTATACTCATGTTATCTCGCAATCGATTCTTCACAGGAAACTACCATGTCATGCATGTTATGGAATCATGTTTTGTCCTCACAAACAAATTCTTCAAGGTAACTAACCGACCATGCATTGTTATATACTCGTGTTCTGTGGGCAAATTTTTTGTGAGGATATTATTCTAGCCATTGATTACTGAAGGGCAAATATAGGTATGTACACATGGTAAGCATTACAGGATTTCACTACTTCCAAATATAGAGTTCTCCATATGCACATTTACTTCCCTAATGTATGGTTAGATGAAACCAACAGTGTGGTGCATGTTTCTACATCATGAAAATGAGGAAACTAACATGGGGCTTGATTCACACTCATATTTAGTAGTAGTATATAGATTACTGTAAAATAAGGATAATATCCGTATATTCCTAACCGTTTGATTATTCAGGGGTACAAATTGGCAATAATGACATGATCACAAACGCATGAATTAACTCATTCCAAATATAGCTAATTTACGGCGTCTCTAATACATTGCCATAGTTCTACTGGAATTCTGCTCAAACAGGGATATGCCAATTATCACAAAAAGTTCAAACAGTGTCATGGCGTCATCATTAACATGAGATGGAAGCAACTTACACACACCGTCCCAGCAATACGTTGTGACATCTGCTTTGTCGATCGCGTAGATGAGTCCATTGTGTTCGATAGCATCACATAAGTGTGTACAGTTTTGACGATGATCCACTGCGAGCTGAGTTGTCTCCATCTAAAGAAGGCACCGGCGTAAAGATAGGCGAGTCCGCGGTCGAACATGGCAATTAGCTTGAAGTCTGCGTAATTCGCATGTCATGTGGGCACTTGGCAGATTACAATCTTCTGCAAAACAAGGTCCGTCGAACTGACATGGTAATCTAGATGACTAGGACCGCGATGGTAAAACTCTATATAATCCAATGGAGGACCGATAATATCATGGAGGTCTGGAAGTTCACGAGCACCAACTTTTTACTGTTTTCTCTAAAGGCAGCCATCCAGTGGGAGTTCATGTTGACCCAGTACATACCTGCCAAGAAGTTTCGGGCGATGGTGATCGGATCAAAGTCGAGGGAAATGATGTACGGCGACCCACTACATACCTGCAAAGAAGTTTCGGCTAATGGAGATCGGTTTGAAGTCAAGGGGCATCATGTACGCCTCCGTATCATGGTGACCCAATCTCGCAAGACCAGATAGCAGCAAGCAGGGTGTCTTGAAAAGCTTTGGCCTCGCTTCGATGATGGCTGTGTGAATGCCCCTCGAGCATGCAGCCAGCCGCAGGGCACTCAACATATCCATAAACGAACAACAGAGGTCAAGGACGTCACTGGGGAGATTGCTCCAATCGTGGCTCATATGGATCATGCGCGGTTCGCGTTCGGCCATAGTGGAGTTTGGAAGGTGGGGTTTTGGGGGGCTTGATTTACGAGGGAGAAGCCTGTCGGTGCTGGAGCCGCTAGCGAGGGAATAGTGCTACTGGGGGAGGCGAGCGAGGCGAGGGTACGCGGGGGCACAGTGAGATAACGAAGAGTGACCTCAGGATCTCGGGCGAGACAGAGATGGAGATGGAGTGGTGCTAGGGGAGAGGGAGACGAGGCGAGACATGCTATACAGCGGCGGTGACAGTGACTGCACAGTGCACAAGGTGAGGCTTACTTTGGTAACCCAGACATGCCGCCTGGACTAGTGTCACCTCGGGCGCAGGGTCTTGTCACTTCACTGTGAGGATCGGATGGATAATAGTACTTTGACCATCAAGTGTACCATAGTTGTACTAGTACTACTAGTACGAGTAGTAGGAACATGAGTAGTAATCCTGTGCTAGCATGCCTCTGGGTTCACTTCATACTCCAGGTATCATCCATATTGTGAGCAGAACCAAATTTTCGTTTGCATAGGTCCCACCTGTCAGGAGGGGTGCAGAAATAAAAAGGAATCATAAAATGTCTCGCCACGGTGATTCGAAAGAGTGACCTCAACTAGCCAGTGTCACATGTAGCGCTGGAAGGATGGGCACGTACAGGGTCAGGCCCCACTCCTCAACCTACCCGTGTAGCCTTTTCGTTTAGTCTACCTAGCCATCTAATCAACTGCCTGCAGGCCACTTCTACCATTTACTTCTCCATTGGGAACCAATTTTCCTCGGCTTCTTCATTACTCCTTGATCTTCATTTGCATCCGAACCACACTGCATTCACATTGTTTTAACCTCTTCACATCCTCCTGGAGTAATTCCGAAGCCCCTATAAGTAATCATCTTCTTCAATTAGACTAGCCATCTAATCCTAATTCTCCAAACTATAGCCCTCCGTTCCAGCGGTTCCAAATGGCGAAAGAGATCGAGATGCAGGTTTTTAGCGTCCAACATGTCCTCGTCGAAGGCTCATTGAGCATAGTTGCCACAGTCACTGACCACCCAAGGGTTGTTCGGAAGTGGATCAACAATGTATCCAACTCCCTCCAAAAGGTGGAGATGAATGTCATCGGTCTCGACACAGAGTACACGGAGCGTGCCACTAGGAAGATCCAACGCGCCGCCATCCTTCAGATGTGCCTCGAAGATGATGTTTTGGAGTACCACATCATACACGCGCCCTCCATACCAGGTGTCAGGGATATTACTACTAGGTATAAACCGCCCAGGGAGGGGCCGGTTTATGCCTATAACGAATTATTCATATTGAAGCCCAGCGAGACATGGAGCATGGAGCTTTATTCTAGAAGACTAGAGATCCAAGGCCCAAGAGGTGTTAGGGCCCGTAATGTGTAAACCGCCATAAGGCGTGTAACTTGTGTTGTAAGATAGGAAAGGTAGAGACCGAGCCGGACACGTTTATGAGTCGGCCTCGGGATTCTGTAAACCGGGCCGGGTGTCACCCTGTGTATATAAAGGGACGACCCGACAACGGTTCAAGAGGAAAAAACAAGAACTCGAGACACAGGCAAAGCGGATTCGCTCCCTGGTCATAGTAACCCTAGCAATACCACACCAAACTAGACGTAGGCTTTTACCTTCATCGAAGGGGCCGAACTAGTATGAAAACCCTTGCGTCCTTGTCCGCTTTAACCCCTTTAAGCTAACCCATAGCGATGGCTCGACGACTAAGTCCTTTTGCCAGGACATCTGCCGTGACAAAACCACAACAGTTGGCGCCCACCGTGGGGCTATCACACGATGGTTTCGAGTTCTTGAAGGGCAGCATGGAAGGACTCAAGGGCTACGCAGTGGGCCGGATGACGAAGAGTTGTCGCGGCAAGATCTACATCGACGATGTAGGCTGGGGTCCCGTGGCCAATTCAATCGAGTACGGGTACCGGGTCCCCTTTGACGGCATCCACGTCTTCATTGGCAAGATCGGCGAACAGGGCGCTGAGCCGGACATTTTCCCCAACATCGTCGAGTCGGCTCAGCATGCGAGTCCTACCCGGATTCGGCCCGCCATGAAGCGTGTCTTCGTGGGAGCGGTTCACGGGACAAAAACTGATGATGGATGGGAATCCGGTGGCGAGACCGTTGTTTATTCCGCCGACGAGTCATCCACTGGCGAAACCGAGTCTTTATATCTATTGCGAGATGGCCGGTCTCGGGGCTGTACCGATGGTGATAGTATTCTGGACACCCTTGATCCACCGAGCCGGGTCGCTGTCTTCATGGCCGGATCACAATCTGTACAACAGTCGTCAACTGCGGCGGCGTTAACGTCCGAACTGGCGGCAGCAGCGGCAGCTGGGGCAGGAGGTTCGGTTCAGCCGCCGGCTCAAGTTCTGTCCGCTTTGGTTGATACTTTGACAGCACTGCTAACCGCGGAGGTCGGCCAGGCCGAGAAGGTTCAACACAATGCAGAAGTCGCTAAGGTGAGGGGCCAAATAGATCAAGTTAAATTGGACCTGGTTTCTGAGAATACTAGGATGATTGCAAGACAGGCTGAGCTAGATGCTCAGGCCTATCGGCTTATGTTGGATCAAACGGCATCAAACGACGTAATCAGGAGAAGGCGCCAATCTCGCCTACCACCGGTTTATGAAGCGAGAAACCTCTTCAGTACGCTAGGAGCGGGAACCAGCAACCAGCCGGGGGTAAACCGGGGAGAAGTGCCTAGCACGGGGGCATCAGTCCAGCCACAGGCCGCGGAGCCAACCCGCCAGGTCGTTCCGTCACAGCATGTGCCCACCCTCCTGTTCACTACTCCAACCCTTTGGATAACATAGTTGCCGCCGCTTCACGATTGGCAGCCCTTCCCATTGAAGGGGGAACCCCTATAGCAGTGGAGGTGCGGCGAGCTAGGGTGTTTCTGGAGACAGCTTTAACTCATCAGCAGGCTTATTCCCACAGCCGCGAGAGGATTCATTCTACCCCCGCCCAAGCCGGAGCTATAGCAGGCACCTGGAAGAACCGGCCGTGTCGAGTAGCGCGCGAAATCGCAACCCGCCGCGGAAGGATAACCCGGCAGGAGGAGGTGTGAACGCACAAGACGTGGTGGATCAGGGCAGACATCGCCGAGAGGCTGAATTAGCAGCACAGTATGAAGCCCGTCAGCCTACGCCGGTTCGTCCATCTACCACGATTGAGCCAGGGGTTACTTCCAGCTCCTTGGGAGTACCTTGCCTTACGCCTGCTTTACGCAATGTAAGACTGCCTAAGGACTTCAAAGGACCGCGCAAGGTGCCCAATTATACCGCGGATCTGTCCCCCGAATCCTGGGTTGAAAGCTACGAGATGGCAATGGAGATGCTGGATGTGGATGATGCGGCGTGCGCAAAGTACTTCACCATGATGCTGGAGAGCACGGCTCACACCTGGCTAAAAGGGTTACCACCGAACTCCATCGGATCATGGGCCGAGTAGCGATGCCGGTTTATTAATAACTTCAAAGATACATGCAAGCAGCCCATGTCCATTGTAGACATGGCGGCCTGCGTTCAAGGGGAAAACAAATCAACAAGTCACTAGGTGCGTTGGGTGTCAGAAATCTTGCATTCCTCAGACCGCATCAATTCGGACACAGCAGTGGTGATATTGGAAGGCAACTGCTGGTTTGAACCTCTGAAACTGAAGCTAGGATGACTCAAGCGTCATTGTCATGACATGGGGACACTCATGGGGGCCCTAGTGAAGTATGCAGATTTGGATAGTGCCAAATATCCCGAGTCTGATGATGAGAAGTCAGAAAAAGGGAAAAAAAGAATGGTAAAGCGCCGCAGTCTAGTCCGGCGAATCAAGGATACAGCGGTAAGCGGAAAGCGGATAATAGTTTAGATTTCGTAGCTAACACCAACGTGCAGGAGGATGGCCAGCGCCGTAAGGGTAGACCGCCCCCGCGGGGTAGAGGACAAAATATCAATTTGGAGTGCCAGATGAATGTGCCTTGTCCCAGGCACGACACGAAGAAAAGCCAGCCACACACCTTTGGAAGGACTGCTTCATAATGAGGGAGTTCAGAAACCGGTTCCAATACGATCACGGATCATTCGACGGTTCAGGCCCTGGTTTCCAGGGGCCGGGTTATCAAGGTGGTGGTTTCAGCACAGGGTTCCAAAATAATCTGGGCGGCCACAACAATCAGAACGGACACAACCAGCAGAACGGCCAGGGTGGCTATAATAATCATAGCAATCATCAGCAGCAGCAACAATCAGGCAATCAGAGCAACCCAAAGCAGCTGAGTAGTGGGCAATATCATGTCTTCACCACAAGTTTATGTAAGCGCGATCAGAAGGTTTACAAGAGGGCAGTGCACTCTGTTGAACCGGCGGTGGCTTCTTATTTATGCTGGTCGGAACAACCCATTGTGTGGAGTCGAGAGGATCATCCGCCCCTGGTTGACAATCCGGGTCAGCTGGCTCTGGCGGTGGCGCCTCAGGTTGGGGGCTATAAGTTCACCAAGGTGCTCATGGATGGAGGAAGCATCATCAATATTCTATATTACGAGACTTTTCGTCGCATGGGGTTGACAGACAAGAAGCTCCGACAGTCCAACACTGTCTTTCACAACGTGGTACCTGGTAAATGAGCATATCCGGTCGGTAAGATAGACCTGGAGGTCAATTTGGGAGACGAGCATGATTCGAGGTCTGAAACTTTGACCTTTGAAGTGGTAAAGATCAAGAGTCCGTATCACGCCCTGTTCGGGCGGCCGGTTTATGCTAAATTCATGGCGATGCCTTGTTACGTTTATCTGCAGCTTAAGATGCCAGGTCACAAAGGAACTATTACGGTCCACGAGAGCCGTAAGATTGCTTTGGAGTGCGAGGAAGGTGATGCAGCCTATGCTGAAGCGGTTCGTGCGACCGAGGAATTAAAATTTTACAAGGATAATGTAGATCCGGCAGACATGTCTCCGTTGAAGAAGCCAACTACAGAGCATGATCCGGCCTTAAAGTTCAAATCAGCTGATGAGACCAAGCAGGTTGACTTTGTTCCTGGCGATTCATCCAAGCAGTTTACCATCAGTGCTAACCTGGATCCGAAATAGGAAAGCGCGCTCATCGAGTTCATCCGTGAGAATCGGGATATCTTTGAATGGAAACCTTCTGACATGCCAGGTGTACCGAGGCAACTCGCTGAGCACACTCTTAATGTTGATCCCAAGTTTAAACCGGTTAAACAGTTTCTCCGCAGCTTCAATGAAGAAAGGCGCAAGGCTATTGGTGAAGAAGTGGCCAGGCTCTTGGCGGCAGGTTTTATAGTTGAGGTGTTTCAACTTGAGTGGTTGGCTAATCCGGTGCTGGTGCTTAAAAAGAATGGCACTTGGCGAATGTGCGTCGATTACACATATCTAAACAAGGCCTGCCCAGCTAATCCTTTTGCCCTTCCCCGTATTGATCAAATCATTGATGCTACGGCGGGTTGTGAGCGCTTAAGTTTTTTGGATGCATATTCCGGTTATCATCAGATCAAGATGGCAGTTAAGGACCAGGAGAAAACAGCCTTTATAACTCCCTTTGGAGCCTTCTGCTATGTATCCATGCCTTTTGGGCTCAAAAGTGCCCAGGCGACCTATCAGCGTTGTGTACAGAATTGTCTTCATGGACAAATTGGGCGGAACGTTCATGCATATGTGGATGACATTGTGGTCAAATCCAGGAAGGAAGAGATGTTGATAACAGACTTGAAGGAAACCTTTGATAATCTTTGGGTCTATAAGATGATGCTTAATCCAGCCAAGTGTGTTTTTGGTGTACCGGCGGGTAAGCTCCTGGGGTTCTTGGTATCAAATAGGGGAATCGAAGCTAATCTGGAGAAGATCAAGGCTATTACATCCTTAGCTAAACCGGCGTGTATCAACGATGTCCAATGCTTGGTAGGCCGTATTGCAGCGCTAAGCTGGTTTATCAGCCGTTTGGGAGAGAAGGCTGTCCCGCTTTATTAGATGATGAAAAAGACAGACCGCTTTGTCTGGAGTGATGCTGCTGATGTTGCGTTCGAAGACTTGAAGAAGCAGTTGGCAGAGCCACCTATCCTTGTTGCACCGGTTGATAATGAGCCGCATTTGTTATACCTGGCTGCTAATGCCCAAGCAGTAAGCGTTGCCATTGTGGTGGAGCGCAAGGAGGCAGGAAAGGAATATCCGGTTCAACGTCCGGTTTACTATATCAGCGAGGTGCTCATTGAGTCGAAGCAGAGATACCCGCATTGGGAGAAATTGGTATATGGATTCTTCATGGCAAACCGGAAGCTTAAGCAATATTTTCAGGGCCATCCAATCACCGTGGTCAGTTCAACCCCCCTGGGAGATATAATCCAGAACAGAGAAGCAACTGGTCGAGTTGCTAAGTGGGCCATTGAACTTAGTCCTCACGGGCTAAAGTATGTGCCTCATACTGCAATTAAATCTCAAGCACTAGTGGACTTCATCAACAGTTGGACGGAGCTGCAAGCGTCGGAGGAAAAGCCGGATCACATGTACTGGACTATTCACTTTTATGGATCCAGACAATTGGAGGGCTCGGGGGCTGGAGCCGTGTTAACTTCCCCACGAGGTGATAAGTTATGTTATGTCCTCCATTTAATGTTCCCTTGTACTAACAATGCAGCTGAGTATGAAGCTCTCCTCCATGGTCTACGGATGGCTAAGGAGATGAGTTTAAGCCAGGTTCAATGTTACAGTGATTCGGACCTGGTGGCACAACAAGTATCTGGCACTTGGGACTCCAAGGATCCACTTATGGCGGCGTATCATCGCAAGGTGGATACGGTCGCTGGATACTTCAAGGGTTATCAGGTGGACCATGTGGACCGGCGAAAGAATGAAGCGGCTGATGCTCTAAGCCGTCTGGGTTCTCAGCGCAAACCGATCCCACCTAACGTTTTCTTGCACGTATTGCATAATCCGTCGGTGAGATTACCTTCAGAAGAGGATTTGGCTGTTCCCGATCCAGAGGCTCAATTTGTGGCGGTGCTTCATGCTACTCCGGATTGGAAGTTCCCGTATCTGGCGTACATGAACCGAGGTGAGTTACCAGACGATGAAGTATCGGCTAGAGAGATAGTCCGGCGGTCCAAATCAATGACTATTGTCAATGGAGAGCTGCATCATTGTAGCGTATCTAGGGCGTTTCAATGTTGTGTAACACCGTACGAAGGCTGGGACATTCTTCGAGAGATTCACGAAGGAGATTGTGGTCACCACGTCGGTTCAAAATCTTTGGTGGCCAAAGCTTTTCGTCATGGCTTCTATTGGCTGACGGCTCATGCTGATGCAGAGGACTTGGTCAAAAAGTGTGATGCTTGCCAGAAATTCTCACGGTGTGCTCATATACCGGCTCAAGAGTTGAGGATGATTCCAATTACTTGGCCTTTCGCGACTTGGGGGCCAGACATGGTTGGGCCCTTTAAGAGATCTCCAGATAAGAAGACCCACCTTCTGGTGGTGGTGGATAAGTTTACCAAGTGGGTTGACGCGGAGCCAGTCAGCAAGTGTGATGCAGCAATGGCGGTTCTGTTGGAAATATGCCCTAGAGGCAATAATAAAATGGTTATTATTATATTTACTTGTTCATGATAATTGTCTATTGTTCATGCTTCAATTGTATTATCCGGAAACAGCGATACATGTGTGAATACATAGACCACAATGTGTCCCTAGTAAACCTCTAGTTACTAGCTCGTTGATCAACAGATGGTTACGGTTTCCTGACCATGGACATTGGATGTCATTGATAACGGGATCACATCCTTAGGAGAATGATGTGATGGACAAGACCCAATCCTAAGCCTAGCACAAGATGGTGTAGTTCGTATGCTAAAGCTTTTCCAATGTCAAGTATCCTTTCCTTAGAGTAGGAGGTTGTGCAACTCCCGGATACCGTAGGAATGCTTTGGGTGTGCCAAACGTCACAACGTAACTGGGTGACTATAAAGGTAGACTACGGGTATCTCCGAAAGCATCTGTTGGGTTGGCACGAACCGAGACTGGGATTTGTCACTCTGTATGACGGAGAGGTATCTCTGGGCCCACTCGGTAAGACATCATCATAATGAGCTCAATGTGACTAAGGGGTTGGTCACGGGATGATGTGTTATGGAATGAGTAAAGAGACTTGCCATGAAGAGATTGAACAAGGTATCGGTATACCGACGATCGAATCTCGGGCAAGTACTATACCGATAGACAAAGGGAATCATATACATGATTGATTGAATCCTTGACATCATGGTTCATCCGATGAGATCATCATGGAGCATGTGGGAGCCAACATGGGTATCCAGATCCCGCTGTTGGTTATTGGCCAGAGAGTCGTCTCGGTCATGTCTACGTGTCTCCCGAACCCGTAGGGTCTACACACTTAAGATTCAGTGACGCTAGGGTTGTAGAGATATAAGTATGCGGTAACCCGAAAGTTGTTCGGAGTCCCGGATGAGATCCCGGGCATCACGAGGAGTTCTGGAATGGTCCGGAGGTAAAGATTTGTATATAGGAAGTCCAGTTTCGGCCACTGGGAAAGTTTCGGGGGTCACCGGTATTGTACCGGGACCACCGGAAGGGTCCCGGGGGTCCACCGGGTGGGACCACCTATCCCGGAGGGCCCCATGGGCTGAAAAGGGAAGGGAACCAACACCTGGTGGGCTGGAGCGCCCCCCTTGGGCCTCCCCCTGCGTCTATGGTTGGAAACCCTAGGAGTGGGGGGCGCCCCACCTGACTTGGGGGGCAAGTCCCTCCGTGGCCGCCGCCCCCCCTTGATATTGGATCTCTAGGGGGCCGGCGCCCCCTTGAGATTGGATCTCTAGGGGGGCGGCTCCCCCCCCCCAGGGCCCCTATATATAGTGGGGGGGAGGGAGGGAAGCCGCACCCTAAGCCCTGGCGCCTCCCTCTCCCTCCCGTGACACCTGTTCCTCCTCCAGTATTGCTTTGCGAAGCCTTGCTGGAATCCCGCTGCTTCCACCTCCACGCCGTCGTGCTGCTGGATCTCCATCAGCCTCTCCTCCCCCCTTGCTGGATCAATAAGGAGGAGACGTCCCCGCTCTGTACGTGTGTTGAACGCAGAGGTGCCGTCCGTTCGGCGCTAGGATCATCGGTGATTTGGATCATGACGAGTACGACTCCATCATCCCCGTCCTCTTGAACGCTTCCGCTCGCGATCTACAAGGGTATGTAGATGCACTCCCCTCTGCCTCGTTGCTAGATGACTCCATAAATTGATCTTGGTGATGCATAGAAAATTTTAAAATTCTGCTACGTTCCCCAATAGTGGTATCAGAGCCAGGTCTAAGCGTAGTATCTTGCACGAGTAGAACACAAAGTAGTTGTGGGCATTGATTTGTTCAATTCTCTTGCCGTTACTAGTCTTATCTTGATTCGGCGGCATCGTGGGATGAAGCGGCCCGGACCGACCTTACACGTACGGTTACGTGAGACAGGTTCCATCGACTGACATGCGCTAGTTGCATAAGGTGGCTAGCGGGTGTCTGTCTCTCCCACTTTAGTCGGATCGGATTCGATGAAAAGGTTCCTTATGAAGGGTAAATAGAAATTGGCATATCACGTTGTGGTTTTGGCGTAGGTAAGAAACGTTCTTGCTAGAAACCTATAGCAGCCACGTAAAAACTTGCAACAACAATTAGAGGACGTCTAACTTGTTCTTGCAGCATGTGCCGTGTGATGTGATATGGCCAAAAGGATGTGATGAATGATATATATGTGATGTATGAGATTGATCATGTTCTTGTAATAGGAATCACGACTTGCATGTCGATGAGTATGACAACCGGCAGGAGCCATAGGAGTTGTCTTATTTTATTGTATGACCTGCGTGCCACTGAAAACGCAATGTAATTACTTTACTTTATTGCTAACCGTTAGCCATAGTAGTAGAAGTAATGTTTGGCGAGACAACTTCATGAAGACACGATGATGGAGATCATGATGATAGAGATCATGGTGTCATGCGAGTGACGATGATTGTCATGGAGCCCCGAAGATGAAGATCAAAAGGAGCAAAATGATATTGGCCTTATCATGTCACTATTTGATTGCATGTGATGTTTATCATGTTTTACATCTTATTTGCTTAGAACAACGGTAGTAAATAAGATGATCGCTCACTAAAATTTCAAGAATTGTGTTTCCCCGAACTGTGCACCGTTGCTAAGGTTAGTTGTTCCGAAGCACCACGTGATGATCGGATGTGATAGGTCCTAACATTCGCATACAACGGGTGTAAGCCAGATTTACACACGCAATACACTTAGGGTTCACTTGACGAGCCTAGCATGTACATACATAGCCTCGGAACACGGAAGACCAAAAGGTCGAACATGAGTCGTATAGAAGATACGATCAACATAAAGATGTTCACCGTTGATGACTAGTCCATCTCACGTGATGATCGGACACGGCCTAGTCGATTCGGATTGTGTATCACTTGGATGACTAGAGAGATGTGTATCTGAGTGGGAGTTAGTTACTTTGTTTAGATGAACTTAATTGTCATGAACATAGTCTAAAATCTTTACAATATGTCTTGTAGATCCAATGGCCCACGCTAATGTTGTCCTCAACTTCAACGCGTTCCTAGAGAAAACCAAGTTGAAAGACGATGGTAGCAACTATATGGATTGGGTCCGTAACTTGAGGATCATCCTCATAGCTGCCAAGAAAACATATGTCCTTGAGGCACCGCTAGGTGACGCACCCGCCCCAGCGAACCAAGACGTTATGAACGGCTGGCAGTTGCGTTGTGATGATTACTCCCTGGTTCAGTGTGGCATGCTTTACAGCTTAGAATCGAGGCTCCAAAAGCGTTTTGAGCACCACAGAGAATATGAGATGTTCCAAGAGCTGAAATTGGTTTTCCAAGCTCATGCACGAGTCGAGAGATATGACATCTCCGATACATTCTACAATTGTAAGACGGAGGAGAATAGTTCTGTCAGCGAGCATATACTCAAATTTTCTGGGTTGCACAATCGCTTGTCTCAGTTGGGGATTAATCTCCCAGATGAAGCAGGCGTTGACAGAATCCTTCAGTCGCTCCCACCTAGCTACAAGAGCTTCATGATGAACTTCAATATGCAAGCGATGGAGAAGTCCATTCCCGAGTTGTATTCAATGCTGAAATCAGCGGAGGTAGAGATCAAGAAAGAACATCAAGTGTTGATGGTGAATAAAACCACTAAGTTCAAGAAAGGCAAGGGTAAGAAGAACTTCAAGAAGGACGGCAAAGGAGTTGCCGCGCCCGGTAAGCCAGTTGCCGGGAAGAAGCCAAAGAATGGATCCAAGCTTGAGACTGAGTGCTTTTATTGCAAGGGAACGGGTCACTGGAAGCAGAACTGCCCCAAATACTTAGCAGATAAGAAGGCCGGCAACGTCAAAGGTATATGTGATATACATGTTATTGATGTGTACCTTACCAGCGCTCGTAGTAGTTCCTGGGTATTCGATACCGGTGTAGTTGCTCACATTTGTAACTCAAAGCAGGAGCTGCGGAATAAGCGGAGACTGGCGACAGACGAGGTGACGATGCGCGTCGGGAATGGTTCCAAGGTCGATGTGATCGCCGTCGGCACGCTACCTCTGCATCTACCTTCAGGATTAGTTTTAAACCTCAATAATTGTTATTTAGTACCAGCTTCGAGCATGAACATTGTATCTGGATCTCGTTTAATGCGAGATGGCTACTCATTTAAATCCGAGAATAATGGTTGTTCTATTTATATGGGAGAAATGTTTTATGGTCATGCCCCGCTGGTCAATGGCTTATTCTTAATGAATCTCGAACGTGATGTTACACATATTCATAGTGTGAATGCCAAAAGATGTAAGGTTGATAATCATAGTCTCACATACTTGTGGCACTGCCGCCTTGGTCATATTGGTGTCAAACGTATGAAGAAGCTCCATGCAGATGGACTTTTGGAGTCTCTTGATTATGAATCATTTGACACGTGCGAACCTTGCCTCTTGGGCAAGATGACCAAGACTACGTTCTCCGGAACAATGGAGCGAGCAACCAACTTATTGGAAATCATACATACCGATGTGTGCGGTCCAATGAGTGTTGAAGCTCGCTGTGGCTATCATTATGTTCTCACCCTCACTGATGACTTAAGTAGATATGGGTATGTCTACTTGATGAAACACAAGTCTGACACCTTTGAAAAGTTCAAGGAATTTCAGAATGAGGTTGGGAATCAATGTGACAGAAAAATAAAGTTCTTACGATCGGATCGTGGAGGAGAATATTTAAGCCACGAATTTGGCACGCACCTAAGGAACTGTGGAATTGTTTCACAATTGACGCCGTCTGGTACACCTCAGCGTAATGGTGTGTACGAACGTTGTAATCGTACTCTGTTGGACATGGTGCGATCTATGATGTCTCTTACCGACTTACCACTATCATTTTGGGGTTATGCTTTAGAGACTGCCGCATTCATTTTAAATAGGGCACCGTCAAAATCCGTTGAGACGACACCGTATGAACTTTGGTTTGGCAAGATACCTAAGTTGTCATTTCTAAAAGTTTGGGGATGCGATGCTTATGTCAAGAAACTTCAACCTGAAAAGCTTGAACCCAAATCGGAAAAATGCATCTTCATAGGATACCCTAAGGAAACTATTGGGTACACCTTCTACCTCAGATCCGAAGGCAAAGTCTTCATTGCCAAGAATGGATCCTTTCTGGAGAAAGAGTTTCTCTCGAAAGAAGTGAGTGGGAGGAAAGTGGAACTTGATGAGGTGATAGTCACCCCTTCCGAACCGGAAAGTAGCGCAGCGCGGGAAGATGTTCCTGTGATGCCTGCACCGAGTAGGGAGGAAGTTAATGATAATGATCATGAAGCTTCAGATCAAGTTACTGGAGAACTTCGTAGGTCCACAAGGACACGTTCCGCACCAGAGTGGTACGGCAACCCTGTCCTGGAAATCATGTTGTTAGACAACGGTGAACCTTTGAACTATAAAGAAGCGATGGCGGGCCCGGATTCCAACAAATGGCTTGAGGCCAAGAAATCCGAGATAGGATCCATGTATGATAACAAAGTATGGACTTTGGTGCTCTTGCCTGATGATCGGCATGCCATAGAAAATAAATGGATCTTTAAGGAGAAGACTGACGCGGATGGTAATGTGACCATCTATAAGGCTCGACTTGTCGCTAAAGGTTATCGACAAGTTCAAGGAATTGACTACGACGAGACTTTCTCTCCCGTAGCGATGCTGAAGTCCATCCGAATCATGTTAGCAATTGCCACATTCTATGATTATGAGATATGGCAAATGGACGTCAAAATGGCATTCCTTAATGGCTTCTTCAAGGAAGAACTGTATATGATGCAGCAGGAAGGTTTTGTCGATCATGAGAACGCTAACAAGGTACGCAAGCTCCAGTGCTCAATCTATGGGCTGGTGCAAGCATCTTGGAGTTGGAACATTCGCTTTGATGAGGTGATCAAAGCGTTTGGGTTTATACAGACTTGGGGAGAAGCCTATATTTACAAGAAACTGAGTGGGAGCTCTGTAGAATTTCTCATATTATATGTGGATGATATATTGCTGATGGGAAATGATGTAGAACTCTTGGAAAGCATAAAGGCCTACTTGAATAAGTGTTTTTCAATGAAGGACCTTGGAGAAGCTGCTTACATATTAGGCATCAAGATCTATAGAGATAGATCGAGACGCCTCATTGGTCTTTCACAAAGCACATACCTTGAGAAGATATTGAAGAAGCTCAATATGGATCAGTCCAAGAAAGGGTTCTTGCCTGTATTGCAAGGTATGAGATTGAGCACGGCTCAATGCCCGACCACGGCAGAAGATAGAGAAAAGATGAGTGTCATCTCCTATGCCTCAGCCATAGGTTCTGTTAGGTATGCCATGCTGTGTACCAGACCTGATGTGAACCTTGCCATAAGTTTGGTGGGTGGTACCAAAGTGATCCCGGTATGGAACACTGGACAACGGTCAAGAACATCCAGAAGTACCTGAAAAGGACTAAGGATATGTTTCTCCTTTATGGAGGTGATGAAGAGCTCGTCGTAAAGGGTTACGTCGATGCTAGCTTCGACACATATCTGGATGACTCCAACTCACAAACCGGATTCATCACAATGTGACTAGATTATTGACTCTAGTGCAAGTGGGAGACTATTGGAAATATGCCCTAGAGGCAATAATAAAATGGTTATTATTATATTTCCTTGTTCATGATAATTGTCTATTGTTCATGCTTCAATAGTATTATCCGGAAATAGTGATACATGTGTGAATACATAGACCACAACGTGTCCCTAGTAAACCTCTAGTTACTAGCTCGTTGATCAACAGATGGTTACAGTTTCCTAACCATGGACATTGGATGTCATTGATAACGGGATCACATCATTAGGAGAATGATGTGATAGACAAGACCCAATCCTAAGCCTAGCACAAGATCGTGTAGTTCGTATGCTAAAGCTTTTCCAATGTCAAGTATCCTTTCCTTAGACCATGAGGTTGTGCAACTCCCGGATACCATAGGAATGCTTTGGTGTGCCAAACGTCACAACGTAACTGGGTGACTATAAAGGTAGACTACAGGTATCTCTGAAAGCATCTGTTGGGTTGGCACGAACCGAGACTGGGATTTGTCACTCCGTATGACGGAGAGGTATCTCTGGGCCCGCTCGGTAAGACACCATCATAATTAGCTCAATGTGACTAAGGGGTTGGTCATGGGATGATGTGTTACGGAATGAGTAAAGAGACTTGCCATGACGAGATTGAACAAGGTATCGGTATACCGACGATCGAATCTCGGGCAAGTACTATATCGATAGACAAAGGGAATCGTATACGGGATTGATTGAATCCTTGCCATCGTGGTTCATCCGATGAGATCATCGTGGAGCATGTGGGAGCCATCATAGTTATCCAGATCCCGCTGTTGGTTATTGGCTGGAGGGTCGTCTCGGTCATGTCTAAGTGTCTCCCGAACCCGTAGGGTCTACACACTTAAGGTTCGATGACGCTAGGGTTGTAGAGATATAAGTATGCAGTAACCCGAAAGTTGTTCGGAGTCCCGGATGAGATCCCGGACGTCCCTAGGAGTTCCGGAATGGACCGGAGGTAAAGATTTGTATATAGGAAGTCCAGTTTCGGCCACCGGGAAAGTTTCGGGGGTCACCGGTATTGTACCGGGACCACCGGAAGGGTCCCGAGGGTCCATCGGGTGGGGCCACCTATCCCGGAGGGCCCCATGGGCTGAAAGGGGAAGGGAACCAGCCCCTGGTGGGCTGGTGCGCCCCCCTTGGGCCTCCCCCTGCGCCTAGGGTTGGAAACCCTAGGGGTGGGGGGCGCCCCACCTGACTTGGGGGGCAAGTCCCCCCGGCCGCCGCCCCCGTTGAGATTGGATCTCTAGGGGGCTGGCGCCCCCCAGGGCCCCTATATATAGTGGGGGGAGGGAGGGCAGCCACACCCTAAGTCTTGGCGCCTCCCTCTCCCTCCCGTGACACCTCTTCCTCCTCTAGTATTGCTTGGTGAAGCCCTGCTGGAATCCCGCTGCTTCCACCACCACGCCGTCGTGCTGCTCGATCTCCATCAACCTCTCCTCCCCCCTTGCTGGATCAAGAAGGAGGAGACGTCCCCGCTCCGTACGTGTGTTGAACACGGAGGTGCCGTCCGTTCGGCGCTAGGATCATCGGTGATTTGGATCACGACGAGTACGACTCCATCATCCCGTTCTCTTAAACGCTTCCGCTCGCGATCTACAAGGGTATGTAGATGCACTCCCCTCTCCCTCATTGCTAGATGACTCCATAGATTGATCTTGGTGATGCGTATAAAATTTTAAAATTCTGCTACGTTCCCCAACAGGTTCAATTCCTCAAGAAGGTGATTTTGCGGTTTGGCTTTCCACACAGTATTATAACTGATAATGGTACCAATTTAACCAAGGGGGCAATGGAGGAGTTTTGTCAACGAGAGCACATCCGGCTTGACGTATCTTCAGTGGCTCACCCCCAGTCCAATGGTCAAGCTGAGAGAGCCAATCAAGAGATCTTGAGAGGCATCAAACCCCGGCTCATGGTCCCTTTGCAAAGGACGCCGGGTTGTTGGGTGGAGGAATTACCCTCTATGTTGTGGAGCATCAACACCACACCTAACAGGTCTACGGGTCACGCCTTTCTTCATGGTATATGGAGCTGAAGCGGTCCTCCCTAGCGACATCCGTCATAATTCGCCACGAGTGGCGGCTTACGCGGAAGCTGATAACAAGAAGGCACAACAAGATGCGTTAGACCGGCTGGATGAGGAGCGTGACATGGCAGCAGCTCGATCAGCGATTTATTAGCAAGATCTGCGCCGATACCACAGTCGTCGGGTTAAAACCAGAGCATTTCAAGAAGGTGATCTAGTGCTCCGGCTCATCCAAGACCAGACAGACATGCACAAGCTATCCCCGCCTTGGGAAGGACCTTTTGTGGTCAGCAAGAATCTACACAACGGATCATACTACCTCGTCGACGTTCGAGAACATCAGGACTCACGCACCACGGAGGAGACCCAACGGCCGTGGAACATCGCTCATCTTCGGCCTTACTACACCTGAGCCATGGGCTCCGCTTTATGTACATATGTTCGAAATGTATATATTATGATCAATATAACAAACCGGCATCCCCGTTAAAAGCGGGGCATCTGCTGCTTTTTTCATAAGAGTTTGTCACATGGGGGCTCCTGTGTGTAAAGGAGTTTCTATGGCCCTCTTAGACCAGCTATTACGCCAATATCATCATAAGAGCACAGCTCTGGTTACTTCGGTAATCCGGCTATCAAGCCAACATGATGGTAAGTGGCAAAAAAGAGTTTGATGCATAGCACAACTCAAACATAGGCACCCGACAAGCACAACTCACAATGCTACCTGGGGGCTCCTGTCGCACAACGGCAACGAGTTTTAAGACCCTTGTAGTAGGCTATCAAGCCACGGCTTGGAAGCCCGGTGTATACACCTAAAACCCCGGGTTAACCTGCCTGCATCAAGTAAGTCACTCCGCCCAGGTAAACCTGGTATGACCCGTCGAACGTTTGACAAGTCAATCTTATCTCAGACCCTGAACTTGACAACGTTAAATTGACGATTGGTTAAGGATTGAGGACCATCTTAACTGGCTTTGTTAAATGGTTCAACTCAGTGGCCTGGCAGCCCATGAAAAGCCTCGAATTTGGAGCCTCGCAGCTCGTAAAAAGCCTCGACTACAGGATTTTTATTCACAAGTGTTTCTTTGTTTTTTGCCAAGTTTCTTATCTTTTGAGATCATTGTATTTAGCCGAAGTCTATTGATTCAGCGGAGTGGATGACTATAAGTTGCCGCCATAATAAACCAGCTTTCACAGAACCTGGTCTGGTTTGATTACAAATCGCCAGTACTATCTACAGCTAAACCGGTATTTATCACAACCCGGCACGGTTTCATCATGAACCGGCAAATATTCAAGGAGTCTCAATACTCACAGATTGGGATCATTGCCCTCACTGCAAAATATTGGTTAAAGACAATGGCACAAAATTCTATCACAGGTATGATATATGTTTCATATTTTAAATACAGTTCAAGTTATAAACCTAGATCATGTATTTGGGCATTATGACCCATCCGACGATAAACCGGCAGGACACTTTAACCTTTGTCTTATGCAGAAACAGGTGGAATAAACTGTTAAAGCATCATAAGTAGAAAAATTATGAAGTTGCCAGATGGAGCAATGTTATGAAAAGGGAATATGCATAAGGACATAACCAAAATGTTTCAGCTACCCTATTACAAGGCGTTCGACAGCCCAAAAGAATATATGTTCCTTGCCTAAGTACTATGACATGATAAATAAACCGGTACCGATTCATGACTCTGCGTCAGCTCGGCTAGAAGGTTGTGGATCATCCTGCTCCGTCTCCTCGTCGTCCTCATCCAGCAGCTGGAAGTCAGTGGTTTCCCAATTGATCTTTGTCAGCGCTTGGAAAATAGCTTCGTCACTTATGAGTTCAGATGGTTCAACGTCAGGGGTGTAAGTATGCTTACGGACAGGCGGGATGAGATCTTCCACTTCATAAACCGGAGTATTGACCTGGCGATTATAAGCATCGTAACCCGCCTAATAGCGGGACAGGTCAGCTCCATCAGCTAATTTGCTGGCCAAGGGCCGCATTTCCCTTGTTAGAGCCTGCAAATCTGTGTCTGTGAACTCTGATCCGTCCTCCTTCATGCTGGGGTAGCCATTCATCACATCTGCCGGATCAAGGTCAGACACCCAAGCCTTCACTCGAGTCAATGCCATTAAAGCGCCCGCTCTAGCAGCTGACTTCTTGAGCTCTCCAAATCGGGCGGGTAGCACTGATAACTTCTCCAAAGTCCCCTTGATCAGCTTGGGAGCCGGCTTGTTATGAGAAGCGGTGCAAACAATCCTTTGAGCGTCGGTGTACAACTGCTCTATAAGGGTATATGCGGCCTTCAATTTCTTCCGCATGTCAGTGCCAAGATGAGCAGTATGTTTACCTGCATCAATAGAGCTTGCGTTAAATCGGAAGAGTACCGAACTATCATATTCAGAAATGTGTTAAGTATACTTACCAAAGACATCAGTAGTCATGGCATTTATCTGCTGCTTTAAACCAGACTATTCTTCAGACACCGGATTAAGAGCGGTATTTGCATCAATTGCCCTTTTTTCTAAAGTGGCTCTTTCCGCATCCCAATCCGCCCGTTCTTTCTGGAAGTCTTTCTTCAATTTTCCAAGCTTGCTAAAGCGAGAGTCGGCTCATCCTTGGCCTTGGAAGCGGCGGATTGTTGGAATTTCAGGTTATCTTGAAGCTCAGAAATTTGAGAGTCTTTCCGGGTTAGATCAGCTTGTCAAGAGAAGAACACATTATACATTGGTAAAGCACATTGGAAGTCCCAAGCATATAACAGGTTATACACTTGGCACTTGGGGGCTAATGCATATTTGCAGTTATCAGGCATTTTCAGTAAAGTCCCAAGCACATAACAGGTTATACACTTGGCACTTGGGGGCTAATGCGTCATTGTTCAAAGAGGTTTACAAATTAAAATAAAGTCCTGGTTCATCATGAAGGAGTAAGCTGGCCCTTGGGGGCTACGGTGGAGTAAAGGCAAGCTATATGACTTAAGCAAGAATAAAGTTAAAGGAAGTTAAGCAGAAGTTTACCTCATAGCGTTCCTTCATCAGATTTACTAAGCCGGCTTCATGATCGTGACTTGTGTACAGCCGGTTCAAATAGCCGGAATGAAGATCTTGGGCACTAAGTTGAGCATAGTTGGACAAATCAGTATTCCATTTGCCTTTGTCCTTGCCAGAGACTTCATCTTTTGGAGTGTGTTTGGATAAGGCAACGGGTTCACTAGGAGCAGTATAACCGAAGCCAGTAATTTGAACATCCTCTGTTGAAGCGGCAACGGGTTTAACAGGGCTAGCAGGAGTATTGCTGGCCCGGACTGGACTGACCGGATTAGCGTCAAGGTCCATTGGTGTAGTTTCTTGATTAGTAAAAACTTCATGATCCATTGGAGGAGGATCATCATGCAAGGCATCAACATTCTCTTCAGCAGGCTCATGATTCTTTTTCGGTTCAGGATTCACATCATCACCTGCCGATTTATTCAGTTTAGCCTTCTTGCCAGGCTTGGGCTTACTGCGAAAGTTAAAGGTGACGATAGTCAGAGGAGTGAAAGAAAAAGGTTAACAGGAAAATGAAAAACTTACCCATGAACAGTTTTTAGAGGAGGAAGCTGCATAACTGTTGACTCGCCGGATGACGAACGAGGAGTATCCTAATAATTTGAATTAGATGGATTAAGAGGCTGGCGAATATGACCTGCTTTGGGATAAAGAGCATCTGGAGTATGTAAAACCTCTAATCGACGTCTCCGGGCTGGTGTTTGCGGTAAACCGGTGGACTCAATAACTTGTCCACTGTGCCGCGTTGTGCGGCGAGCTTCATGTTGCTATTTCTTCAAAATAAAGTTTAGGTCTAAGTAAGTGAAAGGATGAGAAAATTGTACTTTCTGGCTTGCTCGACGAACTTTTGGTGTTGGCAGAGGATCTGAACCGGAAGAAAGTGTAATTACCTCGACATCATCAGCCTTGCTGCCTTCAGCGTTTCCCTGAGTACACTCATTGTTAATAAGATGCAAGAAAAGGGAGCCAAGGGAGTCAAGTGATAACTCTGAGGCCGGTTCATCATCATTAGGATTAGATTCAGATACTTCAGTAGCTTTCTTCCTGACGGTCTTCTTAACGGCCTTGGTTTTCTGGCGAGTTGCCTTCCCTGGTTTATCCTCGACTTTCTCTTCCAGAATGGGTCCTTACCCTATTGAAAATTGTGAAGTCATTCAGAAAGATTACTAAAGACAGATTGAAATGAAACAGACAAGGTAAAAGAAAGATTTACTGATGGCGGTTTATTGAGCTCGCAAAAGGGAGCCAGTCCGGTTTGGCTGTAGGCTTCTACCAGCTCATTCAATAGCTTTTTAACAGCCTCATTGACCTCATTCTCTGATAGCACCGCTTCAGTATGGCGCAGAGGATCCTTGGGGTTTCCGGTATATTCACACATTAACCCAGAGCGCCGGCTTAGCGGGAGAATACTCCAGGAGATCCAACAGCGAACAAAATCGATGCCTGTTAAACCGTTTGCGGTGAAGGCTCTGAGCTTTGGAAGCTGCGGGGCATATTTGGCTCGTTCTTGAGCACTTAGCCGTTGAGGAAATGGATGGTTCTCAGAAAGCCGATGAGAACGGTAACCCGGCAGAGGATTTTCATCTTCCAAAGAAGTATCTAGACAATAAAATTAGGTTTGATTCCAATCTTCAGGATGACTGTGGTGATTGGCATGAGGAAAACTGACATCCTTTCTCTTCTGGATGGACATTCCGCCAAGTTCAGTGTTAGGACCGTCAGAAAGCTCCGTGCGATGGTTTAAATGGAAGAAATCGCTGAATAGTTCAACTGAAGGCTCCTCTTGCAAATAAGCTTCACAAAATACTTGAAAATTGCACATGTTGGACACAGAATTGGGCCCAATATCTTGAGGATGGAGCTGAATGTAAGCTAGCACCTCACGAAAGAACTTTGATCCAGGAGGACTGAATCCTCGGGCTAGATGGTCAAGAAATACGATAATCTCTCTGTCTTTGGGCTCTGGGGGACATTCTGGTCCAGGAACTCTCCAACGAAGGACATCCTTTTTGCCTAAAGCGCCAATCTCAGCCCGGTTCTGCAATTCCTCTTCGGTAACCCGAGACTTGACCCAGTTGCAGGAAGTAAACTGCTTGGCTTGCTTTGCCATTTTGAAGGGAAAAGCTGAAAATATAGTGAAGGGCCGGTTTATGATTTATGCAAGGTTAAAGTGGCAGTGTTTGAAAGGTATTTACAAAACGGTGGTTTAAGAAGGGGCCTAATGGTATCTACCGGTTTATGATCTTTTCTGAAAGCTAAACCGCCGAGGAGAATATGAAAGGTACATGTATGAAGTTATGGAAAAACAAGTTTTGTAAAAATAGCAACAAGATTACAGATCTACAACATGTCAGAAATTCGGAAATATTCAGGATCAATATTCCAGCGGATACAACAATGGTTCAAACAACTTAGTTTGGGCTAGTACTTTAGGAAGGATTAGGCACATGCTAAAGGAAGCGGAGTTATTACTACAGTCGCACGCAGGGGGATCAGATCTACACTAGTTGTCGGAGCCACGATCAAGAACTACGAAGAATATCACCCTAGTTATGAACTCGCAGAAGAAAACCCTAATGATATCCAGATAAGGGAAAGGAAGGAACTTACCGGAGCCAATAGGTGCGGAGGCGCGCTGGCGAGTTTTCTCGTTTGAACAGGTTGACGCAGCGGCCTGAGTTGACGAAGATGCGAGGTCGACGGCGGCGGCTCTGCTTGGGCACGAGCGAGCGCGAGGAAGAAGAAGAGGCAAAGGAGCATGGGGGGAAAGAGATGCCCCTCTACCCTATTGATAAGACGAAAGGTGAAACGGCAGGCACGGGAATCAAGGAGCTAGAAAAACTGGATATGGGACGATAGTGTCACCTCGATCTTTGCAGCTTTCAATAAGTAAAAAACAGGTACCAGTATTAAACTAGTAGATGACATCACGGCGGTTCAGTGCGATCCAGGAAGATGATGTCATGGCGATTTATGAAGTATTTGAAAGCCGCGGAGGGCCAAACTTTTACAATGTGTTGAAGATTGACATGAACAAGTTCAAATCAATCTGGGGCCTAATGTCAGGGATATTACTACTAGGTATAAACCGCCCAGGGAGGGCCGGTTTATGCCTATAACGAATTATTCATATTGAAGCCCAGCGAGACATGGAGCATGGCGCTTTATTCTAGAAGATTAGAGATCCAAGGCCCAAGAGGTGTTAGGGCCCATAATGTGTAAACCACCATAAGGCATGTAACTTGTGTTGTAAGATAGGAAAGGTAGAGACCGAGCTGGGCACGTTTATGAGCCGGCCTCGGGATTCTGTAAACCGGGCCGGGCGTCACCCTGTGTATATAAAGGGACGATCCGGCGACGGTTCAAGAGGAAAAAACAAGAACTCGAGACACAGGCAAAGCAGATTCGCTCCCTGGTCATCGAAACCCTAGCAATACCACACCAAACTAGACGTAGGCTTTTACCTTCATCGAAGGGGCCGAACTAGTATAAAAACCCTTGGGTCCTTGTCCGCTTTAACCCTTTTAAGCTAACCCATAGCGATGGCTCCACGACTAAGTCCTTTTGCTAGGACATCTGCCGTGACAAAACCACGACACCAGGTGAACTTCACGATTTCTTGTCTCGGGAGGACATATACTTATGTGAGGCAGCCATCGCAGGGGACAAACAGAAGTTGGAGCCGTACAACCTTGATTTCAAAAGCATCGCTAACCTACAAACTAGAATAAAAATTCCTGTAGAAGATTGTGATAAACCGACACCATCCCTATTCAACGTAGCAAATTTTGTGCTAGGAACAAATCTTCAGAAGGGTGACGAGACGCTGGCATTAACGTTGTCTGGATGGGAGAATTATCCCTTGACATACGAGCGGATGAAATATGCTGCCCTCGATGCCCGTGTGAGTTTCGATATAGCTGCAAGGTCCAGAGAGCTAATTGTGAAGCCGTCTCCCACAGAAAATGAGAAGAAGAAGAAGAAGAAGAAGAAGAAGAAGAAGAAGAAGAAGAAGAAGAAGAAGAAGAAGAAGAAGAAGAAGAAGAAGAAGAAGAAGAAGAAGAAGAAGAAGCACTAGCACCAGTGCATTATGGATGGATGAACTATTTCCTCTCTTGTAAAAGAATATATTCCCTCTCTATGTATATTGATATAAATGGACTATTTTGCTGGTGTGCATGTCTTTGGAACAAGTAGTAGCATGGGTTCGCTTGACTATAAGGAACTATTTATCCACCTAGATTTCTCTACTACTCCTTCCAGTGATCGGTATGCAATGCATGTGTCCGTAGACATGACAGCTTGTCCATGGAAGTTCAACTACGGCGACCATAACATTTCATCAACTGCCACTCGCGATTCCCACGACACCACTCCAACCCACAGCACCACGTCCCCAGACGTGTGCCTCACCCCTCTCGGCCGCACCGTCCCTCTGCCTTTGTTTGCATGACATGTGGGCCACCTTAAATGCAGCGAGTATCAAGTTTCTACCACAGGAGCATGCGATTCCCACGACGCCGCACGAACCCATGACACCACACGTCCCGCACCATCGAATTTTCATCCAGCGGCTGTGACACATTTCGTCCCGGGCATCAATCCTCAGCTGGAGTACTTCTGTACTATAGGTAGTACCCGCCGGTGTGGCCATCTATGCCTCGTAACGCCCCAACACTCAGCTGTGGCACCCTCGCCACGGCCACGCCACCATCGCCCGGTTCATCTCGAACGAGTGAGTCGCGAACCACACCAACACCATGAGAATGACATGTGGGCCAGCCGCATTTAAGGTCCGCATGTCATTGACTCATAGGCCGGGCACTAAGCCACTGAAGTTCGGTCCCGTGGGCCTCGAGAGGAAAATTTAACTCCTGCGGCAGGCCTTGTGGTGCTCCCGTAGTACAAGCTCGTGCCAAACCCGTAATTTGATTCTTACTACTATCAACTACTAGTAAGGTACACGTGCATTGCACGCATGAGATTCTGGTGGTTTGTGCATTATGCTTCTACATGTGGAGTCTTCTAGATTCTACATGTGGCAGAATCTGGTGGAATGTAGATGATATCCAACGGCTAGTAGTGCTCGGATCTGCCATCTTTGTACAGTCGGATTGGCTTCATCCAACGACCAACATTCAAAGTTATGGTTTGGTTTGCAGCCTAAGGTTGCCACGCCTAAGCTTAGGCATGCCACAAGTGTGTTTGGTTGCGTTCTCGTCTCAGCATAGTTGTTCCCTCTTCATTCATGCTCAACTCAACACCCCTCTTCATGTATGCTCTCGTCATGCATGCTTCTGGTGTATTTGTGCTAACCTAGTGTGGACTCATGCACCCTCCATACACTCTACCAAACACCCAAAAATGGGTCGAGACGGGAACTCTTGGGATCATGCACCCTTCATACACCCTACCAAACACACCAGGCATGTGTTTGGTTCAGTGCTACACTTATGGCTTGCCACACTTTTCTAGCTACATGGTCCACATGTCATAGACTCAACTTCTTGCCAAATCTTGCCACACTTGTGGTGGCCATATTGTTAGCCACTTTTTTGTGGCAGACACACTTCACCTAAGCTTAGTTGTGGCAAAGTTAGTCATGAATGAAGTTCAACCATGGAGTCTTCTAGATTCTACATGTGGTAGAATATGGTGGAATGTAGATGATATCCAACGGCCAGTAGTGCTCGGATTTGCCATCTTTGTACCGCCGGATTGGCTTCATCCAACGACCAACTTTCAAAGTTATTCACACACTATATAGGGGGTATAGATATAGATGTGCCGGCCCGTTGCAATGGATCCAAAGTATATCTGTTTAGTGGAGTGCACTCTAAACACATTATCTATTTATTTTCTCTAACCTTTCGTAGCCATGCAACCAAGCCACATAAGCTTCATGGGAGCCCCCTAGATCATATTATTCATACTACGTTGACAGAAAAAAAGATAAATCACCCAAAACAAGATCTTCCCTTTTTTGTTCCTACGATGCTATGCCGTGCACGTACATACTAGTTGTATAGTGGTAGTACTAGTTGTATAGTACAAACTTGGTACTAGTAGGAGTAGAGTAGTACGGAATGCTCCTACTCTATCAACGAGCCCCATCTATCACCAAATTTCTTGGCTTCCATGCTACAGCTACATCTTCCCCTCATTTCCGTTTTCCAACCCGGTGGCGGGCGGGGTGCGGTTTGCCAATAGTTGGTTTGCTCAACAGCAGTCCCACATGAAAGTGAAAATGCTAGGCAACACGCCTTCCCTAAGCTATGTGTCGTGCCGGACGGGCCGTGGAGTACTACCGATTCCCGGGCGTGTGTGGGGGGTGTGCGATGCGAACGCGGCAAGCCTTTTCCTTTTACTAGAATGTGCCCGTGCGTTGTGACGGATCCAAAGTAGTAGAATAGTCGTACTTGTTCACAAACTTGAAAGAAATCACTCTTGTTTTGATATACTCCTAATATATTACTCCCTCCATTCCTAAATATTTGACTTTTTTGAGATTTCAAATGGACTATCACATACGAATTATATAGACATATTTTGAAGTGTAGATTCACTCATTTTGCTCTATATGTAGTCACTTATTGAAAATCTCTAGCAAGATAAATATTTAGGAACGGATGGAGTACTTTTCACTCAAAATATATTTCTTAGGCTGTTTTTGATGAGGTGAGGGAGGGACGTGGTTGCTTTCAAGATAATAAGGGGTTTTCTGCAAATTGGATCAGAGAAGTGGGCTATTGTTGCAAAAATTCCACAACTTACCTCACAGCCGTTAGATGTAGATCTAATGGTCAGAAACGACGGATGGCAGACACACCACCATCACCAACTGAGTCTTTTATAGGAGTAGGAGTAGAGAAACATGTATAAATTGTAACATTTTGGTTCTGCTCCTTGGCACGATCGATAGATAGGAATAACGATTCGAAACGCTAGGGCGGGGCTATTTCCGCCAGATAAGCAGGGTACGTAGTAGCTAGGTTGGCGCATCGTCGGTTTGGTCACACGCGGTCTGACATGTTCTAGTGTTTCTAGCAAGATGCCCGCCCTTTGCACGAAGTTGATGGAAAAGGTAAGCACAACTTATAAATTGACGGATGGAGTACTAGTTATAGTGATGCATATAATTAAGCAAAGGGATCGCACATGTCGGTATTAACTGGAACGAGAATGCAACAACACAATAAGAATTAAGGCCACGATGATGATGCGATCGTAGTGGTGGTTACAGAAGGCAAGAAGAAAGATGCATCCATCAATGTACGACCTCCTCCTCCTCAACTTAGTGCGCCGGGCCACCGACCGGCGGCTAAGGAGCGGAAGCTTTTGTGGCGAGGTCGAGGTGCTTCCCAGCAAAGGCATCCAAGGCTTCTAGCCAGTTGAGGAAGGCCAACGTCGTAGCGTCCTCACTGGCCTTGTAGATACCTATGTACAAGATTTGCTCATACACGTGGATGTGTAGTTCGACGAATTCTTGCAGGGCGAGGCGCCTCGCGGCAAGCGCGACCTCTAGGTGGACATTCTTCATGGCGTCGGCGGGCAGTTGCAGGGCCACCAGTGCTTGAAAGAGGTTTCGGCCATGGAGGCCGATTAGGGTGGCAGGCAATGAGGAGCCTGGGCGAGCGGGCTGGAGGAGTACGGCGATGTCGTCCGCGAGCTTCTTGAGGACGGTGAACTTGTTGGTGGTGGTAACGATCATTTGGTCCAACTGAGAGTCGTAGTTGGCATCGAAGGCGGCCATCCACCAGCTGGTCTCCAACACCGTCTGGAGACGATCCTCGGTGCCATGCCGCAGGCTGACGTCATGGACCATCTGGCACAACCGCTGGCCGCTCGTGCGCATCGCCGCCATGGGTCTGGAGTGAGCTCTTTTGCGCTTAGTGTAGGTGCTTAGGCAAATGCTTAGGTGCGTACGATGTGGTAGATGCATTGGAATGGAGGGGCGCCTTTATATGAGGGCAAACTGCGTTGCATTCACATCGTGCAGCCTCTTTTCCCGGTCCTCCTCCCATTACTTCCCTCATGCATTAATTGAAGGAGGATGCATTGGCCGTTCAACATTTCGGTAACCGCTACTCCCTCCCTCGTCTGCATTAAAGCCGCAACGGGAACTGCGCCGCCCGCTGTCAAATTGAGTACTACGCCGCCCGCTGCACGCCCGGCTGAACACACCTCCTCTCCTCCATCAAACCCCTCCGTTAAACCCGCATGCAAACCGAGAAACCTACTTCGGCCACATGTCCGTTCATGAGCGGGCCAGAATTAAACGCAACACCGGCCGAGCTCCTCCCGTCCACCCTTAGTTTAAACGAGGCTAGATGCCGACCAAGCTCCTACCGTCTGCCCTCTATTTACACGAGGCCAGACAGACATCGGGCAAGAATCGCACCCCTCTGCCGCTCCCCCATCTCCTCCTTCACCATTTTCTCCACTCTTTCGATGGCTTCTGAGGAGCCGTTATCCGGCATATGACCCGGCTGGGTCGCCCACCGAGCCCTCCGGATACGGGCGAGGCCGCTCGGTGTTTCAACAACCTCGCTTGGCTCGACGGAGCCAGTTGCCGCCCCAAGCAGGAGCATGGTTCAACAACTCGCTGCTCCAGTTCAGTTCGATGAGGAGTGGCGAGTTGCTCCACGCCGGCGAGCACATCGGTACGGGCGTCGTCACTGCCGCATCGTACCGCGCCACCAGTGTCTGCGGTGCCGTGCCTCCCGTGTCTATGGGCTCGCCTTCCCGTGCCTGCGGTAGTGCCATGTAGGCAGAGACAGAAGTCGGGTGCATGGAGAGCGATGAGTCGGTCGCCAGCTTCTCCGTGTCCGCCGCCATCATCGGGGATAAGTAGAACATGGGAGCCCGCCGCCACTTGGGTCCCATGAAGGCCACCGCCGAGGCGACAGCTGCGCATTCAGGTGGTTTCTTTGCTTCTTCGTCTCTTCCGAGGACCTTCGTCGACCCCGTAAAGTGTCTGCCGAACATGAGGAAGACAAAGGGATCCGCGGGCGGCCATTTAGATTATGTACTCCCTCAACAGCTGGCGGGAAATTTTTGTTCTAAGAATGGATAAATTTTATGTATCTATAACTAAAATAAGTCTAGATACATCCATTTCTAGGACAAGTATTTCAGGACGGAGGGAGTATTAATTATCCCAGGACAGTCGGATTGGCGCCGCTTAGTTCACGTAAATGTAATGAAATCCATCATGTTTATATGATGTAGCGACCACGATCCGAATGGACCGAAGTCTCTGTGTTTCCGTGTCATCCCTGGATCGGTAATGCTGACACACACAGTACTTGAAGGATTTATAATAGAGTAGCAATCACACACTTATTACATTGTATGTCTCAAAAGAGAACTTATTACAAAAGTCTAAGGCTTAAGGCCATCTAACAAAATAACAACGGAAGGCTTGGAAGATAAGTGAGTCCATAAACTCCAACGGCATAGCTGAGTGCATGACAAACGACCTAGAACATCTTACTCCTCGTCTGAAAAGTCTGCAACATAACATGTTGCAGCCCGAAACTGGTCAGCACATGGAATATGCTGGCAAGATAACACAATAGATGCAAGTAACAGAATAAAGGCTAACACTATATGCATATTTGGCTGGTGGAGGATCTATGGTTATAGTTTTTGCATAAAGCCAAATTTTCCCTACAACAAAGGAATACATTTTATTTTAACTATCATGGTAGTTGAAACATCATTGAGAAGGTACCTCCAACTCAATCCCAATTAAAGTAATCCTTAACCCAACAAATTAATTTTAGAGTAATGAGATCAACCAATAATTCAAGTACCAAATACTCAAGATTGTCCATAACTGGGGACACGGCTAATCATGATGAGTTTGTACACTCTGCAGAGGTTTGTGCACTTTTCCCCACAAGACTCGATCTCCTCCGTTGGATTTCTCGCACTGCATGGTGTTTGAGAAACGGATGACCGAGACACAGTCTTTCAGAAGCATTTACTCTTTACCCCGGGTGGACCCGTACAACTACTTTCCCCTACATCTGCTAGTCCACCACTGAAAGAGCTCACACAACTTACTCATACTATGCCAGAGCCCATAATGGCATTGTGGCTGCACACGGAAGTTTCTAGCATGAATAGTTTTATGATCCCTTTGAGCCTGGGTGGCATTCCGTAGGACAATCACACGGAACCTCGGGATTTCCTAGGATAACACTAGATTCTCCAGGTGCCCTGCAACCAATCCACCCAGATGTGTATTCAAGTAGCCACCTTAAGTTGAACCATTAATTAACAACTCACATCTGTCATGGATTTCACTCAAACCCAAACCACGTCTACGAGCATAGCATGATAACCTAAGCATAGTATAGAAGTAACTCCCAAGGGTTTGAAAATAATGCAGGTAATGGGTTATAGCATCAATCTACTTCCCAGTCCCACAAGTTAAGAGATCCTACTCATGCAATGTGTGAGGGTTTGATCTAATGCATAAAAACTGGGTAACAAAGGGGTATGATCAAAGTGTTAATTGCCTTGCTGACGGTTCGCAAAACCTACGGAGTCGTAGTAGTACGCTTCACAGTCCGGGTATTCTATCGCAAGCAAAAAATAGCATACATAAGCAATCAAGCAAAGATGCACAAACAAAACTCCAAATAAGAAAATCTAACCAGAAAGTTCAACTTAGGAACTCCGGTTTGCAAAAAGAATCAAATCAAACGGAGCAACGAAACTCAAACTACGAAAGAAACGAGATCTGTTTACTAGATTGATCTAAGGTCAAATTTTACAGTAACAAAACCTTGTTCAAGTTGGTTAACCAGAAAGAGGGCATCGAGACGAAGATCTGGGATTTTGAATCACCTGATTCCGACTCTCGATCGAAAAGAAAAACGGAAAACAAGATCAGGGCAGAAATCGCGATCGAAATAATCATGGATAAATACCCTGAAAAAGAAAATGGATGAACAGGCTAACGAACGAACGTTCGCTGTCTGTAACTAACAGGCGGACAACGTTCGTTAAAACGAACGTACGGACGAACGTCCGCTAAATAACTAAACATATAAGAAAAACCGAATCGATCTAGAACAAAAAACGGATCTAGGGTTTCAAAAAAAGACCGATCGGTTTTTAAATATATACCGACGGCGGCTACCTCGTGGAACAGGACGAAGGCGGCGGCGGTCTCCGGCGACGGCGGCTCCGGCGGCGCGGGGCGGCGGGGCGGTGGCTGCCGGACGGCGGCGGCGACGGGCGGCAGCGGCGCGGGCGGCGGCTGGCGGCGGGCGGCGCGGTGGCGGCGGCTGGCGGCACGGCTAGGGTTTGCGGGCGGGGCGCGACTTGGGCTGGAGGGGCGGTGGCGGCTCAGGCTTTAAAGGCCCGACTAGGCAGAGTCCTAGTCGGTTACGGCCCAAGGTCGGTTCACTTTTTTTTAAACGAGTCCTGACGCACGAAAACTAAAGAAAGAAATACTAAACGGATGCCAAAAATTCTGAAATAAATTTTCACCGTCCTCTAATAATATTTAAAACAAAGTGAACATTTTTCCCGGACCTAAATGCAATTTTGAAAAATGCGCATTTTTCCTATGCAAATAAAATCGCAAATAAATCCGAATAAAAACCAAAAGTGATTTTAACATTTTTCCTCTAGTATTTCTGTTATTTTGGAGAAGTCATATTATCTCCGCTCATATATTTTATTTAGAAACATTTTTAGGAAAGAAAAATAATTAAAATCAACGTGATCCTCGTACCGATATTCGAGAAAAACTCAAATACGAAAACGGTAGAATTCCCAACTCTCTCCGTAGGTCCTTGAGTTGCTTAGAATTTTCGAGGATCGCCATGCACAAAATGCAAAGAAATATGCAATGCAGTATGATCTATGTATAGTTCCAAATTGAAAATTTGGTATGTTACAAACCTACCCCCCTTAGAATGAATCTCGCCCTCGAGATTCGGCTTGGCTAGAGAACAGGTGTGGGTGGTCCTTGCGTAGATCATCTTCTCATTCCCAGGTGGCTTCTTCCTCGGTGTGGTGACTCCACTGAACTTTGCAAAACTTAATAACCTTACTGTGGGCGACTCTGCTCGAAAATTTGAGAATCTTGACGGGTTTCTCTTCGTAGGTCAGATCACTATCCAACTGAATCGCCTCTAGAGGTATTGTGTCTCTTAAAGGAATATCGACCATCTCTGCATGACACTTCTTAAGCTAAGAAACGTGAAACACATCGTGCACCCCTGACAATCCTTTAGGTAACTCCAACTTATAGGAAACCTCTCCCATGCGTTCCAAAACATGGTAAGGTCCCATAAATCTCGGGCTAGTTTTCCCTTAACTCCGAAACGTTTAACTCCTCGCAGAGGAGATACTCTTAAGTACGCTCTGTCTCCAATTTCATAGGCTACTTCCTTGCGCTTCGAGTCTGCATAAATCTTTTGCCTGGACTGAGCTACCTTCAGTCTATCTCGGATCAGTTTAACTTTCTCTTCAGACTCTTTGATCAAGTCTGGTCCAAACATCTGACGGTCTCCAACTTCATCCCACATTAACGTTGTTCGGCATCTCCTTCCGTACAATGCTTCGAACGGTGCCATCTTCAAACTAGCCTTGTAACTGTTGTTGTATGAGAACTCAGCGTAGGGCAAATTGTCATCCCAACTAGATCCATAATATAGCGCACAAGCTCTCAACATGTCCTCCCGAATCTGATTGACTCTCTCGGTCTGTCCATCTGTCTGCGGGTGGAACATTGTACTAAATTCCAGCCTTGTTCCCAAAGTTTGGTGTAACTGATGACAAAACTTTGAGGTGAACTATGTTCCTCTATCTGATACAATGGTCCTCGGAACTCCGTGCCGTCATACGATCCTGGTCATGTATATCTTTGCCAACTTCGCACTGGTATACATGGTCTTCACGGGGATAAAATGGGCTACCTTGGTCAAGCGGTCCACTACTACCCAGATTGAGTCATATCCTGATTTGGTCCTGGGCAATCCGGTGATAAAGTCCATGCCAAGCTTGTCCCACTTCCATTCGGGTATCGGCATAGGCTGTAGCAATCTTGCTGGCTTCTTATGTTCCGCCTTCACTCTCTGGCATACATCACATATGGCTACATACTCGGCAATATCCTTCTTCATTCCCGTCCACCAGAAACGTTCCATCAAATCCAAATACATCTTAGTGTTTCCGGGGTGTATCGAGTATGGCCAATCATGTGCTTCCTGCAGTATCAACTTCCTGATCTTCAGGTTGTTGGGCACATAGATTCGATCCTCAAACCACAAGGTGTCGTGTTCATCTTCACGAAATCCATTGGCTTTTCCTTCACTCATCCTCTCCCTTATCTCGGCAATCTCTTTGTCCTTCTTCTGGGCCTCGCGTATATTTCCCAGCAATGTCGACTGAACCTCCAATGTTGCGACAAAACCTCTAGGAACTATCTCCAAGCGAAACTCCATGATATGTTCTGCTAACTCCTGTGGCAATCCCCCTTTTTCTAGGGTATTTGCATAACTCTTCCGGCTTAAAGCGCCTGCCACGATGTTGACCTTTCCGGGGTGATAGTGCAGCTTCATATCATAATCCTTTATAAGCTCCAACCATCTTCTTTGTCTGAGGTTCAGCTCCTTCTGAGTGAAAATATACTTCAAACTCTTTTGATCTGTGTAAAAATCACAACGATTTCCAATAAGGAAATGTCTCAAGGTATTGAGCGTGTGCACCACAATTTCTAACTCCAAATCGTGTGTCGCATAATTCAACTCATGCGGCCGTAGTTGACGGGATGCATAAGAAACAACTCTTCCATCCCGCATGAGTACTCCTCCAAGTCCTAAGCGTGAAGCATCGCAGTATACATGGAAATCCTTGCGTATATTTGGCAAGATCAGCACTGGGGCTGTCGTCAACCGTTTCTTCAACTCCTGGAAACTTTCTTCGCATTCTTCAGTCCAATGGAACTTTGTCTCCTTCTTCAACAATGTCGTCATTGGCTTTGCAATCTTGGAGAAATTTTCTATGAATCTCCGATAATATCCCGTGAGTCCAAGAAAACTACGGATCTCTCCAACTGAAGTGGGTGCCAACCACTCAGTGACTGCCTGCACTTTGACGGGGTCCACTGCTATACCTTCTCCTGATATAACATGCCCTAGGAATCCAACTGCCTTCAACCAAAACTCGCATTTGCTAAACTTGGCATACAACTGATGTTCTCTGAGCTTCTCCAGTAGCAAACGCAAATGCTCCGCGTGTTCCTCTTCATTCTTCGAGTACACCAAAATATCATCAATGAATACCACGACAAACTTATCCAAGGACTCCATGAACACCTTATTCATCATACTCATGAAATAGGCAGGGGCGTTACTCAATCCAAATGACATAACCGTATACTCATATAGCCCACACCTTGTGGTGAAGGCTGTCTTAGGTATATCCTTCTCTCGGATCTTCAACTGGTGGTATCCAGATCATAGATCGATCTTGGAGAATACCTTCGCTCCTTGGAGTTGGTCGAACAAATCATTGATCATCGGCATCGGGTACTTATTCTTAATAGTCACTTCATTCAGTGCTCGATAATCAATGACCATTCTTAAAGATCCATCCTTCTTCTCGACCAGAAGCACTAGGGCTCCCCAAGGTGATGAACTCCGGCGAATAAATCATTTCTCCAATAAATCCTTAATTTCCTTCTTGATCTCCTCCAGATCATTCGCTGGCATCCGATATGGTCTCTTCGATATTGGTCCCGTGCCACACAATAGCTCTATCAAAAACTCAATACCCCTATCCGGTGGCATGCCGGGTAGCTCCTCTAGAAAAACATCCGGATAATACTTTACTACAGGCACTTCCTCCTGAACAACTCCCGTGAGAGAATGCACTTGTGTCTGTATAGGCGAGTGCCTAGATACATACTTGATCCTTTTTCCCTCCGGGGTGGTAAGCACAATAGACTTACTGGCACAATCGATGTTCCCTCCATACATCGATAGCCAATCCATACCTAATATCACATCCAATCCTTGTGACTCCAAAATTATTAGGTCTGAGGGGAAAACATGTCGTCCAATGGTGAATGACATCTGAAAACATCCTTGATTTGCCATATATTCCGCTCCGGGTGAACTTACTAACATGGGGGTCATAAGGACTCTGGTGGGCAACTTATGTCTATTTATGAATCTCCTTGAATGCGTTGCACCAGTATCGAAAAGAACTACTGCGGTAAATGACTTAACCAAAAACTTACCGATCACCGCATCTGGTTGCTCTTCAACTTCCTCCACGGTCACGTGGTTCACTTGTCCTTTGTTGAACGGGTTGGGCTTCTTCCCAGCGCTTCCATTGACGTTCCCATTCTTAGCTTCAGGGCACTCCGTGGCAAAGTGTCCATTCTTCCCGCACTTGAAGCAGGTAACGTGGCTCAAATCCCTCTTGGCGGGTGTGGATGGAGTAGAGCGGTTCTGACTATTGTTTGCTCCATTCCCATTCCCATTCTTGGAGCCCTTATGGTTGTGAGAACTTCCTCCAGTGTGGGCGTGGCTTCCATGGTTATGGGTGTATCCTCCCGAATTCGGAGTGAATCGGGGCTTCTGTTGGGTTCCAGAATTATTCCTTCCTTGTCCATACTTCCTCTTGCGGCTCTCAATCTGATGCTGCTTCCCTTCAAACATAAGAGCCTTATCTACCAACTCCTGGTAGTTGTTGAAGGTTGCCACCATCAACTGTATGCTCATCTCATCTACCAGCCCTTCCATAAACCTCTGCTGCTTAGCGGCATCTGTGGCCACATCATCCGGGGCATAATGAGATAGGGTACTAAACTCATCTACGTACTGAGGCACAGTACGATTTCCTTGGCGCAAGTTGCGAAACTCCCGCTTCTTCATGCTCATAGCTCCAGTTGAGACATGGGCAGTGCAAAAAGCTTGCTGAAACTGATCCCACGTGACATTGGATATAGGGAAAGTGGTTGTGTAATTCTCCCACCGTGCTGCTGCTCGTCCAGACAACTGATGTGCGGCAAATCGCACCTTCTCAACATCCGTGCAATTGGCGGTGGTCAAATCCCTTCCAATCTTGCGCAGCCAGTCATCAACAACTATTGGTTCAATGCTGCTAGCAAACACTGGTGGTTGCAACCTTAAGAAACATGTCAGGTTGTCCACGGGTGGTGGTGGTGGAGGGTTGTTCTTGTTGTTGTTCTGGTTGTTCTGAATGTTCTGGACAAGAAGTTGCATCAGAGTGTTCTGCTGCTAGATCAACTGAGTGAGCTTAGGGGGAAACTGAAATTCTGGGCTCACGTCTCGGAGGCATCTGATGGGTGTAGAGGAAAGAGATTAGAATAGAAATGAGGTCTAAGGGAAAAAATCACTACCCATATGCACATGAGACAAACACAATCATATCACACCAATCAATTTCAAACAAGGGCTTACAAAGATCTAACTAACGTTACAAAAGTGCTCTAAATACTACTTTGTGGGGGAAGACTACTAGACATAGGGTGGTCATCTAGAAATTTTGATCGGCGGAAGATTCCATGATGTCTGCTCCAGCTTCATCTTCATAGTTTTCGTCATCACCATCATCGGGGTCTGAATCCGTGTCGTCGATGATGATGTAGTCTTCAGAACGAATCTCCTTGGGATCTTCTTCTTCCTCTTCTCCTCCTGGTGCTGGATCTCCCATGAATACTCCTAGCTTCCTCATCAAATCATCATTCTTCTCCACAAGTATCATCATCTCCTCCTCGTATCTGTCACATGTAGACTGGAGTTCCTCTTCTAGCTCCAAGTTCCTGGTTAGTGCCTTCTTCAAATCTATCATCCCTACGCACATCTGGTGCTCCTGTCGACGAATGTGCTGGTTTAACTCTTGGATGAATGCTGCAATGGACCTGTCCTTCCGGGTACTGATCATGTCACATCGCTCATCTCGGCGTCCACAAATCTGGTAGATAGTGTCCTTCAGCTCCTGCTTGTAGACTTCTCTGATTCTTCCCATAGTGATGTGGGATGCCATACTCTTGCCTAGGCTCCAGGTTGGTGCATCAAAAGAAAACTCTATTGGCTTAGTGGATGGTGTGAAGGTTCTCCTGGGAATTTGAACTTGAATGCTCCATCGCTCCTCTTCCGGTAAAGTGGCGGTGTAGGTCCCGGTGAAGCTTGGTATTCCTATGTTCATGTACCTAGTGACTTCCTTCAAGTGTCATCAAAAAGGTGTGTCTTCATCTGGTTGAGTGAACTTGTTCCTTGGGTCCACCATCCTAAGAAGTAGAAAATGGAGAGGAGTCAGAAATGAGTAGAGAAGAGTGACCTAGGCTTTATCTTAGTGGTCGTGTCCTACATTCAGCATGTTCTCTGATACCATCTTGTAGCGACCACAATCCGAATGGACCGAAGTCTCTGTGTTTCTGTGTCATCCCTGGATCGGTAATGCTGACACACACAGTACTTGAAGGATTTATAACAGAGTGGCAATCACACACTTATTACAACGAATGTCTCAAAAGAGAACTTATTACAAAAGTCTATGGCTTAAGGCCATCTAACAAAATAATAGCCGAAGGCTTGGAAGATAAGTGAGTCCATCAACTCCAACGGCATAGCTGAGTGCATGACAAATGACCTAGAACGTCTTACTCCTCATCTGAAAAGTCTGCAGCGTAACATGTTGCAGCCCGAAACGGGTCAGTACATGGAATATGCTGGCAAGATAACACAGTAGATGCAAGTAACAGAATAAAGGCTAACACTGTATGCATATTTGGCTGGTGGAGACTCTAAGGTTATAGTTTTTGCATAAAGCCAAATTTTCCCTACAACAAAGGAATAAATTTTATTTTAACTATCATGGTAGTTGAAACATCATTGAGAAGGTACCTCCAACTCAATCCCAATTAAAGTAATCATTAACCCAACAAATTAATTTTAGAGTGATGAGATCAACCAATAATTCAAGTACCATACTCAAGATTATCCATAACCAGGGACACGGCTAATCATTATCAGTTTGTACACTCTGCAGAGGTTTGTGCACTTTTCCCCACAAGACTCGATCTCCTCTGTTGGATTTCTCGCACTGCATGGTGTTTGAGAAACGGATGACCGAGACATAGTCTTTCAGAAGCATTTACTCTTTACCCCGGGTGGACCCGTACATCTACTTTCCCCTACATCTTCTAGTCCACCACTGAAAGAGCTCACACAACTTACTCATACTATGCCAGAGCCCATAATGGCATTGTGGCTGCACACAGAAGTTTCTAGCATGACTAGTTTTATGATCCCTTTGAGCCTGGGTGGCATTCCAAAGGACAATCACACGGAACCCCTGGATTTCCTAGGACAACACTGGATTCTCCAGGTGCCCTGCAACCAATCCGCCCAGATGTGTATTCAAGTAGCCACCTTAAGTTGAGCCATTAATTAACAACTCACATCTGTCATGGATTTCACTCAAACCCAAACCACGTCTACGAGCATAGCATGATAACCTAAGCATAGCGTAGAAGTAAGTCCCAAGGGTTTGAAAATAATGTAGTGTCAGGACCGGATTTTTGGGATAAATTTCCCAGAAAATGGCCCTTGTGCTCACCAGCCCCAGGATTACTGTTAGCTGATGAGGCACCATTTGATACATAAATTCCAAGCAAAGAAAACAAAATATGAAGTACAAGACCATTCTGGCCTGTGAATACAACACAAGGTTTCTAGTGGCTGATGGCGGAAGAGGTTTTTGGTTCAGTGGTGTCTGTGGGACTCCATTCCCCACGGGAACAGCTGACCAGGATAACTCCTATCTTCGCGAGGCTGCTATCACCATTGCGTAGGTTCCAGGGCAGTCGTCGCAACACTCCTCCCCTTGCAAGGAATCTGGCCAAGACAATAGCCAGGGACAAGCCAGTGAGTACTTTGAATGTACTCGCAAACATTATAAACATAGGAACAATATAATAAAAGATAATCATGCCTAGAAATATTCGATAATCACTACGTCAGTCACGAAGTAATAACCCACGATGCAAGCAGGTTATTCATATAAAACAATAATATGCAATCAGGGAGTAACAAAATAAAATAAAGCATACCTCAGTCGGGCGTCTGAGCGACACCACATAAAGGGCTTATAAATAAAAATAATCCCAGTGAATATCCAGGAGGTATAACGTCCTAGGGATACTCAATAACTCAAATAATATAAATGGTTAGTCCATAATAATAATAACAGTAATCATCATACGTCACAAGTCATGATCCATGTTTTGGTTTAGTAATCTTTCCTCCGATGACCGACACTAAGACCGACACTTGACCCATCCCAGACTGTAGTCCTTACCTATGGACACGGCTATTCGAATAGATTTAATCTCTGCAGAGGGTGTACCCTTTACCCACTAGCAACGGGTTCCTTTAGTCCATCGGGACTAATTCTGTCTACGGTCTTTTATTTGAAAACACACCTGACCACACACACCAGCCTAACTTACCGGTGTCTAGAATCACCCACGACACCTGTCAAGTAAAACTCTGAGTGGGGAGGCTACAACCTCGATTTGCATGGAATCAAATTTATACCGCGCGCTACTAAGGGTTGCCCCCCTCTCGGTCCCAACCGGAAACACCCATGCCCCCGGACCAAGTGGCCTGCCTACTGGATGCAGCCGTGTCAGGACCGGATTTTCGGGATATTAATTTCCCAAAAGCGGACCTTGTGCTCACGAGCCCCAGGATTACTGTTAGTTGATGAGGCACCAACTTTTTACAGAAACTCCAAGCAAAATACAGATATGTAGTACAAGACCATTCTGGCCTATGAGTACAACACAGGGTTTCTAGTGGCTGATGGCGGAAGCGGTTTGTGGTTCATCGGTGACTATGGGACTCCATTTCCCACAGGAACAGCTGACCAGGTTAACTCCTATCTTCGCGAGGCTGCTATCTCCATTTATGCAGGTTCCGGGGCTGTCATCACATCGTTCCTTCCCATGCATGGAATCTGGCCAAGACAATAGCCAGGGACAAGCCAGTTAGTACTTTGAATGTACTCGCAAACATTATGAACATGGGTGAGACGTAATCATGCTCAAGATTAAATGATGATCACTATGATGGTAATGATATGACAGTCCATAATGCAAGTAGGTCATTCGTATAAAAAGGCATATGCAATCAGGGAGTGACAATAAACTAAATAACGAGCATGCCACAGTCGGGCGTCTGAGCGACACCACCTAAAGGGCTTATAAGGAAAATATACCACAAGCATGCCACAGTCGGGCGTTTGAGCGACACCACATAAAGGGCTTATAAGGAAAAGAATAAATAACAGGCATGCCACAGTCGGGCGTCTGAGCGACACCACAGAAAGGGCTTATAAGGTATATAAATAACAAGCATGCCACAATCGGGCGTCTGAGCGACACCACATAAAGGGCTTATAAGGAAAATAAATAACAAGCATGCCACAGTCGGGCGTCTGTGCGACACCACATAAAGGGCTTATAAATAATAATAGATAACAATGAATATCCGAGAGGTAGAACCGTACCAGGGATACTCATTAATCCAAAGAAAACAAATGGTTAGTCAATCATAATCACCACATATCACAGATCATACTCAATGTTCTGGTTCAGTAGTTTTCCTCCGAAGACCGACACTCGACCCATCCCAGACTGTAGTCCTTAACCATGGACACGGCTATTCGAATAGATTTTTATATCTCTGCAGAGGGTGTACTCTTTACCCACGAGTGACGGATTCCTTTAGTCCATATGAACTAATTCCGTCTACGGTCTTTTAGTCGAAAACCCGCCTGACTTGCACACACCAGCTTAACTTACCAGTGTCTGGAATCACCCACGACACTTGTTAAGCAAACTCTGAGTGGGGAGGCTACAATCTCGCGTAGCATGGGATCACATTTCTATCGCGCGCTCTAAGGGGTGCCCCCCCTCTCGGTCCCAACCGGAAACACCCATGCCCTCGGACCAGGTGGCCTGCCTACTGGTTGCAACTGGTATCTTCCACCCTGGCCTCTCTGTACGGTGTGTGCTAGGACAGGGGTTAACACTTACTGAACCGAACCCTACCTGTGGCAAGGACAAGTGGTAGCACAAACAAGTAATGGGGGTTACTGGAACAAGACTCGATCTACGGTCGACTTAGGAGGTTTAAGCTTTACTTGAATGGTTAGTCAAAACCAATATATTCTGCAACGACAGTCGAAAACACCATCCGTCATGCCTTACCAAGCCATACCAGATTCCACCGTCCCGACGGGGAGCTAGTGACAAGCTCGCGTCTACACAAGACCGCGACTTTCACGACTTCCTTCCGCTAGGCATGATAGGCATACGGAGGGGATCACCGTCATGCAAACAAATTATTCTCAGCGAGAGTTTTACCTCGTGCCCTCATGGGTGTGATCATATCACCACATAGGAAATAAAAATGAATGCTTTCATATTAATGCAAACATGTCAACAACCATCATATGCGTTAAACCAGGGTTCAAAAATGCTTGCCTTCAAGTAGAGGGGAGGAGGAATGCATTCCAATACTTCTTGGAAGTTTCTCCCTCTTCAAAAATCCTATTTGAAATAATACAAAATTAATACATAGACTTAAAACAGCCCAAAAAAAGTTGTCTGGAAAATTTTCATATAAATATGAAAATAAACTAGACAATATTTGGGGAACAACAGAAAAAGAATCAATTCATTTGGATTTATATTTAAAAAGATAATGCCAGTGAAAGTTTAGTCAATTCTGTTTTTAGAATAAAAACAGAAGTAGGAAAACATTTCTGTAGGAATACGTCTTCGGAGTAGGGGAGACGTACTCTGGGATTTGCGCCTCCACTTATGCGCGCGTGGGCTGGCACTGGCTCGCTGACAGAGGGGCCCGGGGGCCCACTGGTCAGGTTTGACCAGTCGCCCCCGCCTCCTTCTTCCTGTGGCAGAACGGAGGCGCGGCTCCGGCGATCAACGCCGGCGAACGGTGGCTCCTCGAGGGCGTCCGAGTGCAGGGATGGATCCACCAGACTGGGGCGGTCCTCCCGGTGGTCGAGGGGGCGACGGGGGTGGAGGGGAACGCCGGCGACGAGCTTCGCGGCGGACGGCGGCCTCCGGTGGAATTGGGGTTTCGCCCTATGGTGGTTCTCGAGCTTGTTTGAGACGTTGGGCGGCTCCGCAAGGTCATAGGGAGTCGAACGGCGACGCTGGCTGGAAAGGGAGGGGCTCGGGCTGCGACGTATTGAACTGGAGGGCGGCGGCGACTGTACTCGCCGGAGTTGGAGAAGAAAACCTCCTCGGGGTGATTGGTTGCTATGGGGGCGTTCTGTGGGGTGGCTAGGGGTTGTCTGAGACTGCGGAGGAGCTTGGGTCATCCTTAAATAGGCGGGCGATGGCGGTTCCGCGGCGGCCGTGGATAAGGACGCCGGCGACCGACGTTCTGTAGCTCAGGGCGACGTGGCGGCGACGTACGCTAGGGCACAAGCTTGCTGATGAACTGGAGCTGTTCCAGGGGGCAGGTGGCGAGTGCTGGTGGTCTGGGCGGCTTTGGCCATGGCAGGGGCTGCTGGGGCTGCCGCTAGCTGCCGTGGCCGACCTGACGGCGGCCTTGTGGAGCTCCAGAGCTGTCTCTGCGGCGAGGGGAAAAGGTGGCGTGCTGTCGGTGCAAGGGGAGCAGCCAGAACGGGCGTGGGGCGTCGGCAGAGGGACGCGGCGGCTCGGTGCGCGCGCGTGCAAAACGTGCGCCCTGGACGCGCCCAGAGCACGCACGTGAGCCGCTCGATGAAATGCCAATGCTTGCTACAGAGTTTGGATGAAGCTGGGATTTAGTAGGTCTGGTTTAGGGGCTAAAGGGAGATTAGTGGACATGACATTATGCACTGAGTGCCAAGATCACAATGCAAGGCAAAACTCATGCCAAAATAGGCCATGCACACCAAGTGCTCGACGGAATGCCATGGGCATGTGGGCATTACTTCTGGTGGCCAAAATCTCCAGATCAGGGTCTCTTTAGGTGAAGGTGATGATGGCAAAGCTAGTTGAGCAAAACCAGAAACTTGCGAGTGCAAGTTTTGCAAATCTTCAGTTCTGGAGAAAAAGTGGAGGGCATTGTTTCATGAACAAAAATTATCCCAATGGGTTCACTCTTCTGGACTTAAGGGTTTTGCAAGATGGGCTCTAAGTAGGAGGAAGCTCAAAGGCACTGGAGCAACATAAACTAGGGTTGCAGTGCAAAATGCCAAACTGGACCAGAATGGAAATGAGGTTGATTCACTCAAATCTTCCAAAGGGCCTAAATGGGTTTTTGCATAAAGTTGAATAACATACTCCTATGAACATCCCATAATTTTGGTGGAAGCATTAGGGAAATATTTAATGGGTTCGTAGTGCAAAACTACCTACTGGACTAGATTGGAAATCATGGTGTGGAGCTCAAATTATTTAATGAAATAAGAATATTCTTGCATAAAAGTGATCTAACAACATCACTTGACATCTCCAAATTTTGGTTGAAATTTTAGATAAATCTATCAAAGGGTTGTGGTTCAATTGGGGCCTTATCTTAAGGGGAAACCATTTTTAGAGTGAAGGAGATTAGGGAGAATATTATATAATTTATTTTTTATTGATAACAGAAAAGTTTCATTAAGAGAGCAAGAGAGTCTAACAATAAATGCAAAGCTATCACTTGAGGTAAAAATTCCAACATAAAAGGAAAAAGAAGGTCCTGAAATCAAAAGAAGAATCTAGCAATTGAATTTTTTTAATTTCCTGGCAAAATTTTAATTAATTAAACATGGTTAAATTTTTGGGGTGTTACAACACTACCCCCCTTAAGAAAAATCTCGTCCTCGAGATTTTCTAAGAGCTGTAATGAAAAGAAACATTCCTACTATCACAAAGCAATATCACACAAATAACCATCCTATACCTGTAGAAAATATAGCTACAGTGAGAGCGCAACTATATTGTCGGTTCTGCTCTGTGGAGTCGGGGTCAATGTTACAGGTACACATATCCCGCAAGAGTGACGTATTAATGTGGGTGTCGGCGAGGTGGTTTTGGGGGTTACACCCGTAATTAAAAATGCAGTCGTACACCAACATACTCATGGATGGCTATGTAAAAAGAAAAAGGGGCGCACGAGCAGACCATATTTAAATATAGTACAAGATCTCATAATGACAGGCGTGGACATACTAGGACTTGACGCTACTCGAGCGATTTAGTCTACCTCGTTCACATCTAAGCGGGCGTGCCTTGCGGACGTCGAGGCTTCTCCGCGGTTTTCACCATCGGGTTAGCTGGAGGGGGTTGAGGGTCTGCTGGGTTGGGGTAAGGATGATGACCATTGCGGGGGTTGTTGGCCACAATCCCGCTGGAGCGTGTTCCTAGGAGGCAACGAATCACTTTTGGGGTCACCAAAACACTTTAGTCGATGGCTGGGGCAGGCCTCGGGGTCTTGATTGGTTGTCCGAACAGCACGACTGGGTTGTCGGTGTCGGGCTCGTCTTCTCTTCTTGCTGGGGCTCTGCGGATCAGTTCTCCACGAGCTGTGATCAGATCTAGGGTGATCTGATCGAACAGTTCCTCTAGTGCACATACATAGTGCACCAGATGCAATAATGCAGGGTTCGTCTCGTGATCGCCGTTGGCAACCTGGGATGGCCTACCATACCCGTCATGGCTGGGGTAGTAGTAGAATGGGCGACAGTTGACTCTGGGTGACAAGTCCCGGAGTTGAACTATAGCCTCTCGAGCAACTAGTTGGAGGGCTTGCGGCTCAAAGGAATTGGTCCTTCCAGTGACCTGTAGGGGCATTCTGGCGATAGACTCCTACCATAGATGTGCACGGTGGCCCAGAATTGACGGTTCTCTTGGTACACAACATATTCTGGGGGCTCTTCTAATGCGCAGGCACGGTGGGTGAGGTTTGCTAGTACGGTCACAAATCCTCCAAGGTTGGTTGCGGTGGTTTCATTGTGAACGATGGGTCCTAGCATTATGGCTTGGTTTGGGGTAGAGCCTGTGCTGTGTTGGGTTGAGGCTAGCGTGCCCTTTTTATAGAAAAAGGGGACGGAGTCTTCCTTCGCACGCTTGCGAATGAGACAATTTAGGTGTCGGTCACTGTGTGACTATCTTACACGAGAAGCTTGGCCAGGGTTTGGTTAAGGTCTGGTGGGTTGGTTTACCTAAGTTTTTCGACCTGGCCAAGATAGGATTAGCCAATGGTCAGCCTGGCTCTGATACCAAGTTTGTCAGGACCGGATTTTCGGGATATTAATTTCCCAAAAGCGGACCTTGTGCTCACGAGCCCCAGGATTACTGTTAGTTGATGAGGCACCAACTTTTTACAGAAACTCCAAGCAAAATACAGATATGTAGTACAAGACCATTCTGGCCTATGAGTACAACACAGGGTTTCTAGTGGCTGATGGCGGAAGCGGTTTGTGGTTCATCGGTGACTATGGGACTCCATTTCCCACAGGAACAGCTGACCAGGTTAACTCCTATCTTCGCGAGGCTGCTATCTCCATTTACGCAGGTTCCGGGGCTGTCATCACATCGTTCCTTCCCATGCATGGAATCTGGCCAAGACAATAGCCAGGGACAAGCCAGTTAGTACTTTGAATGTACTCGCAAACATTATGAACATGGGTGAGACGTAATCATGCTCAAGATTAAATGATGATCACTATGATGGTAATGATATGACAGTCCATAATGCAAATAGGTCATTCGTATAAAAAGGCATATGCAATCAGGGAGTGACAATAAACTAAATAACGAGCATGCCACAGTCGGGCGTCTGAGCGACACCACCTAAAGGGCTTATAAGGAAAATATACCACAAGCATGCCACAGTCGGGCGTTTGAGCGACACCACATAAAGGGCTTATAAGGAAAAGAATAAATAACAGGCATGCCACAGTCGGGCGTCTGAGCGACACCACAGAAAGGGCTTATAAGGTATATAAATAACAAGCATGCCACAATCGGGCGTCTGAGCGACACCACATAAAGGGCTTATAAGGAAAATAAATAACAAGCATGCCACAGTCGGGCGTCTGTGTGACACCACATAAAGGGCTTATAAATAATAATAGATAACAATGAATATCCGAGAGGTAGAACCGTCCCAGGGATACTCATTAATCCAAAGAAAACAAATGGTTAGTCAATCATAATCACCACATATCACAGATCATACTCAATGTTCTGGTTCAGTAGTTTTCCTCCGAAGACCGACACTCGACCCATCCCAGACTGTAGTCCTTAACCATGGACACGGCTATTCGAATATATTTTTATATCTCTGCAGAGGGTGTACTCTTTACCCACGAGTGATGGATTCCTTTAGTCCATATGAACTAATTCCGTCTATGGTCTTTTAGTCGAAAACCCGCCTGACTTGCACACACCAGCTTAACTTACCAGTGTCTGGAATCACCCACGACACTTGTTAAGCAAACTCTGAGTGGGGAGGCTACAATCTCGCGTAGCATGGGATCACATTTCTATCGCGCGCTCTAAGGGGTGGCCCCCTCTCGGTCCCAACCGGAAACACCCATGCCCTCGGACCACGTGGCCTGCCTACCGGTTGCAACCGGTATCTTCCACCCTGGCCTCTCTGTATGGTGTGTGCTAGGACAGGGGTTAGCACTTACTGAACTGTACCCTACCTGTGGCAAGGACAAGTGGTAACACAAACAAGTAATGGGCGTTACTAGAACAAGACTCGATCTACGGTCGACTTAAGAGGTTCCAGCTTTACTTGAATGGTTAGTCAAAACCAATATATTCTGCAACGATAGTCGAAAACACCATCCGTCATGCCTTACCAAGCCGTCCCGACGGGGAGCTAGTGACAAGCTCGCGTCTACACAAGACCGCGACTTTCACGACTTCCTTCCGTTAGGCACGATAGGCATACGGAGGGGATCACCGTCATGCAAACAAATTATTCTCAGCGAGAGTTTTACCTCGTGCCCTCATGGGTGCGATCATATCACCACATAGGAAATAAAAATGAATGCTTTCATATTAATGCAAACGTGTCAACAACCATCATATGCGTTAAACCAGGGTTCAAAAATGCTTGCCTTCAAGTAGAGGGGAGGAGGAATGAATTCCAATACTTTTTGGAAGTTTCTCCCTCTTCAAAAATCCAATTTGAAATAATACAAAATTAATACATAGACTTAAAACAGCCCAAAAAAGTTGTCTGGAAAATTTTCATATAAATATGAAAATAAACTAGACAATATTTGGGGAACAACAGAAAAAGAATCAATTCATTTGGATTTATATTTAAAAAGATAATGCCAGTCAAAGTTTAGTCAATTCTGTTTTTAGAATAAAAACAGAAGTAGGAAAACATTTCGGTAGGAATACGTCTTCGGAGTAGGGGAGACGTACTCTGGGATTTGCGCCTCCACTTATGCGCGCGTGGGCTGGCGCTCGCTCGCTGACAGAGGGGCCCGGGGGGCCACTGGTCAGGTTTGACCAGTCGCCCCCGCCTCCTTCTTCCTCTGGCCGAATGGAGGCGCGGCTCCGGCGATCAACGCCGGCAAACGGTGGCTCTTCGAGGGCGTTCGAGTGCAGGGATGGATCCGCCAGATTGGGGCGGTCCTCCCGGTGGTCGAGGGGGCGACGGGGGTGGAGGGGAACGCCGGCGACGAGCTTCGCGGCGGACGGCGGCCTCCGGTGGAATTGGGGTTTCGCCCTATGGTGGTTCTCGAGCTTGTTTGAGACGTTGGGCGGCTCTGCAAGGTCATAGGGAGTCGAACGGCGATGCTGGCTGGAAAGGCAGGGGCTCGGGCTGCGACGTATTGAACTGGAGGGCGGCGGCAGCTGTACTCGCCGGAGTTGGAGAAGAAAACCTCCTCGGGGCGATTGGTTGCTATGGGGCGTTCTGTGGGGTGGCTAGGGGTTGTATGAGACTGCGGAGGAGCTTGTGGCATCCTTAAATAGGCGGGTGATTGCGGTTCCGCGGCGACCGTGGATAAGGACGTCGGCGACCGACGTTCTATAGCTCAGGGCGACGTGGCGGCGACGTACGCTAGGGGATGAGCTTGCTGACGAACTGGAGCTGTTCCAGGGGGCAGGTGGCGAGTGCTGGTGGTCTGGGCGGCTTTGGCCATGGCAGGGGCTGCTGGGGCTGCCTTCTAGCTGCCGCGGCCGACCTGACGGCGGCCCTGTGGAGCTAGAGCTGTCTCTGAGGCGAGGGGAAAAGGTGGCGTGCTGTCGGTGCGAGGGGAGCGGCCAGAACGGGAGCGGGGCGTCGGCAGAGGGACGCGGCGGCTCGGTGCGCGCGCGTGCAAAACGTGCGCTCTGGACGCGCCTAGAGCACGCACGTGAGCCACTCGACGAAATGCCAATGCTTGCTACAGAGTTTGGATGAAGCTGGGATTTAGTAGGTCTGGTTTAGGGGCTAAAGGGAGATTAGTGGACATGACATTATGCACTGAGTGCCAAGATCACAGTGCAAGGCAAAACTCATGCCAAAACAGGCCATGCACACCAAGTGCTCGACAGAATGCCATGGGCATGTGGGCATTACTTCTGGTGGCCAAAATCTCCAGATCAGGGTCTCTTTAGGTGAAGGTGATGATGGCAAAGCTAGTTGAGCAAAACCAGAAACTTGCCAGTGCAAGTTTTGCAAATCTTCAGTTCTGGACAAAAAGTGGAGGGCATTGTTTCATGAACAAAAATTATCCCAATGGGTCCACTCTTCTGGACTTAAGGGTTTTGCAAGATGGGCTATAAGTAGGAGGAAGCTCAAAGGCACTGGAGCAACATAAACTAGGGTTGCAGTGCAAAATACCAAACTGGACCAGAATGGAAATGAGGTTGATTCACTCAAATCTTCCAAAGGGCCTAAATGGGTTTTTACATAAAGTTGAATAACATACTCCTATGAACATCCCATAATTTTGGTGGAAGCATTAGGGAAATATTTAATGGGTTTGTAGTGCAAAACTGCCTACTGGACCAGATTGGAAATCATGGTGTGGAGCTCAAATTATTTAATGAAATAAGAATATTCTTGCATAAAAGTGATCTAACAACATCACATGACATCTCCAAATTTTGGTTGGAATTTTAGATAAATCTATCAAAGGGTTGTGGTTCAATTGGGGCCTTATCTTAAGGGGAAACCATTTTTAGATTGAAGGAGATTAGGGAGAATATTATATAATTTAATTTTTATTGATAGCAGAAAAGTTTCATTAAGAGAGCAAGAGAGTCTAACAATAAATGTAAAGCTATCACTTGAGGTAAAAATTCCAACATAAAAGGAAAAAGAAGGTCCTGAAATCAAAAGAAGAATCTAGCAATTGAATTTTTTTTATTTCCTGGCAAAATTTTAATTAATTAAACATGGTTAAATTTTTGGGGTGTTACAAGCCGGTATCTTCCACCTTGGCCTCTCTGTACGGTGTGTGCTAGGATAGGGGTTGACAATTTACTGAACCGTACCCTACCTGTGGCAGGGACAAGTGGTAGTACAAAACAAGTATGGGGGTTACTGGAACAAGACTCGTTCTATGGTCGACTTAGGAGGTTTAAGCGTTTCCTGCATGATTAACATAACAAATATAATCCACACCAACAGATAGAATCACCATTCACCATACCTTATCATGCCTTACTGACTATACTCGTCTCAACAAAATAGCAGTAACAAGCTCGTGTCTACCCAAGACAGAGACTCTCCCGGATTCATTCCAGTGGACATGAAAGGTAGACGAGGGTGATTACTATCACAAGTATATTAATGTCCAACAGCAAGGAAACTTCATCATGCACCCTTGAGCATGATCAAATCATCACATAAAATTAACAAAACTCCGTGTCAAGATGGTGTTGTAATCGTATCAAACAACACACAACAAGTATTGGGTCAGGGTTCAGAATGCTTGCCTTCAAGTTGTGGAGAGGCAGGGTGCATTCCCAAAACTTTAGAAAGTTTCTTCCCTCTTCAAAATTCCTATTTAAGAAGATTTGAAATCAACACATAGTTTCAAAACAGTACAAAAAAGTTGTTTGGAAATTTTTCAAATAAATATGAAAATAAACTAGACTAAATTTGAGGAACAACAGAAATAGAATCAAGTCATTTGGACTTATATTTAAAAAGTTGTAGCCAGTCAAATATTAGTCAATATCTTGTTTTTTTAAATAAAACCAGAAAAAGAAAACGTTTCGGGGAGAATACCCTTTCGAGGCAGGGGAAACATACTTCAGGAGTTTACGCCTCCACTTAAACCAGCGCGGGCCAGCTCGGGTCACTGACAGTGGGTCTCTTGGGCCCACTGGTCAGGTTTGACCAGTGACTCGCCTCCTTCCTCCTCTGTCCGAGCGGGGCGGGGTTCCAGCGATCGCCATCGACGAGCCACGGCTCCTTGCGGGTTCTGAGGGCGGGGATGGATCCGTCAGTCTGCGGCGGTCCTCCCGGTGGTTGCTAGGTTGGCGGGGGTGGAGGGAATCGCCGGCGACGAGCTCCGTGGCGGCGGTGGCTTCGAGTGGATTTGGGGGTCTTGGCTACGGTGGCTCTTGCTTGATGATGAGGGTTTGGTTAGCTCCGCATGATCAAGGGGAGTCGGGTGGTGGCGTTGGATGGACGGGGGAGGGTCTGCTCGCGGCGAACAGAGCTGGGGTGCGGTGGCGGCCGAATTGGCCGGAGACGAGGAAGACAGCTCTTCCCTCATCGATTGCTGGCCATGGGAGTTCTAGAGAGGTGGCTTGCGGTCGTCTGAGTGCTTAGACGAGCTCGGGGGCTCCTATTTATAGCGTTCGAGGTCGGTTCCGTGGCGGCCGGGGATAAGCTCGTCGGCGAACCGCCGTTCTGTTGCAGCAGGGCGACGTGGAGGCGGCGGGCGCTAGCGGACGGGCTCGTGGATAAGCTTGGGTTGTTCCAGGGGCAGCTAGCGCGCTGGAGTGGCTCGGGCGGCACCGTCCATGGCAGGGGCGCACTATGGTCACCGACATGCAGCCAAGGCCGACCTGACGGTGGCGCTGTAGGGCGTCAGGGTGGCCCTGCGCTGAGGGAGGGGTCGTAGTGTGTTGGCTGTGAGTGGGGAGGGACCAGAACGAGCGCGGGTAGGCGGCAGTGGGACGCGGCGACGCGTGCGCACGCACATGCAAAACGTGTGCTCTGCTCGCGCTCCGGGCACGCACGGCAACTGTTCGGCAAAATGCCAACGCATGCTAGGAGGCTTGGGTGGGGCTAGGGATTAGCAGGTCTAGGTTAGAGGCATCTAGGAGTTTAGTGGACAAGGTTGCTGGGTTAGTGGATCAAGCTTGTAATCTAAATCCAAAATCATGCCAAAATTTGGCTATGCACAAAAGGTGTTTGACAGAATGCCAAGGGCATCTAGGCAACTCTTGGGGTGGCCAAAAACTCCAGATCAGTGTCTCTCTAGGTGTAGGTGATTATGGCAAGGTTAGTTGGTCAAGACCAGAAACTTGTTAGTGCAAGTTTTTGAGAAAAACAAATCTGGACAGAAACTAAAAGGCATTATTGCATGGACCAAAAATGTTCCAAAGGGTCCAATCTCCTGGACTTAAGGGTTTTGTAGGGAGGACTACAAGCAGGAAAAAGCTCATGGTTAAAAGGGTAAGTTAACACATGGATGTAGTAGGAAAAGCCAAACTGGACCAGAGAGCAAAAGAGGATGCTTTGCTCAAATTTTTCAAAGAACACCAATGGGTTTTTGCATAAAGCTGAGTTATACACTACTTCTAATATCCCGTAATTTTGGTGGAATTTTTAAGAGAATCTATCAAAGGGTTGTAGTGTAAAAGAGGCTTCAAAACTTAGGAAAATCATTTTAAAAGGAGTAAAACTTAGGAAAAATAATTATAGCAACAATTCTCCTGGTAAAGGAATATTTTTTTCTTGAGAGGTAAACAAGTCCAATAATATATTTGAAAAGTTTTCACTTGGGGTGAAAACTCCATAATATCAAAGAAAAGAGTGGTTCTGAAATCAAAGAAAACCCAGAAGGTGAAAGGTTTAATTTCCTAGCAAAATTTTGATTAATAAATCAAGGTCAAAATATTTGGGGTGTTACATGCAGGTAATGGGTTCTACCATCAATCTACTTCCCAATCCCACAAGTTAAAAGATCCTACTCATGCAATGTGTGAGGGTTTGATCTAATGCATAAAAACTGGGTAATAAAGGGGTATGATCAAAGTGTTAATTGCCTTGCTGACGGTTCGCAAAACCTACGGACTCGTAGTAGCACGCTTCACAGTCCGGGTATTCTATCGCAAGCAAACAATAGCATACATAAGTAATCAAGCAAAGATGCACAAACAAAACTCCGAATAAGAAAATCTAACCAGAAAGTTCAACTTAAGAACTCCGGTTTGCAAAAAGAATCAAATCAAACGGAGCAACGAAACTCAAATTGCGAAAGAAACGAGATCCGTTTACTAGATTGATCTAAGGTCAAATTTTACAGTAACAAAACCTTGTTCAAGTTGGTTAACCGGAAAGATGGCGTCGAGACGTAGATCTGGAATTTTGAATCACCTGATTTCGACTCTCGAGCGAAAAGAAAAACGAAAAATAAGATCAGGGCAGAAACCGCGATCGAAATAATCGCGGATAAATACCCCGAAAAAGAAAACGAACGTTCGCTGTCTGTAACTAACGGGCGGACAACGTTCGTTAAAACGAACATATGGACGAATGTCCGCTAAATAACTAAACCGAAAAGAAAAATCGAACCGATCTAGAACAAATAAAAAAAACGGATCCAGGGTTTCTAAAAAGAGACCGATTGTTTTTTTTAAACCGACGGCGGCTACCTCGTGGAACAGGACGACGGTGGCGGCTGTCTCCGGCGACGGCGGCTCCGGCAACGGCGGGTCCGGCGGAGCGGGGCGGCGGCAGCGGCGGGCGGTGCGAGGCGGCGCGGCAACGGCGGCCGGCGGCGCGGCTATGGTTTGCGGGCGTGGCGCGACTTGGGCTGGAGGGGCGGCGGTGGCTCGGGCTTTAAAGGCCCGACTAGGCAGAGTCCTAGTCGGTTACGGCCCAAGGTCGGTTCACTTTTTTTAAACGAGTCCTGACGAACGAAAACTAAAGAAAAAAAACTAAACAGACTCGAAAAATTCCGAAATAAATCTTCGCCGTCCTCAAATAAAATTTAGGACAAAGTGAACATTTTTCCCGGACCTAAATGCAATTTTGTAAACCGCGCATTTTTCCTATGCAAATAAAATCGCAAATAAATCCGAATAAAAACCAAAAGTGATTTTAACATTTTTTTCTCCTTTATTTCTGTTATTTTGGAGAAGTCATATTATCTCCGCTCATATATTTTATTTAGAAATATTTTTAGTAGAGAAAAATAATTAAAATCAACGTGATCCTCGTACCGGTATTCGAGAAAAACTCAAATACGAAAACGGTAGAATTCCCAACTCTCGCCGTAGGTCCTTGAGTTGCTTAGAATTTTCGAGGATCGCCACGCACAAAATGCAAAGAAATATGCAATGCAGTATGATCTATGTATAACATTCCAAATTGAAAATTTGGGATGTTACATATGAAGATCTGGCTTTTTTATACGAAATCCATCATGCTTATATGAAATCAGTCCGTGTTTGCACGAGTTTCATCTGGTTGGTTAGAGTTGTGAAAATGTATGCGCTCGCGTTTGATGTCGTCCTCCGCGGAAGGAAGCGGGAAGAAATTTGCCAGCTGCCGTTGGAGATGCTCTTATGCTGGAAATAATAGAGTGACATCAAATCCATTTGAGTTAATTGCGTGTATGACTGTCCCTCTATAAAAAGTTAATTGCATGTACAGTGTACACGTGACTTGTGGGGTGGCTACAGCTTCGTACAGAAAGTTAAAAAGAAACAAGTCCATCATTAATCTTGTATTCTAAGTACTTTGTGGGTTCCACTCTCAGTACAGTGGCGAAAGAAGTATATATTAAATAAGTAATATATAATATAAATTTTTTGAAGTTAAAGACAGAATTCGAACTCATGTCATCACATTGCGAGCATCCGGCGCTAACCAATCCAGCACATTTTTGTTGTAGACCATGCTGGAGATATATCTCCATGTCTACTCTTATACTCCATCCATTCCTACATATTTGTCTTTTTCAGATTTCAAATGGACTACCACATACGGACGTGTATGTAGACATATTTTACAGTGTAGATTCACTCATTTTGCTCCATATGTAGTCACTTGTTGAAATCTCTAAAAAGACAAATATTTAGGAACGGAAGGAGTAGAAAACAGAGTTGGTGATGATGGTGTGCGTGCCATCCTGCAATATAGGCCGTCGGATTTATATCTAACGGATAGAAAGAAAACTATGGCAATTTTGCAAAAATATACCCAAACCCCTCTCCACGTTCGCAAATACGGCCTTCCCTCGTTCATCCTTTTCTCTAACAACATAAAGTACTCATACAAATGCATCTTGATGTTCCGTGCAACGCACAGGCATCTAGCTAGTATCTTTTAAAATAGTTACTGCGATAATTGGGTTGAAGTGATATATTTTATGTCTGCCCTGAATGATTTCATATTCACTAGTAGTAAGAAAGAAAAGGTTGCCTTGTTAATTAACAGAAAACTGGGTGAAAACTATCACATGAGGTCGGTAAAAACGAGGCACACTGGGTTCAGCGTCATCATCACTACAACTGTGCGCGCGCGAGAAGTCTACATATCGAGGGGGCTACTAAGCGAGGCATATAGACACAATGTTCGAGAGAGAAACCAATTGACAGATTACGGTCAGATCAAGGTGTCACCCTTCTGCTGTCATTTGTGTGGGGTGGGGGGGAGGGGGAGGGAGAGAAAGATGTATCGAGAGTGTGCGCGGTAGGCACAGAGGCACAACTAGCG
>LR738715.1:147340987-147392811 GCA_902687465.1 Secale cereale
ACCCCCATTTCCTCTCCCCCTCCCGCAAAAACGACTAACTCCACAGCACCAGAGCATCTCACATCACGCCGTCCGTACTTCATCGACCTTTCTTCCCTCCCCTCTCGAAACCCTAGACTGCTCATCTACTAGCGTACCAGAGCCAATTCACTACCAGCGGCGTCCACCTCACCGGATCTGCTTCTGCGGCCGCGTCTACCCCTCTCACCTCCCCTAGAAAATGGTAGACTCCACATCCACCACTGTACCACAGCCCATTCAGTGTCGGCCTTGTCCACGGCGCCGGATCTGCTTCGCGGGTACTCTCGTCAACCGCAGCCCATCTGGAGACGCTTCGTCCACACCCCCCGGAGCCGCCCCACCAACGCCCCGGTCGACGGCCTCTGATCCTCTTCGTCGACACCTTCCTCAACCCTACCGGAGCCGCTTCGCCGACACCATCGTCAACCCCACCGGAGTAGCTTCGCCTATACCATTTTCAACCCTACCAGGGCCGCTTTGCCAACTCACAAGTCCATGGCCTCAGATCCGCTTCCTCGCACCCTCATCCAACCTACCGGAGCAGCTTCTGACGCCCCGTCCATGGCCGCAGATCCGATCGTCGACACCATCCTTAACCCAACCACCGGAGCAGCTTCACCTATGCCCTCGTCCACGACCGCAGATCTGCTTCGCCCACACCGTAGTCCACCCTACCGGAGCTGCTCCATAAACACCCTACTCGACGGTTCTAGATCTCCTTACCGGACCACGACAGCCAGCGCAGCGTCATCACCCTTGACGTTTCTAACCTGATTCCCACCGTCTGGCAAGATGCCAAGCACCCGCCACGGCCTAGGTACTTGTCACCTTTAAACCCGTCGAGCATCACCTCCCGATGTACTTCAAATATACTAACAGGTCGATGTTACCTGTTATGCAGCTGGCAAAAACTACAAGGACGATGTATCTTCTGGATCTAACACCTTGGCCAACCAAGATCCTGGAGCGAGGCATTGCTATGATCTTGTAAGCATGTCTCTCTCTCTCTTGTATTGTTCTGTGCCTGCCAGCGTGCTTTGCTAGGATTTTCGACCAGTAATCCCTTTGTGCAGACAATGATTTCTACTATTGGCTGCTAAATTAGATATGTAGATGTCATACATGATACTACCTCGTACCTCCATTCCTAAATATAAGTCTTTCTGGAGATTCCACTATAGGCTACATACAGAGCAAAATGAGTGAATCTACACTCGAAAATGCATCTATATACATCTGTATGTGGTCCATACTGGAATCTCTACACAGACATATATTTAGGAACAGAGGTAGTACATTACACAAAATCGTAGGTGGCATGTAGGAATTCCTGTACACTACATTAGGCTCCCTTAGAGTGCTTGCTAGTCCAGCACACAGAGTCATGGCTAGTTTATGCTACGCACACAATCATTAATTGGTGGTTTAAATATGCGCAAGGGATATGCAATGTATTATCATGTAGAGATGTCTGAAATTAGCCGTGTCAACTTGCAGATAGGGTTACACAATGAAAAAGTACAAGATGTATGTGGCAATTTCATGGAACATCGCAAAAAAAGGAGAGCCAGCAGTGAGCCTATACAGTGTGCTATGGTACGTCACTCCTCCATGGCAATCATCGTGACATGTTATTTGTATGTCAGTTCTATTGGCCAAGTTTCTTAGGGACAATTATTACGAGTTATCCTAAGAAAATAAGCACCTGTGAATATAAGCTCCATGTAATAAGCCAACCAGTTCTTTTCTTTGCGTTTTGAGCTTATCTTTGGAATGATCAGTGAAAAGTCTAGATTGCATTATATTTTTTCATTTTGCTTCCCATATGAAAATTAATTTGACTTGCAAACATCACAAATTGAACCCAGTACAGTAATTAATATGATAGGAAAACATACCATCACTATTTGCTCAAATTGCAAATACAAAGATACCATCTACTTGGCACAATCTACTTTGGTCGATGTTTTCCATAGAGATCCCATTGCCTAATTTAAACGAAAAACGCATGACCATCACTGTTTGCTTTGATTACTTGTTGTTCTTGACCTAACACTCTAACAGAGCTTGTCAATGATTTAAACACTAAGGGCTGCTGTGGTGGGGCCTTTTCTAACTCATAGGTGACATAAAGGTTTGGATGTACACTAAAGTAGGCTGTCCAAGAGTACCTGGAGATCCAGTTCGAAGGTATGCCTAGTTTTTTCATAGTGCAGACTTAGTAAATGCTCATTTCATTGTGTGCAAATGCAAGAGATGCGGCATGTTTCATTATGTGGTGTTGTTTTGTTATAATCTCATCCTTTTGTGTTCACAGACTGGAAAGTATGCATATTTATCTTCCAAGGAGACGAGTAACTAGTTTGTGTCACCTTGCAGAGGGGTGCAATGAAGATAAGATTGAGGATTTCCAAGTACAAGTGTAACATCCCAAATTTTCAATTTGGAATGTTATACATAGATCATATTTGCATTTCATGTTTTTGCATTTTTGTTCGTGGCGTTCCTTGCGGATTTATTTGCATAGGAAAAATACGCGTTTTCCAAAATTGCATTTAGGTCCGGGAAAAATGTTCACTTTGTCCTAAATATTATTACAGGATGGTGAAAATTTATTTCGGGAATTTTGGAGTCCGTTTGGTATTTCTTACGTTAGTTTTTTTGCGCCGGGATTCTTTTAGAAAAAAAAGAACCTACTTAGGATTCGTGTAGGAATAGGACTGTGGGCTTTATAAGCCAGCGCCCCGGCCCGTTTTTGCCCCAGCCCGCAGCCGCCAGCCGCCGCCTCGCGCCGCCGCCAGCCGCCGCCGCACCGCCGCCAGCCGCCGCCGCACCGCCGCCCCGCGCCGCTCGCCGCACCCCGCCGCTGCGGCGCCGCCCGCCGCGCCGCCGCCGCCCCGCCCGCCGGAGTCGCCGGACCCCGCCGCCGTCGTCGAGGTATACGCCGCCGCCGCCATCGGTTTTTTTTAAAAAGGCCGATCGGTTTTTTCAGGGAAAACCCTAGATCTGTTTTTCTTTAGAAATAGATCGGTTCGGTTTTTCCGTCGGTTTAGTTATTTAAAGGACGTTCGTCCGTACGTTCGTTTTAACGAACGGTTTTCGTTAGTTAGCCGCAGACAGCGAACGTTCGTTCGTTAGCCTGTTCGTCGTTTTTCTTTTTCGGGGTATTTATCCGCGGTTATTCCGATCGCGATTTCTGCCCTGATCTTGTTTTTCGTTTTTCTTTTCGCTCGAGAGTCGGAATCAGGTGATTCAAAATCCCAGATCTTCATCTCGAAGCCCTATTTACGTTTAATCAACTTGAACAAGGTTTTCGCTACTGTAAAATATGACTTTAGGCCAACTAGTAAACCGGAGCTCGTTTCTTTTGCAGTTTGAGTTTCGTGCTTCTTTCGAGTTGTTTTTTTTTTGCAAACCTTAGTTCTTAAGTTGAACTTTCTGGTTAGATCTTTTATTTGAGTTTTACTCGTGCATTAGTTAAGTACTTATTGTGTGCTTCTTTGATTGCGATAGAGTAACCGGAGTGCGCCGCTTGCTACTTTGAGTCTCTAGGTTTTGCGGATCATCAGCAAGGCAAGTAACACTTTGATCATACTTTCCAATTACCCAGTTTTCATTGCATTAGTCCAACCCTCACGCATTGCATGAGTAGGATCAATTAACTTGTGGGATTGGGAAGTAGATTGAGGTAGTACCTATTACCTATATTACATTCAAACCCTTGGGAGTTACTTCTACGTTTGCTGTTAGGACATGCTATGCTCGTAGACGTGGATTGGGTGAGTGAAATCCATGACAGATGTGAGTTTGTTAATTAGTGGTTCAACTTAAGGTGGCAACATTAATATACATCTGGGTGGACTGAGGCATCTGGGTATTCCAGTGATTGCCTATTTTTCTTTTGGACCGCCACCCAGGCTCAAATGGATCATGAGATTATTCATACTAGAAACTTCCGTGTGCAGCCACAATGCTATTATGGGCTCTAACATAGTATGAGTAAGTCGTGCGAACTCTTACAGTGATGGACTAGCAGATGTAGGGGATGTAGGTTGGTACGGTCCGCCCGATCGTAAGGTGCTAGCGCTTCTGAAAGACTATGTCTCGGTCATCTGTTTCTCAAACACCATGCAGTGCGAGAAACCAAACGGAGGCGGTCGAGTCTTGTGGGAAAAGTGCACAAACCTCTGCAGAGTGTACAAACTGATCATGATTATCCGTGTCCCCGGTTATGGACATCTTGAGTATCTAGTACTTGGATTTTCATGTGCATCTCAACATGTTACTCTAATTTATTATTGTTGGGTTTAATGATTACTTTTAATTGGGGTTGAGAGGATGTCTATCTTCTCAACGATGTTTCAACTACCATGATAGTTAATTACAATCTATTCCTTTGAAGTATGGAAAAATTGGCTTTACGCAAAAACATAACCCTAGAGCTTTCCACCAGCCATATTGCATATAGTATAGCTTTACTTTCATTGCATTCTCTTGTGTTACCTTGCCAGCATATTCCATGTGCTGACCCGTTTTCGGGCTGCAACGTTTCATGTTGTAGACTTTTCAGACGACGAGTAAGATGCCCTTTTAGGTCGTGGTTCTATACTCAGTGATGCCGCTGGAGTTGATGGCCTCACTTATCTTCCAAGCCTTCCGCTGTTATCGTGTTAGATGGCCTTCAACCATATTATTTGTAATAAATTCATTGTTGGACTATCGATGTAATAAGTGTGTGATTGCTACTCTGTTATAAATCCTTCAAGTACTATGCGTGTCAGCATTACTGATCCAGGGATGACACTGATGCACAGAGATCAGACTGTTTGAGGTCTGGTCGCTACAAGATGGTATTAGAGCACACGCTGACTGTAGGACACGGCCACTAAGACAAGCCCTAGAATACAACTCACTCTTCTCTTTTCTGACTCCTCATCTTTTCTACTCTTTAGGATGGTGGAAGCAAAGCACAAGTTCATGCAACCGGATGATGACACGCCATTTGGACAACACCTGAAGGAAGTCACAAGATATCTCAATATTGGATTACCAAGTTTCACCGGAACCTACAATGCCACTCTACCTGAGGAGGAGCGTTGGTTGATTCAAGCCCAAGTTCCAGGAAGGACGTTCGCACCCGTCACCTCACTCATAGCATTTTCCTTTAATGCGCCTAAATGGAGCCTAGGAAGGAGCATGGCAGCCCACATTGCTATGGGAAAGATTGGAGAAGTCTACAAGCAGGAGCTAAAGGACACCATCTACCAGATTTGTGGACGCCGAGATGAGAATTGGGATATGATCAGCACCCGGAAGGATAGGTCCATTGCAGCATTCATCCAGGAGTTGAACCACCACATTCGTCGTGAGGAGCACCAGATGTGTGCAGGGATGATAGATTTGAAGAAAGCCCTAAATAGCAATTTGGAGCTAGAGGAAGAACTCAAGTCTACACGCGACGGATACGAGGAGGAGATGAAGATACTTGTGGATAAGAATGATGATTAGACCCAGAAGTTAGGGATACTCATGGGAGAAGAAGACGAGGAAGAAGAACCCAAGGAGATACCACCGGAAGACTATATCGTCATAGATGACACGGATTCGGAAGCTGAGGATAGCAAAGATGAAGACTATGAAGATGAAGCTGGAGCGGATATTATGGAATCCTCTGCCGATCAATATTTCTAGATGACCACCCTGTGACTAGTAGTTTACCTCCATACATTAGAATTAGAGCACATTTGTAACGATCGTTAGATTTGTAAGACCTTGTTTGAAATTGATTGGTGTGATATGATTGTGTGTTTGTCTCATGTGCATATGGGTAGTGATTTTCCCTTAGACCTCTTTTCTATTCTAATCTCTTCCCTCTACACCCATCAGATGCCTCCAAGACGTGAATTCGAGTTTCCCCCTGAGCTCACCCAGTTGATCCAGCAGCAGAACACCCTGATGCAACTTCTTGTCCAGAACACTCAGAACAACCAGAACAACAACAACAACAACAAACCTCCACCACCACCACCTGTGGACAACCTGACATGTTTCTTAAGGTTGCAACCACCCGTGTTTGCTAGCAGTATCGAACCAATTGTGGCTGATGACTGGCTACGCAAGATTGGAAGGGATTTGACCACCGCCAATTGCTCGGATGCTGAGAAGGTGCGATTTTCCGCACACCAGTTGTCTGGACCAGCCGCAGCATGGTGGGAGAACTACACAGCCACATAACCCGTAGCCAATGTGACTTGGGATCAGTTTCAGCAAGCTTTTCGTACCTCCCATGTCTCAACCGGAGCTATGAGTATGAAGAAGCAAGAGTTTCGTAATTTGCGCCAAGGAAATCGTACTATGGCCCAGTACGTGGATGAGTTTAGTACCCTATCCCGTTATGCCCCAAATGATGTGGCCACAGATGCCAAGAAGCAGGAGAGATTCATGGAAGGGCTGAATGATGAGATGAGTGTACAATTGATGGTGGCAACTTTCAATAACTACCAGGAGTTGGTTGACCGCGCCCTAATGATTGAGAGGAAGCATCAACAGATTGAGAGCCACAAGAGGAAGTATGGGCAAGGAAAGTATAATTCTGGAGCTCAACAGAAGCCCCGTTTTACTCCTAAAGCGGTAGGACAGTTTCAGCATACCCATGGAGGAGGTAGCTCGCACAATCACAATGGCACCAAGAATGGCAATGGAAATGGGAATGGAGCCAATGGAAACCAGAGCCGCCCTACACCGTCCACACCCACCAAGATGGATTTCAGCCATGTCACTTGTTACAAGTGCGGGAAGAATGGACATTATGCCAATGAATGCCCAAGAGTTAAGAATGGGAACGGCAATAGAAGCGCCGGGAAGAAGCCCAACCCGTTCAACAAAGGACAAGTGAACCACGTGACTGTGGAGGAGGTAGAGGAGCAACCAGATGCAGTTATAGGTATGTTTTTAGTTAAGTCATTTACTGCATTCGTTCGTTTCGATACTGGTGCATCGCATTCATACATTTCAAGGGGATTCGTGGATAAGTATAAGCTGCCGACCCAAGCCCTTAGATCGCCCATGTTAGTAACCTCACCAGGAGCGGAGTATATGGCTAAGTCATGGTGTGATCAGTTGCCCCTAAGGATTGGTAATTACATTTTCCCTTCGGACCTAATAGTATTGGAATCTCAAGGACTGGATGTGATATTAGGCATGGATTGGTTATCTAAGTATGAAGGGAATATTGAATGTGCCAGTAAGACCATTTTGCTTACTACGCCGGAAGGAAGAAGGATCAAGTATGTATCCCGGCATGAGTCAAATAGGAGTAGGCTAAATTCCTTGTCAGGAGTTGTTCAGGAGGAAGTGCCAGTAGTGAAGGATTATCCGGATGTGTTTCCAGAGGAGTTACCTGGCATGCCACCGGATAGAGATATAGAGTTTTTGATTGAACTTTTGCCAGGCACCGGGCCAATTTCTAAGAGACCATATAGGATGCCCGCAAAGGATTTGAAGGAAATTAAGAAGAAAATTAAGGAATTACTGGATAAAGGATTCATACGCCCAAGTTCTTCACCTTGGGGTTCGCCAGTACTTCTAGTGGAGAAGAAGGATGGATCGTTAAGAATGGTTGTCGATTACCAAGGACTGAATGAAGTAACGATCAAGAACAAGTACCCACTGCCAATGATCAATGATCTGTTCGATAGATTGCAAGGAGCTAAGATATTTTCCAAGATCGATCTACGATCAGGGTACCATCAATTGAAGATCCGAGAGCAGGATATACCTAAGACGGCCTTTACCACTAGGTATGGGTTGTACGAGTATACCGTTATGTCGTTTGGTCTAACAAACGCCCCGGCATACTTTATTAACCTGATGAACAAAGTGTTTATGGAGTATTTGGATAAGTTCGTTGTAGTGTTCATAGATGATATATTGATCTTCTCAAAGGATGAAGAGGACCATGCAGAGCATTTGAGTTTGGTATTAGAAAAGCTCAGAGAACATCAGTTATATGCCAAGTTTAGCAAATGTGAGTTTTGGTTGAAGGAAGTCGGATTCCTCGGACATGTTATATCCGGAGAAGGAATAGCAGTAGATCCCGCTAAGATGGACACTGTGACCAATTGGGAAGCACCGACGACAGTTGGAGAGATCCGGAGTTTTCTTGGACTCGCAGGATACTATAGGAGATTCATCGAGAATTTCTCGAGGATTGCAAAGCCAATGATGGAGTTGTTAAAGAAGGACACCAAGTTCAGTTGGACAGAAGAATGTGAGGCCAATTTCCAGGAATTGAAGAAAAGGTTGGTCTCATCCCCTGTGTTGATTCTGCCAGATCAACATAAGGATTATGAGGTGTACTGCGATGCTTAACATCGAGGACTTGGAGCTGTTCTTATGCAGGAAGGAAGAGTCTTTCCGTATGCTTCACGACAACTGAAACCTCATGAGATGAACTATGCCACCCATGATTTGGAGTTAGCAGCCGTAGTGCATGCATTGAAGATGTGGAGACATTTTCTCATTGGGAACCATTGTGAAGTATATACGGATCACAAGAGTTTAATGTATATATTCACTCAGAAGGAGTTGAATCTTAGGCAAAGGAGATGGCTGGAACTCATTAAGGATTATGACATGAGATTGCATTATCATCCCGGAAAGGCTAACGTAGTAGCCGATGCGCTAAGCCGTAAGAGCCATGTCAATACCCTAATGATGGAAGAGTTTCCAAAGGAGTTAGCCGAGGACTTACGAGAACTACGTATGGAGATAGTTCCGAGAGTCTATGTAGCAACATTAGAAATCCAGTCTACCCTGATGGATAAAATCAGAGAAGCTCAGAAAACTGACAAAGAGATTGCCTCTATAAAGGAGAGGATGAGCGAAGGAAAAGCTAAAGGATTTCGTGAGGATGAACACGACACCCTATGGTTTGAGGATCGAATCTATGTGCCTATTGACCCGAAGATCAGGAAGTTGATTTTACAGGAGGCCCATGATTCACCATACTCGATTCACCCAGGAAATACTTAGATGTATTTGGATTTGAAGGATATTTTCTGGTGGACCGGTATGAAGAAGGATATTGCGGAGTATGTAGCAGTTTGTGATGTATGCCAAAGGGTGAAGGCAGAACATCAGAAGCCAGCATGATTGTTACAACCTATGCCAATACCCGAATGGAAGTGGGAGAAGCTTGGCATGGATTTTATCACCGGATTGCCCAGGACCAAAGCCGGATATGATTCAATCTGGGTAGTAGTAGACCGATTGACGAAGGTAGCCCACTTTATTCCTGTGAAAAGCACCTATACCAGTGCAAAGTTGGCAAATATATACATGACCAGAATTGTATGTCTGCATGGAGTTCCGAGGAGCATCGTATCAGATAGAGGAACCCAGTTTACCTCAAAGTTCTGGAATCAGTTACATGAAACTTTGGGTACCAGGCTAGAGTTTAGCACCGCGTTTCACCCGTAGACAGATGGACAGACTGAAAGGGTCAATCAGATTTTGGAGGATATGCTGAGAGCCTATGCATTAGATTATGGCTCTAGTTGGGATGACAACTTGCCCTACGCGGAGTTCTCATACAACAACAGTTACCAAGCCAGTTTGAAGATGGCACCGTTTGAGGCATTGTATGGAAGGAGATGCCGAACACCGTTGTCGTGGGACGAAGTTGGAGACCGACAGTTGTTTGGACCAGACTTAATCAAAGAGTCTGAGGAGAAGGTGAAGTTGATTCGAGATAGACTGAAGGTAGCTCAGTCCAGGCAGAAGAGTTATGCAGACTCGAAGTGCAAGGAGATAGCCTATGAGATCGGAGATAGAGCATACTTGAGAGTATCGCCTCTGCGAGGAGTTAAACGTATCGGAGTTAAAGGGAAGTTAGCCCCAAGATTTGTGGGACCTTACCGTGTTTTGGAATGCATGGGAGAGGTTGCCTATAAGTTGGAATTGCCTGAAGGATTGTCAGGAGTGCACGACGTGTTTCACGTTTCACAGCTTAAGAAGTGCCATGCGGAGATGGCCGATATACCGCTCAGAGACACAGTACCCCTGGAAGCAATTCAGCTGGACAGTGATCTGACCTACGAGGAGAAACCTGTTAAGATTCTTGAATTTTCGAGCAGAGTCACCCGCAGTAAGGTTATCAATTTTTGCAAAGTTCAGTGGAGTCACCACACCGAGGAAGAAGCCACCTGGGAGCGAGAAGATGATCTACGCAAGGACCACCCACACCTGTTCTATAGCCAAGTCGAATCTCGAGGGTGCGCTTCATTCTAAGGGGGTAGGTTTGTAACATCCCAAATTTTCAATTTGGAATGTTATACATAGATCATATTTGCATTTCATGTTTTTGCATTTTTATTCGTGGCGTTCCTTGCGGATTTATTTGCATAGGAAAAATACGTGGTTTTCAAAATTGCATTTAGGTCCGGGAAAAATGTTCACTTTGTCCTAAATATTATTAGAGGACGGTAAAAATTTATTTCGGGAATTTTGGAGTCCGTTTGGTATTTCTTTCGTTAGTTTTTCTGCGCCGGGATTCTTTTAGAAAAAAAAAACGAACCGACTTAGGATTCGTGTAGGAATAGGACTGTGGGCTTTATAAGCCAGCGCCCCGGCCCGTTTTCGCCCCAGCCCGCAGCCGCCCCTGCCCCTAACCCTAGCCGCCGCCTCGCGCCGCCGCCTGCCGCCGCCCCGCGCCGCTCGCCGCACCCCGCCGCCGCCGCCCCGCCCGCCGGAGTCGCCGGAGCCGCCTCCCCGCCCGCCGGAGTCGCCGGACCCCGCCGCCGTCGTCGAGGTATACGCCGCCGCCGCCATCGGATTTTTTTAAAAAGGCCGATCGGTTTTTTAGGGAAAACCCTAGATCTGTTTTTCTCTAGAAATAGATCGGTTCGGTTTTTCCGTCGGTTTAGTTATTTAGAGGACGTTCGTTTTAACGAACGGTTTTCGTTAGTTAGCCGCAGACAGCGAACGTTCGTTCGTTAGCCTGTTCATCGTTTCTCTTTTTCGAGGTATTTATCCGCGGTTATTCCGATCGCGATTTCTGCCCTGATCTTGTTTTTCGTTTTTCTTTTCGCTCGAGAGTCGGAATCAGCTGATTCAAAATCCCAGATCTTCGTCTCGAAGCCCTCTTTACATTTAATCAACTTGAACAAGGTTTTGGCTACTGTAAAATTTGACTTTAGGCCAACTAGTAAACCGGAGCTCGTTTCTTTTGCAGTTTGAGTTTCGTGCTTCTTTCGAGTTGGTTTTTTTGCAAACCGGAGTTCTTAAGTTGAACTTTCTGGTTAGATATTTTATTTGAGTTTTATCCGTGCATTAGTTAAGTACTTATTGTGTGCTTGTTTGATTGCGATAGAGTACCCGGAGTGCGCCGCTTGCTACTTTGAGTCTCTAGGTTTTGCGGATCATCAGCAAGGCAGGTAACACTTTGATCATACTTTCCAATTACCCAGTTTTCATTGCATTAGTCCAACCCTCACGCATTGCATGAGTAGGATCAATTAACTTGTGGGATTGGGAAGTAGATTGAGGTAGTACCTATTACCTATATTACATTCAAACCCTTGGGAGTTACTTCTACGTTTGCTGTTAGGACATGCTATGCTCGTAGACGTGGATTGGGTGAGTGAAATCCATGACAGATGTGAGTTTGTTAATTAATGGTTCAACTTAAGGTGGCAACATTAATACACATCTGGGTGGATTGGGGCATCTGGGTATTCCAGTGATTGCCTGTTTTTTTTGGACCGCCACCCAGGCTCAAAGGGATCATGAGATTATTCAGACTAGAAACTTCTGTGTGCAGCCACAATGCTATTATGGGCTCTAGCATAGTATGAGTAAGTCGTGCGAACTCTTATAGTGGTGGACTAGCAGATGTAGGGGATGTAGGTTGGTACCTTCCGCCCGATCGTAAGGTGCTAGCGCTTCTGAAAGACTATGTCTCGGTCATCCGTTTCTCAAACACCATGCAGTGCGAGAAACCAAACGGAGGCGATCGAGTCTTGTGGGAAAAGTGCACAAACCTCTGCAGAGTGTACGAACTGATCATGATTATTCGTGTCCCCGGTTATGGACATCTTGAGTATCTAGTACTTGGATTTTCATGTGCATCTCAACATGTTACTCTAATTTATTATTGTTGGGTTTAATGATTACTTTTAATTGGGGTTGAGAGGATGTCTATCTTCTCAACGATGTTTCAACTACCATGATAGTTAATTAAAATTTATTCCTTTGAAGTAGGAAAAAATTGGCTTTACGCAAAAACTTAACCCTAGAGCTTTCCACCAGCCATATTGCATATAGTATAGCTTTACTTTCATTGCATTCTCTTATGTTACCTTGCCAGCATATTCCATGTGCTGACCCGTTTTCGGGCTGCAATGTTTCATGTTGCAGACTTTTCAGACGACGAGTAAGATGCCCTTTTAGGTCGTGGTTCTATACTCAGTGATGCCGCTGGAGTTGATGGACTCACTTATCTTCCAAGCCTTCCGCTGTTATCGTGTTAGATGTCCTTCAGCCATATTATTTGTAATAAATTCATCGTTGGACTATCGATGTAATAAGTGTGTGATTGCTACTCTGTTATAAATCCTTCAAGTACTGTGCATGTCAGCATTACTGATCTAGGGATGACGCTGATGCACAGAGATCAGACTGTTTGAGGTCTGGTCGCTACAACAAGATGTTAGGAAGGAGCCTTGCAAGAGAAGTAGGAGCTGCGCTGAGCCTCTTCAACCTGTTAAGGTAAGTCACTGTATCCAACTCAATAGTTGAATTCCTTGTTTGTTTCAGGCATAGTTAATTTGCTCTTTTCAATTGCTTTATTTTTCCTTAGTTAATGAGATGCCCAATGAATGATGCCTGATGTTGGGTACTTGTATAACTATTAGTTGACATAATTAAAGGCCTTACCATTTACTTACTCTACCGAAGTGTGCCTGAAGCTTTGAAGTCTAATAACCAACTATTATTGAATGAGGCTCACAATCCAGTTTATACTAGGCTAATGATTGCATAGTTTTGCTTGATGTAGTGTGTTTGTATGAAATCCTCTGCTATTCATTATGCTCCCTAAGACTTTAATTGAGCTACAGAATGGCCAACTGCTTGCTTACTTCTACGCAACGTGCTGTCTAAATTTGTAACTTGTCTGTGTTTTGGATTGGTCCCCAACATCATGCTCCTCTAGTGAGCTATGAGAGATTTCTGTATGCAGGCTGCACAGACTCCCTGTTTTATAATTTTTAAAATATCACCTGCTTACACTACAAAAGAATACACTTCCGTGATGATACGTGTTTGTCACAGTAGGTCATGTTTTCTGTCATGCATGTACATCCATGACAAATTTATGACAGAATGAAGATAGTTATACCTGTGCTATCGTAGAAGTGTTCCATGACATTACCAAAATTATCATCACGGAAGTGTCCACTTCCATGACGATAAATCACGCGTCACAGAAGTGCTTTCGTCAACGGTGACCGACAAGTGGCATCCACCGTAACGGAACGCCGTTAAGCTATCGGGTCTGGATTTGGATCCGATAACCCATTAACAGCACGTACCAATGGGGATTTTCCACGTGTAAAATTCTGATTGGCTAACGGAAACATGTGTCAGCTCTGCGTTGGCACATGTGTCACTCATCCAATGGGCGAGATGCACCTATGATATGTTGACACGTGGACTGGCCCAAAAGTGGCCCACAAAGTTTAAATGGCCCGGCCCAACTAAAGGCCCACAAGATTTTGCGGTCCATAATGGGCCAGCCCAGCAAAAGGCCCACAAGATTTTGCGGTCCATAATGAGCCAGCCCAGCAAAAGGCCCATGAGATTTTGCATATCATAATGGGCCGGCCCAGCTAAAGGCCCACGAGATTTTGTGGGCCATAATGGGCCGGCTCAGCTAAAGGCCCATGAGATTTTGCGGGCCATAATGGGCCGGCCCAGCTAAAGGCCCAACATTCTCAGTTAAGGCCCGTACGGCTAGTGTCAAATCGGCCCGTCAATGGCCTGTCCTAAACTTTTCATCATCGCGGCCCATGGTCACATTTGGCATGTTAACTGTCCACTAAGTATATGGGACGAATTATGGCCCGGTGTATTTCCGCCTGTTAAAGGTCCTGCTTCATTTGGTCCCATTTACAGGCCATTGAAATTTTCGGCCCATAAATGACAGTGAAGGATTTGGGTCATATTCTGCCATGTCTCACATTCGGCCTGTTAGAGGCCCACTATAGATTTGGGCCACTTTCGGCCTGTTGCGATTTTTGGCCTGTTAACGTCGAACGAAATCCATGGGACATATGTGGCCCAACGTCACATCGGGCCCATTAACGGCCCATATAAAAATGACGATAATCTAGCCCAACCGAACTTCCGACCTGTTAAAGGCCCATGTATTAGGTCGGCGCATTTACGGCCCATCCAAATTTCGGCCTGTGAAACATCCGCATCGTAAATGGGCCCAATCTCACTTTCGGTCTTTTAAAGGCCCATGTTTTTTATGGGCTCGAGATATTTACACCTGTAAACGGCCTATTGTTACTGAGGGCCCAAATTATGTTTAGGCCTGTTAAAGGCCCACTATGGGCACATGCCTACCAGAAAAATATGATATCTTATGCTGATTTAGGCCCAGATATTTTTAGTGGGCTACATGCAAATTTCAGCCCATAATCATTTTTAGCCCAATTGGAATGGGCCCGATGAATGTTGGCATGTAGGGCTCCTACGAAGCTTTCGACCGAATACATTACTAAGATAAACCTACACTATACAAAAATAGCGTCATAACTATTGCAGCCTTTGGCAGCATCATCAATGATGTATCACAACAAAAGGCCTATTGGCATAAAGTTTTTAGTCCTTGCTGGTAAAAGCACCATCAAATGTATAGAAGCACAGATCATTTGACCTGAGTGCTAATGTTTCAGGCTATAGAATCTGATGGAGCAACACGATCTTCACCTTTTTCCGCCATTGCTCTTGAACAATGAAGCGAATGTCTGATATTCTGGTTTCAAAACCATTCATATCTTGACGACATTTTTCAACCTCTATTATTGTTTCCAAAATGACGTCCATTAGGGATTGGACTTGTGTCTGGAGCATAGATATATCACTCTGTCTAGCAGGAAGATTTTGTTCAGTAGGCGATTTGGACGAGGTTACCTTGACAACCAACCCAGAATTACGCAGGAAGGTGCTTTTTGCACTGTTAGTGCAGAGATACTAACGCACTGCAGCAAGAGGTGACATTGTGCCTGTGGTAGCCTCGTCACCTTCAGGTGGTTGTGGCTATTGAATCATTTTTTTCATAGCTCCCTGAAAGTTTGAACTTGTAGATTAGTGTACCAGATAAGTTACTATTGAGATAAAAACAAACAAAGTAGGTTACACGTTTATACATAACTTATGTTGGTGAACTACTGTAATACATTAGCATGTATTGTAGTGCCAACTACATAATAAAATAACTTTCGGAACATTTGACCATGTAGCATGCCTACTGTATTGTCTATTTCCTCACATTCGTTGACATATAAGGATAAAAAGACATGGTTTAAAGTAGGATGAACATAGTATGATATCATTCATATCATGGGCAAACAGATATAAAAAAACAGGCTATTTTATCGTTGTGTGCGCATGTGAACATAACAACTAGAATACATATCAAGACCAAACGAATATCCTTCAGCTCTTTTAAACCATGTAAGGTGAAATGATACGTTAAGACAACTGTGTATAAAAGTGAACAGAGTAACTGACATTGGCTGCAAACCAAGTAGTTAAATGAACACATCATAGTACCAATCAGTTCAAATGCAGGAGGAGTAAGGACTTACAACATCGGCTTGAAATGGTGTGCTCATGCCCTTCATCTTGCTGGTGTGGCAATACTTGAAGATTTGCACTTCATTCGGTTCAGGTTCTTTTTGGTCCGCATAGGCTTTTCTCTGTATTTGGAACAAGTCAATATAGATACGATAATATGGCACAGAAAAAAGAAGGAAGTAGCAGCTATTTACAAAAGCCTCGCAGTGTGCAATATAGCTACGAGATCCAGTTGTCTGTTGGAATTTCACTTTAGAACAGCTGATCTTGTTCTTCAAATAGTTATCGTAGAAGAAGATACACTTGTAAGGCACATACATAAATACAAGTTCAATATGTGGTCTGATCAAATACATATAGCCTGCCTGATACTTTGGATCGGACCAGTGTTTAACGAGGGCTATCCACTCTTCATCTGTAATATATTCCACTGTAGATGTTTAGGCGATTTCATTGTTAGCCTTGCCTTCAAAGTGAGATTTTCTAAGGTGGTACCGATACTGTCGCAGAGCAGACTTAAAAACATGAGTGCATGCTTGTTTAGTTGCATCATCTTTCAGATCCAACTTGAACCTCATCTGTTGAAAAAATAATGTGAGTCTTATTAGGAGGAAGCTAGAAAGTATGGGACAGAGCAAGATAATATTACTAATTGTGATGAATAACATTACTTACGGATAAATGGTCAAGGAAGGTGTTAAACTGGGTATTGTCTTTCTCATTCCTGTACTGGATCCACGTTGGGAGGATACGTGCATGACACCTAACGGAAACGGCTGCCTCTGATACTAACTTGGCTGACTCTGTAGCATCATGTGGCCTTTTTAAACCTGCCTCAAAATGGATCTCCATTCTTCCACCTTTAGATTTTGTTAATTTGTCAAGCATTATCCCTGATGTCTGTTTCTTCTTGCGTCGTGGTGCTAGTTCAACAACGAATATGGAAAGTGTTAGTGTACATCAAACTATGATGGTACATATAAAGGATCATGCAACAACAACTTGACTCGGTCAGGTACCATCTTGGTGTTGATGCTCATGAGGTTCATCTAATCTTGCCAAGTCCTGTTGTGTCAGCAGTGCTTCAGAAGTAGTGTTAGATGTGAAGGCAGCTTGGGAACTGGCCAGTTCCAGAGCAAACGAACGAGTAACTCGTTGAGATGCTGGTACAGTTGAAGCGGATGCTGCAGCTGGTGGAGCAGGTGATACTGTGTTTGTAGATTTAGCCGGTGGACTTGGACCTTCTACTGCACTATAAGTACCACCAGAATCTGGACGGTAGATCCTTTTTCGTTTCACCCGACGAGTAACACCACTCCCTGCTATATTATTTTCCTTGCTCTTTTTTGACTTTGCCATGTCAAGCCGTACCCACAACACAAAAGAATAAAATCGCTCTTCAGAACTCATTGATGCATGATACAGACAAGCAATACTTTGATGTAAGACAATCGTATGAGGATGGAATATGTAAGAAAAACAGGACGGCATGACATATTCACAGCTACGATGTGTAAACTAAGAAGAAGGATTTTCAAGAAAATAGAAGTAATGCAAGCTAGACACGGTATGAAAGATGCAACCAATATTACTCTGCCAAGTTAAAAGTGTCTTGTCATCAGTGGCAATTCGAAAAATTGGAAGCAGTACAACGTAGAAATCAATGCAAGATGCAACCACTATCAAACTGCCATGTTAAAAGTGTCCAATCATGAGTGACTGATGCGGGATACACAACAGCAGTACTTTGATGTAAGAACATGGTATGATAGATAGATGCAGTGTATTCTAGACACAGAACGCCATGTCATATGCACATGTATAACGTATGAACTCAGCAGGTGCAATTTAATCAAAATAGAAGAAATGCAGGCTAGACAACATATGCAACATGAAACCAATTATCACACTATTAACTTAGAGCAAGCACCTGCGATGGTGGAGTACGGGAGATGAACTCAACATGTAGACTTGGGACTTCAACTTCATTAGCAGTAGCAGGGGCAAATCTAGAGAGTCTCTGTTCGCGTCGGTGAGGAGGACCACCAACATCCCCTAACTTACTCTTTTCCTTCCTATTTTCTGATATCGCCTTATGAAGTCAAAACCACAAGAAGATTAATAAAATTAGCTCTGCATAATTGGTTGATGCATGATACAGACGAACACTACTTTGATGTAAGGCAAGCGCAGGATAGGAGGATGGAATATATACAAAAAAAAAGACAAAGTTTCATGTTCACACGTACGATGGGAGGATGGAATATGTATGAAAAACAGTAAGCGGAAGGCATTTCAACAAATTAGAAGAAATGAAAGATAGGCACCATATGAACATGCAACCAATATCACTCTATCAGGTAAAAAGTGTCTTGTCGTAAGTGCCATTTCAAGAAATTAGAAGCAGTACAAGCTAGAAGACAATGCAAGATGCAACCTACATCACAGTCCCAAGTTAAATGTGTCATATGGGTAAGTGATCGTTGTAGGTATAAGTTGTAAGCTACGCAGATGCAATTCAACATAATCAGAAGCAATACAAAATAGACATCATACGGAAAACGCAGCCACATATAACAGTTCCAAGTTAGAGCAAGCACCTGTGATGGTGGAGTAGGGGAGATGTGCTCATCATGTAAACGTATGTTCTAGAAACAGGAACACGTGTCATATTCACATGCATTATGTGTAAAGTAAGCAGATGTAATTCAACAAAGTTAGAAGCAATACAAGCTAGACATCATACACACCATGCAACCACATATAATAGTTCCAAGTTAGAGCAAGCACATGTGATGGTGGAGTAGGGGAGATGTGCTCATCATGTACACGCATGTTCTAGAAACAGGAACACGTGTCATATTCACAGGCATTATGTGTAAAATAAGCAGATGCTATTCAACAAAGTTAGAAGCAATACAAGCTAGACATCATATGCAACATGCAACCACATATAATAGTGCCAAGTTAGAGCAAGCACCTGTGATGATGGAGTAGGGGAGATGTTCTCATCATCTACAAAGCTACGTTGACTGTCTAGCCTTGCGTTGTCTTGCGAATCTTGTTGGGAGGATGGCGGAGTAGAATCCGTAGAGAACCTCTGTTTCAGTTGCTCGGAAGGACCACCATCATCCAATGCCTTGCCAATTTCCTTCAGCTTTATTGATTTTGCATTGTGAGGTCAAACCGACAAGAAAAAGGAATATAATTCGCTCTTCAGAACTCATTGATTCATGATACTGACGAACACTACTCTGATGAAAGGCAAAGTCATGATACGAGGATGGAATATGTACGAAAAAATGGACAGCTTGACATATTCACACCTATGATGTGGTAACTAAGCAGAAGACACTTCAACAAATTAGAATCACTGCAAACTAGACACCATATGTAAGGTGCAATCAATATCACTCTCCCAAGTTAAAATTGTCTCGTCATGGGTGGCGTTCATCAAACCAGAAGCAATACATGCTAGAAATCATATTCAAGACGCAAACCAATATCACACTGCCAACATAGAGGTGTTCCATCATAAGTGACTGATGTAGGATACACAAGAAGAGTAGTTTCATGTAAGAACATGGTGTGATAAACAGATATAGTATGTACCAAAAATAGAAAAGCATGTCATATTCACACGTATCATGTGTAAGCTAAGCAGTTGCAGTTTACACTAATTAGGAGCAATACAAGCTAGACACCATATGCAACATGCAACCAGATATCACACTGCCAAGTTAGAGAAAGCACCTTGGATGGTGGAGTAGGGGAGCAAAGACTTGGACCTTGTAATGCACTATCAATACAAGGAGAATCGGTACAGATGCTCCGTTTACGTTGCTACAGAGGACCACCATCATCGCCTTCCTTACTCTTTTCCTTCCTCTTTCTTGATTTTGCCTTCTCAAGTCAAACCCACAAGAAAAAGGAATAAAATTTGCTCTTCAGAACTCATTGATGCATGATACTGACGAACACTACTTTCATGTAAGGCAGGCGCATGATAGGAGGATGGAATATGTATGAAAAACAGGACGGCATGACATATTGACATGTATGATGTATAAAGTGTAAACTAAGCACAAGGTGCTTGAACTTGTTAAAATCAATGCAAGCTAGAAACCATATGAAAGATGAAACCAATATCACTCTGCCGAATTACAAGGGTGCCCTAACAAATGTATTTGATCAAATTAGAAGCAATACATGGCAACATGCTAGAAATAATATGCAATATGCAACGAATAAAGGTGACACATCGTAAGTGATTGATGCAGGATACAGAAGAGAGGTAGTTTCATGTAAGCACAAGGTTAACACATAGATGTAGTGTGTACCAAAATTAGGAAGGCATGTCATATTCACAGGTATAATGTGTAAACTAAGCAGATGCAATTTACCCTAATTAGAAGCATGACAAGCTAGACACCGTATGCAACATGCAACCACATATCACACTGCGAAGTTAGAGCAAGCACATGTGATGGTGGTGTGGGGGAATTGCGGTCATCAACTAGAGAGCTACATTGACTCTCTCCATTTAGCCTTGCTGTTTCTTGAGAATCATGTGGGGAGGATGACACTGCACTCTTTAAACGAGTATGGCGTCTCACAGTAACCCACCCGGGTGACTGTCTCATCATAAGTGATTGACGAGGGATACAAAAGAGCATTAGTTTGTTGTATGAACATGGTTAATAGACATATGTAGTATGTATCAAAAACAGGAAGGCATGTCCTTATCAAAGGTATAATGTGTAAAGTAAGCAGATGCAATTTAACCAAATTGGAAGCAATACCGGCTAGACACCATATGCAACATGCAACCACATTTGACAGCGCGAAGTTAAAGCAAGCACCTGGGATGGTTGTGTGTGGCAATTGAGATCATCAACTTCAGAGCTACATTTATTGTCTCCAACTGCTGACACTGCATCCTTTAGAGCGCTTAAACGCTTAGTGCTTATCTTCGAATTACACTGGAGTGATTTCTGTCTTTTCTTTCTAGCATTCATCAACACTGCGTAAGAGTCTGAAATACCCATTCGAATTACACTAGTGTGAGTATGGGTGAAGTGTGTGCACAATTAGTATAGTGTAAAGGTAGCAGATAGCAGGTCGGTGAGAAATAAATGTGGGGAGACATACGATAGCTCTACAACATGCATGACACACTAAATTACTACAGGATTCTATGAAAATAACATTCGACTGAAAACAAATAGGTCAGTCCATTTTTTCTGCATCGTCCGACGTACAAAGAACGGGCAGATCGCCTTCATCTACCTCCAGCCAGTCAGTGTTGACGATCTTCCTCGAAACGGCAGGGACCACCGGCCCAGTCCCCTGCCTGCGCCCTCCCCTCGACCTCACCACACCGTCGTGCTTGGCACCGCCCCCCAGCAATCCATTTAAGCCCCGCCGACCTCCAGATCAGGCGCAAGCAGCTCCTACCCCCACACCCCTATGATAGACACAGATGCGTCGCTTCCCCGGTGAACAGGTGAACTAGGTGCTCTGCGCGCCTAAGCGGGTGCTGCTTCTTTGAATTACGGTTCGACTGACCTTGAATTGAAATCCAGGCGGGCTACTGACCTCTAGCAAAGGTGAAATAGTAAAGGGAGGAAACCTTGTGCATTTAGTATCACGAAGAAGATGCAGTAAGAAGCGCCCAACTAGTTTCTTTTGTGGGATGAATACGGTGTGAGCAGAGACATAAGGTTTGCACGAATAAGGGAAGAGGAGTACATCTTTCTGCTGGCAGTGATGCGTCCTCCTTCTCTTTTTCCAACAATCTTCTTGTGGTTCGCTGGAAATGAGAAGTTGTGGAGGACGGTGCAGCCTTGGACGAACCCATGGCCAAGTTGTTGAGTGTGGTGCGGTGGCCGTCTGTCGGCGGCGGGGAAGCAGATCCGAGGCGGCGAACGACGGCGTAGCGGGAACAGCTCCGGTGCGGTGGACGGTTGCGACAGTGGAGCTGCAGCAGTGAGGCGCAGGACGGCGTGGTCGGAGTGGTTCTAGTACGGCGCACGTCGGCGTCGGCGTCGTGGAGGCAGCTCTACCTCGGCTTTAGCTGCTAAGTCCTTGAAGGCGTTGCGGTTGCGGTTGCGTTGGACGACGAGGTTGGGGTACCGGCTCCGGCGTGATGGGGTTGGGCGGCAGTGGACTGGGCGCTATGGGGTGGAGGACAGAGGAGGCTGGGGTTTCGCGGCTGGTGGAGATGGTGTTTTGGCGCCCACGGAGTATGAATGGGGAAACGGAGGGAGGCGGGGAACTAAGGGGGAACAATGTTTTGGTTTGGGATGCGCTTGTTTGAAACTTGGAGAAAGTTACAAACTTTGCCCCCATCTAAAATTTCGGACATATTGCGGGTTGGGGGTAGGACAGTAATCTCAAGTGTCCCAAATGTGGGCGGGATAGATTTCGGCCGAGCGCATGGGTGTTTAGGCGCCCACGGTGTATGAATGCTTCTCAGAGGTGGTTGAGACTGGCGTCTTGGCGAAGTTAAAAACCTACCCCGGTTTAGACCTTTGGACATCGGGCCGATAGGCTACACGGGCCAGAGTCAGGACAGTAATTTCCTACCACCAAACATTAGTCTCGCGCGGTTTCGGGTGACCAGAGGCCTATTTGGCGCCTCGTTCAATATTTGGGAGCAGAAGCGTTAACGTTTTCGGTTCTCTTGAATTGAACATTCAGCATTTGTCAAACTTCACAAATCTTTACTCTTGAAAATCCTAAAGCTACGATTATTTTGGAATGGAGGTGGTACATTTGAATATACATTGTACACGAGTATATATTAAAAAATATGCAACTTACCTCAGTTCATGCATGGTTCCAGATATAATCTTCTTGGTTGCAAAAAAAAGTTAGACATGCGTATGAATATATATAGCATGTTCAAACGCACAACAAAGATTGATGCCCCCTTTTACGTATGATTTACAAATTCCATTATCTCTGGTTCAAATAGATGAATGCACTTCCTATGAATTTGAATCTTCGAAACCCCCTTTATGTTGAATTCGACATGTATTCTATTTCGTAGCTAGCAATTTGGAATGTATCAATGCAAGTGACAAATGTATAAAGTGCTTCACACTAATAACATGGAGTGCACTAATTAATGTTTATATATGAATTGCAAAACCATCCATTGCCTATATTTCAAACCGCTCTCACTCTATGGATCGATAATATGAAATAAACACAAGCGCATGCTAGAATTCAGTAGATTATGGGTGTCTGATAGACTAATTTTCGTCCATACGCAATTTGCAAAATTCATGATCTCATACAAAAATAATAATGCCATTTATATTTTAATTTAATGCATAGAAATGCCTTTTACACGTAGATGCACTGTGCCTCGGCCCATTCTCACAAAAGCGCTATATATCTCTCTATCTACCGCATAAGTGCACACACTTTATATGCATCGGCATTTCTCTTTCACACATGCTCACAATGTCTCTCGGGGTGTCGGGGAGTCTCACGCTATACCTAGCCATGGGCCGGGCTTGTCCGGGCTTGGGTCGGGCCTAAAAAAGCCCACGGTAGAAAACTAAGGCCCATGCCCTACCATCGGGCCTACTTTTCAAGCCCAAGCCCAGCCCATCTGGTAAAAAGCCCTGAAAATCCCTTAGGGCTTAGGGCCGTGGGCCGGGCCTCTTCCTTAAAATGCTAATATGTCAAACCCAAGCCCGTCCAAGCCCTGCTGGTGGGCTCAGAACTCAGGCCCAAGCCCGGCCCACGGCAAGCCCATCGGGCCTAGGCCCTAGATTTTAGGGCCGGGCCTAGGTGGGCTGACAGGGCTGGGCAGGAGATGGCCAGGACTATCTCACGCACATGCTCTCTCAGTATCTCTCTCTCTCTCTCTCTTTCTGACTACTATGTACCACTCTTTTCACTAATCTCAGTTGGAAAACACTATTTCTCTCACATGCATATATACACATGCACGGTCTCTACTAGCCCTCTATACGCACATATATGTGCCTACGTGTCTCCCGCACGCTCATTATCTTTGGGCCTCTCTCGCACACATTGCCCCCCCTAGAAACACCTCTCTCTTAGTAGTTAGCAGATATGATTCCATCATATCATTCGGTAGGATATCCCTGACTGTTAGGCTGGATCGTAATACGAGGCAAAGTTTTACCCTAGTTTGGACCCTTGCAGTTGAGGAAAAAGCCTACTCCTGGTACTGTACATTAGTGATAGGGGTGTGTACAAAGTACACGTCAATACCAGGCATTGTGTGTGTATACTATCGACGAACTACCCCTAAGCTTCTATAACATAATGGGGGCCTAGGGTTACAAATCATATATAGTCGGCTTATCACCAGTGGGGATAGAGTCCTCCGCGACTCTGGTAGCTAGCTTCGTGGTGTATGCTGAGTCCTCCACATGGGTCTTTGTATAACGCGCCTCTATCCAACCTATGTGGCACAGATGGAACCGACCCATGAGTCCTCATGTTGACCCACCAGAACTAGAAATGATGTGCCCACCACACCACACACGCAATCGGCCACTAAGAAAAGAACATATACAATAGTACAATGTTATACATGAAAGTTAATTGCATGGTGCATCCAAAAATATTTGTTTTGCATTGTGAATGTCTATATATTCTCCTAAAATATTAGTCACGGGAAAGAGAAACAAAGGGCATATCTCTCCTTGTCTCCACCGGACATCCCCTCTTTCTACACCACCAAACTATCTCTCGGCCCTCTAAAAGTATGCATGCCCACGACACATTCACGCATGACGGTCACTGTATTTCAAGCTAAAGCACTATACGGTCACTGGAGTTCAGAATATGCTCATTACGATCACCGTATACATTCTCGTGGTGATCATACGGTATCTAGCTCACGATACGTCTCCGTATTTTCTTGATGACACTGACGGACTTTGCATTTGATGCGTGCTCCGTATTTTGTTGACGACACTTACGGTCATTGTATTTGAAGCGAAAGCACGGTATGGTCATTGGACTTCAGAATAAGCTCATCACGGTCACCACACACATTTTGTCGTGATAACCAACATGTGGTTGGATGGTTAGGAGGACATTGGTTTCTCGAGCCCACCAGGATTAAAGTCCTGGTGCTCGCATTTATCCTGGGTTAATTTCAGTATTTTCCGGCGATGTGCGTTCAGTGGGAGGAGACGTTACACTCGACTACCAGGCACCTATGGTGACTTCGTAAAATCTCAAGATTATATGCTGGCCCACTCTCTCGAAGGTGCTCATAGGGGTAGGGTCTACGTGTGTGTGCTTATAGCAGTGACTGCTTGCGCGTATATATGAGCCCTTGCGTGTGTACCATGTTAAAAAAATACATGTCATGATTATACGGTCACTGGGTCACCCGTACAACTCCATAGTTTGTTGATGACACAATCAATTGACCAGTCAAACCTTACACGTGGCGCAACTAGTGTTGCACCATCGGGGCGCGTAACCGTGGGGCCCACCTGTCAGCCCGTATATGAAAGAAAGAAATGGTAGTTTGAGTCTGTACTGTGTTAATAAAATACATTTTAGGGCGATCATACGGTCACTGGCTCACCATACAGCTCCGTCATTTGTTGATGACACGATCAATTGAGCAGTCAAACGGCCCACATTCAGTAGCGCACATTACCATAGGGCCCACCCGTCAGCGCGTATATAAAGGACAGAAATGGTAATAAATTAGTGGCTGGTGGGTACTCGAAGTCGTGAGACCTCTGGTTGGCAGTCGCCGGTCGTGGGGGCGGTGATTGGGTGGTGGGGTGGGGATCACCGAAGAAAAAGCTCGGCGTGGGGGGAGGGCTAGAGGGATGGCCGGTGCGGCGGCGGACCGGCGGTGAGGTGTGGTTTCAGGGCGGGTGGGGCTGCGTGGCGACGCGGGCCGGTCACGGGCGGCGGGGGCCGGCGGTTCGGCCGGTGGTGGCTGGCGGCTCAGGGGGGTGGAATTTGATGATAAACTGCATGCCCTTGATTTCATATCCAACGGATGGAAAATCTAATGACCAGAGATGAAAAAGTCAGTCGACTGACGTGTAGCCTCACCCCGCACGTACACATGCACGCACGCAAGACATGCACGCATGCAGGCATGCAACACTGACACGTACACATAACGAACACACGCACGCATGCAGACGTGCAACACTAACGCATACACATGAACTCACGAACACACGCACATACACACACATGCATGCAACACTGAAACGTACCCTTGCACGCACGCAAAACTCGCACGCCTACATGCACACAACACACGACGCAAGACACACGCTCAACCTATACGTGCATGCACCCTTTGTTACGGACATGGATTGTTACGGGTATTAATCAATCTTATCTGTGATAAGCGGAACAGTGATGTTTGTAGTGGTCTTTATGAATCACAACGTATCGAACGTGCTATCAACATAGTAGGCTTATCTACATGAAAAAGGATGACGTCACACTCAATGAACAATCATCGGTTTATGAAATGCCCGCTTCTCACCGCCCTGGCCCACCAAAGGTTCCTTTGTTGTGCGCTACCTGTGTTGGGTCACTGACATGCAGGCCATGTACCCAAAGAGCCCACAAGTCAGTGGAAGAACGGCGCGCTGTCCTACATCAGAGTCGAGGGCACCACTCGCTGCACGCCCGGCTGAACACGCCTCCTTGCTGCATTCAAACGCCTCCATGAAACCCGCCCGCGTGGAAGCCGAGAAACCCACTCTGGACACACGTCCGTTCATGATCGGGCCGGCATTAAATGCAACGCCGGCCGACCTCCTCCCGTCCGCCATCTATTTAATCTCCTATTTAAATGAGGCCAAATGTCGGCCAAGAATCGCACACCTCCGCCGCTCCCCTATCTCCTCCTTCACCATTTTGTCCACTCTTACAATGGCTTGCAAAGAGTAGTTATTCCGCATCCAAGACGGCTGGGTGGCCCGCCAAGCCCGCCGGATACGAGCTATGCAGCTCGCTGACCCACCTCCCTTCCCTCGCCCGACGAAGCCAGTTGCCGCCCCAAGCTGGTGCACGGTTCAGCAACTCGTCGCTCCAGGCCAACTCGACGAGGAGCGGCGCACGGGCGTCATTGCTGCCCTCCACGCCGCTGCCTCGTACCGCGTCTCCCGTTTTTGTGGCCGAGACTCCCATGCCGGCGGCCGCGCGATGCAAGCAGCGACAAAAGCCGGGTGCACGGAGAGCGACGAGTCAGTGGCCAGTGCCTCCGCGTCCACCGACATCATCAAGGAGAAGTAGAATACGGGAGGCCGCCGCCACTTGGGTCCCATGAAGGCCACCATGAAGGCGACGTCGGCGTAAACATTAAGTGTCTTGCTGGATCCATTTGTTGCGAGAACCTTCGTCGACCCCGCATTTACCTCTGGTGCTCCCGGCAGTCTGGTGATCGTGCTGCCGGACATGAGGAACACAAATCGATGGGCGGGCGACCATTTAGGCCAGGTATTATATACATGTGCTGTCTAGAACTAGCACCGCGTAGTTCATTTGAATGTAATGAAATCCGTCATGTCTGTATGAAAATCTGGTATCTTATATGATTTCCATTGTTGTTTATACGAAGTATCGTCATGTTTGCGTGAATTTCGTCCGGTTGGTTGACTTGCTGTCATAATGTGTGCGGCTACGGTTGGATTGCGTAATTTGCGGGTCGCCGGCCGGTCTGCGGGCGGCTCGAGCGGTGTGGTGGAACAAAAAGAACACAACTCGTGCGAGCTCATCTCCAATGTGCGCGTTGGAGGATGCATGTGAACCCGAGCAATTCCTCATTCATCGGTGGCAAAGCCACCGGTGGACAGAAGGGTCGCCAATATTTTGGCTACCCCGAGCAAGATCCAAACAGCCCCTCCCAACATATTCAAATCCCGCGTTCGCCGTGGAATTTTGCCATGTGTTGTTTTCATGGACTAGCAAGATGCCCGTGCATTGCACGGAACATCAAGATGCATTTTTTACATAACACCTATTGTGATTGACCCATGTAGGAGTAATCCCATTTTGTAAAAACTAATGATTGCTCGAGAATTTTATCGGATAAATGGTATCTCGAGCATTTTATCGAACTCCATTTTGTATACAAGGCCACAAACCCATATTACAGGTACCGAGGCAAAAATTAATGTCTTCTAACTCAATGTTGCAAGCCACCTTGTTTCCTTGTTTGCCATGTAAATTAATGTGTATTCTTCTCTTTCATGCACATCAAGCCAATGCTCACACTCCCGCATGCATGCAAGGGATAATTAATGTCCTCCTTTGCTCGTAGTACTATGAGGCAAACACCATTAATATTGCATTGATTAGTGTTAGTGGCCTTGTATATCTGCAAATTGTAATTTTCATAGTGGCCTTGTATATAAAAATGGAGGGAGAAAGATGAGAGATAAGGTGAGGAGGAGTGGGGCGTGGTAGTGACTGGTGGTTGGACTGGGCGGAGGCATGGAGATGGACGGCGGATTATGTCTAGGTTTGTATCTCTATAGTCCCTCTCACACACACCCACGTAGGTGGGGGATGTGCAGGAAGAGAAGAGGTGCACGCACGACGCACATACTCCCGTCTCTTTCCCAACCACACCCACGCGGGTACACGGTGGAGCTCATCTCTGTACGTAAAGGCAGCCCACGTGGTAACTTGACACGTGTACTGGTTGTCCATTCGATGGAGGGAAGATCGTCTACCATGGGTGAACAAACAAATTGCAACTTGAAGCGTTAGGTTAAAAAAGAGGCAAACCATGTGGGGCCTACCTTAGAGGCAAGGCTCTATACAATGGAGTACTTTTGATGTGTCCCGTCAACTCGCAAAACAAGGAGAAGCTTGCTTAGTACGCCGTCTTCCCCGCCCATGGGCGCAGTGGCTCGCAGGATGAGGTGAAGCTTGCTTACTACGCCTTACGCCCGCTCCCTCGCCCAGCGCGCGGTGGCTCGCAGGACGAGGAGAAAATTTTACTACTCCCTCCGGTTACTCCTCGTCCCTACTACCTTGGTTAGACAAATTATCATATTGTTTGGAATATATATGTCCTTTAGTACTCCCTCCATTTACTTATACAAGGCCACCATAAAAAAATACATGTCAGTCTACCTTGGTTAGAGAGAAAATTTTACTACTCCCTCCATTTACTCATCGTCCCTACTACCTTGGTTAGAGAGTTTTCTCTTGACACTGCTTGCATCGGGTGATCTAACGCACCTCGAAATCCAACATGTGATGGTACTACTACTAGTAGTAGAATTGAGACTTATCAAACGGAAAACCGAATGTTTTTTAGATGAGCCCTATAAACCCTAGTGGGAACGTACTCCGTAAAATCAGATTTTCCCAAAACTAAGTCGCTCAACCTTTATCTGCTTGTTTCCCTTCCTTCCTCCTTGCCTCGAACAGACTATGCCAAACTCCCCTGCCTGCCGCGCGGGAAAAGACCCGCCCTCGCCTTTTTGTAGTCCGGGTTTGTATCGATGGATCGCGCGAAGCAGCAAAAACCCAAGCCATGTCTTGTACTCCTCCATCAACGCGCGCTTTCATGAATTGTGTACTTTATGTCACCGACATGTGGGACATATAGCAACCGGGTCGACGTGTCAAGCACCAAATAACAGTGCAAAACAGCATGGGGGATGCACCCCAGTCGTACCGCCCCAGTAGTAGTAGTAATGAGCAATGAGACATCAAATCACAATGCCGCACCTTCCCATACGGACGAAGCAACCATTATTTCGCACTTCGGTTCGCCATCATCTCAAACCACGTAGTATTGCTTCTGCCTCAAGAGGGACACGCGCATTGCCTTGGTACATCATGACACATAGGACCGCATGACATGCCATGCTCCCCCACCGATCGCTCGATAAAATCACCTCATTTTTAGTACTATACTTCCTATGTATCGGTTTACATGGCATGTACGTCGTTCTAGGTTGAGAATTTAACTGGCTATATATGTGATGAACAGTATATGTTTAAAAACTACATCCGCTTAATAATCCAATGATATACTTTTTGTGACATAGTAACTCAGATTTAGTTAGTTAAATGGATGACCTAGAACTACGTGCACGCCCTATAAACCGAGACGTCTAAAAAACGAGATGGAGAGGGTAGTTCAGTACGTATCTTTTTAGATCAATATAGTCGGGATTCACCAAGGAGCAAAACCAAGTTGTAGGCTGCACCTGTCGTGTTGGCGTAGCGAGTCAAGCAGGGTGAGTCCGCACACAAAATGGCGACACACTTAACAGGACCCCTTTGGCCGACATGTGGCTCATCCACCGTCTTGTTCCACGTGTGATGCACCAAATTACTGTTCGGAGCAGCGGTTGGAATTGGAGGCACCCCGGTCGTAGCGCTGCAGTAGTAGAAAATGAGCAATGAGGGGTCAAATCACAAAGCCCCACCTTTCCCGGATTAAGCTGGACGGACGAAGCAACCATCATTTCACTCTAGGGCGCAAGAGCATAAAGAAAAGAAAAAACCAATGATGCGTGCGGCAGCTACCTAGGGCACCCTAGGGTAGGGGTCTCTACTATAGATCATTTTTTTAAAGTGCCTCCACTACAAATCGGCTTCTCCCTCGTCCTCTTGAAGAAAACCGATGATGCGTGCGGCGGTAGGGTTTGTAGGAGTACTACTAGGGCGTGCGGGGCCACGTCGTAGTAAACGGGAGAGGGGTTGAGTTGAAGTCGACGCCTTAAGTATGTGTGGGCCGCTTGGTTTTAGGGAAACGAGGTAGCATTTTGGGTTCGGGGACCATTGGAGATATAGTACATACAAAAAATTGTGGATGTAGGTTCGACCGAAAGGCAATGATGCATGGGCCCTGCATTTTGATATACCTGGGGCCGCGTGAAATTTGCTACTCTACTCGAAACTACTAAGGTACACATGCATTGAACGCATGAGATTTCGAAACCAAATTATGAATAAATACACACTATAGCATGTAAAGCTTTGAGTCATATATGCATGATGTAGATGTTCGTTTAGTTCTTATAGTTCATCTCATTAAAAATCAATTAGTTTTACAAAAATGTTAAGATTCATGGGGTTGTGCATTGTAAAGCATAAAGTAAAAAACAAATGATGGTAATTCATTTAGAAAAAACAATTATGATACGGAAGATTCTAGAACAAAGGAGAAGTGCTTGTGTTTTGAGGTTTGTGCATTATGCTTAAGTTCAACCATGGAGTCTTCTAAATTGTACATGTGGCAGATCTGGTGGAATGTTGATGATATCCAACGGCCAGTAGTGCTCGGATTTTCCATCTCTGCACTGTCGGATTAGCTTCTTCCAGCGACCATCTTTCAAGTTATTCGCACACTATATATATAGTTCTTGTGCCATAGTTGCATGTCTTGGAAAAAAGCTAGTAGTGGGTTGTACTAGCTATTTAGGAATAGAAGATGTATAAATGGAAGTTTTAGGGAAAGAGATGATATGGAGTATCTCAATTCCTATGAGTAGGGATTGGAAAAGAGATGTCATTTGGTTGACATCATAGGAACTTTTCTATTGAATCTAGAGATGACATGCATCTCAATTCCTATGAGGGGGATTAGAAAAGAGATGTAATTTGGTTCATACATAGGAACTTTTCTATTGAATATACGCTAATGTTTATTTTCCTTTGAAATTATGGGAGTATAGGAATCCATTCATATGAACCAAGTGGCTTTAAAGCTATAGAAATGATATCATGTTTATTTCCTTTGAGATGTGGAGTATATGAATCTATTCCTATGAACCAATTGGCTCTAAAGGAAAAAATCCTATAAAAAAAATCCTATAGAGTTCCTATGATATTCCTCCACACCAAAGGATGGTTGAAATTGTTGCAGGTGATACGATGGTCTTTCTTTGTAGACTCCTCCCCCATCTTTACAGTTACCTCTCGAAGATCAATGAAATGATATATACAGGGTATTCTACATGTGCAATTTGGTACACGAAAACTCGGTAAAAGTTTGCGATGTTTGAATTTTCAATAAAGCTATATGCACAACATTTTGGAACAGAGGGAGCATACGGCAGTTGCTTACACTCACGTGGAAGATTTGTGTGTAGGAGGAGTGGCTGTTCTGTTAAATGACATGGCAAAACTGACACTGTGAGATGCCGATCTAATGGTTCTTACGGCGTTCGTCAGGAAAAGGCTTGTGGCGAACGTTTGTCGGATAATGATTTACGAACACATGCATTGCATTGATACGTGCCCCCCTCTCTCTCATGCACACGCACCCTCCCGAGTCCTCTCGCACCCACCGTCTATCAGCAGGTAGACGTCACACACATATGTGTTCTTCACACCCTACCCTCATAACTTCTAAAAAACAAAAGACGCCGCGCACATTTTATTTTAGCTCACACGTCACACACTTATACTATTACTCTTGTGGCGAACGTTCTTTGGGCATAGTATATTGTACTCTCACGAAGAGAAGAGGTGCACGCATGCACTAGTTCTCTCACACCCACTCGCGGGTACACGTAGGAGCGCATTTTTTTGAAGCTGATACAACAAAATCACTCCACTATATATATAAGCAGGAGCCTTATCGCTTGCTTTACTAGGTTTCCTCTCGTTCACTCTCTCATGCTCTCCAGATCTAAGCAAGACATAGGTGGCCACACTCTCTCTCATCTCACGGCTGGTCACAAATCCGACCGGACAACCTCGACCGGGGCAGGGGTGTAGGTGCATCATTCACGCTGTCGTCGGCGATGAGGGAGGAGACCAACGGCTGCCCGCGCGTCCCGATCGGGGGCCGTGACGTTCTCTCCGAGAGAGCGCAGGCTCTAGAGGGCCTTCGACCCCTTCTTCCTCCCTGCGGTATTGTGGCCAAGATGCGCCCTCCCGATGCCATCTTTGCCACATGCCGACGACCCTCAGGTATATATTCCTTTGAAACTTGCCTTGCTATACTGCCCCAGCTCCCCACTTGGTTTCGTGTGGATCTTTTTCTCTTCTGTCCGCTGTTCCAAAGCCACCTAGACTTTTACTATTATTAGAGGTAAAGCTAGTTCATACAGTCCACTCTAAGAGTTGGTTCAAATAGGGAAGAAAGTGGGAAAGCTGTAGCATGAATCTAGGACTTGGTTCTAAGAGCAAACAGGGGAAAGTAGTAGATACTGGCTACCCAACCGGTCTCTTGGTTGAAAAGATGAAGAAAGCATGGTGAATGGCGAAGGGTGGGAGGAAGTGGATCTATCTCTTGGTTGAAAAAGGAAAGAAAGTGACGGGTGTTGGGGGACAACGTAAATGAGAATGAGCGGGTCTAGATTTCATGTGCTCACATAGGAAAATGTCGTCGAGGAGATAAGAAATGGGACAAATGTAGACATGCTACCTGATTGTTTGCCGCTCTCGGCAACCACATATGCCTCGCCACTTTATGCCTATACTGTCCCTCCGCCAATATCACTACCGTTAATGTAAAATCACATGAAGCATTAAGCAATGCCACCTAATGTCACTATAAGTAATGGTCTAGTGCCGTCGATAAATTGAAGCAATGCCACCACCATTTTATGAAGTGCTTCCGTCTTGCTTTATTTCCCATGAATTGTGTTTTTGCAGTTACACTTAAATCTCACACCGCTAACATTGCTTCATCCCAGTGGAACTGCACAAATTTGATTGCACATTTACTGACCATGTGCTACTCTCATGATAGTAATACTAATGCTATTGTTCTTGTGGGGACCCCGACTCATAAGTCGTGATCACCGAATGCACGTGTACAGTGATCACAGAGATCAATACTCACTAAACACACATAAGCTGAATAACAAGAGTCTTACATCCATACATACCGTATTACACAAATTGTGACCATTATGGTCAAGTCTTGAATATATCATTGCAGCGGAAATCTTCAATAACAACTTGGACCCATGCCATCTGCCTTAACCCTACAGGCATTCTGACTGGGAAGCGTCCTAGCTCGCAAGTTCGTCACCAAGAGATCTTCATCAAATCCTATTCTCTCCTGCCTGGCCAATAAAATAACCAGTGGCAAGCCAATGAGTACTTTGAATGTACTCGCAAGCAACCCAAGTGTGATGACAGAATAATTATGCATGGCTCTACTCCTAAATTGGTAGTTTTGCGGAAAGCTAGTTTTTCTTATGCAAGTATGATCAGCATATAGCAAGGGCATGCATGTGTTTGCAACAAGTATTAGGAAGTTACAGACATCAACATCGTGAAAGAGTCATGAACAACTCTTGATCATGCTCATCGTGACTTTCTCACAATCACATCAACATATTTACCAAACCGTGTTGTTTTCCAGAAACTTATGGACATAGTCTAAGTAGCACCACACAACTGTCCTTGACCACGGACACGGCTATTCGAATAGTTTTACACTCTGCAGAGGTTGCACACTTTACCCACAAGATCCGAGGAACTTCCGTGTCATTCACGACCCGCGGTACCTCAAGTACCCGGGGTAAGCACCCGATCACTATCTTTCCCTAGATGACACTAACACAGAGTCCACTCGATTGATAACAGCCCCGTGCCAAACATTTCACATCTTAAAATTTGTGGAGCCTTGCTCCCATATTCATCACATACCACTGACATGAGGTACCAATGGTGTGTTCGGTGCCCTGTGAAAACAGTCATGGCCGCCTAGCCAAGCACGACCCCGTCCCGTGAGTGACCTCATGTCACCCCCGTCACTAGTAATGCGGACACCATGCTAGTATCGACCTAGGTAATCAATAATGCCCTTTCCCATGTAAGGGTAGAGTGGTTGCGCATGTTTGGTTGGGATGGTAGTCACTCATAAATCTAATCCATCTCTGTAAACAACACTATCATCAAGCCTCGGTACACTACTTCTTCACCAAGTAGTGCCCTGGTTCCTCATTGTCTCCCAGGGGCATTAGTGGCACCCACTAGGTCATTTGCAAGTATGTCAAACCACACTTGTTTCTCTCAATGCATAACCCTGACCCATTTTTGCATAGCCCACTACTATAGCATATATCTATCTACTCCCACCGGCATAACCCTCATAAGAAGGTAGGGTCATGCACAATGCAAGTATCAACGAGGAAGTGCAGTGGCAAACCATCAAAGTGGTTCCACCTCATCATGATTCCGTAGCAACAACATTATGGTACTATATGACATGCATAAAAAGGTTTCTCAAACATGGTCAAAGGGCTGCTTGCCTTGTCCTTCCGAGTCTTCAAACCTTCTGGTCCATCTCCGAGTACTCCGTTTATTTCGTCAACTAACGATGGAAACAATCATAATAAGCAACACAACAAAGCAAAAATAAAAGTGCTCCAAAAATAGGAGTTGGACTTTTCTAGGATACCTCTGGTCATATGAGAAATGACCAAGGTGTTTTCATAGGTATTGGATCAATGGATAGTTTGGAACATTTCAATATGATGGAATCAAGGGGTTTATGGATTTGAAAGAAATGTACAGAAATATATTTTAGAAAAAATGAGCAAAGGCACCCATTTAACAAATCATGATTTTAGAAGCATCTAGGAGTTGGTTTCACTGGATTTGGAGTTCAAATGAATTTCCTAGGATTTTGCAAAGTTGACAAATATGAAGAAATGGCTGATTATTGTGTGGGGTACAGAAAGTATTAGGAAAAATGTTCCAAAACTAAGTTTTGATATTACAAGCATCTAGGAATTTGAACCATTGCATTTGGATCAACTTTGAGCTCTCTGTGATTTTCTAAAGTCTATCACAGAAATAGAAAAATGGCATTTGATAAATATAAGTGAAGAAAAAGTCTCTGGAAAAATGTGCATGTTGCACCATGTGATAGAGCATGATTTTAGAATCTACCAGAAATTTGAATCACCAAATTTGGAGTTTATTTGAATTATTTAAGGATTTTTGAAGTTGACTGGAAAAGAAAAAGGAAAGGGAAAGGAGGGGGGTTATACCTATACTGCGTTTTGGGTGCAGTATAGCGCCGCGGCGCCCTGGGCCGGCCAAGCAGCACGGCCATACGCAGAGGGCCAGGCGACGTTGAAGGCGCCTTTGGGCCAGGCATCTTCACCACAGCGACGCGGCTTCCACGGATGCCGTCTCCACTTATGCGCGGGCCCAGCCTCTGGGTCGCTTACAAGCGGGCCCCGCCTGGCAGGCTCGTCTTCCTCCTCCCGCTCGAACAGAGGCGAGGCAGGGGAGGCAGGGCCGAGCGCTCGCCGGTGTTGCCCCGTCGACTCGGGCCGTCTCCGACAACGCCCCGGCCATCGGAATGACCAGCGCGGAGAGGCGGATCCAGCCATGGGTAACACGCCTGCCGGGGAGGACCAGGTTGAGGAGAGCGTCGCCCGCGGCGGGTGTGGCTGATGGCAAAGGCTGGCACAGCGCACAGGCCACCGAGGGGAGTAACAGGAGAACGGGGAAGCTCCGTGGTGGCCATGGTGTTCGCCCAGTGGAGAAAGGACGGGAGAAGGAGGCCTCATTCGCGGGGATTCGAGAGGAGGCCGGCGGCTCGGCTTCAGCCATGGAGGGGCAAGGAGGGCACGGGAAGGGCGGTAGGCAGGTCGGGGAGGTACACTGGAGGGAGAGGGGGCAAATGGAGCCGCGAGGAGGGTCTGGGGTGGCCTTTAAATAGGTGGGCGACGGTCCACCGAGGACTCGCGCGCCGGCGAGCTAGTTCCCGTCGCTGCAAGCCACGAGGGCGCCCGTGGGTGTGTCCGGGGTGTTTGTGGGGTTGGTCTAGGTCGAGGGGAAGGGAGACAAGGAGCGGGGGAGCGTCAGGGTAGCGCGCGTGCGAGGTTGCCCGTTGGAGTGCTCGGGCGGCCAGCGCGCGTGCGAGAGGAGGCAGGAGGAGGAAGAAAGAGAAGGGGGCGACCAGCCAGGCGTGTCCCGGACGTCAAGGTGGTCCTGTTGGCGTGCGGGGAACAGCCAGGGCGGTCGGGGCATCGGGATGGGGGCGGCTACAGTGCGCCAGAGCACTGTAGCGCGCTCCAGAGTGCCGTTTTGGCATGCCAGGGCATGCCATTGGCAGTTGGGCGTGCCCAAGCTTGTCTACTGGCTTTAGGGAGGTGTAAAGAATGGGGAAGATGCATTGGATGCTCTAGGAATCCTCTGGAGGGAAGGAGGGGTTGAGAGAGAGGGTAAATGGTGATGTCCAGAGGGGTAAAGTGAGGTTTTACCCCCCCCCCCTCAATCATTAATCTGATGAGGGGAAGGAGTTCCTGGAGGTAGAGAGTGACCAGGAGCAGCTGTGGTAAAAACTTGAGGCAAGGGGGAGTGGTGCAAGTGGATCAAAAGGTGATTTTAGCAAAGTGCCAGAAGGTATTTGATGATGTTTTGGGCAAGCAAATGGAGTCCAAATGACATGAGACTTAACAGGATGAAATGGCACATACATTTAGGCCCTTCCACCAAATTTGAGCTAATTTGGGCAAAGTTGCCAATGCAACTTTTGTAAACCCTAGAAATCAATAGAAATGGATTTTCCAAGATTAGGTCAAGCAAATCATCCCTCCTTGATGCACCACTTGGTGTAGTGTCATCATTTGGATTTGTAAGCATGTCCACAAAATTTGAGGCCCCAAGTAAAAAGTTGGCAATGTAGAGTTGTTCAAATTTGGATCTGGTCAGAAAGGGTTTTGGGGCATTTAGATCAAGTTATGCTTCTCCAAAACTTGTGCCATTTGGCATAGATACATATTTACATCTTTTGAGCATGTGGACCAAGTTTGGGACCATTTGGACAAGTTTGGCAATGTAAAGTTGCTCAAACTTCAAAATGGACAGAAATGGTTTTGAGGGGATTAGATGATGTTTCCTTGATCTTCAAGGCATGAGGCTTTGTAATATCATCAAATATATCATATTTGACATGATAGAATTTCCCTGGAACTTTTGGAGAATATTTCCTTTGTAAATATTTCAACAGCTTGAAATATCCAGAAAGGGTTAATGAAGGATTTGTCCAATATTTTGAACATGACCATGTGTTGAAACTCTTATATATGGACAATATATGTCCTATGAGTTACCCTGAATTTTGGCTAATATTTTTGAAATAGTTAAATAATTTTTACCTATTAAATACAATTTCTGGCCCAAAGAAAAATCATTTAAATAAAATACAGAAATAACTTTTAAAAATATAATTTTGTGGTTTATGGGAGTACTATACCTAATAGGATTCAAAGATACTTTTTGAAAGATTTTTCACACCCTAAATAAGGTACTTGCATTACAAACCTCGATTCAGGGGGTTTTGGAAAAACTAATTTTAGAAAATACTATTTGGCCAAAATATTTTATAAGAAAATACTATACTGGTCTATACACATGGCATGATCATTGGGAAAAGGTTTGGATCAAGGAGATGAAGTATAAGAGTTGGAGGATTTATTTGATTTTTAGAGCACTAGCAAACAGCAGACAAAAATCAAATCAAGCAATGTCCAAAACACTCAAAAGTTTTTTGTGAAACCAAATTTTTAGCATGATTATTAGCTTAAGTGTTGTGGCATGAAAATCAGGGTGTGACAGTTCTGCATGTTAATCTAGTGGCAGTGTTGATGTGATGTGATGCTACTCACTTAAAGACACTTTCATACGGTCAATCTAGTGCCAATTATAACACAATAGATGTTGTTGTTAATCATACGCCACTGCAAATATCTGTCACTATTTAAATAACTGTATTTCGTAGTTACTAGGTAGAATGACCAACGCAATATAAAAGAAGTTGATTCGTACTTTTTACTTCCTGATTGCAGTGTAGGGACGAGCAAAAACAACTGCATCCTAGTTCGGAATGCACTTTCTACCAGTTCATCCATGGATCGAGGACTAGCTGGCACGGCTGCACGATGGTTTTTGGGACAGGTGCGCGGACAAGAGGCATTATGGTCTGCTTATTTCTACAAATAGCGATGCTTAAATTTAGTGGAATGCACAAGAATTTCAGCTGGTCAGTACACTACATGGTTCAGTTCAGCATTCCAGCTGAGAACACAATTATAATTGGTTATTCTGGAATGAGAGAACTTAACACTCGATGGTGGCAACAATAAACAACCAGAGTGAACTCCAGGAAATTTAAGCCTGCCGGGAGGCCCTTTGCTCAAAGAAGCGTTGCTTGTTTTTTCCTGATTTGTAAACCTTCTCACAACTTTGTCTTTTGTTGTGAACTAGTATATGTTTGTTATGTTCTATGAATCATTGAGATGTATAAAATTGCTTAACTTATGCTTTTCAAGTTTTTTATGAAGCCGAGTTTAATGTGAGTGTTCCACATGAACGCTGGACTAGCGCGTGAACGTTTGGAATTTACATTGTGACCTCAGTTAACTGCATGAACCACTGTAAAAAGATACATAGTTGCTTATATGTCAGATAGCAGATTGTTGATTGTTAGATGGTCGATAGCCTAGTGTTGAAGCGAGCTGAGCCAATGTGCCGTGTTTTGCACAACTGCTTACAAGTGGGGTAGCACCAACAGTGTTTACAAGTACTTATGTATACGTCGGCGCACAGTTCTCAAACAAGTACTCTATTTCATCAAAACACACACTGCTCGTATGATAAAACTAGTGAGGACGCATCTGTTTCGGCAAGTATTACGATGATTCACGGGCACACAAAAGTAGCAGCAGTTCCCATAGACGGATTCAAATAGAGTACTAGCCCAGAGGGCTCGATAACAGGCAAGGATCGAATAATTAGACAGAATCCAAACTACTATTAAACACTAGCTGGGGCAAGTATTTCATGCCTCGATCTAATTTCGGCTGGACATAAGACGGACCTTGCCACGAACATCATCGAGGACGTTCGGCGGCAGATCAATCATGTGAACCTTCATGAAGACAACCTTCTGGCCTTGCCACTCATAAACTTGTTTGTGGAGGCATGCCACGTCATTTTCCTGCGTAAGCTTGACAAGAATAGTATGCCTCACAAACTAAGGAGTAGCTTTGAAATTCTTGTGCTTCAATACACCCTAGACAACACGCCTGACAACAGTGAGGCTGGAATACAACTGTCACACCCTGCATTTTGTAACATGTTATTTGTAACTTTGAGGCATGAAAATTTGGACCAGCAAAAATTTTTAGCATCATTTGACCTTTATTTGGAATTGAGTTTTCTTCATTTGCTTTTTCATGTGCTCATTAAAGTCAACTATGACCTCTTGTAGATTTCATCTCCATACCCAAACTTCTGCCCAATGATCATGCCAAGTGTTATAAGACAATATAGTAATTTCTTACAAAATTAATTTGGCCAAAAAGTATTTTATAAAATTAGTTTTCCAAAAAACCCTGAATTGAGGTTTGCACTGCAAGTACTTGATTTAGGGTGTGAAAATTATTTCAAAAGGTTTATTTGGGACCTAGTAGTTATAAGACTCCCAGAAACCACAAAGGTATAATTTTAAAAGTTATTTTCCTCTTTTATTTAAAAGCTTTTTCTTAAGGCCAGAAATGGTCTTTAATAGGGGAAAATTATTTAACTGTTTCAAAAATATTTGCCAAAATTCAGAGAGACTCATAGGACATATATTGTCCATATATAAGAGTTTCAACACTTGGTCATGTTCAAAATAATGGGCTAAACCCTCTAAAACCCTTTTTGGATATTTCAAGCTTTTGAAATATTTACAAAGGAATTTTTCTCCAAAAATTCCAGGGAAATTCTATCATGTCATTTATGACATATTTGATGATCTTGCCAAGTCCCATGCCTTGGGAAGCAAGAAAACCTCCTCAAACCCCTTCATAACCATTCTGTCCATATTTGAAGTTTGAGCAACTTTACATTGCCAAACTTGTCCAAATGCTCTCAAACATGGTGCACATGCAAGAATGGCCTAATAAGGCACCTAGACCAAATGGCACAAGAGTTTGAATAGAGCAACTTGATCAGATCACCTCAAAACCCTTTTTGTTCAAATGCAAATTTGAACAACTTTACATTACCAACTTTTTATCTGGAGCTTCAAACTTTGTGGGCATGATCAATACCCCAAATGATGATGCTACACCAAGTGGTGCATCAAGGGGAGATGATTAGCTTGACTCAACCAAGATGAAACTGTTTCTGTTGATTTCTAGGGTTCACCAAAGTTACATTGGCTAGTTTCTTCAAATGAGCCCAAATTTGGTGAAGCACCCTATTTTCTCATGTCTTTCAACCCTGTCAAGTGCCATGTCAAGTGGACTTCATTTACTTGATCAAACACAGATCAAACACCTTATGCAGAAATTCTAAAACCTCCAACTTGACCACTTTCACTTTTCTCCATGGCCTCAACTTCTTACCACAGGCTCATTGGGTTACCAGCTACCTCCAGTAACTCCCCCAGCACCTCAGCTCCATGATTGAGGGGTGAAACCTCTATTTTACCTTACTGTACAGTAGGTTTCCACCATTTCACCAGCCCTCTCCCTCTCTCTCTGCATCCCCAGGGCATCCAAGGCCTCACGCCCTTTCTTTACTTCTCCTACAACGCACTAGACACTGTTGGGCACGCTGGAACGGACCAAACCGGCGAGAGCACGCTAATGCCAGCAATACGCATGCTCTGGAGCGCGCGAATAGTGCCCTCCGCACGCTGGCTCGGGCCAATCAGCCTCCCCCGACAACCTCGAGCCTCCCCCTCGCGCCAGTCGAGGCGCCTCGACGTCCGCAACCTCCCCGGCGCTGTCCCCCCTCCTCCTGCGCCCTCCAGTGAACGACGTCGCACGCGCACCGGCCGCCCGCTTCGGCCATTCCTCTGCCTCACACACGCGCCCTCCTCTGACGCTCCCCCGCTCCTCCTCTCGCCTCAGCTGGGCGTAGAGCTCGTCCAGGAACTCCCCAGACTCATCCCCGTCGCCTCCCGTGCGCTGTAGCGTCGAGCCGGAGCTCGCCGGCGCACTGGACCACGGGTCCTCGTCGAGCCCCTATATATAGGCCCTCCCGAGCCATTTCAACAGCACCAGCAGCACCTCCTCCTCCCCAGCATCACTCCTGCACCCTCAGTTCGACCCCGGGACGCCCCAGTGCTCGGGATCGACCGGAGCTCCGCCGCGTCGGGCCGCCGGCGATCTCGAGGTACGGGCCTCCCCTGCCTCTCCTTCCACTCGTTTCGGAACCGCCGCACCTCACTAACTCTTTCCCCCTCGTTTCCCCTCTCTGTGGCAGTCGGAAACGACCTCGATCACCGCCCTCCGACGAGCTTCCGCCGTCCCACCTCGCCGCTGGTGAACCAGGACCCCCCGCCGTGCCGCACCACCACCACTGCAACCGCAACTCGACGCTGAGCTCAACCCTACCCTCCGTTGCCGTCGCCGTGGCCGGAATCGTCGCCGGTGAGCTCGCCGCCGCTGTGGCCGAGGGGTTAGAGATGACAGGCGGGCCCCACCTGTCATCCCCCCACCTCTCTCCCCCTCCTCTGTGCCACTGGCCCACGGGCCCCGCCCGTCAGGTTTGAAAACCTGACGTGCGCGCGCGCTGGCTCCGTGCGGCTGGGCCAGTCCGCCTGGGCCGTGCACTATGGCCTCTTCTGGCCCAGTGCACAGGACCCTTTTTCCTTTTTTCTTTTCTGTTAATGTTTTAAACATTTCTACAGAAAAGAATATTGATCCAAATTAAATATTTCCAACTCCTAAAATCTTGTAATATTCCAACCTATTTAATGGTACTACTTTCACTCAAATCCATGAAACTTTTCTGTACTGTTCAAATTTAAATTCAAATTTGAGCAGTATAACTCCTGTTCAAAAATCAATATGTCCTATTCTGTAACTCCAAAACTCCAACTAAGATTTTTTTCCCATCTTAGAAATCCCTCTAGTATTTTACAAAAATGAGTTGACATTTTTCTGAGCACTTTGATTTTTCTGTTTTATTTGTATTCTTATTTTCCCGTGGATATTATGCGACGTATAGATCCCGTATTTGATGAAGTTGCTGTGGAAGAAGAAGGAGAAGGACTTGAAGACTTTGAAGACCTAGACAATCCAGGCAAGCAGCCCTTTGACCATGATACACTTGTTCTTCGGAACCCGTTTTTTTCCGATGCATGATGATTAGGGTTACGATGGTAACCTAGATGAACCACCACATGATGCATGCTTTATTGTTGATCTTTCTAAAGCTAGATAACATGCAATAGGTGGTCATGATGCTTATATGATGCATGACATGATCTTGATCTTGCTATGTGCTAGATGACTTGCATATGGTTAGTAGTTGTGGGAAGTGATGCATGTGTGACATGAACCTTCATGGTTGGAGTCTTTGCATAAAACCCCGTCGGGTGCCACTTATGCCCAAGGGAGATGATGATGTGAGTTGGGTGACCACTTGATGACGAAGTGGTGTGCCAAGGCAAGTGTGTGTGTTTTTCAAACGGATTGGTTGAAGTTGCGACCGTTATTCCAACCATACATGTGCAACCACACTACCCCTTATGGGACGGGGCTTTATTGATTACTTAGGTCGATACTAGCATGGTGCCCGCATTACTAGTGACTGGAAGACTTGAGGTCTTTCCCGGGACGGGGTCGTGCTTGGATAGACGACCATGACTGTTTTCACAGGGCACCGGACACACCGTTGGTCCCTTCGGGTACGCGTGAACATTGAAATTAGGGCAAGTCCCGTGATCTATTGTTTGTACCCGAGGGCCGTGTGCCAACGAGTGGACTCTATGTTAGTGTCGTCTAAGGAAAGATAATGACTGGGTGCTTACCCCGGGTACTTGAGGTACCGCGGGTCGTGGATGACACGGAAGTTCCCCGGATCTTGTGGGTAAAGTGTACAACCTCTTCAGAGTGTCAAACTATTCGAATAGCCGTGTCCACGGTCATGGACAGTTGGGTAACCGCTCTTGGGCTACATCCAATGTTTGTGAAACCATGCGTGTGTATGTGAGTCAAGGTGGTGACTTGACTCAATAAGATGAATCATATTCATGTTGAAGTCGGTAACCTGTCTTCAAGGTTATGCGAGGTTATTGATGCATAAACTTGATGATAGCATATTGTTCTAGCTTCCTGCTAGATTGTTCATTATTGTTCTATTGCATTGTTACCACATCATGGGTTGCTTGCGAGTACATTCAAAGTACTCATTGGCTTGCCACTGGTTATTTAATTGGCCAGGCATGGAAGAACAGGATTATGAGGAAGAGTTCTTTGGAGACGATCATGCGAACTAGGACGCTATCCCAGTCAGAATGCCTGTAGGGTTAAGGCAGATGGCAATGGGTTCTACCCGTTTACCGAAGACTTCCGCTACTTGAGTTATTTGCTATTCAGCCCGTGAGGCTCTATCTATGTAAGACTTGGCCATAATGGCCTTAATTCGTGTAAGACTATTTGTATGGATGTAAGACTCTTGTTATTTCAGCTTCTGTGTGTTCAGTGAGCATTGATCTCTGGGATCACTGTACACGTGCATTCGGTGATCTCGACTTCCAAGTCGGGGTCCCCACAGAGCTGGTATAAGAGCCATCCTGACTGTAGGAAGCCTTAGTTAGCATGGGCGTTAGTTAGTTGAGACCCCTTTACAAAACCTTCTGAACCTCTCTTCTTTTCTAAACCTGAGATTTCATCAGCTTATTAACCCCTCCTATTCCACCTTTGTAGATGGCCGCTGTACCCGAAGAGCACCTGACCACTGAGTTTCCCCTACTTCTCGAGGATAGCCTCCAGGAGTGTCAGTTCCACCGAGCACCCATCCTCACCTACCTTGAGCATTGGGTGAGCGATACTGAGGTGGAGTACCATGTGGAAGGGATCGTGAAGGTAAACGATCCTCCCACAAGTTGGTTCTTCGAGGGACCCCAGATGGCGACACTACCACTCGCTGCCGAGGCTGCTACACTCAAGGCATTAACCCCTCTCCGCGAGCTTCTTCCGGAGATGGCAGCCAAGATGGCAACTCGCTTCTTACCTTACCGAAAGCAAGGTGATGAAGAAAGCAGCGCACTAGCACCTCCACTGAAGGAAGGACTCTCGCTTCGGTTCCAGACCTACTTTAGTCTTTGTGCCGACAGCTTGGCACAAGACTTGGCCTCGGAATCAATGAAGCTTCGAGAAGAACTTTACAAGACCAAGGCACTTCTTCGTCGAGCTCAAGAGAAGGCAAACAGGATCAAGAAGGAAGGGGCACCTTCTGGACAATCCGCTATCGCATATCGAGGCGGAAGGCCCTCCGAGGATGTATCTTCCAAGGGTGAAGAACCACCTCGGCGACGCCGGATGACAGCAAGGGAATATCGCAAGCTTTTCCCTGCACCACCGTCGAAGCACCGTCGTATCCAACTCCTCCACTCCCCCACTCCCTCCAGCGACAAGGGAGCCCAGACAGATGAAGACAAGGAGGAAGACCCAGAAGAACCGGAATACGCGACCGAGCATTCCGCCGCTTAGGCATTATTCGCTACTCGGATATGCCAGTTGTAACCCCTATGGTAGGATAGGTCGTGTAATCCCTGTGCGCAGTCGAGTCCTTGTATGGTTCATATGAAACCATCTAGCGTTTGCTTTTGTTGTGTCTGGATGTATGTCGTATTCTTCCTTCGGGAAGGTGTAAACGACTACATCACCCATTTGGATTTTAATGGATGTGTTTTGGCCTCTCGGCCCTTGCATGATTTGATTTAGTGTCACACCCACCCCCTTACTAGGCACCCATCTATCTTGCTTTCCCTCTTTCGAGTCATGAGACCTTTTACCACTCCAACAGGATGCCTGTTGTAACTCGTACTGGTACCTCTACCCAGCAGCCAGAAGCCGGAGCATCCTCTCAGCCAGAGGCGGACCACGACCAAACCAACGACTAGGCTCCACCACCACCTCCTCCAAGCATGGACATGGCTCAGCTTCTCCAAGCTTTCCGAGAGGAACGCCAAGCCAACACTGTAGCTCTCAACCTGATTGCTCAAGCTGTCGCCAACAACCGCCAGCCGGCGGGGAATGGCAATGGACGTTCCACGTTGGCAGAGTTCAAGAAGCATGCACCGCCAACCTTCATCGAGACTGCTGAACCCCTGGATGCAGATGACTGGGTCCGTTCCATTGAGGTAATTCTGGAACTAGTCGGATGCACCGAAGACCGCGAGAAGGTGGCTTATGCAGCCCACTGCCTCGGGGGAACTGCTAGAGCTTGGTGGGATGGATTCAAGGTCATGCATGTTGAACAAGACATCACTTGGGTGAACTTCAAGGCAGAATTCCGCAAGGCCCACATTCCTTCCGGAATCATGGCTATCAAAAAGCGCGAGTTCCGAGCCCTGAAGCAAGGAAGTGGCACTGTCAAGGAGTACATGCAGAAGTTCAGCATTCTGTCAAGGTATGCCCCTGAGGATGTCAGCACTGATGCTGCCAAAAGGGAGCGCTTCATGGAAGGCCTTAATCAGACTCTGCAATACTCGCTTGTCGTGTGCGACTGCCCGTCTTTCCCTAGCCTAGTGAACAAGGCACTTATGCTTGAAGACAAGCGGCGTGCTTTGGAAGATACTCGCAAGTGCAAGTTGGTCAGTAAGGGAAGTTCCAGCAACCAGAAGCCTCGTCCGTGGCAGTCAGCCCCGGCCAAGCCAACCTATCAGCAGCCAAGAGCTCCTGCACCTCGTGCCAATCCTCAGCCTCAGCAGTATGCCAACCCCAGGACAGCCTTCAACCCCAATACCAATGGTGGCAACAAGATCAACACTCCAAACCAAGTCACTTGCTTTGGATGTGGTCAGCCCGGACACATCTCCAGAGTGTGCCCCAACAAGAAGCCTGATGCCCCGCGCCCCAATGCGCAGAACCAGTGCCAAGGCCATGGGATGCCACCAAGGAACCCAGCTCCTCGCAATCCACCGAACTATGGGAAGGGGCGTGTGAATCACGTCACTGCTGAAGAAGCCCAGGAAGACCCGGACGTCGTGCTGGGTACGTTCCTTGTCAACTCAGCACCTGCAACTGTCTTGTTTGATTCTGGAGCAACGCATTCATTTGTCACTCAAAGATTTGCATTAAAAAGTGGCATGACCCCTACACCCCTGAATAACCCTATGGTGGTACAAACCCCCGGAGCCGAGATGAGAGCCAAGATAGGCTGTAAAGGAGTCAGTATTACCATTAACGGTGTAGACTTCCTAGCAGACCTTATCATCCTGAGATCGCAAGGCTTGGATGTGATCTTAGGGATTGATTGGCTCAGTAAGCACCAAGGCTTGTTAGACTGTGCCAATCGGACAGTCACTGTGACCAATGACCAGGGAGTCGAAGTCAAGTTTGCCCCCAACTCCTCTTCCTCTCAAGACGCTAAAGTCAACTGTCTGTCTGAAGTTGGGCTAGATCAAGTACCGGTGGTATGTGAGTATCCTGATGTCTTTCCGGATGAACTACCGGGAATGCCCCCTGACCGTGACATTGAGTTCATCATCGAGCTCGTGCCCCGAGCAGGACCCATCTATAAGAAGCCTCATAGAATGGGGACGGAAGAATTAGCCGAGTTGAAGAAGCAGCTAGAAGAGCAGCTAAGGAAGCGATTTATCCGCCCGAGTGCCTCCCCTTGGGGATCTCCTGTTCTGTTTGTGGCAAAGAGGGACGGTACCATCCGCTTATGCATTGATTATCGTTCCCTCAATGAAGTTACAATCAAGAACAAGTACCCACTTCCCAAGATCGAAGATCTGTTTGATCAACTCAGCGGAGCCAAGCTATTCTCCAAGATCGACCTCAGATCTGGATATTACCAGCTGAAGATCAGACCCCAAGATATTCCGAAGACAGCATTCGTAACCAGATATGGCCTGTACGAGTGCACGGTCATGTCCTTTGGGTTAACCAATGCCCCAGCTTACTTCATGTATCTCATGAATAAAGTCTTCATGGAATATTTGGACAAGTTCGTTGTTGTCTTCATTGATGACATTCTTGTGTTCTCGAAGTCGGAGGAAGAGCATGAGCAACATCTGAGGATGGTCCTAGACAAGCTTCGTGAGCACCAACTGTATGCCAAATTCAGCAAGTGTGAGTTCTGGCTGCATAAAGTTGGATTCTTAGGTCATGTCTTGACCGAGGAAGGATTATCTGTTGATCCTGCAAAAATCGAAGCTGTGACCCAATGGCAATCTCCAACGACCGTCAAGGAAGTCAGAAGCTTCCTCGGATTGGCGGGCTATTACCGCAAGTTCGTAGAAGGATTCTCTAGCATTGCACGACCAATGACTCAGCTCCTCAAGAAGGACAAGAAGTTCGAGTGGACGCCAAAGTGCGAAGAGAGCTTCCAAGAGCTCAAGAAGAGATTGACCACCGCCCCAGTTCTGGCAACACCTGATATTCACAAGGAGTTCGTGATATATTGTGATGCCTCTCGAACCGGATTGGGAAGCGTTCTGATGCAAGAAGGTCGCGTCATAGCATACCTCTCCAGGCAGCTACGACCCCATGAGGAGAACTACGCTACTCACGATCTTGAGCTAGCGGCAGTAGTTCATGCCTTGAAGACATGGCGGCATTACCTCCTAGGGAAACGGTGTGAGATTTACACAGACCACAAAAGTCTGAAGTATATTTTCACCCAAAAGGAATTGAACATGAGGCAGCGGAGATGGTTGGAACTCATCAAAGATTATGACCTCAGTGTTCAGTATCACCCTGGGAAGGCTAACGTGGTGGCCGATGCCTTAAGCAGGAAGGCTTGCTCTTTGAATGCCGTTATTCAAGAAAGACAGCCAGCCTTGTTTAAGGAGATCGAACAATTCAGTTTGGAATTGGTCACCCCCGGATTTCTGGATCATTTGGAAGTCAGACCGACCCTGATGGACGACGTCAAGAAGGCTCAAGATGGACACGCAAGCATTGAAGGTATCAAGAAGAAGATGAAGCTGGGCAAGGCCCCAGGATTCTCCGAAGACGAGCACGGGATTGTTTGGTACAAAGGTCGTCTCTGCGTACCAAACAACACCGAGCTGAAGACGCTGATTCTGCAAGAAGCCCACAACACTCCATATTCCATCCACCCCGGAGGAACCAAGATGTACCAAGACTTGAAGGCACGATTCTGGTGGCACGGTATGAAGAGAGATATTGCAACCTATGTTGCAAAGTGTGATGTGTGCCAAAGGGTCAAGGCTGAATATCAGCGACCTGCTGGATTGCTTCAACCACTCAAGGTTCCTGAGTGGAAGTGGGATAAAGTCGGAATGGACTTCATCACTGGATTACCAAGGTCAAATAGAGGACATGACTCTATCTGGGTCATAGTCGATCATTCGACCAAGGTGGCTCATTTCATTCCTGTCAAGACTACCTACTCAGGCAACCAGCTGGCAACTCTCTATATCAACCGAATCGTAAGTCTTCACAGTGTTCCCAAGGAGATTGTGTCAGATCGAGGCACCTAGTTCACTTCAAGGTTCTGGAAGAGATTCCAAGAAGCCTTGGGAACCAAATTGTCTTTCAGCACAGCTTTCCACCCACAGACCGAAGGTCAAACTGAGCGAGTCAATCAGATTCTCGAAGACATGCTCCGAGCCTATGTCCTGGCGTATGGAGCCAAGTGGGAAGACTGTCTCCCTTTTGCCGAGTTCTCCTATAACAACAGTTACCAGTCAAGCCTTCAGATGGCACCATTTGAGGTGTTGTACGGACGCAGATGCCGCACACCCCTCAATTGGTCAGAGACTAGAGAAGGACTAGTCTTTGGACCGGATATTCTCCGCGCAGCAGAAGAGCAAGTCCAACTAGTCAGAGATCGATTAAAGGCAGTCAAGTCAAGGCAGAAGAGTTATGCTGACACTCGACGCCGAGACATGAGTTTCCATGTCGGAGATCATGTGTACCTGCGGGTGACTCCTCTGAAGGGAACCAAGCGTTTCCACGTCAAGGGGAAGCTCGCGCCAAGGTTCATTGGCCCTTTCAAGATCACCGACCGACGAGGAGAAGTGGCTTATCAGTTGGAACTACCACCTGAGCTATCCGATGTGCACAATGTGTTCCATGTGTCACAACTCCGGAAATGTCTCCAAGTTCCAGACAAGCCCAGTCTCTACAAGGATGTGGATCACCAAGCCATTGATCTGCAGCCTGATTTGACCTACCGCGAGAAGCCCATTCGTATTCTGGACGAAGCAGAACGACGTACGCGGAGCCGTACCATCAAGTACTTCAAGGTCCAGTGGGGCAACCTCACCGAAGCAGAAGCAACCTAGGAACAAGAAGACTATCTTAGACCCGAGTTTCCCGATCTCTTTTAAGCCCTAGTTTAGGAATCTCGGGGACGAGATTCTTGTAAGGGGGGTAGGTCTGTCACACCCTGCATTTTGTAACATGTTATTTGTAACTTTGAGGCATGAAAATTTGGACCAGCAAAATTTTTTAGCATCATTTGACCTTTATTTGGAATTGAGTTTTCTTCATTTGCTTTTTCATGTGATCATTAAAGTCAACTATGACCTCTTGTAGATTTCATCTCCATACCCAAACTTCTGCCCAATGATCATGCCAAGTGTTATAAGACAATATAGTAATTTCTTACAAAATTAATTTGGCCAAAAAGTATTTTATAAAATTAGTTTTCCAAAAACCCCTGAATTGAGGTTTGCACTGCAAGTACTTGATTTAGGGTGTGAAAATTATTTCAAAAGGTTTATTTGGGACCTAGTAGTTATAAGACTCCCAGAAACCACAAAGGTATAATTTTAAAAGTTATTTTCCTATTTTATTTAAAAGCTTTTTCTTAAGGCCAGAAATGGTCTTTAATAGGGGAAAATTATTTAACTGTTTCAAAAATATTTGCCAAAATTCAGAGAGACTCATAGGACATATATTGTCCATATATAAGAGTTTCAACACTTGGTCATGTTCAAAATAATGGGCTAAACCCTCTAAAACCCTTTCTGGATATTTCAAGCTTTTGAAATATTTACAAAGGAATTTTTCTCCAAAAATTCCAGGGAAATTCTATCATGTCATTTATGACATATTTGTTGATCTTGCCAAGTCCCATGCCTTGGGAAGCAAGAAAACCTCCTCAAACCCCTTCATAACCATTCTGTCCATATTTGAAGTTTGAGCAACTTTACATTGCCATACTTGTCCAAATGCTCTCAAACTTGGTGCACATGCTAGAATGGCCTAATAAGGCACCTAGACCAAATGGCACAAGAGTTTGAATAGAGCAACTTGATCAGATCACCTCAAAACCCTTTATGTTCAAATGCAAATTTGAACAACTTTACATTACCAACTTTTTATCTGGAGCTTCAAACTTTGTGGGCATGATCAATACCCCAAATGATGATGCTACACCAAGTGGTGCATCAAGGGGAGATGATTAGCTTGACTCAACCAAGATGAAACTGTTTCTGTTGATTTCTAGGGTTCACCAAAGTTACATTGGCTAGTTTCTTCAAATGAGCCCAAATTTGGTGAAGCACCCTATTTTCTCATGTCTTTCAACCCTGTCAAGTGCCATGTCAAGTGGACTTCATTTACTTGATCAAACACAGATCAAACAACTTCTGCAGAAATTCTAAAACCTCCAACTTGACCACTTTCACTTTTCTCCATGGCCTCAACTTCTTACCACAGGCTCATTGGGTTACCAGCTACCTCCAGTAACTCCCCCAGCACCTCAGCTCCATGATTGAGGGGTGAAACATCTGTTTTACCTTACTGTACAGTAGGTTTCCACCATTTCACCAGCCCTCTCCCTCTCTCTCTGCATCCCCAGGGCATCCAAGGCCTCAGGCCCTTTCTTTACTTCTCCTACAACGCACTAGACACTGTTGGGCACGCTGGAACGGACCAAACCGGTGAGAGCACGCTGATGCCAGCAATACGCATGCTCTGGAGCGCGCAAACAGTGCCCTCCGCACGCTGGCTCGGGCCAATCAGCCTCCCCCGACAACCTCGAGCCTCCCCCTCGCGCCAGTCGAG
>LR738715.1:147396159-147424976 GCA_902687465.1 Secale cereale
CTGTAGTGCCACGGGGGATGTAACCTCAAACGGGGCGTTGACCATCTCAGTAGTGGCCGTGAGCGTATCTGGGGTCAGCTCGGTGGCTGCCTCCATCTTCTTGGAGCTCTTTGTCTTGTGGGGATCAGCCTCCCGCGTCTGCTCCAATATTGGCAGATCTTTGCCTAGTTCTCCTTGGTCCATCATGAAACTAACGAATACTAGGGGACCACTGAAAGGAAAACACAATCGCAATGACAATGAAACAAAAAAGAGAGTGAGGATCGGTTACTGCTTTGCAAAAGTTCTTTTTTTTCTCTGAACGAAAATATACCAACATCACGGATCCGCTTACCTTCCCTTCGTTGGGAGAGAAGAATAGTGGCAGATGCGACTGTTGCCTTTCTTGAAGACGGTGAGGGAGAAGGGGCTTGAGCGAAGAGTGAAATGATGGTTACTTTGTCCGTCAAACTTAGACTGCGGGGAGGTGGGGTTTTGTCATACGACGGCTCGTTATTGCCGCACTACGACCGGGGTGACTCTCCGCCTGGATACTGCCTTCTAATTTGGTGGATGGCATTTGGGCCCGCGCGCTGCATGGCCCGCATGTCGGTGAACAAAAGTATAACGACATTCTGTAGAGGGAGACGTTTCGATGACCTAGGAGGAGCCAGAAGCGGTATTGTATCTACTATACTAGTAGAAATTGTTTTCTGGGTAGCTGTAGAGTGTCTCCACTGTACTAGTAGTAATTGTTTCTCTGGGTCCAAGAAAAAAGACCCCATCCACCCTAGTAAATAACAACGGGGCTGTGCGGGGGTTGTGGCCTGTCTAGCCAGAGTTTATTTATGTTTGCCACATCATGAGCCCAGTTGTATTTTTTCTTGCTGAAAATGGCTAGCCCAGTTCTATTTTTTGTAAAGAAATACCCAAACGAGGCCTACTTGCTTTATCAGCCCTGCTGGGATGCAAATCTTTCAAGACGAGGAGAGTTTCATTCAGTTTGCCTAGAAATGGGATGTACATTTTTAAAACACATCAAACCGGGAATTAGTTTCATTTTTTTTCATTACAAGATTTTAAATTCCATTGATTTTTATGTGTGGACAAATATTTGGATTTTATATTTATATACATTATTTTTCAAAATAGTTTGAATGTGAATTGATATTTCGGGATTAAAAACAGTTGACCACAATGAAATATGCAAAAAAAAATCGTATACTTTTTAACCATGGCCACAATATGGGGTGTAATGCTAACATAACGAAGATGGGCTCCAAAACATTTCTTAAGAATTAGCAAATGGGATGTACATTATTAGAAATAATGCACACGAGAGCAGTGACTGTTGGATGTCCATCCAACGATTGTTGTGCTTCTTCAATCTCAGCTTTTCCTGCTCCAGCCGCTCAAACAAGCGCCGGCGGGACTGCCTACTCCCTCTTCTCGTGGCCGGCTATGCTGACACGCATGCCTCACCGCCCCACCATACTCCCATCGTTGGCCTAGCCATCCCTCTACTCACCCACACCAGCTGTTATTCTTCGGGGACGGCAGACGAACCAGTAAACCCTCGTACTCCTCCGCGTGGGAAACAACTGCCGAGTCTTCCCTGGCTCCGTGTTGTTCCCTTCCTAGGCCTCGCCGTCGTCCACCGCCCTGGTGCTCTCGACGCGTCCTGGTCAACGTGGTCAATGAACGACATCCATCGGAAGTGGACTGTACGTGGTGAGGCTGACAGCTGGGTCCACGGCCGCACGCAAGGAAATGCCTCCTTATTACGCGCAAAATAATGATTCCTCCACCTGACAGCTAGGACCCACGGGAAGGGCTTCTGTATTTTGAGAAAAAAATGTTCCCCTCGCTGATAGGTCGGACCCACCAGCTATATCTTTGCACGCAAGGAAGTCCCTCCTTATGACGCGCAAAAAAATGAATACCCCCTGCTAGCTGGGACCCGCCATAGTGGGTGGCTGACTTGTGGGCCTACTAAGTTGACGGGGACAAAGGGCTTTGTCAATTTAGTCACTATGAATGATTCCAGCTCCAGTGATGTACGATGTCCATCCAACGGCTATAGTGCTTCTTCAACCTCTGGTGTTCTAGCTCCAGCCGCCCAAAGGAGCGCCGGTCGTGCCGCCTGCTCCTGCCTCCCGTGGCCGGCTGTGCTGCCGCTGAGGCCTCACCGCCCCCATACTACTCCCACTGCTGGCCAGGCCATCCCTCCACTCACCCACACCCCCTGTTATTCTGCGACGATGACAGCCTCACACCGCAGCCAAACCAGTGAACCCTCGTACTCCTCTCCGCGTGGGCATCCACTGCCACGTCTTCCCAGGCTCCGCGTCGTCCCCTTCCTAGGCCTCGCCGTCGTCCACCGCCTTGGTGCTCTCGGCGTGGCGTGGTCAATGTGGTCAACGACCGACTTCCATCGGAAGAGTATTGTACGTCGAGAGGCTGACAGTTGGGTCCATGGCCGCAGCTGGGTCCACGGCCACAGCCTAGTTTTTTTTGTGATTTGCCAAGTAAGTCGCTTTACCAAGCCTGTTGGGCTGCAAATCTTTCAATACGAGGAGAGCTTCATTCGGCTGGCCGCGAAAATGGCCTATCAGTATTGAGAAATGGGTTGTACATTTTTAAAACACATCAAACCGGCAATTAGTTTCAAATTTCTTTTTTTTCATTTCAAGATTTTAAATTGCATTGATTTTTATGCGTGGACAATTTGTTGGATTTAATATTGATATACATTTATTTTTTAAATCAGTTTGAATGTGACTCAAAATTTCGGGATTAAAAACAATTTGGACCGCATCGAAATATGCAAAATTTTGTATAATTTTTTAACCGTGGCCACAATACGGGTTGTAATGCTAACAAAAAGAATATGGGCTCCAAAAAAACCTTAAGAATTAGCAAATGGGCTGTAAGTTTTTAGAAATAATGGCAGATGGGTTGTATGATGTTTTCCACAGATTTGAGGCTTTCCTAAGAAAAAAGGTTTGACGCACAAGCAGTGACTGTTGGATGTCCATCCAACGGCCATCGTGCTTCTTCAATCTTTACTCTTCCTGATCCAGCCACTCAAACAAGCGCCGGCGGGACTGCTTGCTCTCTCCTCCCCGCGGCCGGCTGTGCTGCCGCGAACGCCTCACCGCCCCACCGTACTCCCATCGCTTACCTAGCCATCCCTCTACTCACCCACACCTATTGTTATTCTCCGGGGACGGCAGACGAACCAGTAAACCCTCGTACTCCTCCGTGTGGGAAACAACTGCCGAGTCTTCCCTGGCTCCGTGTCGTTCCCTTCCTAGGCCTCGCCGTCGTCCACCGCCCTGGTGCTCTCGGCGCGGCCTGGTCAACATGGTCAACGACCGACATGCATCTGAAGTGGACTATACGTGGAGAGGCTGACAGCTGGGTCCACGGCCGCACGCAAGGAAATGCCTCCTTATTACGCACAGAATAATGATTCCTCCACCTGACATCTGGGACCCACCGAAAGGGCCTATGTATTTCGCGAAAAAAACATTACCGCCGCTGACAGCTTGGACCCACCAGCTATATCTTCGCACACAAGGAAGTGTCTCCTTATTACGCACAAAAAATGAATACAGCCCCTATTAGCTGGGACCCAGTATAGTGGCAGGCTGAGTTGTGGGCCTACTAAGTTGACAGGGATGGAGGGCTTTGTCAACTTAGTAAATATGCACGATTCTAGCTCTAGTGACCGTACGATGTCAATCCAACGGCCATAGTGCTTCTTCAACTTCTGCTCTTCTTGCTCCAGCCGCCCAAACCAGCTAGCAAACCAGCGTCGGTCGTGCCTCGTGCTCATGCCTCCAGTGGCCAGATGTGCTGCCGCGGAGGCCTCACCGCCCCTACTACTCCCACCGCTGGCCAGGCCATCCCTCCACTCACCCACACCCCCTGTTATTCTGCGGCGACGTCAGCCTCACACCGCAGCCGAACCAGTGAACCCTCGTACTCCTCTCCGCGTGGGCTTCGGCTGCCGCGTCTTCCCCGGCTCCGCGTCATCCCCTTCCTAGGCCTCGCCGTCGTCCATCGCACTGGTGCTCTCGGCGCGGCGTGGTCAACGTGGTCAAGGAACGGCTTTGCATCATACGTGGACTGTACGTGGAGAGGCTGACAGCTGGGTCCACGGCCGCAGCAAGGAAGTGCCTCCTTATTACGTGCAAAATAATTATTCCTCCACCTGACAGCGGGGACCCACCGGATGGGCCACCGTATTTCGAGAAAAAAAATTCCCCCTGACTACTGGGACCCACCACCTACATCTTCGCACGCAAGAAAGTGCGTCCGGACAAAAAAAACGATTCGCCCCCCCTGACTACTGGGACGCACCAGCTACATCTTCGTAGGCAAGGAAGTGCCTGAGAGTCCGGACCCACCTGGTCGTAGCGTACGTAGTGTTGTCATTCTGGTCGCGAACGTGTACGTACATATTGGTCGATGTAGAGGCGCGCACGTAGCATGTGCATGTACGTATAGTGGCCAGTGTGCAAGAAAGAAAATACCGCCACGTACGTACATACGGGCATGGTCCCGAACGCCTACTCACGCAGATGTACGGCCAGGGCATGTGTACATGGCTGGGTCGAAACAGAGAAACTGCGTCGTCGTCATGTTCATGGGGAGTCAACGGAATGCGTCGTATTCACCGGGAGGCAACGGAACGCGTGGGAGCCAACCGGCTTGGACGGAACAACCGATGGAAACGAGGCCTGGCGTACCACAGAAAGGAGGAAACGGCCTTGTGTTCGACCGACCACGGTCGAAACGGGATCCTGTTTATCGGGATGGGTCTAGCGTACCGCAAAACGGAGGAAACGGACCTCCTACGGTCGAAACGGGGGTCATGTTGATCGGGAGGGGTGTGGCGTAACGCAAAACAGAGGAAACGAACTTGTGTTGGAGCACTACGGTCGAGATGGGGGTCAGGTTCATCGGGAGGGGTGTGGCATACCGCAAAACGGGACTCCATGGGATACTATTCATCTCCACCGTCGACCCCCTCCAGCCTCCATGGGCTACTGTTCATCCACAGTCGACCTCCTCCAGCCTCCACTTGCGACTGTTCATCCACGGGCTCCTGTTCATCCAGCCTCCATTGCGGGCTACTCCACTGGCTACTGTTCAACCAGCCCTTTCCACGGACTCCTGTTCAACCACCCCTCCATGGGCTACTGTTCATCCAGCCCTCCACCGTCTACTGTTCATCCAGCCCTCCACGGGGTGGTCCTGTTCATCCAGCCCTCCACGAGGTCATGTTCATCTAGCCCCAACCAGCTCGATTGATAGGGGTCCTGTTCATCCAGGGGCAACACCACGGGGTCATGTTCATCCACCCCTCTGGGAACTGTTCATCCAAACCCCATCCCCCCCCAACAACGCTCACTGTTCATCCAGAGGCAGCATCGATCTGCTTCAGTTAGCAGCAGTAACGAAGAAATCGCTCGATCGGGTTCCGTAAACAGCCATCGATAGATCGCTCGGCTTCAGTAACGTGTAGCATGCAGTGCAATCGCTCGGGTTCAGTTAGAGCCGAACGCCTCGCTCGGGTTCAGTTAGATCCAACGCTTCGCACCCACGTGCGTGCGTGTACGAGAGAAACGTGCATCGCTCGGCCCCGACCACCCACCGTAATCGGGAACACCCCGATATTTTCCTCGCCCTCGCTTCTACCACGGTTTTTTCCGTCATGGACGGCCCAAAGAATGTCATGTAGCTACGTCTCCGGCCCGCCCAAGATGAAAAGCCCATTTTCTGTCATGATTAGTTGTCATAGAAGTAGGACCCCACCACATCTATGATGATACCGGGTTTTGTCACAATTATCGTCATAGAAGTGTCATAAGTATGACAGGAAGAAAATTCGTTCGGCCCAAAATGTCATGGATGTGTCTTTTTTTTGTAGTGTTATGCTTCATGACGTGTAACATTATTGTTAGTCCTGTTTTGCCATGTACAAAATAGTCTGTCTTGCTCGCTTCACTGTTGTAACTATATTTTTGCCCTAGTCATGTGTACTTACAGAAACATTTCAGGATGAAGTGACATCAACACAAAGATCTGCGAGCAGTGCTGCATGGCCGTTACCGAATGATTATGGATTGGAATTGGAATGTGCTGATGTTCTCGAGCATCAAGTAGAGGTGGCAAGACAACATGTACATGATTCTGAACGTACAATCAACAAGTTGAGACTGGACTTGCAGGTATTAGATGCAGGAGTCAAAAAAATGAAACAAGACACTGAGGTAACAATGAAGGAATTGGATTTTGTAGACTGAAATTTGTGCTATCTAAATCCGGCCAATCCTATTTTCTGAAGAGATTGTAGCTCAAATGGTAAGTTATGTTGATGCGCGTCCATGATGTATGAGTTGTATTTGCCCAGTGTATGTAATTTGTTGTTTGTGTATGCTTTATTATCACTGGTGCCAAACCATAATGCCCAGTGGTTATAATCGGCTATAATTTCTTTATTGTACAGTGTAGGATTATTGTACGTTTCTATGCCTTAGTCTTTTTATTGTATAGTGTATGTTTTTTAGAGGTGATAGTGTAGAGTAGGATAATTCTTTGAATATGCTATATCGTTCAAACGGGGGCCAACTCGCCCAGACGTTGTAGCGACCATGGCCCTCAACGGGCCGTACAATCCATGGGCCATCTACGGGACGGACGATCCATGGCCTTCTATGGCCATCGATTCGTGGGCCTTCTATGGGCTGTCGGATCCGTGGGCCTTCTGTCGGCTATTGGATCTGTGGGCCTTCTATGGGCCAGCGGATCCATGGGCCTTCTATGGGCCATCGGATCAATGGGCCTTCTATGGGCCGTCGGGTCAATGGGCCTTCTACGTCCCATATGATCCATGGGCCTTCTATGGGCCGTCTCATTTATGGGCTTTGTACGAGCCGTATAAGGGGCTGTAAACGGGCTAGAGTGGAAATCGTACGTTTTATGGGCTGACCATAATGGGTCGTTAATAGGCCGTATTTGATGATGCTCTGAAAATGGCCCAACAGATTAACGGGCCACAAACGGGTCGACTGTATCCACGGGCTAAATTTGGCCCACAAGCAGAAAAGGCCAGTAACGGGCCGTAAGTAACCGAATGCTGGAAATGAGCCCAAGAATAAATGGGCCCTCAGAAGACCTAAAGGTAACAGGGGCTGGAAACAACCCAATGGAATAAAGCGATAAACTGTTCATTACGGGCCGATTTCACCACGGGCCATTAATGGGCCAAGAGTTACAATGGGACTCATATGGGCCGAAATACGTCATGGGCCATACATGGGCCGGAAGTTAAAATGGGTTGGAATTATATTGGACGGCCCAGATGACGCTACTAGGCCTAATTCGGATAGGCCGTAAATGGGCCCTGCGTTAGCGGGCTGTAAATGGGCTATATGTGAGCAGGCCGTTAACAGGCTTGCCGTGGGCCGGCCCACCACCTCTTGACTAAGTCAAACGTGCCGGCCTTTTCACAGGAATGGGCCTCTGTTGGGTCGTGCCACGTGTCGACGTATCATAGGCGTTTTGGAAGTTAAAATAGGCTGGAATTATATTGGACGGCCCAGATGACGCTACTGGACCTAATTCGGATAGGTCATAAATGGGCCCTGGGTTAGCGGGATGTAAATGGGCTATATCTGAACATGCCGTTAACAGGCTTGCTGTGGGCCGGCCCGCCACCTTTTGACCAAGTCAAACGGGTCGGCCTTTTCACAGGAATGGGCCTCTGTTGGGCCATGCCACCTGTCGACGTATCATAGGCGCTTTGGGTCCAATGAGTGGATGACATCTGTCCCAACGGCGAGCCGACATGTGTTCCCTCCAGCCAATGATGATTTTACATGTGGAAAATCCCCATTGGTCGGGGCTGTTAACGGGTTATCGGATCCAAAACCGGACCCGATAGCTTAACGGCGTTCCGTTACGGTGGATGCCACATGTCGGTCACCCTTGACGAAAGCACTTCTGTGACATGCGATTTATCGTCATGGAAGTGGACACTTCCGTGATGATAATTTTGGTAATGTCATGCAACACTTCTACGACAGCACTGGTATGACTATCTTCCTTCTGTCATAAATTTGTCATGGATGTACATGCATGACAGAAAACATGACCTACTGTGACAAACACGTATCATCACGGAAGTGTATTTTTTTGTAGTGTTGGCACTATGTCAATAGGTTAGTACCAAAAAATTATATAAAATGACTATAAAATAATTGTAAAACATCCAAGAATGATAATATAACAGCATGGAACTATCAAAAACTATAGATACGTTGGAGACATATCAATGATCGGGTGTGATAAGCTCTACGTTCACATACAACGGGTGTAAGACAGTTTTGCACATGCAGAATACTAGGGTTAAACTTGACGAGCCTAGCATGTACAGACATGGCCTCGGAACACTAGAGACCGAAATGTCGAACATGAATCATATAGTAGATATGATCAACATAACATGTTCACCATTGAAAACTACTCCATCTCACGTGATGATCGGACATGGTTTAGTTGATTTGGCTCACGTGATCATTTAGATGACTTGAGGGATGTCTATCTAAGTGGGAGTTCTTTAGTAATATGATTAATTGAAATTAATTTATCATGAACTTAGTCCTGATTGTTTTTGTATATCTATGTTGTAGATCAATGGCTCGTGCTACCGTTCCCTTCAATTTTAATGCGTTCCTAGAGAAAGCTAAGTTGAAAGATGATGGTAGCAACTACACGGACTGGGTCTGTAACTTGAGGATTATCCTCATTGCTGCACAGAAGAATTATGTCCTTGAAGCACCGCTAGGTGAAAGGCCTGCTACAGGAGCAACTGCTGATGTTATGAACGTCTCGCAAACTCAATCTGATGACTACTCGATAGTTCAGTGTGCCATGCTTTATGGCTTAGAATCAAGACTTTAAAGACGTTTTGAACATCATGGAGCATATGAGATGTTCCAAGAGTTGAAGTTAATATTTCAATAAAATGCCCGAGTTGAGACATATGAAGTCTTCAACAAGTTCTATAGCTGCAAGATGGAGGAGAACAGTTATGTCAGTGAACACATACTCAAAATGTCTGGGTACCATAACCACATGACTCAGCTGGGAGTTAATATCCAAGATGACAATTTTATTAACAGAGTTCTTTAATCACTGCCTCCAAGCTATAAAGGCTTCGTGATGAACTAAAATATGCAAGGGATGGAGAAGACAACTCCCGAGCTCTTCGCAATGCTCAAAGCTGCGGAGGTAGAAATCAAAAAGGAGCATCAAGTGTTGATGGTTAACAAGACCACTAGTTTCAAGAAAAAGGGCAAGGGAAAGAAGATGAACTTCAAGAAGAATAGCAAGCCAGTTGCTACTCCCGGGAAGAAACCCAAGTCTGGAGGCAAGCCTGAAACTGAGTGCTTCTACTGCAAAGGGACTGGTCACTGGAAGTAGAACTGCCCCAAGTATTTGGCGGATAAGAAGGATGGCATAGTGAACAAATGTATATTTGATATACATGTTATTGATGTGTACCTTACTAATGCTCGTAGTAACGACTGGGTATTTGATACTGGTTCGATTGCTCATTTAAATCAGAGAATAATGGTTGTTCTATTTATATGAGTTATATCTTTTATGGTCATGCACCCTTGATCAGTGGTCTATTTTTGTTGAATCTCATTCGTAGTGATACACATAATCATAATATTGATGCCAAAATATGCAAAGTTGACATTGATAGTACAACATATTTGTGGCACTGTCGTTAAGGTCATATTGGTGTAAAGCGGATGAAGAAACTCCATGCACATGGAATTTTGGAATCCCTTGATTATGAATCATTTGATACTTGTGAACTATGCCTCATGGGAAAGATGACTAAAACTCCGTTCTTCGGAACAATGGAGCGAGCAACTGACTTACTGGAAATAATACATACCGATGTATGTGGTCCGATGAGTGTTGAGGCTCCTGACGGGTACCGTTATTTTCTGACCTTCACATGTGATTTGAGCAGATATGGGTATATCTACTTAATGAAACATAAGTCTGAAACATTTGAAAAGTTCAAAGAATTTGAGAGTGAAGTAGAGAATCTTCGTAACAAGAAAATAAAGTTTCTACGATCTAATCGCGGAGGTAAATATTTGAGTTACGAGTTTGGTCTTCATTTAAAACAATGTGGAATAGTTTCACAGCTCACGCCACGTAAAACACCACAGTGTAATGGTGTGTCCGAACGTCGTAACTGTACTTTATTAGATATGATGTGATCTAGGATGTCTCTTACCGATTTAACACTATCGTTTTGGGGTTATGCTTTAGAGACAGCTGCATTCCCGTTAAATAGGGCACCATATAAATCCGTTGAGACGACGCCTTATGAACTGTGGTTTGGTAAGAAACCAAAGTTGTCATTTCTTAAAGTTTGGGGCTGCGATGCTTATGTGAAAAAGCTTCAACCTGATAAGCTCGAACCCAAGTCGGAGAAATGTATCTTCATAGGATACCCAAAGGAAACTGTTGGGTACACCTTCTATCACAGATCCGAAGGCAAGATATTTGTTGCTAAGAATGGATCCTTTCTAGAGAAGGAGTTTGTCTCGAAAGAAGTGAGTCGGAGGAAAGTAGAACATGATGAGGTAATTGTACCTTCTCCCGAATTGGAAAGTAGTACATCACAGAAACTAGTTCCAGTGATTCCTACACCAATTAGCGAGGAAGCTAATGATGATGACCATGAAACTTCAGATCAAGTTACTACTGAACCTCGTAGGTCAACCAGAGTACGTTCCGCACCAGAGTGGTACGGTAACCCTGTTCTGGAAGTCATGTTACTAGACCATGACGAACCTACGAACTATGAGGAAGCGATGATGAGCCCATATTCTGCAAAATGGCTTGAGGCCATGAAATCTGAGATGGGATCCATGTATGAGAACAAAGTGTGGACTTTGGTTGACTTGCTGGATGATCGGCAAGCCATTGAAAATAAATGGATCTTCAAGAGGAAGACCGACGCTGACGGTAATGTTACTGTCTACAAAGCTCGACTTGTTGCGAAAGGTTTTCAACAAGTTCAAGGAGTTGACTACAATGAGACTTTCTCACCCGTAGCGATGCTTAAGTCTGTCCGAATCATGTTAGCAATTGCCGCATTTTATGATTATGAAATCTGGAAAATGGATGTCAAAACTGCATTCCTTAATGGATACCTTAAAGAATAGTTGTATATGATGCAACCAGAAGGTTTTGTCGATCCTAAAGGTGCTAACAAAGTGTGCAAGCTCCAGCGATCCATGTATGGACTGGTGCAAGCATCTCGGAGTTGGAATATACGCTTTGATGAGGTGATCAAAGCATATGATTTTATACAGACTTTTGGAGAAGCCTGTATTTACAAGAAAGTGAGTGGGGGCACTGCAACATTTCTAATAAGTATATGTGAATGACATATTGTTGATCAGAAGTGATGTAGAATCTTCTAAAAAGCATAAAGGATTGTTTAAAAGGAGTGTTTCAATAAAAGACCTCAGTGAAGCTGCTTACATATTACGAACCTAGATATACAGAGATAGATCATAACTCTTGATAAATACTTTTGATTAGCACATACCTTGATAAAGATTTTGAAGTAGTTCGAAATGGATCAGTCGGAGAAGGAGTTCTTGCCTGAGTTATGAGGTATGAAGTTGAGTAAGACTCAAAAACTCGACCACGGCAGAAGATAGAGAAAGAATTGAAGTCATTTCATATGCCTCAGCCATAGGTTCTATAAAGTATGCCATGTTGTGTGCCATACTTGTGGTGTACCTTGCCATGAGTTTGGCAAGGAGGTACAATAGTGATCCAGGAGTAGATCACTGGACAGCGGTCAAAATTATCCTTAGTTACTGGATGACTAAGGAAATGTTTCTCGATTATGGAGGTGATATAGAGTTTGTCATAAAGAGTTACGCTAATGCAGACTTTGACACTAATCCAGATGACTCTAAGTATCAATTTGGATGCGTATTGAAACTGGGAGCAATTAGCTAGAGTAGCTCCATGCAGAGCATTGTAGACATAGAAATTTGTGAAATATTGTAGGATCAAAAGTATGTCTAGAGGGGGTGATTAAACTACTTGACCAAATAAAAACCTAGCATTTTCCCAATTTGAAGTCTTGGCAGATTTTAGTAATTATGCACAAGTCAAGCAATCAACCTACACATGCAATTCTAAGAGTATAGCAGCGGAATGTAAAGCAATTGCATATGAAGGTAAAGGGAGGGCTTTGGAGAGTGCAAACGCAAGTGTAGACACGGATGTTTTTGTCGTGGTTCCGATAGGTGGTGTTATTATACATCCACGTTGATGGAGACTTCAACCCACGAAGGGTAACGACTGCGCGAGTCCACGGAGGGCTCCACCCACGAAGGGTCCACGAAGAAGCAAACTTGTCTATCCCACCATGGCCATCACCCACGAAGGACTTGCCTCACTAGGGTAGATCTTCACGAAGTAGGCTATCTCCTTGCTAGTACAAACTCATTGGTTCAACTCCACAATCTTGATGGAGGCTCCCAAGTGACACCTACCCAATCTAGGAGACACCACTCTCCAAAAGGTAATAGACGGTGTGTTGATGATGAACTCCTTGCTCTTGTGCTTCAAATGATAGTCTCCCCAACACTCAACTCTTTTTCATAGGATTCGATTTGGTGGAAAGATGATTTGAGTGGAAAGCAACTTGGAGAAGGCTAGAGATCAAGATTTATGTGGTTGGAATGGAATATCTTGACCTCAACACAAGTGTAGGTGGTTCTCTCTCAGAAAATGTATGTTGGAAGTGTAGGTATGTTCTGAAGGCTTTCTCCATGAATGAAGAGTGGGTGGAGGGGTATATATAGCCTCCACACAAAACCTAACTGTTACACACAATTTACCAAACTTGGTGGGACCGAATCAGAGAACTCGGTCAGACCGATTTAGTTCATAATGTGACCATTAGGCATTTCGGTGGGACCGATATGATCAACTCGGTAGGACCAATTTCATTAGGGTTAGGGCATAACGTAATCTCGGTGAGACCGATTACACAAACTCGGTAGGACCGATTTTTGTAATAAGCTAACTAGAGAGTTGGTCAGGCAAACTCGATGGGACCGATTCGCTCATTTCGGAAGGAACGAAACGTTACGAAGGGGAAACAAAGAGCTTGCATTGCGAACTAGGTGGGACCGATCGCTCATCACAGTTCGACCGAAACGTTACAAAGGGAAACAGAGAGTTTGCAATCCCATCTCGGTGAGACAGAGATCCCTATCGGTGAGACCGAAGTGACTAGGGTTTGTGCCGGTGGCTATGTGAAGAGAACTCGGTGGCACTGGATAGAAAGTTTCGGTGGGGCCGAGTTTAACTTTTGGTTTGGGACATATGTGGATGTGAGAAAGTGGTTGAGGGTTTTGGAGCATATCGCTAAGCATTTTGAGCAATAAACCCATTAAGCAACACCTCGTCCCCTTTTAATAGTATTGGCTTTCCTATGGACTCAATGTGATCTTGGATCACTGAAATAGAAAATGTAGAGTCTTGAGCTTGAGCCAATATGTGTCCTTAGAATTTTGAGGGGTCCACATTTCTAATCCATGCCATGCCAATCATTGAACTTTCCTGAACTATTTATCTTGAGATAGCATTAGTTCAATGAGCTATATGTTGTTAGTAATTACCAAAACCACCTAGGGATAGTTGCACTTTCAATCTCCCCCTTTTTGGTAATTGGTGACAACATATAGATCAAAGCTTCAACAAATGATAATAAGATTGAAATACATCATCGCTTTGAGAAGTATGTGATAAGCAACAGCTCCCCCTATATTTGTGCATTATTTAAAAATTTGTTTTTGAATGCAAATGCACAATCGATTAGGATCATGGGTTACTCTTCCATGTCACATACATCTTGTTGGAGCGCTCTAAATGATATAAACTAAAAGCATGCACTCATCACCAAGCAAAGTGAATGATCATATAGGGTTATAAAAGATAATATCATTCAAGCAAGCATTAAAGTAGCATATGATCAATCACATGATCAAACAAGTATCTCACACAAGAATATAAAGTATAAACCAAGCACACAATAAAGATCAACCAAAAACAAGAGAGACAAAGAGGCAAAACACTCTCTCTCGAAGCCTGTGATCTATACATATTTCTTCCCCTTTGGCAACAAGTTACCGAAAAGTTCAAATATGCATAGTGATATGTGTCTCTCAGGCTTGGTCTTCGGGAGGCGGTGTAGAGAGAACTCCAAGGACGAAGGCATCGGTTGATGTAGTTGGAGCTAGTGGAGTGGTTGCTCGAGGTGGCACTGAAGTTGTGGCTGCTGGTGCTGATGTTGTTGCTCTTGTATCAGGTACAGGTACTGCAATAGACATCTGTCCTCTAGGAACTCATTGAAATGCATCAGTAGTTGCCTTCCCTTTTCTCTCTGCTGCTTCCTCCTGGAGCTGCTCAACTGCAGTCTATATCTCAGTTACCTTCAGATCAAGATCATAGAATTTTGTTTCAATGATCCTCTCCAAGCTCTCCTAATTTTGAGTCAGGGTGGCCAAGCCCTTCTCAATCCTCATAGTTGCTTGAATCGGATATGCCATTTGATCTTGTTTAGATTTGAGGGACACTTGAGATGCTTCTTCAACACTTGGCATCTTGGCAGCTTTCTCAGCTCTAGATTTGGCTCTTTTCTCTTGTGCTTGCACTGATGAAGGTTCATTCCCATCCATCACAACTGTGTTGTCTTCAAATTCTGGATATAGGGGTAGATGCTCCTTATCCAACAAGTATGTGCATGTGCCCATCTTGGAGTTGATGAGCTCCTGAATGTGTGGAGAATACCCACAAGATCTCTTCTGGTCAGCAGCTGTCCTCTTGATTGTCTCTACAGTCATACTCATGACCTTGAACTTTTGAGGGACATAAAAAATGTGCAGCAAGTTGATTGAATGGCCTCTGATCATCTTGTGATCTCCAGATTTGGGCAACAATGTATGCCTCAATATAGTTTTGATTGTAGCTAGACCAGACAACAAGTAATGTACAAATCCAAGCTTATGTGTCTCCAAAGCATTATCAAGGATCTCTTTGTACATGTTGGCCATAGAGTTATGGTTTTTCTTCTTCTTGGAATAGACATCCAAGTCATCTTCATGCTCTTTAGGGGCTTTTATCAACTTGGACCACTCATCAACAGTTGACTGGTACCTTGTACCTTCAAACATCCACACAATTCGACCATTTGGATAAAAATGAGCTATGGAGTAGAATTGCATGATGAGTTCATCATTCCATTCTGTGAGCTTCTTACCCACAAACTTGTCAACACCACATGATTTGAAACTTTCATGCACACTTGGAAAATGATCTTCATTTTCCTTGATGTATTCCCAATCAACCCATCTCATGTCACATACAATTGGCTTATTGTCAAGCAGAATGGTCTCATAGAAATCATGCTGCTCTTTGGTGTGGAACCTGTAATCCACAGCAGTCCTTCTCCTCACAGCATATGGATCAGATTGTCTCCATCGTCTGAGACCTGCATCCTTCCTCAACTTCATCCTCAGCAACAATATGAGCATCATTGTGGTCTGGAATCTTGGGCTTCAATTTTCTGAGCACTTGGACCTAGGCATCTTCTTCAATTTCAGGCACTAGGGCATTGTTCTTTTTTGCAGCTGGTATGTTCCTTGTGCTTCTCTTGGGTGCATGCTACTTCTCGAGCTTGTGTTGTTTTCCCTCGAAGAGGAAAGGGTGATGCAGCACAGTAGCGTAAGTATTTCCCTTAGTTTTTGAGAACCAAGGTATCAATCTACTAGGAGACCACGCGTGAGTCCCTCGTACCTACACAAACAAATAAGAAGCTTGCAGCCAACGTGATAAAGGGGTTCTCAATCCCTTCTCGGTCACTTGCAAAAGTGAGATCTGATAAAGATGATAAGATAATATTTTTGGTGTTTTTGTTATAGATTGAAAGTAAAGATTGCAAAACAAAAGTAAAGTAAATAGTTGATGGAAGATTAATATGATGAAGATAAACCCGGCGGCCATAGGTTTCACTAGTGGCTTCTCTCATGATAGGAGATTTCTACGTTGGGTGAACAAATTACCGTCGAGCAATTGATAGAAAAGCGCATAGTTATGAGAATATCTAGGCATGATCATTATATATAGGCATCATGTCTGTGACAAGTAGACAGAAACAATTCTGCATCTACTACTATTACTCCACACATCGACCGCTATCCAGCATGCATCTATAGTATTAAGTTCATAAGAACAGAGTAACGCCTTAAGCAAGATGACATGATGTAGAGGGATAAAATCAAGAAATATGATATAAACCCCATCTTTTTATCCTTGATGGCAACAATACAATACGTGCCTTGCTGCCCCTGCTGTCACTAGGAAAGGACGCCGCAAGATTGAACCCAAAGCCAAGCACTTCTCCCATTGCAAGAACTACCAATCTAGTAGGCCAAACCAAACCGATAATTCGACGAGACTTGCAAGGATATTTAAATCAGGCATAAAATATTTCAGAAAAGAATCTAATATTGTTCATAGATAATCTTGATCATAAACCCACAATTCATCGGATCTCGGCAAACACACCCCAAAAAGTATTACATCGAATAGATCTCCAAGAAGATCGAGGAGAACTTTGTATTGAAATCCAAAGAGAGAGAAGAAGCCATCTAGCTAATAACTATGGACCCGAAGGTCTGTGGTAAACTACTCACAACTCATCAGAGAGGCTATGGTGTTGATGTAGAAGCCCTCCGCGATCAATTCCTCCTCTGGTGGAACTCCGGAAAAGGCCCCAAAATGGGATATCACGGGTACAGAAGGTTGCGGCGATGGAATTAGGTTTTCATGGTGCTCCCCGATGATTTCAGGGTACGTAGGTATATATAGGAGGAAGAGCCACGTCAGGGGAGCCACGAGGGTGGGGGGGCACGCCTACCCCCCCTGGGCGCGCCCCTGCCCTCGTGGCCGCCTGGTTCGCTTCCTGGCATGTACTCCAAGTCTTATGTGTTGATATTGTTCCAAAAACGTCTCTCCTGAACGTTTCATTCCATTTGGACTCCGTTTGATATTCCTTTTCTACGAAACACTGAAATAGGCAAAAAACAGCAATTTGCACTGGGCCTTGGGTTAGTACGTTAGTCCCAAAAATAACATAAAAGTGTATAATAAATCCCATTTGTTGGCGTTCTCAGAACGGGGGTACACAGACTCGCCTGCCTGCAGCCCAGGGCGTGGCTCGTCAGGCGGCCTGGTACGGCCCAACCTCTTCAGCAGCCACCCAAGACCCTCGCGAGGATCCGAGCCTCGCGAGGCGGACAACACAAGACATCCCCTAGGCGGCCTCGCTAGGCCGGCTCATGAGGATCGGAGATATCAAGGCGAGGGGTAGCTCGCGAGGTCCTCGTGACATGAGCAGTAACGACCAAGGCCAGGCGGGAGCCAGCGGGCATACAGTGCCAGTTTCCTCTTTGGTGCTAAAGGAGCAGGAGCAAGCGAGGAGTCCCGAGGCGTTAGGCAAAGGTTCCCATATCGTTACAATGAGACCAAGACCAACAGGACAGCAGAACAGAGGTCATCGCGGAGCCCACGGCGGTGTCACCACCAGAGCCTTTGGCAGGCGAAGACCACCCTTTGTCAGGATAGCCTGTACTAGTTGTCCCCCTTCAAATTTGGCCATTGTGGGATCCCTTCCCGCTCAATATTTGGGAAGAGGACCCTGGCCACTATAAATAGGACTAGCCACCACCATTGGAATCATCTCATCTTGACTTGATCAGATAGAAGGCCACACACCACAAGCTCACTCGAGCTCAAGAACCCCTCTCCTCAAGAGGCACTTCATCCATGTACTAGTTCTTCCTCAGCCTACAAGCCAGTCCACCACACCACACTGGATTAGGGTATTACACCACAACGGTGGACCGAACCAGTATACACCTTGTGTCCCTTGTTCTTTGGATCTGACGAGCTAGGCCTAGATATCGGCAAGTAGACGAGATGGGGCGGAAGGAGAGATCTTCGTGCGCACACCGGAGTTCGAACCTGAAGGGCTTTGCCGGAACCCTAGATCCGACATTTGGCGCGCCAGGTAGGGGTGTGCCGAAATTTCCTCCCCGTCCGTCCCGCTCTCGTCCGCCAAATTCTCATGGCAGGCGTCCCTCCTCTAGTCGGCAAATAGGCCGCGCGCGGCGGCGCTCCGGGCCACCGGGCCTTCACCCCCGCCTTACGACGGGTGCAGTGGCCACCCAGGTTTAGGCCAGATCTTCCACCCCGTTACAATGGGGCAGCGGACCTGGCCATCTTCCTCCATGCTTATGAAGAGGTCGTCTCGGCGGCCGGTGGCGACAGCAAGGTCATGGCCAGCTGGCTCCCCATGGCGCTCACCGGCGTACCGCGCGCCTCATTTTTCAGCTAGCCAGAGTCATCAGTGGCGTCCTGGGAGGAGTTGTGCGACATCTTTGTCACACGCTTCAGGGCGCCGGTGCCCCATGTCATCGCGGCCCTCCTCGGCGGCTCCCAAACGCCACCCTCCGGTCGCTACATCAAGCAGATCTTTCGCCAGGCGGGCGTCGCCTCCATACGCCATCGGGCTCCTCTGGATGGGCGGCGCCCAAGACCGACCTCACCTTTGACTCAGGGGACCACCCTACTTCCACCGCGGGCTCACGCGCTATCCCGATGCTCTGCACCCCCACCATCTGCAACGTGGCAGTCACCAAGACCCTCATATATGGTGGGGCTGGCCTCAACATGCTCTCAGTGGAGACTTTCGGGCCAGTTCTTTTGCTAGCTTTTTTGGGCTTCCAGAATAAGCTGCCCCCAACCCAGCTTATTCTAGAAGCCCAATCAATTTTTTTTATTTTAGAAGCCTACTAATGAAGTCTTAACTACTAGGCTTCTAAAAATATTTTGGTTTGGGCTTCTAGAATAAGCTGGGTAGGGGTAGCTTATTTTAGCTTATTCTAGAAGCTAGCAAAAGAACTGGCCCTTCAGCTTGCTTCACGTGCCGCTCGAGCGGCTGGGCCCCACCAAGCCCTTCTCCGGAGTCAGCAGCGGTTCCACCAGCCCTCTAGGGCAGATCCACCTCCCGGTCACCTTCGGCACTCGTGACAACTACCACACCGAGCTGATCGACTTTAACATCGCCCGTATCTGCCTCCCGTACAACGCCATCCTCGGGTACCCCGCACTGACTCAGTTCATGGCCACGACCCATCTGGCCTATAACCTCAGGAAGGTGCCGGGGAGCAGCGGTGTCCTCGCCGTGGAAGGGGACACCAAGGAAGCTTTGGCGGCCCTCAAAAGCGCCTTCCGGACCGCTGCGGTAGCACATCCGGCCGGTGAAGCCGCTCCTGGAACCGAGGGGGCTGCACCGGCGAAGAAGAAGCAACTTTTCTCCCAAGACCGAGCCGAGACGAAGCAGGTGCCGGTGGATAAAGACGAGTCGTCAGGTGTCGCCTTCACCATAGGATCCGGTCTTCCCCCAGCTCAAGAAGAGGTGCTGATTGGATTCCTGCGCGCGAACAAGGATGTGTTCGTGTGGGAACCCAAGGACCTGGCGGTAGTCCCGAGGGAGGTGATTGAGCATCACCTGAATGTACGCCCCAATATGCGCCTCGTAAAGCAGAAGGCCCGACGCCAATCTATGGAGAAGCGGTCCTTCATCGTGCAAGAGCCTCGTAAGCTAGAGGCGGCGGGTGTCATCCACGAGGTCCGGTACCCGGAGTGGCTGGCAAACCCCGTCGTCGTGCCCAAGAAAGGGGGAAAAGAGCGCATGTGTGTCGACTTCACCAACCTCAACAAAGCTTGTCCACAAGACCCGCTTCCTCTTCCCTGCGTCGACCAGATCGTCGACTCCACCGCCGAGTGCAACCCATTGTGCTTCCTGGATGCCTTCTCAGGTTACCACCAGATCAAGATGGTGCTGCAAGACGTCGAGAAGACTGCCTTCCTCACCCCGTGCAGAGTATACTGCTACACCTGCATGCCGTTTGGGTTGCAGAATGCGGGAGCAACCTTTCAGTGGTTGATGCACATCGCACTGGGAAAACAGCTCGGGAGGAACGCTGAGGCATACGTAGATGACATCGTGGTAAAATCTCAGGAGGCCGCAACCCTTATCACAGATCTGGAAGAAACCTTCGCCAACCTGCGCAAGGTAGACCTGCGGCTCAACCCAGAAAAGTGCGTGTTCGGTGTCCTGTCAGGCAAGCTTTTGGGCTTCCTGGTGTCGCACCGAGGGATTGAGGCAAACCCCGAGAAGGTCAAGGCCATAGAAAAGATGAGTCCACCCAAGAACCTCAAGGAGATGCAGAAGCTGGACGGTTGTGTAACGTCGCTCGGGCGTTTCATCTCCAAGCTATGGGAGAGAGCCCTCCCTTTCTTCAAGCTGATGAAAAGGAAGGGCCCGTTCGAATGGACCCCTGAGACTGATGCGGCGTTCAAAGACCTCAAGAGATACCTCACCAGTCCACCGGTAATGGTGGCACCCAAACCTCAAGAACCATTGGTGCTTTACCTGGCCGCAACACCACATTTAGCCAGTGCAGCGTTGGTGGCTGTCCGAGAGGAGCACCAAGACAAGACCTTGCAACCCAAGGGCAGCACTCCCGAGGCCCCCATAGGGCCGGAGGACGACCACGTCCTGGAAGACGACTCTCCTAAGGCCGAAGCTGCCCCAACCGACGACCAAGCCCCTAGAACACCTTTACCCATTCAGACTACACATCCATAGGCGAGTCAGGACTTCACTCCTGTCGAGCACCCGGTGTACTTCATCAGCATAGTGCTCCGTGATGCCCAAGCACGCTACCCCATGCCGCAGAAGCTCCTGCTTGCGCTCCTCGTCGTTTCGCGTAAGCTGCGCCACTACTTCCAAGGCCACCCCATCAAGGTTGTCTCAGCTTACCCTCTTGAAAGGGTACTCCGAAGGCCAAATGCGGTAGGAAGGGTCGCGGAATGGAATATAGAGCTGCAGGCGTTCCAGCTGGAATTCAACACAACCAGAGTCATCAAGGGGGGCGCACTTGCTAACTTTGAGGCAGAATGGACCGACGCTCCAGGACCCAAAGCAAGTCAAAACCAGTCCCTCTCGTCGGGGAGCGAAGCGCCGGATGGCTGGGTCATGTACTTCGACGGCGCGTTCGCCCACCAGGGCATGGGGACTGGGGTTGTGCTCATCTCGCCCACTCAAGACAAGCTCTACTACGTGTGCAACTATGCTTTCAGTTGGGCGACAAGGTCTCCAACAACATCGCGGAGTACGAGGGCCTTATCGCTGGCCTCAAGGCGGCAAGGGCCCTGGGAGTGAAACGCCTCATCATCAGGGGCGACTCCCAGCTCCTCGTCAACTTCTCCAACAAGGTGTATGAGCCGAAGGACGAGCATATGGAGGCATACCTCATAGAGGTACGCAAAATGGAGAAGCAGTTCTTGGGCCTGGAGCTGGAGCATGTGCCCCATGGCACTAACAAGGAAGCCGAAGATATCGCCAAGAGAGTGTCCAGGTGCCTGCCCCAAGAGCCTGGCATCTTCGAGGAAAGGCTCCTCAGGCCCTCGGCGTCGCCCCCGTGAGAAGGGCCGGTGAAGCTTCCGGAGGAACTCCCCCAGTCACCGATCTCGGGAGCCCCCTCCTGCGGCCCGGCCTCGGGAGCTCGTTTGCTCCTGGCGCTCGAGCCTCAGGAGGGATGTTGGACCAAGGAACTCAAGTCATACCTGGTGCGAGGAGCGCTACCAGAAAAGGACGAGGATGTCGAGCGCGTGGCCCGATATGCTACGGCATACTGCATCCAAGACGGTGAGCTTTACAGGAAGCGACCAAATGACGTTTCTTTGCGATGCATCTCCAGGGAGCAGGGAGGCAAGCTGCTGGCTGACATCCACGCCGGGGACTGTGGGCATCACTCATCATCGTGAACCTTGGTCGGCAAGGCGTTCTGCAGTGGGTTTCACTGGCTCATGGCGCTCAACGATGCTGCCGAACTGGTGAAGTCTTGCGAGGCTTGCCAGTTCCATGGCAAGCAGATCCACTGATAACCCACAAGTGTAGGGGATCGCAACAGTTTTTGAGTGTAAAGTATTCAACCCAAATTTGTTGATTCGACACAAGGGGAGCCAAAGAATACTCTTAAGTATTAGCAGCTGATGGGCCTCAAACCCCTCGTTGGTTACCCCAAGTGGAAGGAGTGAGATGCAGTGTTGTGGAAGTTTTTCCCTTAGCAAAGATGCCAAGGATCGAATCCCCAGAGACTCCTAGGTTCAACAAGTAGGTGTCAACTGCTAACGGCGCCAGATATTAGCAATCAACGTGGACCTGCACACAGATACAAATAACTTTGCTCCCAACGAGTACAGAGAGGTTGTCAATCCCTCCGGCCTTGTAGTTCACAAAGGATTAAACGCAAATGATAGTAGTGATAGATAGTGTTTGCAATAGTAAGTAAAAGCGAAAAGTAAATAGCGGATATGATCAATGATGGTAATATGGACCGTAGTCTCATGATGTTCACTAGTGATGTCTCTCTCCCAAAAGACGATAAAACAGCTATGTGAGGTAAACGAATTACAGCTGGGCATTTGACAGGACCACGAACGCAAACCAATGATGACTACATTGCAAGAAAGGTTGAGGTTCAAAGCATGGGCGGTACGCCAAAGTAAGTAGACCGAAATCCATCAATATCTACTACTAATCATCCACCTTGAGATATCTATCCAGAACATCTCGCTGGTATTAAGTTGCGAGCCCCACCCATAGTGTAAACTCAATGCAACAGACAACTGCATTAAAAGAACTTTGCGTAAAGTAAACAATCCTTGCACCCGCGGGCACAAGCACCGTTGTTTTCCCCCTTGTGGCAACAGCACATCCCCTAGACTCATGTTTCTGTCACTCAAGCTAGTCATCGAGGGGCATGAACCCACAATCGAGCATAACGTTCCCTCTTGGAGTCACTACGTATTACTAGGCCAAAGCAATAAATAACAACGGAGAACATGCAAGAATTACTTATGAACATAAATATAAAAGAGGTAGATCAAATATATTACTCAATCACAATCTGATCATAAACTCATAATCCATCGGATCCCAGCAAACTCATCATAGCAACAGCATAAGGATTACATATGTGCCTCGATCATGTAGGGCAGCTCACGAGGACTAATTAGTGAAGCACAAGAACGGGAGGAGAACATCACATAGCTACTGGTCATGGACTCATGGTCCAAGGGAGACTACTCACAACTCATCCGGGAGGCGTCCATGGTGGTGGAGAAGCTCCCGGTGGTGATCCTCCCCTCCGGCAGGGTGCCGGGAAGAGTTCTCCTGGTGCTCCCGATCTTGAAAGCGGCGGCGGCGGCGGAACAGAGATGAGATTGCGAAAAAAGAGTTTTTGTCCCGAGGGTTTCGAAGGACGCTCTAAATATATGCCAAAGGGTGGCACCAGACGGGGCTTGGGGGGCCCAGGTGCCCCCCCGGCGTGGCCGAGGGGTTCGCGCCGCCAGGGCGCCTGGAGCCCTGGTGCCCCCCCCGGCTGTACTTCGGGCGCAAGGTAGGTTCTGGAACGCTGATTTTTTATATAATTTTTCTGGATTTTTCCTGACAGTTCTCGTAATGTGAAAACCTGAAATACAAAAACAGCCGAAAACAGAAACTGGCACTGGGGTGCACTGGATTAGTAGGTTAGTCCAAATATGATCAAAAGTGTATGGAAGTGTATAAATATCGTAGCAATATCACCCAAAAGTGGCATGGAGCAAGCAGAAATTATAGATACGTTTTGGACGTATCAACATCCCCAAGCTTAATTCCTGCTCGTCCTCGAGTAGGTAAATGATAACAAGAATAATTTCGGTGGTGACATGCTATTAACCATATAGGACTTTTTCATAGTCATATGACAAAAGCTTACTGAGACAATGATTCTATAGTAATTAAGTTTCCTCAAGAGAAAATCACAAAGGACTGAAAGTTTTACAATATGATATTGAAACATCAAAAAGATTTGCAATGAACATGATGTGCAAATATGATAAAGTGATATCTAGCTTGCCCCCTTTAGTGAAGCAAAACATAAATGCAGGGGCACCTTCAAGGTTTAAGTGATGACTAGATACAATGATTTCAAAATAAACGATATCACAATCATGCAAAAGACAATGCTACTTTGGAACAATGCACATTACACTTAGAATGACAATCATGCTCTCAGTAGTTGGTGCTCGAAGAAAGAAGGTGAAGACTCAACAAGTAAAAGAATGGTTATGTGCTAGAGCGTTTTATTTTGAAAACATGGAAGCAATTTTGTCAACGGTAGTAGTACTTCATATGTGTCATGCATAAGACATCTTATAAGTTGCAAGCCTCATGCATCGAATACCAATAGTGCTCGCACCTTGTCTTAATTAGCTCGGATTTCCATGGGTTATCATTGCATTACATATGTGTCAACCAAGTGTCACAAAGGGGTACCTCTATGCCACCTATACAAAGGTCCAAAGAGATAGATCGCATTTGATTTCTCGTTTTTGATAGATCTCAACTTGAGGACATCCATACCGGGACAACATAGAAAATAGATGATGGACTCCTCTTTAATGCATAAGCATATTCTCATAAGAGATTGAGGATTAATGTCCAAGCTAAAACTTTCACCATGATAAATGGCTTTGGTTGGCGGCCCAATGTTCTTCTCTAACAATATGCATACTCATTCAACCCATGGCAAATCACCCTTACTTCAGACAAGACGAACATGCATAGCAACTCACATGATATTCAACAAAAGTGTAACAGTTGATGGCGTCCCCAGAAACATGGTTACCGCTCAGCAAGCAACTTATAAGAAATAAGATACATAGGCAACATATTCTTTACCACAATAGTTTTTAAGCTACTTTCCCATGAGCTATATATTGCAAAGTTAGTCTGCTTAGTACAAGTGGAGGTTAGCAAAAGACTGGGAGCGACCAACTAAGAGAGCAATGACGGTCATAATCATGCAGAGCGACAAAGCAATATTGAATCAGGCATGGAAGTTATATCGCTACTCAGAAATAAAAGATCATCAAGTCTTGGCAGGCTTTCTTTACAGTCTTAAATATGCGTGAGCATACGCCAAGTCAATCAAAATAAATTCTCGAAGGAAGATATTACTAAACCATACCACATCATTGGCAAACAAATCATGTTGGTACTCCAATAACACATTGGGAACCCCCCAGCTATTTGAGATTAACCATAAGAAAACCTGAACTACTAAGCGCCATCATGCAAGTAGCATCTTTATCATAGACATATTAACCAATGCAACGGAAGCAAACTCTCTTAATAAGGTGAGCATGGTAGTTAAAGAGAGTTCAAGCAATCAACTAAACAAAAGCTCTTTGAAAAGATAAGCATGAATACTAAGAGCAGAGCATGATAGTAGCTATTAAAAGACAAAGAACACACACAGCATAGATAGACATGAAAATTCTATGTTATGTTCTAGGTAGAAGTGGAGCGTGTTTCTCTCCCACATAAAGAACGCTGAGTTCCGACTCGTTATGAAAAACTAAAAACAAGACGCTCCAAGCATAGCACATAACACATGAAGTGATAAAAATATAGTGGAACGAAAGACGAACTGATAATGTTGATGGAGAAGGGGATGCACGGGGGCATCCCCAAGCTTAGACGCTTGAGTCTCCTTGAATATTTCTTGGGGGTGCACGGGGGCATCCCCAAGCTTGAGCGCTTGACACTCCTGAATCTTTTTATCATCTTCCCTCGCACACTTGAAAACTCCCTTCATACATAACTCATCATAATCTGATTAGCGAGGTTAGTACCCTTAATAAAATAATTGTTCCTTGCTGGAAATAAAGATATTCTTGAAGTTCTACTGTTTCTCAAGATTTCCAAAAGGTTTTTGCAAAGAAAAAGCAAGCTCTTGATTTGCAAAATGAAGGAAAGGCAAAACAGGACAGAATCTGTGAAAAACAGAACAGCAGGTAGTAAATGATTTGTTCGGGGTACTTCTTCAACTCAAATCAAAAAACTCATAACAGACGCACGAAAGAAAATTATATAGAGAACGCTGTCGAAAAAATTCAGACCAAAAAGATGATCTGGTGATTTTATATGAATTTTTCTATCCAAGGACAGAATCTGTTTCCTGGACAGCACCTCACAACTTTTGAACTTTCTAGCAATCAGAGGCTATACTTGGCACAAATATGAAAAGCAAAGATACAATGATGATGCTACTGTAGTAAAAACCATCAAGACACAACAAAAGAAAAAAATTATTCATGTGGGCTGCCTCCCAAAAGCGCTTTCTTTTTTGCCTTTAAGCTAGGCATAATGCATAGAGGAATCAATAACCATCATAATAATCGGAGTTATAAATTGATTCATATGGTTCCTCAACAAGTTCACTCTTGTTCCTTCTAGGAAAGGGGTACACACCTTTTGCCTTCCTGCGTAAGCGGATTTGTCCCTTACCTATATCGATGAAGCCTTTTACCGCTCGGAGGAAGTCCCTTCCAAGCACTATATTTCCTTGGTTTGGCTCCATGATGAAGAAATCAACCATTGCAATCCCCTTAAGGAATTTAACTAGCACATCTTCTATTCTTCCCTGGATTTCAGAAATATCTCCATTAGTGTGTTCATGATAAAATGGTAATCTATCCATGTTAAATTTTAAAGAATCATGAACAATTTTTGGCATAGTAGAAACCATAGATCCAATATCACAATAAGCAAGGAAGTCTTGATTAGAGATGCTAATCCTAACAAGAAGCTCCCAGTCATTATCTATTTCCAAAATATCTCTCTTATTGGGTTTGGGTTTCTCTACCTTCATTAAGTCTAGAGCATCCATTCTCTTTTCAATAGTAGCAAGTCTATCTATGACAGTATCAAAATTATGATCATAAACAAAGTAACTAGATAGACCATGTATAATTTCAAGAGCTCTAGCTTCATCACACTCTAGGAAATCTCCCTCGGCTATAATATCAATAGAGTGTTTACACCATTTAAAAAGACCCTGGTAAAAATTTCTAAGCACAATTTTTATAGGTATCCAAGGCATAATTCTTCTATGTGCATCAGAAATTCTGTCCCATGCCTTCTTCATATTTTCTCCATCCCTTTGATGGAAATCTAGAACTTCTGATTCCCTCAAAGCACCATATCCTAACATGTTTAGCTAAACAGATAGGACTACTAACAGAAAGGTAAATATTTTTTTTTGTGATTTTTGATAAAGGATACTAAAGCAAGAACTGAAAGGTAAACAAGACTAAAAAGCAAAGGTAAAAGATAGCGTGCAACTCCCCTATCCTGAAGAGTGGAGTCCCCGGCAACGGCACCAGAAAAACTCCTTGATGGGCCTCTAACCCCTCGTTGGTTACCCCAAGTGGAAGGTGTGAGATGCAGTGTTGTGGAAGTTTTTCCCTTAGTAAAGATGCCAAGGATCGAATCCCCAGAGACTCCTAGGTTCAACAAGTAGGTGTCAACTGCTAACGGCGCCAGATATTAGCAATCAACGTGGATCTGCACACAGATACAAATAACTTGGCTCCCAACGAGTACAGAGAGGTTGTCAATCCCTCCGGCCTTGTAGTTCACAAAGGATTAAACGCAAATGATAGTAGTGATAGATAGTGTTTGGAATAGTAAGTAAAAGCGAAAAGTAAATAGCGGATATGATCAATGATGGTAATATGGGCCGGAGTCTCATGATGTTCACTAGTGATGTCTCTCTCCCAAAAGACGATAAAACAGCTATGTGAGGTAAACGAATTAGAGCTGGGCAATTGACAGGACCGCGAACGCAAACCAATGCTGACTACATTGCAAGAAAGGTTGAGGTTCAAAGCATGGGCGGTACGCCAAAGTAAGTAGACCGAAATCCATCAATATCTACTACTAATCATCCACCTTGAGATATCTATCCAGAACATCTCGCTAGTATTAAGTTGCGAGCCCCACCCATAGTGTAAACTCAATGCAACAGACAACTGCATTAAAAGAACTTTGCCTAAAGTAAACAATCCTTGCACCCGCGGGCACAAGCACCGTTGTTTTCCCCCTTGTGGCAACAGCACATCCCCTAGACTCATGTTTCTGTCACTCAAGCTAGTCATCGAGGGGCATGAACCCACAATCGAGCATAACGTTCCCTCTTGGAGTCACTACATATTACTTGGCCAAAGCAATAAATAACAACGGAGAACATGCAAGAATTACTTATGAACATAAATATAAAAGAGGTAGATCAAATATATTACTCAATCACAATCTGAACATAATCTCATAATCCATCGAATCCCAGCAAACTCATCATAGCAACAGCATAAGGATTACATATGTGCCTCGATCATGTAGGGCAGCTCACGAGGACTAATTAGTGAAGCACAAGAACGGGAGGAGAACATCACATAGCTACTGGTCATGGACTCATGGTCCAAGGGAGACTACTCACAACTCATCCGGGAAGCGTCCATGGTGGTGGAGAAGGTCCCGGTGGTGATCCTCCCCTCCGGCAGGGTGCCGGGAAGAGTTCTCCTGGTGCTCCCGATCTTGGAAGCGGCGGCGGCGGCGGAACAGAGATGAGATCGCGAAAAAGAGTTTTCATCCCGAGGGTTTCGAAGGACGCTCTAAATATATGCCAAAGGGGGGCACCAGACGGGGCTTGGGGGGCCCAGGCGCCCCCCCCCCC
>LR738715.1:147425172-147460130 GCA_902687465.1 Secale cereale
GCGCCGCCAGGGCGCCTGGGGCCCTGGTGCCCCCCCCGGCTGTACTTCGGGCGCAAGGTAGGTTCTGGAACGCTGATTTTTTATATAATTTTTCTGGATTTTTCCTGACAGTTCTCGTAATGTGAAAACCTGAAATACAAAAACAGCCGAAAACAGAAACTGGCACTGGGGTGCACTGGATTAGTAGGTTAATCCAAATATGATCAAAAGTGTATGGAAGTGTATAAATATCATAGCAATATCACCCAAAAGTGGCATGGAGCAAGCAGAAATTATAGATATGTTTTGGACGTATCAGCAGCTAAGTTGTCAATTCAACCACACCTGGAAACTTAATATCTACAGCAAGATAGTTTAGTAGCAAAGTAATATGATAGTGGCGGTAGCTGCAACAAAGGTAACGATAGTGTTTTTGTAGTTTTTGTGATAGTAGCAACGTAAAAGTAAATAAGCAACAAGCAATGTAGGAAAAGCTTGTAGGCATTGGATCGGTGACGGGAAATTGTGTCGGATGCAATTCATCATGTAGAAGTTATAACCTAGGGTGACACAGAACTAGCTACAGTTCATCAATGCAATGTAGGCATGTATTCCGAATATAGTCATATGTGCTTATGGAAAAGAACTTGCATGACATCTTTTGTCCTACCATACCGTGGCAGCGGGGTCCTATTGGAAACTAAGGGATATTAAGGCCTCCTTTTAATAGAGTACTGGACCAAAGCATTAACACATAGTGAATACATGAACTCCTCAAACTATGGTCATCACCAGGAGTGGTCCTGATTATTGTAACTTCGGGGTTGCCGAATCATAACACATAGTAGGTGACTATAGACTTGCAAGATAGGATCAAGAACACACATATATTCATGAAAAACATAATAGGTTCAGATCTGAAATCACGGCACTCGGGCCCTAGTGACAAGCATTAAGCATAGCAAAGTCATAGCAACATCAATCTCAGAACATAGTGGAAACTAGGGATCAAACCCTAATAAAACTAACTCGATTACCTGATAGATCCCATCCAACCCATCACTGTCCAGCAAGCCTACGATGGAATTACTCACGCACAGCGGTGCGCATCATGGAATTGGTGATGGAGGAAGGTTGATGATGACGATAGCGACGATCTCCACTCTCCGGAGCCCCGAACGGACTCCATCAGCCCTCCCGAGAGAGATTAGGGCTTGGCGGCGACACCGTCTCGTGAAGCGCGATAATTCTTTCTCCTTGATTTTTTTCTCCCCGAAAGTGAATATATGGGATCTGGGGATACGTCGGTGGAGCACCAGGGGGCCCACGAGGCAGGGGGCGCGCCCTAGGGGGGCGCGCCCCCCACCCTCATGGACAGGGTGTGGGCCCCTTGGTCTGGACTTCTTGCACGTATTTTTTATATTTTCCAAAATAATTCTCCATGGATTTTCAGGCGATTCCGAGAACTTTTTATTTGTGCACAAAAACAACACCATGGCAGTTCTGCTGAAAACAGCGACAAGAAGGATGCGCTTATTTGCGCCGACAAGATCTACCGGGATGCGGCAGCCGCGGCCGAGAAGGATACTCTTGCCGCTGAAGCTCCCGGGGGGAAGAAGACGAAGACCAAGTCCGGCAAGTGCTCTGGGACCCACTCCGGCAACCGCACCTCCTCGGAGTGCTGCGCTGCCGTCGAGGACGTTCCATCGAGCTCCACCGGCAAGAGTAAGAAAGGAATGGCTGCTCCTCCGGCAACCAAGAAAGTGTCCGCAAAGGAGGATGGCACTGGTGGTACCTTCACCATCAGTGCAACCCTTGACAGCAAATAGGAAAGCGCGCTCGTTGCCTTCCTGCGGGCGAATGTCGATGTGTTTGCCTGGCAACCATCTGACATCCCCGGTGTTCCCAGGAAGGTAATTGAGCACAAGCTTGCTGTCTGTCCTCATGCGCGGCCCATCAAGCAGAAAGTGAGGAAGCAAGCCGTGGAGCGCCAAGAGTTCATCAACGAGGAAATCAAGAAGCTAGAAGCAGCAGGCCTAGTTATGGGTGTGATCCATCCGACGTGGTTGGCAAACCCAGTCGTCGTGCGCAAGGCCAACGGGAAGTGGAGACTGTGTATAGACTTCACCGATGTCAATAAAGCATGTCCCAAGGATCCATTCCCTTTGCCGCGCATTGACCAGATCGTTGACTCCACTGCCGGATGTGAGCTACTCTGCTTTCTTGATGCATACTCAGGCTATCATCAGATTTTCATGGCCAAGGAAGATGAAGAGAAGACTGCATTTATCACTCCATGTGGCACTTATTGCTTTATCCGCATGCCATTTGGATTGAAGAATGCAGGCTCAACCTTTGCAAGGGTAGTGTACACTGCTTTTGAGCCACAGATCCACAGAAACGTAGAAGCTTACATGGATGACATCATGGTGAAGAGCAAGAGCAAGGAAACCCTGATTCAAGACTTGGAAGAAACGTTTCAGAACCTGCGCAGGATACAGCTCAAGTTGAACCCCGAGAAGTGCGTCTTTGGAGTCCCCTCCGGCAAGCTTCTCGGGTTCTTTGTATCACAGAGGGGGATTGAAGCCAACCCCGACAAGATCAAAGCCATTGAGCAGATAGAGGCCCCGAAGCGCGTCAAGGATGTCAGAAGGCTTGCAGGTCGTGTTGCTGCCCTCAGCAGGTTCATTTCAAAGTCTGCAGAACGCGCCCTACCTTTCTTCAAAATCTTGAAGAAAGCAGGTCCCATGAAGTGGACTCCGGAAGCGGAGGTGGCGTTGTAGGATTTGAAACGGTACATGTCCTCCACTCCTATACTTGTCGCACCTAGACCACAGGAAAAGTTGTTGCTATACTTAGCGGCAACCAACCAAGTGGTTAGTGCTGCGTTAGTAGCGGAGAGGGAGTCCGACGAGGAGTCAGCATCACCGGCAAGCGAATCCAGCGACAAGCAGGGGGCTGCTCCGACAAGCTCTGGCCCCGACAAGGATGACTCTGCGCAGGAACAAGGAGAGGTGCGGAAGAAGATGGTGCAGCGCCCAGTGTGTTTTGTAAGCTCCCTTCTCCAGGGGGCTAGATCAAGGTACTCTGGTGTGCAAAAGTTGCTTTTCGGCCTCCTCATGGCCTCGAGAAAGCTGCGCCATTACTTCCAAGCCCATGAGATAACAGTGGTCACTCGCTTTCCGTTGAAGAGGATATTGCACAACCCAGAAGTAACAGGCAGGATCGTTGAGTGGGCACTGGAACTGTCAAGCTTTGGACTCAAATTTGAAAGTACTTCAACCATACAGAGCCGAGCTTTGGCAGAATTCATAGCTGAGTGGACTCCGACACCAGATGAAGAGGTTCAAGAAACAAGTGCACCCGTACAAGAAGCGACAAGTGAATGGGTAATGTATTTTGACGGTGCCTTCTCGCTGCAAGGCGCCGGTGCCGGCGTGGTACTCATCGCGCCCACCGGAGAGCACCTCAAATATGTTATCCAGATGCACTTTCCCAGGGAGCAAGTGACAAACAACACTGCAGAATATGAAGGCTTGCTTGCCGGCCTCAGGATTGCGGCCGAACTTGGAATCAGAAAGCTGATTGTGCGGGGCGATTCTCAGTTGGTGGTCCGGCAAGTTAGCAAGAGCTATCAGAGCCCTTTGATGGAAGCTTATGTCGATGAAGTGAGAAAGCTTGAAGAGCACTTTGAAGGTTTGCAGATGGAGCACGTCCCGAGAGCTCAAAATGAAATTGCAGATGGCCTTTCAAAGTGCGCCGCGATGAAGTTACCTGTGGAACCAGGGACCTTCTTGCTCAAGCTGACTCAACCATCCGTTACACCATCAATTGGGCAGTCCAAGAAGAGAAAGTTGGTCTCCGGCGACTACTTGCCGGTGGATCTTCCTGAAACCGCCGCCAAGGTCCCCAAGATCAACAACCAGAACGCTGAGGAACAGTTTGCTCCTGCAAGTCCTCGGGCTTGTACGGTTGAAGCAAACGTTCCCGGCAAGCCTCGCCCCGGCGAGCTTGCCGGGGGACCATCAGCTCCGGCAGAACCAGAGGTCCTTGCCGTAGAAGCTGAGGTTCCCGCAGCGGCCCTCGAGCCTTTAGTCCTTGCCGTCGAGCCTCAGGCTCCGGCATGGGCGCAGCAGATCGTCCGTTTTCTGCAAACTGGAGAACTTCCCGACGACCCTCAAGAGATAGAGAAGATAACAAGGCAGTCAAGTATGTACCAGTTCGTGGATAACGAGCTGTACAGAAGAAGACTCAATGGTGTCAGGTTGAAGTGCATCTCCAGAGAAGATGGACAGAAGCTGTTGGCGGAAATACACGGAGGCATATGCGGCCACCACATTGGCGCAAGGGCGCTTGCCGGGAAAGCTTTCCGGCAAGGGTTCTTTTGGCAAGAAGCCCTCCAAGATGCAACTGCACTAGTAACCAAGTGTGAAGCGTGCCAGTTCCATGCAAAGCAAATTCATCAGCCAGCTCAAGCTCTCCAAACAATCCCTTTGTCATGGCCCTTCTCGGTCTGGGGGCTCGATATCCTCGGCCCTTTCCCTCGTGCTGTCGGGGGCTTTGAGTACTTGTACGTGGCAATCGACAAGTTCACAAAGTGACCAGTAGTGGAGCCAGTGAGGAAGGTGACAGCACAGTCAGCAGTCAGGTTCTTCAGGTCGATTGTTTGCCGTTTCGGGATCCCTAACAGGATCATCACCGACAACGGTACGCAATTCACTAGTCGCACCTTCATGCAGTACGTCCAAGACCTTGGTGCCAAGGTCTGTTTCGCTTCTGTTGCTCACCCGAGGAGCAACGGTCAAGCGGAGAGGGCAAATGCTGAAGTGCTGCGCGGACTCAAGACAAGGACCTTTGACAGGCTGCGCAAGTGCGGAAGAAATTGGATAGAGGAGCTCCCGGCGGCTCTTTGGTCAATCAGGACGACACCAAGTCGAGCCACCGGACAGACACCCTTTGCTCTAGTCTATGGAGCAGAGGCAGTTCTCCCCATGGAACTCGTATACGGATCTCCTCGAGTGCTCGCTTATGACGAGCTCGAGCAAGAGCAACTGCGGCAAGATGACGCATTGCTCCTTGAGGAGGGACGTCTCCAGGCTGATGTACGAGCTGCTCGATACCAGCAAGCTTTGCGCCACTACCATAGCCGCAAAGTCAAGGCCAGGAGTCTCGAGGAAGGCGACCTTGTTCTTCGGCGTGTTCAGTCCGCCAAGAATTCCAAAAAGTTGACGCCGAAGTGGGAAGACCCTTATCGGGTGAGACAAGTTACGAGGCCCGGCGCTGTCCGCCTCGAGACCGAAGAAGGCTTACCGGTGAGCAACTCCTGGAACATAGAGCATCTTCGCAAGTTTCACCCCTAAGGCGCGGTTGCCGTGATCCGCTCCGGCAACCACCTTTTGTACAAGCTTTGCCGCTGTTGCATGTAACCCTTTGTACAAAGCCGGGCGCAGACCCCGTGCATCAGTAAAGTTTTTGTGTTTCTCGCATCGATCGCCTTTTGCATGCTTTTCTTTGCTATTTGCATGTTCTATTTGGCATTTGATGCAACACTCAAGTATACGGTAAGCATTAGCACGCCGAAAGGCCATATACTTGTTTCCCTCTCCCTTTTCTTTCCTCTTAAGCAGAAGGAACGTTCCTCGCGCACAAGTTTGCCGGGGGGGAAGGAGGTGGAGGAGGAACCAAGTGCTATTCAAGAAAGAGAAGCCTTACCGGAAAGCAAGCGATATAAGCAAGCAGCATATGAAAGATAAGTTGTTAGAATTTGACCAGTTCAAATTTTAAATTTTAGTTGTCTTCCTTGAACGATCACATTTTGTATGGAAAACCTGTGCGCGGAGGAACCTACCCGTAGCTTGCCGCACCCTTATCTTGTTTTCGAGTTCACTCAACGATTTAAGTGAGCTGCGACAAGTGTCGCGCCCTTGCTTCGTTTCCGAGTACGCTCAGCAAGCTAAGTGCGCTGCGACTAGCTGCGGCAAGGTTGCTTGCCGGCGAAAACCTTGGCCAGCAGGCTGCTCCGAGTCCAGCACTCAGCGCTCGCGGCAAGGGCCCCTTGCCGGCAAGCTCCCCGGGAGCGTAGGGTGAAAAACATACAAAGTCAACGATTGAGACAAGGAAGATAACATTGCACTGATTGATCAAAATAAAGTGAATATCTTACAAAGGATAACTTGTCGCAATGGACTAATAAGTTCATGACATAATGTGCAGCAACAAAAAGATAAAGATAATGGAGCCCTAGTTTACGCGGTCGCCCTCCTTCCTGCCAAGCTTTGCCACCTTGGCGATGATGTGGCCGACCTGCTCCTTCAGGGCCTCCGTGTCTGCATCAGCCGGCAAGCTGCGAAGAACGTTCGTGAGGTTGATTCCCGGGTTGCGGTACACGATCTTCGTCAGCACCCGCTCCAGAGTTCCCGCGCAGAGCAGGCGCGACTCCTCGGCCAGCTGCGCGGGGATGCGGTTCCGGAGACCTGCAAGGGCCGGCGCGATCCCTCTGAAGAAGAGGCTGAGCTTGGCGCTGTGCGGGAGATCCGGATCCGGCGAGTAGATGAGGTGTTCGACCTTCAGCGCCAGCAGCTCCTGGTCAATGTTGGACGCAGAAGAAACCAAGTCTTCGGTCCATAACTCGATAGTCTGGCGGAAGAGCTCGGATGCCTTGTTGACGCTGTCCACCAAGGTCCGCTCCTTGCGGAGCTCCTCCTTCAGCTTGTTCTCCTGAACCCGGGCAGCGTCGAGCGATTCCTTCAGAGTGGTGACCTTCAGTTCCAAGTCCTCAATGGAGTCCTTGGCGGCCTTCAACTCGTCGCCCCTCTTGGAGAGACTCACTTGAAGCTCGGAGTTTGTGTGAGCGTCCTTCTCGCGCTCCAAGATGAGCGCGGCAACCTTCTCGGCGCTCACCTTCATCGCCTTCTCCAACTGCTCAACCTTGGCGGCAAGCTCCTTCTTGGCGTCTTCCGCGGCGGCCGCGGCGGCTTTCGCCTCCTTCAGCTCCCCGCCAAGGGCAGCCTCGCGAGCGGTAAGGTCCTCCTCATGGGAGTCCAGCTCGACCTTCCGCTGCGCGAGCTCTCCTTCTCGCCGGGACATCTCCACCCCGGCGAGACGCTGTTGTTCTTCCGCTTCAGCTTTCTCGAGCACCCATTCCTGGTACTCGCCGGCGAGACGCTCCCGCTCCTCCGCCACCTCGCGGAGGGCTGCCTGATTGGCGGCGCTGAGCTCCGCCGCACGCTTCTCCATTTCCGCCGCGGCCTTGGCGGCAAGAGCCTCCCGGGAGGCGAGCTTCGCCTGCCTGGCCCGGTAAAGGGCCAGGAGCTGGTGGAGCAACCTCTCCTCCTCGGGCCCCTCACTCCCGCCGGGCGCCTCGACGATTTTCAGGCCTGCGGAGGCGAGGACTTCTCCGTCGAACGCCTCGCCTTCCGCAGGAGCTCGCGATGAAGACCCCCAAGGCATCTGGATGAAGACGCCGTTGGGGGCCTCGAGATAATACCCCTGCTCCTTGCTGGCGGAGGGGCCGGTGGCCGGTGCAGCATCTGATGCTCCCGCCGCCTCCGGGCCGGCGGTGCGGTCGCCGTCCTCCTCCCCAGCCGCTGCGTCCGCAGCCGGGGCAGTCTCCTGCGCGGCCGGCTCGGCGGCCTCGGTTATCTCCTCGACGACAGGAGCGTCGCCGCCGCCGCCCTGCGCGCCCTCCTCCTCGAGGTTGATAACCTCCGTCTCCATGGGCGCAGGAGGAGGAAGATCTAAAAAGAAGAAGAAGAAAAAGAAGTTCAAGACTCAAGCAAATATCCAAAAAAGAGGCAAGCCAAGAAGACAAGTCACAAAACTTACCTTGGCGGACGTCCTCAGCGACGGGCTCCCTCGCCGGGGAGCTCGGCCTTGTCGGAGTAGCCACCCTCGCCGGGCTGCTCGCCCTTGGCGGGGTACTCTGCCTCGGCGGAGTACCCGCCCTTGGCGGAGCACTCTCCCTTGCCGGAGAGTTTTGCCTTGGCGGGGACGGCGGGGCCTGCGGCTCCTCAACGACAGTCTCCGGGCGCTCTTCCCGCTGTGGCTCCACCTCTGCACAGAACAAGACAGGAAACGTCAAGACATGAAGACAAAACCAAATCCTCAAGCGTACCCCGACGAGCGAAAAGAGAAATCCCCAGACTTACGCTGGGGGCTGCGCTGCGGCTGCGCTGGGGGCTGCTCCTCGGAGCGGCGCTCGAGTCCGGCAGGCTCGGCTCCGGCACACCCCCTGTTGCCGCCGCTGCTGAGTCTTCCGCGACCTCGGCCTCGGGCGCCTTGGCCTTCTTCGCCGCGCGATGGGCCAGGGTCCTGAAATCAGAACAATGAACAGAGTCAGCATCAACAAAAAATCAAGACAAAAATCAAGAAGATATAAGGTCTCGAATTCTTACTCCTGGTCCTCCTCGTCGTCCTCGCTCAGGGCGGAGAAGTCATACTCCACCGTGGGCGCGTCGGCGCGAGGAGCGGAAGACGAAGACTCCCTCGCGCGCTTGGTGTTCGCCGGGGCTGGGGGCTGCGAAGACCCAGCCCCTGTGGTAGCCGGCGCCCGAGGGGCGGGCGGAGCCGCTGCTCCGCTCCGAGAAGACCCCTGCCGGCTCGCAGCCGGCCTGCGAGGCGCCTCCGTCGTGGTCCGCGCACGGGCCGCCTCCGCTGCGGCTGGTGCGCCGGACGGCCTTGGCGCGGCTTGGCTCCCCCGGGGAGCTGCCAGGCGAGCTGGCTGTTGCCGGGGCGCCTGCGCCCTTTCCCCCGTCGCCGCCTTGCGGAGACGTTTCGCCGGGGACTGCCTCGGGCTTGCCGGGGGCGGGGAGCTCTCCGACGAGGAGAGGTCGTCGGCGTACAACTCCGTGGATCCGCCGGAGTCCGCGGCCTCCTCCTCCTCCTCCTCTTCCCCGGCCGGCTCACTGGGCCCAGCGTCCTGCGCTGCGGCCCCCTTCCCCTTGGCGCCTCCGCCCCTCGCGGCGCCTCTGCTCCCTCCGGCGGTACCCTCCATTGCCGCGGCCTCGGTCGCGATCCCGTTGATCCCGGAGTGCCTCAACGAGGGAACCCCGGCAAGCGCGTCGGGAGGAAGATTCAGCAACCTGCGGATCTCCGCCTCCTCCGCCTGGGAGGACGCGTCCGCAGCCTCCGCCTGTTCCGGCGAGTATCCGAAAATTCCTGCCGCCGCGGCTGCGGCGGCCTCTTCAGCCCGGGAAGCTATGTAGGCGATCTCCTGGTCGGTGGTGTCCCGCGTGTGCAGCTTGAGGTCCTCCTTGTTCTTCGCCACCTCTGCGAGGTTGTCGTAGAAGTTGAGGACGTCGATGGGCTTCGGAGCGAGCCATGTACGGTCCACGCCGTGCGAGTCGCACATGGGCATCATGGCGAGGATCCGATCCCTGACGGCGTTGTTGCAGAGCGGCACCACTTCCCGGGGAGTCCTGAACCACTCGGGGTGTGTCGGGTCGTACTTGAAGAGTTCCCGTACCATTCCTCGCAGCTCCAGCGTGGTAAAGTTGAAGTTGAGCCCGGGGCGCAGCCTCATGATGTCTGCCGGGCCGCCGTACTCCCAGGCCGGCCTCTTCCGGTCTTGGAGAGGGGCGATGCGCCGGCGGAGGAAGTCTGCGCCCACCTCAGCAACTGACAGATTGGCCAACCGAAGACGAAGAATCCGGACGAGGGCGATGTTGAGCTTGACGTCGTCCGAGTCCAGCTCACTCCAGTCCCTGCCGCGCACGATGGGCGTTGTGCGCGGCGCGGTGAAGGCTTGCGGCTGGTCTTCTACGATCCAGCACCACTCCGCTCGCCATTCCTCCCACTTGCCGCGGAGCTCCCCCGGCAAGTACGCCCCTTTTTTATTCAGACGAAAGACCCAAGAAATTCCTCCGGAGAGGGGGGCATCGGCCTCGGCTCTAGGGGTGAAGAAGTGTCTAAAGAGTGCTACATTGGGGTGGACTCCTATGAAGTTTTCGCACATGTGTGCGAAAACAGCCATGGTGAGAATGGCGTTGGGGGTGAAGTCAAGCAGATGGAGGCCATATGTGTTCATGACGTCGCAGAAGAAGTTTGAAAAAGGAGGACAGAGACCACAATGAAAGAAGGCAGCAAAGAAGTAGTACCCGCCGGGATAGCTGTCCTTGGCGGCGGCCGGATATGCTCGCGTGCGGGGATGCGCGTCGGTTCCCTTGGACCAGAACAAGTAATACTTGTTCCAGAGCTCCCGCACGCCGAGCTTCGGCGGGAAGACGACATGCCGCTTCCGGTACGCGATGAGCTTGGCCGCTTGCTCCGATTTCTCCCGCTTGGACTTCTCCGCCTTCGCCTTGTCGGTCTTTGGGGCCATGGCGGACGCGGCGGAAGGAGGGGAACGAAGAGCTCGGCGGCGGCGGAGATGTGGAGGCAGAGCGCAAGAGAGAATCTTTGGAGGAGGAAGACGATGTAATGAGAGCGCGAGGGGAACCGCGCCCGCTACCTCTGCTTTTATGGGGGAGTGGGGGGCGTTTCGCCCTTTCCATTAAGAGATCGTGGGCACGTCCCATCCCACGGCGCCGCGATCGACGCGTGCCGTTACCGTGGGGTGCGGCGGATATGGAAGTGGATTCGGCGCGCCGCGGGCCGCGGGTGCCCGTGCACTGTTTTGGGCCTGGCCCAACAGCGCTCGGCACCGTGTGTGGCCCAGGCCCGGGGGCTCCTGTCGGTGTACTAAGGTAGGGGTACCTCAGTACCCCAACTTGTGCACGGGCAGTTGCAGCTTCCCGCGGCAAGGTTTTCTGCGTGCTCGCCGGAGACCTTCCTGCTCCCTATTAAACCATTCAAAAACAAAGTATACAAGACATAAGACCAAGACCCCGGCAAGAGAAGCTTGCCGGGAAGGCCGTACCAGGCTCAAGACTGCCCCGCTAACACAAGACCCTGGCAAGAGGAGCTTGCCAGGAAGACTAGAAGACAACGCCTCGGCGTCATATGCGCCCCGGCAAGGGCCCGGGGAGCGGCAAGTTCCCGGGCCCGGCAAGATCAAGGCCCCGGCAAGGTGCTTGCCGGGAAGGCTGCGCTGTGTACCCGCGCTCCAGCTCATCGGCCCACGCGTCGCCCTGGGGCCTATCCAGGGACGCGTGGCGGATGGCTGTGCAGCCTGGGGTACACGGTGGCACTCCGCGGTGGTGGATCCATCGTCGTGGCGGACGGAGACGCTAAGGCGGGAGCTTTTGGGGTCGACGGCGACGGGCATTAAATGCCCTTGTCCCCCACTGTTAAAGTAGGTATAGACCACTGTTCGGTACTATAGCTCCACTGTTCCCGCACTGTTACAACTACCACCTCTTTTACACTTTTGCCCCTTTCTCCTACGTTGACACCTGTCGGTGACCCCTTGCACTATAAAAGGAGGCCCATGCACAACGTGGAGGGGGTTCGGAACCTAGATCACTCTCGCGCTTGGTGTAGCTGCTTCTTCAAGCTCCCGAGCGCCCAAACTCAATACACATCCAAGCAAGAGTAGGGTTTTACGCGTCTACCGCGGCCCGAACCTGGGTAAAACTGCCCGCGTGCTCGCTACGATCTGCTCTTTGTGCTCCCTCCGCCCTTGTACCGCACAGACAAGGGGCTCCGGTCCCATAGGTGTTCGTGGCGGACAGTTTCCCCCGACACTTGCCAAGTCCCATGCCTTGGGAAGCAAGAAAACATCCTCAAACCCCTTCATAACCATTATGTCCATATTTGAAGTTTGAGCAACTCTACATTGCCAAACTTGTCCAACTGCTCTCAAACTTGGTGCACATGCTAGAATGGCCTAATAAGGCATCTAGACCAAATGGCACAAGATTTGGAATAGAGCAACTTGATCAGATCACCTCAAAACCCTTTCTGTTCAAATGCAAATTTGAACAACTTTACATTACCAACTTTTTATCTGGAGCTTAAAACTTTGTGGGCATGATCAATACCCCAAATGATGATGCTACACCAAGTGGTACATCAAGGGGAGATGATTAACTTGACCCAATCAAGATGAAGTTGTTTCTGTTGATTTCTAGGGTTCACCCAAGTTACATTGGCTAGTTTCTTCAAATGAGCCCAAATTTGGTGAAGCACCCTATTTTCACATGTTATTCAATCCTGTTAAGTGCCATGTCAAGTGGAGGTCATTTGCTTCACCAAACACTGATCAAACACCTTCTGGCTTTTTACTAAAACCTCCATCTTGATCACTTTTACTCTTCTCCATGGCCTCAACTTTTTACCACATGATCATTGAGTTACTAGCTACCCCCAGTAACTTCCCCAGCACCCTAGCTCCATGATTGAGGGGTAAGAACCCAAGTTCACCTTGCTGGACAGCAAGTTTTCACCAAGTCACCAGCATTCCCTTTCTCTCTCAGCATCTCCAGGGCATCCAAGGCCGCAGGCCATTTCTTTACTCCTCCCTCAACCTTCTAGACACTCTTGGGCACGTTGGTTTTGACTAGAGCGGCGAGGGCACGATGATGCCAGCAATACGCACGCTCTGGAGCACGCTACAGTGCACCTCCGCACGGTGGCTTCAGCCAATCGCTGGCCCCCGACAGCCTCGGGCTCCTCCTTCGCGCCAGTCGAGGCCTCTCGACGTCCGCAACCTCCCCGGCGCTGTCCCCCCTCCTCTTGCGCCCTCCAGTGAACGTCGTCGCACGCGCACCGGCCTCCCACAACGGCCACTCCTCTGCCTCGCACGCGCGCATGCTCCAAAAGCTCCCCCGCTCCTCTCCTCACCTCAGCTGGACATGGAACAAGTCCACGATCCTCCCCGGCTTGATCACAGGCACCAGAACCTCTCCTAGCCTCGCCTGCAACCTCGCCGGCGCACGAGTCCACGGTGGACCGTGGGCGCGGCTACATAAGCCCCTCCCGAGCCTCTCCAGCAGCACCAACAGCCTCACCTCACCTCACTAAGCCCCCCAGCACCTTCAGTTCGACCCCAGGAGGTCCCAGTGCTCGGGATCGACCGGAGCTCCGCCGCGTCGGGCTGCCGGTGATCCCGCAGAACGAGCCTCCCCTGCCCTTCTTCTTGCCCGATCTAGAACCACCGAGCCACACTGACTCTTTCCCCCATGTTTCCCCTCTCTGTGGCAGTTGGAAACGGCCGGAACGGCGACCTCCCGTAGCTCCTCCGCCGTCCCACCTCGCCGCCGGTGAACCTGACCTCCCCGGCGTGCCGCACCACCACCACTACAACCGCCACTCGACGCTGAGTCCATTCCTGGCCTCCATTGCCGTCGCCGTGGCCGGAAATCTCGCCGGTGAGCTCGCCGTCGCCGTGACCGCAAGGTTGGAGATGACAGGCGGGCCCCGCCTGTCATCCCCACACCTCTCTCCCCCCTCCTCTCAGTCACTGACCCACGGGCCCCGCCCGTCAGGTTCAAAAACCTGACGTGCGCGCGCAGGCACCCGTGCGGCTGGGCTGGTCCGCCCTGGGCCGTGCACTGTGGCCTTCTCTGGCCCAGTTGCACAGGGCACTTTTCCTTTTTCTTTTCTGTAATTGTTTTAAACATTTCTACAGAAAAGAATAATGGTCCAAATAAAATAATTCCAACTCCTAAAATCTTGTAATATTCCAACCTATTTAATGGTACCACTTTCACTCACATCTATGAAACTTTTCTGTTCTGTTCAAATTTAAATTCAAATTTGAGCAGTAAAACTCATGTTCTAAAATCAATAGATTCCATTCTGTTGCTCCAAAACCCCAACTAAGATTTTTTTTCCCATCTTAGAAATCCCTCTAGTATTTTATAAAAATAAGTTGACATTTTTCTGAGCACTTTGATTTTTCTGTTTTATTTGTGGTCTTATTTTTCCGTGGTTATTATGCGACGTATAGATCCCGTATTTGACGAAGTTGCTGTGGAAGGAGAAGGAGAAGGATTTGAAGACTTTGAAGACCAAGCCAATCCAGGCAAGCAGCCCTTTGATCATGATACACTTGTTCTTCGGAACCCGTTGTTTCCGATGCATGATGATAGATTCACGTTGGTGGCCTAGTTGATACCACCACATGATGCATGCTTGAACTTGATCTTGCTAAGTGCTAGATGACATGCAAATAGTTGGTCATGAAGCTTAAATGATGCATGTGTGATTTTAACCTTCGTAGTTGAAATCTTTGCATGAACCCATCGGGTGCCCCTAATGCCCGAGGGTGATGATGTGTTGGGTCATCACTTGAGAAAGAAGTGATGTGCCGGTAAAATCATGTGCATGGTGAAATGATGGATTAGATTTATGTGTGACTACCGTCCCAACCAAACATGTGCAACCACACTACCCCTTATGGGACGGGGCTTTATTGATTACTTAGGTCGATACTAGCATGGTGCCCGCATTACTAGTGACGGGAAGACTTGAGGTCTTTCCGGGACGGGGTCGTGCTTGGATAGACGGCCATGACTGTTTTTACAGGGCACCGGACACACCGTTGGTCCCTTCGGGTACGCGTGACGTTGAAATTAGGGCAAGTCCCGTGATCTATTGTTTGTACCCGAGGGCCGTGTACCAACGAGTGGACTCTATGTTAGTGTCGTCTAAGGAAAGGTAATGACCGGGTGCTTACCCCGGGTACTTGAGGTACCGCGGGTCGTGGATGACATGGAAGTTCCCCGGATCTTGTGGGTAAAGTGTACAACCTCTGCAGAGTGTAAAACTATTCGAATAGCCGTGTCCACGGTCATGGACAGTTGGGTGGTGCTACTTAAACTATGTCCAGAAATTTTACTTCATCGGTGATAGTATATGTGTGTGATGAGTCAAGGTGGTGACTTGACTCGATGAGTTGAATCATATTCATGTTGATATCGGTAACCTGTCATCGAGGTTACACAAGGTTATTGATGCATAAACTTGATAGTAGAATATTTATTCTAGCCCTTTGCTAGATTGTTCATTATCGTTCAATTGCATTGTTACTTTGAACCACATCATGGGTTGCTTGCGAGTACATTCAAAGTACTCATTGGCTTGCCACTGGTTATTTAATTGGCCAGGCATGGAAGAACAGGAATATGAGGAAGAGTTCTTTGGAGACGAACATGCGAACTAGGACGCTATCCCAGTCAGAATACCTGTAGGGTTAAGGCAGATGGCATGGGTTCTACCCGTTATCGAAGACTTCCGCTATTTGAGTTATTTGCTATTCAGCCCGTGAGGCTCTATCTATGTAAGACTCGGCCATAATGGCCATAATTCATGTAAGACTATTGTATGGATGTAAGACTCTTGTTATTTCAGCTTCTGTGTGTTCAGTGAGCATTGATCTCTGGGATCACTGTACACGTGCATTCGGTGATCTCGACTTCTAAGTTGGGGTCCCCACAGAGTTGGTATCAGAGCCATCCTGACTGTAGGAAGCCTTAGTTAGCATGGGCGTTAGTTAGATGAGACCCCTTTTCAAAAACCTTCTGAACCTCTCTTCTTTTCTAAACCTAAGATTTCATCAGCTTATTAACCCCTCCTATTCCACCTTTGTAGATGGCCGCTGTACCCGAAGAGCACCTGACCACTGGGTTCCCCTTACTTCTCGAGGATAGCCTCCAGGAGTGTCAGTTCCACCGAGCACCCATCCTCACCTACCTTGAGCATTGGGTTAGCGACACTGAGGTGGAGTACCATGTGGAATTGATCGTGAAGGCAAACGATCCTCCCACAAGTTGGTTCTTTGAGGGACCCCAGATGGCAACACCACCACTCGCTGTCGAGGCTGCTGCACTCAAGGCATTAACCCGTCTCCGCGAGCTTCTTCCGGAGATGGCAGCCAAGATGACAACTCGCTTCTTACCTTATCGGAAGGAAGGTGAAGAAGAAAGCAGCGCACTAGCCCCTCCACTGAAGGAAGGACTCTCGCTTCGGTTCCAGACCTACTTCAGTCTATGTGCCGACAGCTTGGCACAAGACTTGGCCTTGGAATCGATGAAGCTTCAAGAAGAACTTCACAAGACCAAGGCACTTCTTCGTCGAGCTCAAGAGAAGGCAAATAGGATCAAGAAGGAAGGAGCACCTTCTGGACAATCCTCTATCGCATATCGAGGCGGAAGGCCCTCCGAGGATGTATCTTCCAAGGATGAAGAACCACCTCGGCGACGCCGGATGACGGCGAGGGAATATCGCAAGCTTTTCCCTGCACCACCGACGAAGCACCGTCGTATCCAACTCCTCCACTCCCCCACACCCTCAAGTGACAAGGGGGCCCAGACAGATGAAGACAAGGAGGAAGACCCAGAAGAGCCGGAATACGCGACCGAGCATTCCGCCGCTTAGGCATTATTCGCTACTCGGATATGCAAGTTGTAACCCCTACGGTAGGATAGGTCGTGCAACCCCTATGCGTAGTCGAGTCCTTGTATGGTTCATATGAAACCATCTAGTGCTTGCTTTTGTTGTGTCTGGATGTATGTCGTATTCTTCCTTCGGGAATGTGTAAACGACTACATCACCCATTTGGATTTTAAATGAATGTGTTATGGCCTTACGGCCCTTGCATGATTTGATTTAGTGTCACACCCACCCCCTTACTAGGCACCCATCTATCTTGCTTTCCCTCTTCCGAGTCATGAGACCTTTTACCGCTCCAACAGGATGCCTGTTGTAACTCGTACTGGTACCTCTACCCAGCAGCCCGAAGCCGGAGCATCCGCTCAGCCAGAGGCAGGCCACGACCAAACCAACGACCAAGCTCCACCACCACCTCCTCCTCCAAGCATGGACATGGATCAGCTTCTCCAAGCTTTCCGAGAGGAACGCCAAGCCAACACTGCAGCTCTTCAGCTGATTGCTCAAGCTGTCACCAACAACTGCCAGCCGGCGGGGAATGGCAATGGACGTTCCACGTTGGCAGAGTTCAAGAAGCATGCACCGCCAACCTTCATCGAGACTGCTGAACCCCTGGATGCAGACGACTGGGTCCGTTCCATCGAGGAGATACTAGAACTAGTCGGATGCACCGAAGACCGCGAGAAGGTGGCTTATGCAGCCCACTGCCTCGGGGGGACTGCTAGAGCTGGTGGGATGGATTCAAGGTCATGCATGCTGAACAAGACATCACTTGGGTTAACTTCAAGGCAGAATTCCGCAAGGCCCACATTCCTTCCGGAATCATGGCTATCAAAAAGCGTGAGTTCCGAGCCCTGAAGCAAGGAAGTGGCACTGTCAAGGAGTATATGCAGAAGTTCAGTGTTCTGTCAAGGTATGCCCCTGAGGATGTCAGCACTGATGCTGCAAAAAGGGAGCGCTTCATGGAAGGCCTCAATTAGACTCTGCAGTACTCGCTTGTCGTGTGCGACTGCCCATCTTTCCCTGACCTGGTGAACAAGGCACTTATGCTTGAAGACAAGCGGCGTGCTTTGGAAGGCACTCGCAAGCACAAGTTGGTCAGTAAGGGAAGTTCCAGCAACCAGAAGCCTCGTCCGTGGCAGTCAGCCCCGGCCAAGCCAACCTATTAGCAGCCAAGAGCTCCGGCACCTCGTGCCAACCCTCAGCCTCAGCAGTATGCCAACCCCAGGCCAGCTTTCAACCCCAATACCAGTGGTGGCAACAAGATCAATCCAAACCAAGTCACTTACTTTGGATGTGGTCAGTTCGGACACATCTCAAGGGTGTGCCCCAACAAGAAGCCTGACGCCCCGCGCCCCAATGCGCAGAACCAGGGACAAGGCCGTGGAATGCCACCAAGGAACCCAGCTCCTCGCAATCCACCTAACCAAGGGAAGGGGCGTGTGAATCACGTCACCGCTGAAGAAGCCCAGGAAGACCCGGACGTCGTGCTGGGTACGTTCCTTGTCAACTCAGCACCTGCAACTGTCTTGTTTGATTCTGGAGCAACGCATTCATTTGTCACTCAAAGATTTGCATTAAAAAGTGGCATGACCCCTACACCCCTGAATAACCCTATGGTGGTACAAACCCCCGGAGCCGAGATGAGAGCCAAGATAGGCTGTAAAGGAGTCAGTATTACCATTAATGGTGTAGACTTCCTAGCAGACCTTATCGTCCTGAGATCGCAAGGCTTGGATGTGATCCTAGGCATGAATTGGCTCAGCAAGCACCAAGGCTTGTTAGACTGTGCCAATCGGAGAGTCACCGTGACCAATGACCAAGGAGTCGAAGTCAAGTTTGCTTCCAACTCCTCTTCCACTCAAGCCGCTAAACTCAACTGTCTGTCTGAAGTTGGGCTAGATCAAGTACCGGTGGTATGTGAGTATCCTGATGTCTTTCCGGATGAACTACCGGGAATGCCCCCTGATCGTGACATTGAGTTCATCATCGAGCTCGTGCCCGGAGCAGGACCCATCTATAAGAAGCCTTATAGAATGGAAACGGAAGAATTAGCCGAGTTGAAGAAGCAGCTGGAAGAGCAGCTAAGGAAGGGATTTATCCGCCCAAGTGCCTCCCCTTGGGGATCTCCTGTTCTGTTTGTGGCAAAAAGGGACGGTACCATCCGCTTATGCATTGACTATCGTTCCCTCAATGAAGTTACAATCAAGAACAAGTATCCACTTCCCAAGATCGAAGATCTGTTTGATCAGCTCAGCGGAGCCAAGGTATTCTCCAAGATCGACCTCAGATCTGGGTACTACCAGCTGAAGATCAGACCCCAAGATATTCCGAAGACGGCATTCGTGACCAGATATGGCTGTATGAGTGCACGGTCATGTCTTTTGGGTTAACCAATGCCCCAGCCTACTTCATGTATCTCATGAATAAAGTCTTCATGGAATATTTGGACAAGTTTGTTGTCGTCTTCATTGATGACATTCTTGTGTTCTCGAAGTCGGAGGAAGAGCACGAGCAGCATCTGAGGATGGTCCTACACAAGCTTCATGAGCACCAACTATATGCCAAATTCAGCAAGTGCGAGTTCTGGCTGCATAAAGTTGGATTCTTAGGTCATGTCGTGACCGAGGAAGGATTATCTGTTGATCCTGCAAAGATCGAAGCTGTGACCCTATGGCAATCTCCAACGACCGTCAAGGAAGTCAGAAGCTTCCTCGGACTAGCGGGCTATTACCGCAAGTTCGTGGAAGGATTCTCTAGCATTGCATGGCCAATGACTCAGCTCCTCAAGAAGGACAAGAAGTTTGAGTGGACGCCAAAATGCGAAAAGAGCTTCCAAGAGCTCAAGAAGAGGTTGACCACCGCCCCAGTCCTGGCAACACCTGATATTCACAAGGAGTTCGTGATATATTGTGATGCCTCTCGAACCGGATTGGGAAGCGTTCTGATGCAAGAAGGCCGCGTCATAGCATACCTCTCCAGGCAGCTACGACCCCATGAGGAGAACTACGCTACTCACGATCTTGAGCTAGCGGCAGTAGTTCATGCCTTGAAGACATGGCGGCATTACCTCCTAGGGAAATGGTGTGAGATCTACACAGACCACAAAAGTCTGAAGTACATTTTCACCCAAAAGGAATTGAACATGAGGTAGCGGAGATGGTTGGAACTCATCAAAGACTATGGCCTCAGTGTTCAATATCACCCCGGGAAGGCTAACGTGGTGGCCGATGCCTTAAGCAGGAAGGCTTGCTCTTTGAATGCCGTTATTCAAGAAAGGCAACCAGCCTTGTTTAAGGAGATCGAACAATTCAGTTTGGAATTGGTCACCCCTGGATTTCTGGATCATTTGGAAGTCAGACCGACCCTGATGGACGACGTCAAGAAGGCACAAGATGGACATGCAAGCATTGAAGGCATCAAGAGGAAGATGAAGCTGGGCAAGGCCCAGGATTCTCTGAAGACGAGCACGGGATTGTTTGGTACAAAGGTCGCATCTGCGTACCAAACAACACAGAGCTGAAGACGCTGATTCTGCAAGAAGCCCTAGACACTCCGTATTCCATCCACCCCGGAGGAACCAAGATGTACCAAGACTTGAAGGCACGATTCTGGTGGCACGGGATGAAAAGAGAGATTGCAACCTATGTTGCAAAGTGTGATGTGTGCCAAAGGGTCAAGGCTGAATATCAGCGACCTGCTGGATTGCTTCAACCACTCAAGGTTCCTGAGTGGAAGTGGGATAAAGTCGGAATGGACTTCATCACTGGATTACCAAGGTCGAATAGAGGACATGACTCTATCTGGGTCATAGTCGTTCATTTGACCAAGGTAGCCCATTTCATTCCTGTCAAGACCACTTATGATGGCAACTGGCTGGCAGCTCTCTACATTGACCGAATCGTAAGTCTTCATGGTGTTCCCAAGGAGATTGTATCAGATCGAGGAACCCAGTTCACCTCCAGGTTCTGGAAGAAGTTCCAAGAAGCCTTGGGAACCAAGTTGTCTTTCAGCACAGCTTTCCACCCACAGACCGGAGGTCAGACAGAGCGAGTCAATCAGATTCTCGAAGACATGCTCCGAGCCTGTGTCCTGGCATATGGAGCCAAGTGGGAAGATTGTCTCCCTTTAGCCGAGTTCTCCTACGACAACAGTTACCAGTCAAGCCTTCAGATGGCACCATTTGAGGTGTTGTACGGACGCAGATGTCGCACACCCCTCAACTGGTCAGAGACTTGAGAAGGACTAGTCTTTGGACCGGATAATCTCCGCGCAGCAGAAGAGCAAGTCCAACTAGTCAGAGAGCGATTAAAGGCAGCCAAGTCAAGGCAGAAGAGTTATGCTGACACTCACCGTCGGAACATGAGTTTCCATGTCGGGGATCATGTGTACCTGCGGGTAACTCCTTTGAAGGGAACCAAGCGTTTCCACGTCAAGGGGAAGCTCGCACCAAGGTTCATTGGACCCTTTGAGATCACTGCACGACGAGGAGAAGTGGCTTACCAGTTGGAACTACCACCTGAGCTATCCAATGTGCACAATGTATTCCATGTGTCACAACTCCGGAAAAGTCTCCAAGTTCCAGACAAGCCTAATCTCTACAAGGATGTGGATCACCAAGCCATTGATCTGCAGCCTGATTTGACCTACCGCGAGAAGCCCATTTGCATTCTGGACGAAGCAGAACGACGTACGCGAAGCCGTACCATCAAGTACTTCAAGGTCCAGTGGAGCAACCACACCGAAGCAGAAGCAACCTGGGAACGAGAAGACTATCTTAGATCCGAGTTTCCCGATCTCTTTTAAGCCCTAGTTTAGGAATCTCGGGGACAAGATTCTTGTAAGGGGGGTAGGTCTGTCACACCTTGCATTTTGTAACATGTTATTTGTTTCTTTGGAGCATAAAAATTTGGACCAGCAAAATTTTTTTTGGCATCATTTGGCTTTTATTTGAAATTGAGTTTTCTTCATGTGCTTTTTCTTGTGCTCATTAAAGTCAACTATAACCTCTTGTAGAATTCATCTCCATACCCAAAACTTCTGCCCAATGATCATGCCAAGTGTTATATAACAGTATAGTATTTTCCTACAAAATTAATTTGGCCAAAAGGTATTTTATAAATTTAGTTTTCCAAAAACCCCTGGATTGAGATTTGCACTGCAAGTACTTGATTTAGGGTAAGAAAATTATTTCAAAAAGTATATTTGAGACCTAGCAGTCATAGGACTCCCAGAAACCACAAAGGTATAATTTTAAAAGTTATTTTCCTATTTTATTTAAAAGCTTTTTCTTAAGGCCAGAAATGGTCTTTAATAGGGGAAAATTATTTAACTATTTCAAAAATATTTGCCAAAATTCAGAGAGACTCAGAGGACATATATTGTCCATATATAAGAGTTTCAACACTTGGTCATGTTCAAAATAATGGGCTAAACCCTCTAAAACCCTTTCTGGATATTTCAAGCTTTTGAAATATTTACAAAGGAATTTTTCTCCAAAAATTCCAGGGAAATTCTATCATGTCATATATGACATATTTGATGATCTTGCCAAGTCCCATGCCTTGGGAAGCAAGAAAACATCCTCAAACCCCTTCATAACCATTCTATCTATATTTGAAGTTTGAGCAACTCTACATTGCCAAACTTGTCCAACTGCTCTCAAACTTGGTGCACATGCTAGAATGGCCTGATAAGGCATCTAGACCAAATGGCACAAGATTTGGAATAGAGCAACTTGATCAGATCACCTCAAAACCCTTTCTGTTCAAATGCGAATTTGAACTTTACATTACCAACTTTTTATCTGGAGCTTCAAACTTTGTGGGCATGATCAATACCCCAAATGATGATGCTACACCAAGTGGTGCATCAAGGGGAGATGATTAACTTGACCCAATCAAGATGAAGCTGTTTCTGTTGATTTCTAGGGTTCACCCAAGTTACATTGGCTAGTTTCTTCAAATGAGCCCAAATTTGGTGAAGCACCCTATTTTCACATGTTATTCAATCCTGTTAAGTGCCATGTCAAGTGGAGGTCATTTGCTTGACCAAACACTGATCAAACACCTTCTTGCTTTTTACTAAAACCTCCATCTTGATCACTTTTACTCTTCTCCATGGCCTCAACTTTTTACCACATGATCATTGAGTTACTAGCTACCCCCAGTAACTTCCCCAGCACCCCAGCTCCATGATTGAGGGGTAAGAACCCAAGTTCACCTTGCTGGACAACAAGTTTTCACCAAGTCACCAGCATTCCCTTTCTCTCTCAGCATCTCCAGGGCATCCAAGGCCGCAGGCCATTTCTTTACTCCTCCCTCAACCTTCTAGACACTCTTGGGCACGTTGGTTTTGACCAGAGCGGCGAGGGCACGATGATGCCAGCAATACGCACGCTCTGGAGCACGCTACAGTGCACCTCCGCACGGTGACTTCAGCCAATCGCTGGCCCCCGACAGCCTCGGGCTCCTCCTTTGCGCCAGTCGAGGCCTCTCGACGTCCGCAACCTCCCCGGTGTTGTCCCCCCTCCTCCTGCGCCCTCCAGTGAAGGTCGTCGCACGCGCACCGGCCGCCCGCAATGGCCACTCCTCTGCCTCGCACGCGCGCACGCTCCAGAAGCTCCCCCGCTCCTCTCCTCACCTTAGCTGGACGTGGAACAAGTCCACGATCCTCCCCGGCTTGATCACAGGCACCAGAACCTCTCCTAGCCTCGCTTGCAACCTCGCCGGTGCACGAGTCCACGGTGGACCGTGGGCGCGGCTATATAAGCCCCTCCCGAGCCTCTCCAGCAGCACCAACAGCCTCACCTCACCTCACTAAGCCCCCCAACACCTTCAGTTCGACCCCAGGAGGTCCCAGTGCTCGGGATCGACCGGAGCTCCGCCACGTCGGGCCGCCGGTGATCCCACAGTACGAGCCTCCCCTGTCCTTCTTCTTGCCCGATCTAGAACCAACGAGCCACACTTACTCTTTCCCCCCTGTTTCCCCTCCCTGTGGCAGTTGGAAACGGCCGGAACGGCGACCTCCCGTAGCTCCTCCGCCGTCCCACCTCGCCGCCGGCGAACCTGACCTCCCCGGCGTGCCGCACCACCACCACTACAACCGCCACTCGACGCTGAGTCCATTCCTGGCCTCTGTTGCCGTCGCCGTGGCCGGAAATCTCTCCGGTGAGCTCGCCGTCGCCGTGACCGCAAGGTTGGAGATGACAGGCGGGCCCCGCCTGTCATCCCCACACCTCTCTCCCCCTCCTCTCAGTCACTGACCCACGGGCCCCGCCCGTCAGGTTCAAAAACCTGACGTGCGCGCGCAGGCACCCGTGCGGCTGGGCTGGTCCGCCCTGGGCCGTGCAGTGTGGCCTTCTCTGGCCCAGTTGCACAGGGCACTTTTCCTTTTTCTTTTCTGTAATTGTTTTAAACATTTCTACAGAAAAGAATAATGGTCCAAATAAAATAATTCCAACTCCTAAAATCTTGTAATATTCCAACCTATTTAATGGTACCACTTTCACTCACATCTATGAAACTTTTCTGTTCTGTTCAAATTTAAATTCAAATTTGAGTAGTAAAACTCTTGTTCTAAAATCAATAGATTCCATTCTGTTGCTCTAAAACCCCAACTAAGATTTTTCCCCATCTTAGAAATCCCTCTAGTATTTTATAAAAATAAGTTGACATTTTTCCGAGCACTTTGATTTTTTTGTTTTATTTGTGGTCTTATTTTTCCGTGGTTATTATGCGACGTATAGATCCCGTATTTGACGAAGTTGCTGTGGAAGGAGAAGGAGAAGGATTTGAAGACTTTGAAGACCAAGCCAATCCAGGCAAGCAGCCCTTTGACCATGATACACTTGTTCTTCGGAACCCGTTGTTTCCGATGCATGATGATAGATTCACGGTGGTGGCCTAGTTGATACCACCACATGATGCATGCTTGAACTTGGTCTTGCTAAGTGCTAGATGACATGCAAATAGTTGGTCTTGAAGCTTAAATGATGCATGTGTGATTTTAACCTTCGTAGTTGAAATCTTTGCATGAACCCATCGGGTGCCCCTAATGCCCGAGGGTGATGATGTGTTGGGTCATCACTTGAGAAAGAAGTGATGTGCCGGTAAAATCATGTGCATGGTGAAATGATGGATTAGATTTATGTGTGACTACCGTCCCAACCAAACATGTGCAACCACACTACCCCTTATGGGACGGGGCTTTATTGATTACTTAGGTCGATACTAGCATGGTGCCCGCATTACTAGTGACGGGAAGACTTGAGGTCTTTTCCGGGACGGGGTCGTGCTTGGATAGACGGCCATGACTGTTTTTACAGGACACCGGACACACCGTTGGTCCCTTCGGGTACGCGTGACGTTGAAATTAGGGCAAGTCCCGTGATCTATTGTTTGTACCCGAGGGTCGTGTACCAACGAGTGGACTCTATGTTAGTGTCGTCTAAGGAAAGGTAATGACCGGGTGCTTACCCCGGGTACTTGAGGTACCGCGGGTCGTGGATGACACGGAAGTTCCCCGGATCTTGTGGGTAAAGTGTACAACCTCTGCAGAGTGTAAAACTATTCGAATAGCCGTGTCCACGGTCATGGACAGTTGGGTGGTGCTACTTAAACTATGTCCAGAAATTTTACTTCATCGGTGATAGTATATGTGTGTGATGAGTCAAGGTGGTGACTTGACTCGATGAGTTGAATCATATTCATGTTGATATCGGTAACCTGTCATCGAGGTTACACAAGGTTATTGATGCATAAACTTGATAGTAGAATATTTATTCTAGCCCTTTGCTAGATTGTTCATTATCGTTCAATTGCATTGTTACATTGAACCACATCATGGGTTGCTTGCGAGTACATTCAAAGTACTCATTGGCTTGCCACTGGTTATTTAATTGGCCAGGCATGGAAGAACAGGAATATGAGGAAGAGTTCTTTGGAGACGAACATGCGAACTAGGACGCTATCCCAGTCAGAATGCCTGTAGGGTTAAGGCAGATGGCATGGGTTCTACCCGTTATCGAAGACTTCTGCTATTTGAGTTATTTGCTATTCAGCCCGTGAGGCTCTATCTATGTAAGACTCGGCCATAATGGCCATAATTCGTGTAAGACTATTGTATGGATGTAAGCCTCTTGTTATTTCAGCTTCTGTGTGTTCAGTGAGCATTGATCTCTGGGATCACTGTACACGTGCATTCGGTGATCTCGACTTCTAAGTCGGGGTCCCCACAATCTCGCTAGCCCTTTCTGAGACAGCAAAACATAAATGCAGAGCACCTTTAAAGATCAAGGACTGGCTAGACATTGTAATTCATGGTAAAAGAGATTCAGTCATGATCATACTCAATGCAAATTAATGGTAATACATGCAAATGACAAAGGTGCTCTCCTACTGGTGCTCTTTGATAAGAGGATGATGACTCTACACAAAAGTAAAAAGATAGGCCCTTCGCAGAGGGAAGCAAGGATTTGTAGAGGTGCCAGAGCTCGATTTTTAAATAGAGATGAATAACATTTTGAGCGGTATACTTTCATTGTCAACATAATAACCAAGAATCTCGATATCTCCCATGCTACGCACATTATAGGCGGTTCCCAAACAGAATGGTGAAGTTTATACTCCCCCAACCACCAACAAGCACACTCCACGGCTAGCCCAAAACAAGGGGTACCGTCCAAACCGGCAACAGCCCTGGGGGAGTTTTGTTTAATTATTATGATTTTGAGCATGGGATCGGGCATCCCGATTACCAGCCATTTTATCATGAGTGATGAGCGGAGTCCACTCATCGTGAGAATAACCCACCTAGCATGGAAGATATGGACAGCCCTAGTTGATACATGAGCTGTTCGAGCATACAAAACAGAATTTCATTTGAAGGTTTATATTTTGGCACATACAAATTTACTTGGAACGGCAGGTAAATACCACATATATGAAGGTATAGTGGACTCATGTGGAATAACTCCGGGGTTTATGGAAGTGGATGCACACGCAGTATTCTCGCTTAGTACAGGTGAATGCTAGAAAGAGACTGGGAAGCGACCAGCTAGAGAGCCACAACGGTCATGAACATGCATTAAAATTAATCAACAATGAATGCAAGCATGAGTAGGATATAAATCACCATGAACATAAATATCGTGGAGGCTATGTTGATTTGTTTCAACTACATGCGTGAACATGTGCCAAGTCAGATCACTTAAATGGTTCAAAGGAGGATACCACCCCATCATACCACATCACAACCATTTTAATATCATGTTGGCACGCAAGATAGACCATTATAAACTCTCAGCTAATTAAGCATGGCATAAGTAGCTATGATCTCTATTTGTCATTGCAAGCATGTTCCATTCATAACAAGTTGAATCAGGAACGATGAACTATCATATTTACAAAAACAAGAGAGGTCGAGTTCATACCAGCTTTTCTCATCTCAATTAGTTCATCATATATCATCCTTATTGCCTTTCACTCGCACAACCAAACGGTGTGAATAATAATAATAGTCCACGTGCATTGGACTAAACTGGAATCTGCAGACATTTAATACAGGAGAGAAGACAAGGTAATATGGCTCAAGGTTAAATTAACAATAAAGCATATGAGAGCCACTAAGCATTTTCGATCATGGTCTTCTACTCTTGTCCCCCAAAGAAAAGAAAAGAAACTATCTACACGGGAAAGCTCCCAACAAGCAAAAGAAGAACGGGAAATCTTTTCTGATTTTCTTTTTAATTACTACTACAAGCAAGGAAACTAAACTAGCTAGAAGCTACAACTAATATTTTTTGCTTTTCTTAAGTTTTTTCAAGCACACGAGAAAAAGACTAAGAAAAAGAAATTGAAACTAAGCATGGATGGTACAGTGAAAGAGTGTGAGCACTGACAACTAGAATAAGTGTGTGAACATGAATGTAAAGTCGGTGGGAAACACGTACTCCCCCAAGCTTAGGCTTTTGGCCTAAGTTGGTCTATGGCCAGTATTGGCCTGACGGATATCCAAAGTCGTAGTTGGGGTTGTACTGAGATGCAGCAGCTACTGCATGCTGGGCTGCAGCTCAAAGGCGAGATGCTTCTGTCATATTATAGTACGCATTTGCCTCCTCCATAGTTATAGTGTATCTTCATTTTGCCTGAAAGTCAAACAAAGTAGGGGCAGGGAGAACAATAGGGATGACATGATGCTTGTTAAAGATTAGTCGATATTTGAGGGATTGACCATCCCTCTCTATAAACCGGTGACTAGTCATAGCATGGCAATCTAAATGAGAAGGAGGTAAAGGTTCATCGTTCACGTGCATAGGCACACCAAGGAAGCGGGCTATGCGAGTGGCATAAATCCCACCAAATAAATCTCCATTCATACCATTATGGTGTAACCTACGTGCAATGATGGCTCCCAAGTTATATTGTCTATCACCTAATACAGCACTCTTGAGAACACTAAGATCAGGGACACACATGTGACAAGCCTCATCTTTACCATTTATGAATCTACCAATAAAGAGAACAAAGTAATGAATAGCAGGAAAATGGATGCTCCCTATGGTAGCCTGTGTGATTTCCCTAGATTCCCCCACTGTGATACTAGCAAGGAACTCTCTAAATTCAGATTTACGAGGATCACCCATACTGTAACACCCTGGACACACCCGCCGGTGGTCGTTACTCCTGGCGAAATCTAGACTGGCCCCACACATCAATACTAGTCTTTTCTGCACACTTTGTCCTCACTCATGCGCACCCGGGAGCAACTTCCCGGTCGGTCACCCATCCTGAAACTACTTCAAGCTGAGCACACTTAACTTTGGAGTTCTATCCAAATGGGCTCCCAGAAAAGAAGGAATTCCTTATTGATGTGAGTAGTCTATCATCCCTAATAAGCCAGGCCATCACATACACCCTCACTCAGAGGAACCGACGTCCTCGTCGGGCCACAGGAACGTTCCCTCTTGGCACAACCGTCTGTGCTTCCAGGACAATACATGTGTCATGCCGTGTGCCACGGCGGGTCACAAACGTCATGCACAACATGACTGCAAACTGTCCGCAAACATCCATGTAACCGTGAGGGTCGGCTCTGATACCAACTTGTAACGCCCCGAACACACCCGCCGGTGGTCGTTACTCCTGGCGGAACCTAGACTGGCCCCACACATCAATACTAGTCTTTTCTGCACACTTTGTCCTCACTCATGCGCACCCGGGAGCAACTTCCCGGTCGGTCACCCATCCTGAAACTACTCCAAGCTGAGCACGCTTAACTTTGGAATTCTATCCAAATGGGCTCCCAGAAAAGAAGGAATTCCTTATTGATATGAGTAGTCTATCATCCCTAATAAGCCAGGCCATCACACATACAACCCCACTGTGGGAGCTTACAAGCATCATTAAAATCCTCTAAGTCCATGGTGTAAGATTTATCATATAGGTCAAACAGGACAGTGTGAGAATTTCGTGAAGATGAAAATTTAAGTCTTCTCACAAAGCTATCAGTTAAACCATGGTATTGAGGGCACTTATCTTGTATGAAGCCCTCGAGGTCAGCGTTACGTACATATGCGTAAAATTCATCCTTGATGCCAACCTGATCCATAAAGTCATCTGACGGCCATTCACAAGGCCGCACATCAGCATCCCTCGGTAGCTCATCGTCCGGCTCACGGAACGCGAGCCTCGCTTCTTGCTTCCTTGAATAACCACCTTGGAAGTTTTTCCTATGAATTTTTCTGAAATTTTTAGTAACTCAAAATAAAAGTTAACCAAACTCAACAAGATTGATAGCAACAACTCCTACTAGTTCCTAGAGACTATATCATGCATTAGAACTACTTGGGACCAAGAAAATTTGACATGCAAGCTCAAGAACAAGGTCACCACAGCAGCATAAATTTGCAATAAATAGAGCACTAGAACAAAAACTAATTGGACCAATGGAGGAGTCACATACCTAGGAACAATCTCCCCAAACAGTTTGGTGAATGGTGCTTTGAGCAAGGAGATCGAAAATGGCAGCAAGATGAGCTAGAACTTGGGTTTGAGCTGGTTAGTTATTTTTTTGGGAGGAAGAAGAAGAGTGTGGGTGCAGGAATAAGTGGAGGGGGCCACGTGGGGCCCACGAGGTAGGGGGCGCGCCCTGGACCCTCGTGGCCAGGTGCTGGCTCCCCTCGCTGTGTGTTCTATGCCATATTTTCTCAAATATTCTAGAAAAAATCATATTTCATTTTCATGGCATTTGGAGAACTTTTATTTTTGGGGTCGTTTTTTATTGCACGAATAAGTCTAGAAACAGACAGAAAATACTATTTTTGTTTTATTTATCCTAATTAACAGAAAGTAAAAGGAGGGTACAGAAGGTTGTGCTATCTAGATTCACCTCCCACACTCATCAAAAGGAATCCATTAACAAGGTTGATCAGGTCTTGTTAATAAAATCTTTCCGAATAACATGAAACCAGAGAATTTTCGAATAACACTAGGTTACCTCAATGGGGATATGTATTTCCCCAACAATAAGAATGTCATATGTCTTCTTGATAGTAGGAAGAGGAAATTCAAAACCTCCAATAGTGATAGTTGAAAATTTTCCAATATAATTGATACTATGGACCTGAGGTTGTTTTCTCAGAAAGTTTACCTTATGCTCATTCACATTGACATCAAAAGTGACATTGCCTTTGTTGCAATCAATAACAGCCCCTACAATATTCAAAAAGGGTCTTTCAATAATAATAGACATACTATCGTCCTCGGGAATATCAAGGATAACAAAGTCCGTTAGAATAGTAACATTTGCAACTACAACAGGCACATCCTCACAAATACCGACAGGTATGGCAGTTGATTTATCAGCCATTTGCAAAGATATTTCAGTAGGTGTCAACTTATTCGAGTCAAGTCTACGATTTAAAGAGAGAGGCATAACACTAATACCGGCTCCGAGATCACATAAAGCAGTTTTAACATAGTTTTTCTTAATGGAGCAAGGTATAGTAGGTACTCCTGGATCTCCTAGTTTCTTAGGTATTCCACCTTTGAAAGTATAATTGGCAAGCATGGTGGAAATTTCTACTTCAGGTATCTTGCTTTTATTGGTAATAATATCCTTCATATACTTGGCGTAAGGATTTGTTTTAAGCACATCAGTCAAACGCATATGCAAAAAGATAGGTCTAATCATTTCAGCAAAACGCTCAAAATCCTCATCATCCTTTTTCTTGGAAGGTTTTGGAGGAAAAGTCATGGGTTTCTGAACCCATGGTTCTCTTTCCCTACCGTGCTTCCTAGCAACAAAGTCTCTCTTATCATAATGTTGATTCTTTGATTGTGGGTTATCAAGATCAACAGCAGGTTCAATCTATACATCATTATTATTGCTAGGTTGAGCATCATCATGAACATCATCATTTATATTATCACTAGGTTCATGTTCATTACCAGATTGTGTCTCAGCATCAGAAACAGATATATCATTGGGATTCTCAGGTGTGTCAGCTACAGGTTCACTAGAAGCATGCAAAGTCCTGTCATTTTTCTTTTTCTTCTTCTTAGAAGAACTAGGTGCATCTAAATTAGCTCTCTGAGAATCTTGCTCAATTCTCTTAGGGTGGCCTTCAGGATACAGAGGTTCCTGAGTCATTTTACCACCTCTAGTAGCAATTCTAACAGCATAGTCATTATTCTTACTATTGAACTCACTGAGCAAATCATTCTGAGCCTTAAGAACTTGTTCTACTTGAATGGTGACCATAGAAGAATGTATACTAATGAGTTTCAGTTCACCTTTAGCTCTAGACAAGTAATCACTCAAGCGTTCAATCATATAAGCATTGTGTTGTAATTGTCTACCAACATAAGCATTGAAGTTTTCTTGTTTCACAATAAAATTGTCAAACTAATCTAAGCATTGGCTAGCAGACTTATAACAAGGAATATCACCTTCATCAAATATATAAAGAGAATTTACCTTTACTACCTGTGTCGGGTTATCAAGACCATGTATTTCTTCAATAGGTGGTAAATTCTTAACATCTTCAGCTTTAATACCTTTTTCTTTCATAGATTTCTTTGCCTCTTGCATATCTTCAGGACTGAGAAATAAAACACCTCTTTTCTTCGGAGTTGCCTTAGGGGCTGGTTCAGGAAGTGTCCAATTATTTTCATTGGCCAGCATATTATTCAATAGTAATTCAGCTTGTTCAACTGTTCTTTCCCTGAAAACACAACCAGCACAACTATCCAGGTGATCTCTGGAAGCATCAGTTAGTCCATTATAAAAGACATCAAGTATATCATGCATCTCAAGAGGATGATCAGGCAAAGCATTAAGTAATTGGAGAAGCCTCCCCCAAGCTTGTGGGATACTCTCTTCTTCAATTTGCACAAAGTTATATATTTCCTGTAAGGCAGCTTGTTTCTTATGAGCGGGAAAATATTTAGCAGAGAAGTAATACATCATATCCTGGGGACTACGCACACAACCAGGATCAAGAGAATTAAACCAAGTTTTAGCATCACCCTTTAACGAGAAAGGAAACAACTTAAGGATATAGTAGTAACGAATCTTTCCATCATTGGTAAACAGGGTGGCTATATCATTCAACTTAGTAAGATATGCCACAACAGTTTCAGATTCATAGCCATGGAAAAGATCAGATTCAACCAAAGTAATTAACTCAGGATCAACAGAGAATTCATAATCCTTATCGGTAACACAGATAGGTGAAGTAGCAAAAGCAGGGTCATGCTTCATTCTAGCATTCAAGGACTTTTCTTTCAGCTTAGCTAATAATTTCTTAAGATCATATCTATCATTGCAAGAAAGAAAGTCTCTAGCAGTTACTTCATCCATAACATAACCCTCAGGAACAACAGGCAATTCATATCTATTGGGAGAAGCTTCATCATCACTTTCATAAATATCATCAGTTTCAATATTTGCATTCTCCCTAACCTTAGCAATTTGTTCATCTAGAAATTCACCTAGTGGCATAGTATTATCAAGCATGGAAGTAGTTTCATCATACATAGCAGAAGTGGCATCATCAAGAACATACGACATCAGATTCAATAGCATGAGTAGGTGTCGCAAATTTACCCATAACATCAGGAGAATCAAGTGCACAGCTAGATGGCAGTTCCTTACCTTCCCTCGTAGTTGAGGGTAAGATCTTGGTTTTTGAGTCCTTCAAATTCTTCATAGTGATCAACAGATATAAATCCCAAGTGACTTAAAGAATAGAGCTATCCTCCCTGGCAACGGCTCCAGAAAATAGTCTTGATAACCCACAAGTGTAGGGGATCGCAACAGTTTTTGAGGGTAAAGTATTCAACCCAAATTTGTTGATTCGACACAAGGGGAGCCAAAGAATACTCTTAAGTATTAGCAGCTCAGTTGTCAATTCAACCACACCTGGAAACTTAGTATCTGCAGCAAGATAGTTTAGTAGCAAAGTAATATGATAGTGGCGGTAGCAGCAACAAAGGTAACGATAGTGTTTTTGTAGTTTTGTGATAGTAGCAACGGAAAAGTAAATAAGCAACAAGCAATATAGGAAAATCTCGTAGGCATTGGATCGGTGATGGGAAATTATGTCGGATGCAATTCATCATGTAGAAGTTATAACCTAGGGTGACACAGAACTAGCTCCAGTTCATCAATGCAATGTGGGCATGTATTCCAAATATAGTCATACGTGCTTATGGAAAAGAACTTGCATGAAATATTTTGTCCTACCCTCCCGTGGCAGCGGGGTCCTATTGGAAACTAAGGGATATTAAGGCCTCCTTTTGATAGAGTACTGGACCAAAGCATTAACACATAGTGAATACATGAACTCCTCAAACTATGGTCATCACCGGGAGTGGTCTTGATTATTGTCATTTCGGGGTTGCCGGATCATAACACATAGTAGGTGACTATAGTCTTGCAAGATAGGATCAAGAACACACATATATTCATGAAAACATAATAGGTTCAGATCTGAAATCATGGCACTCGGGCGCTAGTGACAAGCATTAAGCATAGCAAAGTCATAGCAACATCAATCTCAGAACATAGTGGATACTAGGGATCAAACCCTAATAAAACTAACTCGATTACCTGATAGATCCCATCCAACCCATCACCGTCCAGCAAGCCTACGATGGAATTACTCACGCACGGCGGTGAGCATCATGGAATTGGTGATGGAGGAAGGTTGATGATGATGATGGCGACGATATCCACTCTCCGGAGCCCCGAACGGACTCCAGATCAGCCCTCCCGAGAGAGATTAGGGGTTGGCGGCGGCTCCGTCTCGTGAAACGCGATAATTCTTTCTCCTTGAATTTTTTCACCCCGAAAGTGAATATATAGGATCTGGGGATACGTCAGTGGAGCACCAGGGGGCCCACTAGGCAGGGGGCGCGCCCTAGGGGGCGCGCCCCCACCCTCGTGGACAGGGTGTGGGCCCCCTGGTCTGGATCTTCTTGCATGTATTTTTTATATTTTCCAAAATAATTCTCCGTGGATTTTCAGGCGATTCCAAGAACTTTTTATTCCTGCACAAAAACAACACCATGGCAGTTCTGCTGAAAACAGCGTCAGTTCGGGTTAGTTCCATTCAAATCATGCAAGTTAGAGTCCAAAACAAGGGCAAAAGGGTTTGGAAAAGTAGATACATTGGAGACGTATCATTCACCAACCGGCTCAGGGCCTCCAAACCATCCCACTCTACTGACCGTTTGTGGTCTGGGGGCTGGACATCCTGGGGCCTTTCCCTCGAGCGCCAGGGGCCTACCAATACCTCTACATCACCATCGACAAATTTACCAAATGGGCGGAGGTGGAAGCTGTCTGAACCATCCCAGCCGGCTCCACAGTCAAGTTCATCAAGGGCCTCATAGACAGGTTCAGGGTTCCCAACCGCATCATCACCAACAACGGCTCACAGTTCACTAGCAACCTTTTCAAGACATATTGTGCTAACCTTGGAACGTAGATTTGCTACGCTTCTATAGCACACCCCAGAAGCAATGGCTAGGCCGAGCGTGCCAATGCGGAGGTCCTGAGAGGCCTCAAGACCAGGACCTTCAAGAAGAAGATTGAAGTTTGCAGAAGGGGTTAGCACGATGAGCTCCCGTCCGTGCTATGGTCAATCTGCACCACTTCCACTAAGCTAACAGGCGAGACCCCATTCTTCCTCGTCTACGGAGCTGAAGCAGTCCTCCCTCACGAGGTCAGGCACCGCTCCCTGCGAGTCCTAGCATTCGACGAGGCGCGGCAAGGTGCCGTGCAAGGGATGGATGACGTGCTGGGGGAGGAGCGTCGGCGTGACGCTTCACTCTAAGCTACAAGATACTAGCAGGCGTTGCGGCGGTACCATTGCCGCAGCATCCACCCCAGGACACTCGAGGTAGGTGATCTCGTCTTGAGGAGAGTCCTCTCCAGAGAGGGGCTACACAAGCTCTCACCCATGTTGGAAGGCCCGTTCAAGATCACCCACGTCTCTAGACCTGGCGCCGTGCGCCTGGAAACAGGAGACGACGTCCTCGTCCCGAACGCGTGGAACATCCGACACCTCCGGAGGTTCTACCCGTGAAACAAGGCCCTGCGCCTGAGAAGACTAAGCTATATGCCTGTGAGGAACAAGGCCCTGCGCCTGAGAAGACTAAGCTCTATGCCTGTGAGGAACAAGGCCCTGCGCCTGAGAAGAC
>LR738715.1:147469409-147561431 GCA_902687465.1 Secale cereale
CCCCCCCCCCCTGGGCCGCGCCGGGGGGGCCTGGGCCCCCCGAGGCTCCTCTGATGCCCCCCTTTGGCATATATTTAAAGCGTCTCGAGAAACCCTCGAAACAGGAACTCTTTTTTGCAATCTCATCTCTATTCCGCCGCCGCCGCCGCTTCCAAGATCGGGAGCACCAGGAGAACCCTTCCCGGCACCCTGCCGGAGGGGAGGATCACCACCGGGAGCCTCTCCACCACTATGGACGCCTCCCGGATGAGTTGTGAGTAGTCTCCCTTGGACCATGAGTCCATGAACAGTAGCTATGTGATGTTCTCCTCCCGTTCTTGTGCTTCACTAATTAGTCCTCGTGAGCTGCCCTACATGATCGAGGCACATATGTAATCCTTATGCTGTTGCTATGATGAGTTTGCTGGGATCCGATGGATTATGAGATTATGTTCAGATTGTGCTTGAGTAATATATTTGATCTACCTCTTTTATATTTATGTTCATAAGTAATTCTTGCATGTTCTCCGTTGTTATTTATTGCTTTGGCCAAGTAATAGGTAGTGACTCCAAGAGGGAACGTTATGCTCGATTGTGGGTTCATGCCCCTCGATGACTAGTTTGAGTGACAGAAACATGAGTCTAGGGGATGTGTTGTTGCCACAAGGGGGAAAACAACGGTGCTTGTGCCCGCGGGTGCAAGGATTGTTTACTTTACGCAAAGTTCTTTTAATGCAGTTGTCTGTTGCTTTGAGTTTACACTATGGGTGGGGCTCGCAACTTAATACCAGCGAGATGTTCTGGATAGATATCTCAAGGTGGATAATTAGTAGTAGATATTGATGGATTTCGGTCTACTTACTTTGGCGTACCGCCCATGCTTTGAACCTCAACCTTTCTTGCAATGTAGTCAGCATTGGTTTGCATTCGTGGTCCTGTCAATTGCCCAGCTGTAATTCGTTTACCTCACATAGCTGTTTTATCGTCTTTTGGGAGGGAGACATCACTAGTGAACATCATGAGACTCCGGTCCATATTACCATCATTGATCACATCCGCTATTTACTTTTCGCTTTTACTTACTATTGCAAACAATATATTTATCACTACTATCATTTGCGTTTAATCCTTTGTGAACTACAAGGCCGGAGGGATTGACAACCTCTCTGTACTCGTTGGGAGCAAAGTTATTTGTATCTGTGTGCAGGTCCACGTTGATTGCTAATATCTGGCGCCGTTAGCAGTTGACACCTTCTTGTTGAACCTAGGAGTCTCTGGGGATTCGATCCTTGGTATCTTTGCCAAGGGAAAAACTTCCACAACACTACATCTCACACCTTCCACTTGGAGTAACCAACGAGGGGCGAGAAGCCTAGCAAGAGTTTTTCTGGCGCCGTTAATGGGGACTCCACTCTTCAGGATAGGGGAGTTGCACACTATCTTTTACCTTTGCTTTTTAGTCTTGTTAGTTTACCTTTTAGTTTTGCTTTAGCATCTTTTATCAAAAATCACAAAAAAATTATTTACCTTTCTGTTAGTAGTCCTTTCTGTTTAGCCAAACATGTTAGGATTTGGTGCTTTGAGGGAATCAGAAGTTCTAGATTTCCATCAAAGGGATGGAGAAAATATGAAGAAGGCATGGGACAGAATTTCTGATGCACATAGGAGAATTATGCCTTGGATACCTATAAAAATTGTGCTCAGGAATTTTTACCATGGTCTTTTTAAATGGTGTAAACACTCTCTTGACATTATAGCTGAGGGAGATTTCCTAGAATGTGATGAAGCTAGAGCTCTTGAAATTATACATGGTCTATCTAGTTACTTTGTTTATGATCATAACTTTGATACTGTCATAGATAGACTTGCTACCATTGAAAAGAGAATGGATGCTCTAGACTTGATGAAGGTAGAGAAACCTAAACCCAATAGGAAAGACATTTTGGAAATAGACAATGATTGGAAGCCTTTTGTTAGGATTAGCATCTCTAATCAAGACTTCCTTGCTTATTGTGATATTGGATCTATGGTTTCTACTATGCCAAAAATTGTTCATGATTCTTTAAAATTTAACATGGATAGATTACCATCTTATCATGAACACACTAATGGAGATATTTCTGAAATCCAGGGAAGAATAAAAGACGTGCCAGTAAAATTCCTTAAAGGGATTGCAATGATTGATTTCTTCATCGTGGAGCCAAACCAAGGAAATATAGTGCTTGGAAGAGACTTCCTCCTAGCAGTTAAAGGCTTCATTGATATAGGTAAGGGACAAATCCGCTTACGCGGGAAGGCAAAAGGTGTGTACCCCTTTCCTAGAAGGAACAAGAATGAACTTGTTGAGGAACCATTTGAAGCAATTTATAGTTCCAATTATTACGATGGTTATTGATTCCTCTTTGCATTATGCCTAGCTTAAAGGCATAAAAGAAAGCGCTTTTGGGAGGCAGCCCACATGAATAAAAAATTTATTTTGCTTTTGTTGTGTCTTGATGTTGTTTACTACAGTAGCATCATCATTGTATCTTTGCTTTTCAATTTTGTGCCAAGTATAGCCTCTGATTGCTAGAAAGTTCAAAAGTTGTGAGGTGCTGTCCAGGAAACAGATTCTGTCCTTGGATAGAAAAATTCGTATAAAATCACCAGATCATCTTTTTGGTCTGAATTTTTTCAACAGCGTTCTCTATATAATTGTATTTCGTGCATCTATTCTGAGTTTTTTTATTTGAGTTGCAGAAGTGCCCCGAACAAATCATTTACTACCTGTTGTTCTGTTTTTCACAGTTTCTGTCCCGTTTTGCCTTTCTTACATTTTGCAAACCAAGAGCTTGCTTTTTCTTTGCAAAAACATTTTGGCAATCTTGAGAAACAGTAGACCTTCAAGAATATCTTTATTTCCAGCAAGGTGCAATTATTTTATTATGGGTACTAACCTCGCTAATCAGATTATGATGAGTTATGTATGAAGGGAGTTTTCAAGTGTGCGAGGGAAGATAATAAAAAGATTCAGGAGTGTCAAGCGCTCAAGCTTGGGGATGCCCCCGTGCACCCCCAAGAAATATTCAAGGAGACTCAAGCGTCTAAGCTTGGGGATGCCCCCGTGCATCCCCTTCTCCATCAACATTATCAGTTCGTCTTTCGTTCCACTATATTTTAATCACTTCATGTGTTATGTGCTATGCTTGGAGCGTCTAGCTTTTAGTTTCCTTTTTAGTTTTTCATAACGAGTCGGAACTCAGCTTTCTTTATGTGGGAGAGAAACACGCTCCACTTCTACCTAGAACATAACATAGAATTTTCATGACTATCTTTGTTGTGTGTGTTCTTTGTCTTTTAATAGCTACTATCATGTTCAGCTCTTAGTATTCATGCTTATCTTTTCAAAGAGCTTTTGTCTAGTTGGTTGCTTGAACTCTCTTTAATTACCATGCTCACCTTATTAAGAGAGTTTGCTTCCGTTGCATTGGTTAATATGTCGATGATAAAGATGCTACGTGCATAATGGCGCTTAGTAGTTCAGGTTTTCTTATGGTTAGTTTCAAATAGCTGGGGGATTCCCAATGTGTTATTGGAGTACCAACATGATTTGTTTGCCAATGATGTGGTATGGTTTAGTAATATCTTCCTTCGAGAATTTATCTTGATTGACTTGGCGTATGCTCACGCATATTTAAGACTGTAAAAGAAAGTCTATCAAGCCTTGATGATCTTTCATTTCTGAGTAGCGATATAACTTCCATGCCTGATTCAATGTTGCTTTGTCGCTCTGCATGATTATGACCGTCATTGCTCTCTTAGTTGGTCGCTCCCAGTATTTTGCTAACCTCCACCTGTACTAAGCGGACTGACTGCTTGTGCATCCACATCCTTTTAAACCAGTTATGCCATATGAGTCCACCATACCTACCTATATGTGGTATTTCACCGCCACTCCAAGTAAATTTACATGTGCTACCTGTAAAACCTTCAGTTTTTGCAATACATAGCTCATGGGAAAGTAGCTTAAAAACTATTGTGGTAAAGAATATGTTGCCTATGTATCTTATTTCTTATAAGTTGCTTACTGAGCGGTAACCATGTTTCTGGGGACGCCATCAACTGTTACACTTTTGTTGAATATCATGTGAGTTGCTATGCATGTTCGTCTTGTCTGAAGTAAGGGTGATTTGCCATGGGTTGAATGGTTTGAGTATGCATATTGTTAGAGAAGAACATTGGGCCGCCAACCAAAGCCATGTATCATGGTGGAAGTTTTAGCTCGGACATTAATCCTCAATCTCTTATGAGAATATGCTTAAGCATTAAAGAGGAGTCCATTAACTATTTTCTATGTTGTCCGGGTATGGATGTCCTCAAGTTGAGATCTATCAAAAACGAGAAATCAAATGCGATCTATCTCCTTGGACCTTTGTACAGGTGACATAGAGGTACCCCTTTGTGACACTTGGTTGAAAGATATGTAATGCAATGACAATCCATGGAAATCCGAGCTAATTAGGACAAGGTGCGAGAACTATTGGTATTCGATGCATGAGGCTTGTAACTTATAGGATGTCTTATGCGTAACACATATGAAGTACTACTACCGTTGACAAAATTGCTTCTATGTTTTCAAAATAAAAAGCTCTAGCACATGAGCAATCCCTGCTTCCCTCTGCGAAGGGCCATTCTTTTACTTTTATGTTGAGTCTCCACCTTCTTCAAGCACCAACTACTGAGAGCATGATTGTCATTCTGAGTGTAATGTGCATTGTTCCAAAGTAGCATTGTCTTTTGCATGATTGTGATATCGTTTATTTTGAAATCATTGTATCCAGTCATCACTTAAACCTTGAAGGTGCCCCTGCATTTATGTTTTGCATCACTAAAGGGGGCAAGCTAGATATCACTTTATCATATTTGCACAACATGTTCATTGCAAATCTATTTGATGTTCCAATATCATATTGTAAAACTTTCAGTCTTTTGTGATTTTCTCATGAGGCAACTTAATTACTACAGATTCATTATCTCAGTAAGCTTTTGTCATATGACTATGAAAAAGTCCTATATGGTTAATAGCATGTCACCACAGAAATTATTCTTGTTATCATTTACCTACTCGAGGACGAGCAGGAATTAAGCTTGGGGATGTTGATACGTCCAAAACGTATCTATAATTTCTGCTTGCTCCATGCCTCTTTTGGGTGATATTGCTATGATATTTATACACTTCCATACACTTTTGATCATATTTGGACTAACCTATTAACTCAGTGCACCCCAGTGCCAGTTTCTGTTTTCGGCTGTTTTTGTATTTTAGGTTTTCACATTACGAGAACTGCCAAGAAATATCCAGAAAAATTATATAAAAAATCAGCGTTCCAGAAACTACCGTGCGTCCGAAGGACAGCCGGGGGGCCACCAGGGCTCCAGGCGCCCCCCCCCCCCCCCGGGCCGCGCCGGGGGGGCGCCTGGGCCCCCCGTGGCTCCTCCGATCCCCCCCTTTGGCATATATTTAAAGCGTCTCGAGAAACCCTCGAAACAGGAACTCTTTTTCACGATCTCATCTCTGTTCCGCCGCCGCCGCCGCTTCCAAGATCGGGAGCACCAGGAGAACCCTTCCCGGCACCCTGCCGGAGGAGAGGATCACCACCGGGAGCCTCTCCACCACCATGGACGGCTCCCGGATGAGTTGTGAGTAGTCTCCCTTGGACCATGAGTCCATGACCAGTAGCTATGTGATGTTCTCCTCCCGTTCTTGTGCTTCACTAATTAGTCCTCGTGAGCTGCCCTACATGATCGAGGCACATATGTAATCCTTATGCTGTTGCTATGATGAGTTTGCTGGGATCCGATGGATTATGAGATTATGTTCAGATTGTGCTTGAGTAATATATTTGATCTACCTCTTTTATATTTATGTTCATAAGCAATTCTTGCATGTTCTCCGTTGTTATTTATTGCTTTGGCCAAGTAATAGGTAGTGACTCCAAGAGGGAACGTTATGCTCAATTGTGGGTTCATGCCCCTCGATGACTAGTTTGAGTGACAGAAACATGAGTCTAGGGGATGTGTTGTTGCCACAAGGGGGAAAACAACGGTGCTTGTGCCCGCGGGTGCAAGGATTGTTTACTTTACGCAAAGTTCTTTTAATGCAGTTGTCTGTTGCTTTGAGTTTACACTATGGGTGGGGCTCGCAACTTAATACCAGCGAGATGTTCTGGATAGATATCTCAAGGTGGATGATTAGTAGTAGATATTGATGGATTTCGGTCTACTTACTTTGGCGTACCGCCCATGCTTTGAACCTCAACCTTTCTTGCAATGTATTCAGCATTGGTTTGCATTCGTGGTCCTGTCAATTGCCCAGCTGTAATTCGTTTACCTCACATAGCTGTTTTATCGTCTTTTGGGAGAGAGACATCACTAGTGAACATCATGAGACTCCGATCCATATTACCATCATTGATCACATCCGCTATTTACTTTTCGCTTTTACTTACTATTGCAAACAATATATCTATCACTACTATCATTTGCGTTTAATCCTTTGTGAACTACAAGGCCGGAGGGATTGACAACCTCTCTGTACTCGTTGGGAGCAAAGTTATTTGTATCTGTGTGCAGGTCCACGTTGATTGCTAATATCTGGCGCCGTTAGCAGTTGACACCTTCTTGTTGAACCTAGGAGTCTCTGGGGATTCGATCCTTGGTATCTTTGCCAAGGGAAAAACTTCCGCAACACTACATCTCACACCTTCCACTTGGGGTAACCAACGAGGGGCGAGAAGCCTAGCAGGTAGCACCGGAAAGAAAGTTTCGGTGGGGCCGAGTTTGACTTTTGGTTTGGGACATATGAAGGTGTGAGAATGTGCTTGAGAGTTTTGGAGCATATCACTAAGCATTTTGAGCAAGAAACACATTAAGAAACACCTCATCCCCTTTTAATAATATTGGCTTTCCTATGCACTCAATGTGATCTTGGATCACTAAAATAGAAAATGTAGAGTCTTGAGCTTGAGCCAATATGTGTCCTTAGCATTTTGAGGGGCCCACATTTCTAATCCATGCCATGCCAATCATTGAACTTTCCTGAAATATTTATCTTGAGATAGCATTAGTTCAATGAGCTATATGTTGTTAGTAATTACCAAAACCACCTAGGGATAGTTGCACTTTCAAATACATACGGATCTGAATGTAAGAGACACGCTAACTAAACTTCTCTCACGAAGCAAAACAAGATCACACCTTAGTACTCTTTGGGTGTTAATCACATGGCGATGTGAACTAGATTATTGACTCTAGTAAACCCTTTGGGTGTTGGTCACATGGCAATGTGAACTATGGGTGTTATTCACATAACGGGGTGAACTATCGGTATTAAATCACTTGGCGATGTGAACTAGATTACTGACTCTAGTGCAAGTGGGAGACTGAAGGAAATATGCCCTAGACGCAATAATAAAGTTGTTATTTATATTTCCTTATATATCATGATAAATGTCTTTTATTCATGCTAGAATTGTACTAACCTGAAACTTGATACATGTGTGAATACATAGATAAAACAGAGTGTCCCTAGTATGCCTCTACTAGACTAGCTCGTTAATCAAAGATGGTTAAGTTTCCTAGCCATAGACAAGTGTAGTCATTTGATGAATGGGATGACATCATTAGAGAATGATGTGATGGACAAGACCCATCCGTTAGCTTAGCAACTTGACCGTTTAGTTTTGCTGCTATTGCTTTCTTCATGACTTATACATGTTCCTATGACTACGAGATTATGCAACTCCCAAATACCGGAGGAACACCTTATGTGCTATCAAACGTCACAACGTAACTGGGTGATTATAAAGATGTTGTACATCTCCGAAGGTGTTTGTGGTGTTGGTATAGATCGAGAATAGGATTTGTCACTCCGAGTGTCGAAGAGGTATCTCTGGGCCCTCTCGGTAATACACATCATAATAAGCCTTGCAAGCAAATGACTAATGAGTTAGTCATGAGATGATGTATTACAGAATGAGTAAAGAGCTTGTCGGTAACGAGATTGAACTAGGTATGATGATACGACGATCGAATATCGGGCAAGTAACATACCGATGACAAAGGAAACAATGTATGTTGTTATGCGGTTTGACCGATAAAGATCTTCGTAGAATATGTAGGAACCAATATGAGCATCCAGGTTTGGCTATTGGTTATTGACCGGAGATGAGTCTCGGTCATGTCTACATAGTTCTCGAACCCGTAGGGTCTGCACGCTTAACGTTCGATGACGATCGATATTACGAGTTTATCTGTTTTGATGTACCGAAGGTAGTGTGGAGTCTCGGATGTGATCACGGACATGACGAGAAGTCTCGAAATGACCGAGACATAAAGTTTGATATATTGGATGGCTATATTTGGACACCGGAAGTGTTCCGGGTGATTTCGGAGAAAATCGGAGTGCCAAAGGGTTATCGAAACCCCCCGGGAGAACTAGTGGGTCATATGGGCCTTAGTGGAGAGAGAGAGAGAGGTACAGCCAGTGCAGGCCACGTGCCCCTCCCCTTTTGGTCCGAATTGGGCTAGGGAAGGGGGGCGGTGCCCCCCTTTCCTTCTCCCTCTCCTCCATCCTTTCCCCCTCCTAGTAAGAGTAGGAAAGGGGAGTCCTACTCCTACTAGGAGGAGGGCTCCTCCTCTCTCCTGTGCCCCCAAAGGCCGCCCGGACTCACCCTTGCTCCTTTATATACAGGGGCAGGGGCACCCTAGAACACACAATTGAACATCATTTTTAGCCGTGTGCGATGCCCCCCTCCATAGATACACACCTCGGTCATATCGTTGCAGTATTTAGGCGAAGCCCTGCGTCGGTAGCTTCATCTCATTGTCACCACGTCGTCGTGCTGACAAAACTCTCCCGTGACGCTCAACTGGATCAAGAGCTCGTGGGACGTTGTCGAGCTGGACGTGTGCTAAACGCGGAGGTGCCGTACGTTCGGTGCATGGATCGGTTGGATCGCGAAGACGTTCGACTAAATCAACCGCGTCACTAGACGCTTCCGCTTTCGGTCTATGAGGGTATGTAGACACACTCTTCCCTCTCATTGATATGCTTCTAGTAGATAGATCTTGCGTGATCGTAGGAAAAAAATTGAAATACTAGGTTCCCCAACACGATCTACTTCACCGTCATCGTCAACACGCTGTCGTGCTGCCGGAACTCTCCCTCGACCCTCTACTGGATCAATCGCTCGAGGTACATCATCAAGCTGAACATGTGCTGAACTTGGAGGTGTCGTATGTTAGGTCCATGATCGGTTGAATCGCGAAGACGTTTGACTACATCAACGGCGTTAATCTAACGCTTCCGCTTTCGGTCTATGAGGGTACGTAGACACACTCTTCCCGTCTCGTTGCTATGCATCTGCTAGATAGATCTTGCGTGATCGTAGGAATTTTCTAATGCATGCTACGTTCCCAACACCCAGGTCTATTTAACATCTTATAAGTTTCAGATCTACTATTTTGCAATCTTTTACTTTTCAAGCTATAAACCAAAAACTCAAAAATATTTACTTTACTAGTTCATCTATCTCTATCAGATCTCACTTTTACAAATAACGTAGAAGGGATTGACAACCCCTTTATAGCATTGGGTGCAAGTTTGTTGTTTTTGTGTGCAGGTATTTGGCGACTTGTGCGTAATCTCCTACTGGATTGATACCTTGGTTCTCAAAACTGAGGACAATACTTACTCTACTTTGCTGCATCACCCTTTCCTCTTCAAGGGAAAAACCAACGCAAGCTCAAGAGGTAGCAGGAAGAATGGCGCCGTTGTCGGGGAGATCTACGTCAAGTCAAGACCCACCAAGTACCCTTCATTAAACTCTCATCTCTTGTATTTACATTATTTGTCATTCGACTCTCGTTTTCCTTTCCCCCACTTCTAAAACGATTTTCGAAAAGATTTGCCTTTCCTTTGCCCCTATTTCGTTCGTCTTGTTCGCTTGCTTTTTTTGTGCTTGTGTGCTGGATTGCTTGCTTTGTCATGATGGCTCAAGAAAATACCAAATTATGTGATTTTTCCAACACCAATAATAATGATTTTATTAGTACCCCAATTGCTCCCGCTACTAATGCGGAATCTTGTGAAATCAATGCTGCTTTATTGAATCTAGTCATGAAAGATCAATTTTCTGGCCTTCCTAGTGAAGATGTCGCTTCCCATCTGAATAATTTTGTTGATTTGTGCGATATGCGAAAGAAAAGGGATGTGTATAATGATCTTATTAAATTAGAGCTATTCCCATTTTCACTACGAGATCGGGCTAAAACTTAGTTTTTATCTTTGCCTAAAAATAGTATTGATTCATGGAATAAGTGCAAATATTATTTTATTACCAAGTATTTTCCTCCTGCTAAGATCATCTCCCTTAGGAACGATATTATGAATTTTAAACAGCTTGATCATGATCATGTTGCACAATCTTGGGATAGGATGAAACTTATGATAAGAAATTGTCCTACACATGGTTTGAATTTATGGATGATTATACAAAAAAAATATGCCGGATTGAACTTTGCTTCTAGAAATCTTTTAGATTCAGCCGCGGGATGTACTTTCATGGAAATCACTTTAGGAGAATCTACTAAACTCTTAGATAATATAATGGTTAATTATTCTCAATGGCATACCGAAATACCTTCCACTAGTAAAAAAGCGCATGATATTGAAGAGATTAATGTTTTGAGTGGAAATATGGATGAACTTATGAAATTATTTGCTAGCAAGGGTACTAATATTGATCCTAATGATATTCCCTTGTCCACTTTGATTAAGAATAATAATGAATCTATAGATGTGAATTTTGTTGGTATGAACAATTTTGGTAACAATGCTTATAGAGGAAATTTTAATCCTAGGCCTTTTCCTTGTAATTCCTCTAATAATTATGGTAATTCCTACAACAATTTCTATGGAAATTATATTAAGTTGCCCTCTGATTTTTTAGGATAGTGTTAAAGAATTTATGAGTTCTCAAAAGAATTTTAATGCTATGATTGAAGAAAAATTGCTTAAAATTGATGATTTGGCTAGGAGCATGGATAGAATTTTTCTTGATGTTGATTCTTTGAAGCTTAGATCTATTCCACACAAGCATGATATCAATGAGTCTCTCAAAGTTATGAGAAATTCCATTGATGAGTGCAAAGAAAGAACCGCTAAGAAGCGTGCTAAAAAGAATTGTTTATAAAATCATGTTCTTCTAGTTCCCATGAAAAGAATGATGAAGATCTTAAAGTGATTGATGTGACTCCTATTGAATCTTTGTTTTCCAAAATAAATCTTTATAAATATGGGACTGGATATTAGTCTACTTTAGTTAAGAGGCGTCCCAATGATTCGGAGTTTTTAGATCTTGATGCAAAAATTGATAAAAGTGGGATAGATGAAGTCAAAACCCTAAGTAGCGATGAACCCACTAGATTGGATCTCAAGGAATTTAATTATGATAATTGTTTTTTAATACATTGTATTTCCTTGTTGCAATCCATGTTGAATTCTCCTCATGGTTGTAATCAAAATAAAACTTTTACTAAACATATCATTGATGTTATGATGCAATCTTTTGAAGAAAAGCTTGAATTCGAAGTTTCTATCCCTAGAAAAAACTTTATGATGAGTGGGAACCTACTATTAAGATCAAGATTAAATAATATGAGTGCCATGCTATGTGTGATTTGGGTGCTAGCGTTTCTATGATTCCAAAAACTTTATGTTATATGCTAGGTTTCCGTGAAATTGATGAGTGTTCTTTGAATTTGCATCTTGCGGATTCCACTATTAATAAACAAATGGGAAGGATTAATGATGTTCTTATTGTTGCAAATAGGAATTATGCGCCCGTAGATTTCATTGTTCTTGATATAGATTGCAATCCTGCATGTCCTATTATTCTTGGTAGACCTTTCCTTAGAACAATTGGTGCAATTATTGATATGAAAGAAGGAAACATAAGATTTCAATTTCCATTGAGTAAGGGCATGGAACACTTTCCAAGAATGAAAATTAAATTGCCTTATGAATCTATCATGAGAGCTACCTATGGATTGCATACCAAAGATGATAATACCTAGATCTATTTGCGTTTTATGCCTAGCTAAGGGCATTAAACAATAGCGCTTGTTGGGAGGCAACCCAATTTTATTTTTGCTTTTTACTTTTTGGTTCTGTTTTTCAAGTGCTACACATTATTACTTCTGTAGTAATTTTGTTTTGGTGTTTTAAATAGTGTTTGAGCCAAGTAAGACCTTTGTGATGGCTTACGGTGATCATTGATTTTATTTTGCTGAAAAACAGAAAGTTTTGTGCCCAGTGTAGAAAATTCAATAATTCACTGGAACATCGAAACCTTCTGAAATTTTTACGAAAAATTTATATACAAATTCCCCACGTCGTCCACTTTTTTCGGAATTTTAGAGTTACAGAAGTATGCAAAGTTTTCAGATTAATACAGATTGTTCTGTTTTTTACTGATTCTGTTTTTCTATGTATTGTTTGCTTATTTTGATGCATCTATGCCTAGTATCGGTGGGGGGGTATGAACCATGGAGAAGTTGGAATACAGTAGATATTACACCAATATAAGATTAGAATAAGACCACAATAGTACCTTAAGTGGTTATTTGCTTTGTTTTACTAACGGAGCTCACGAGATTTTCTGTTGAGTTTTTGTGTTGTGAAGTTTTCAAGTTTTGGGTATGGATTTCATGGACTATGGAATAAAGAGTGGCAAGAGCCTAATCTTGGGGATGTCCAAGGCACTGCAAGGTAAAATTCAAGGACGGCCAAGAGACTAAGCTTGGGGATGCCCCGGGAAGGCATCCCCTCTTTCATCTTCATCTATCGGTAACTTTACTTGGGGCTATATTTTTATTCACTACATGATATGTGTTTTGCTTGGAGCGTCTTGTATGATTTGAGTCTTTGCTTTTTAGTTTGTCACAATCATCCTTGCTGTACACACCTTTTGAGATGGATACGCTTCAATCGTGATTTATTAGAATACTCTATGTGCTTCACTTATATCATTTGAGCTAGGCAATTTTGCTCTAGTGCTTCACTTATACTCCCTCCGTCCGGAAATACTTGTCATCAAAATGCATAAAAGGAGATGTATCTAGATTTATTTTAGTTCTAGATACATTCCTTTTTGTTCATTTTGATGACAAGTATTTTCGGACGGAGGGAGTATCTTATTAGAGCACGGTGGTGGTTTTATTTTATAGAAATTGTTGAACTCTCTTGCTTCACTTATATTATTTTGAGAGTCTTAAAGAACAACATGGTAATTTGCTTGGGTTACGAATTTGGTCCTAATATGATAGACATACAAAGGAGATATAATAAAAACTTTCATATATAGAGCATTGAATACTATGTGAAGTTTGACTCCCTATAATTGTATTGGGATGTTAAGATGGTAATATTAGGGTCATGCTAGTGGTAGTTTGTGAAGTTAAAGAAATAATTGTGTTAAAGTTTGTGATTCCCGTAGCATGCACGTATGGCCTCCTGACTATGCAACCGAATTGGAGCACTTTGTAGTTTGAGTGTTTGTATTTGCGTGAAGGTCGGCGGCGCGCGATGGTTAACTCCTACCAGCCTCCCCCTAGGGGCTTGCGTCATAGTACTTTGCTTCGAGAGCTAATTTTTTTTTTTGCGATAAGTATGTGAGTTCTTTATGACTAATGTTGAGTCCATGGATTATACGCACTCTCACCCTTCCACCTTGCTAGCCACTCTAGTGCCATGCAACTTTCGTCGGTGCATAAACCCTCCTTATACCTTCCTCAAAACAGCCACCATACCTACCTATTATGGCATTTCCATAGCCATTCTGAGAGATATTGCCATGTAACTTGATACATCTCCAATGTATCTATAATTTTTAAAGTATTCATGATGTTATATTATCATTCTTGGATGTTTTATAATCATTTTATATCATTTTTTGGGACTAACCTATTGACATAGTGCCAAGTGCTAGTTGTTGTTTTTTGCATCTTTTCTACGTCGCAGGAAATCAATATCAAACGGAGTCCAAACACGGTGAAATTTTTTGTGGATTTTCTATGGACCAGAAGACCACCAATGGGCCAGAGCAGAAACTGGGGGGTGCGCCAAGGGGGGCACAACCCACCAGGGCGCTCCTGCGGGCCCAGGCACGCCCAGGTGGGTTGTCCCCACCTCGATGGCCTCCTGCACCCCCTCTTTACCCTATAAATTCCCAAATATTCCGAAAACCCTCGGGGTTAACCTAGATCAGAAATTCTGCTACAGCAAGGCTCTGTAGTCCACAAAAAAATAATCTAGACCCATTCCGGCACTCCGTCGGAGGGGGAAACCATCACCGGTGGCCATCTTCATCATCCCGGCGGCCATCGTGATGAGGAGGGAATAGTCCACCCTCGGGGCTGAGGGTTTGTAGCAGTAGCTCTCTCTCTCTCTCTCTCTCTCTCTCTCTCTCTCTCTCTCTCTCTTTCTCTCTCTCTCTCTCTCTCTCGTGTGCTTGAGATGCACAATCTTGATGTATCGCGGGCTTTTTTAATATAGTCGGGTCATATGGTGATTTCCCCTCTCTATCTTGTTGTGATGAATTGAGTTTTTCCCTTTGAGATTTCATTGTTATCAGATTGAATACTTTTATGGATTTGAGAGCACTTGATATATGTCTTGCAATTGAATATTTGTGGTGACAATAGGGTATCATATTGATTCACTTGATATGTGTTTTGGCACTCAACTTACGGATTCCCGCAATGACATTGGGGTAATCTATACATGGGGGTTGATGCACGCTCTTGTCTTTGTTTCTCCGGTAGAAATCTTGGGGCACTCTTTGAGGTTCTTTGTGTTGGATTGAGTATTATGAATCTGAATTTGTCTTTGTGTTATTTTAATACAAACTCTTGATAGATCCATCGGAAAGAATAACTTGTGTTATTTTAGTATGAACTCTTGGATAGATTGATCGAAATAATAGCTACAAACAATTCAGTCGGTGTACAGAAGTAGGGGCTCTCCTCTGTACCCCTTACTTGTGCACGGGTAGTCAGAGCCATGCGTGCGGCCACACCTAACAGGGCAGAGGAGGGAAACCGAAGCACAAGATTACCAGAGCAGCGCCAAGACAGTGGCGCAAGAAGCCCAAGCAACAAGATAGGCTTCCCCCGACAAGACCCTTGCCAGGGCGGCCTGCATGACCCCAGCAAGAACCCTTGCCAGGGCAACTCAGCGAACGCCTCCGTTGCAACCACCCTTGAGCCTAGGAGCTCCGCCACCATCAACAGCATTGGAACCAAGGCTCGGGCTGCGCCTGCGTGATGGCATGCAAATCTTTGTGAAGACAAAGGGTCTACGAATCCTAGATGAGAACCAGAAGACAATACGACCGCAAGGCTCCTTGCCGAGGATGCCCACGAGGCCCCGGCAAGGCTCCTTGCCGAAGATACCCCCGAAGCCCCGGCAAGCCTCTTGCCGAGGGCGCTCACAAAGACCCCGGCAAGACCCTTGCCGGGAACAGACGCAAGGCCGCGGCAAGCCCTTGCCGCCCCATCATCGCCCCAGCTCGGTGGCCGACCCACTAGCTTAGGCAAGTACCCACGTGGCAGTACGTGGTTCCTGATCCAGTTAGTCAAGCACCTGCGTGGTGGCATGCAGATCTTCGTGAAGACCCTACCACCACGCCATCTCAGCTGCTTGCCATCCTACATGGCGCTGCATGCCTCATTGGCCTGGACGCGCGTCGCAGCCAGACGGAGCGGCGGCGGATGGGACGGGCCTCGTTGTTGTCCCCAATAAAGCGAGGGGACACCTAAGTAGCGCATTGAATGCGTCTTATCCCGTAATGGTAGGAGATAAGCTTGTACACTATATACCTTTCCACCTCTTGTGTGCCACTGTGGCAACCCCTTTTGACTATAAAAGGAGGCCCGAGGCATACTAGAGAAGGATTCGGATCTTTTGGACCAGGCACCCACCGTAGCTAGTTCAAGAGCTCAAGAACACTCAAATACACATAAAAGAAGGACTAGGTTATTACGCATCTTCGCGGCCCGAACCATGGTAAACGATCCTTGTGGTGACTCCTAGACCCACTCTTTGCACAACCCCGCGCTCGTCAACCGTAGAAGGGATTCCAGTGATCCCATAGGTGTTGACCCCGGCATATTTGGCATGCCAGTTAGGGAGTGCAGTTGTGAAAATCCGGTCTAGTGGTTAGTTTAGCAGTTCTTCATCGCCATGGCTCCCAAGAAGAAGATGATCATTGCGATCGGTTCATCTGGAGCCGAACGGCCCATGCCGGTGCGGGCAGCCGACGGGGTGGTCGCGGATGGAAGCCAAGGCGCGGCCCGCGAACACCCACGTCGCTCTAGCAGCCAAAGCTATGTGGGAGCCACATATGCCTTCGTGTATCTCTGCCAACAGCTCCAGTCCTTCCTCCTGGGGAATGCACTTCAATTTCACGTCGTTCGGCCTTTTTCTATACAAGACGTCATCGACGAACTGATACATGGCAGACCGACGGGCTACTTTCTTCGCTTCTTCCTGCTCCTCAGGAAGCTCTCCTGCTTGGAGAAATCGGACGGTATGTTGTGCCCATGCCGGAGCCTGGGGCTCGACGGTAAGGACTAAAGCCATGTCCTCTTCCATAGGAGCAGTTGTCTCCATGTCCAGGGCTTGACGCCCTTCCGGAGTTTGTTGCCCTATGGCAGGCTCATCATCCCCGGCAACATCTTTGTCGGCGGCCCCTGGGAGCTCGACGGGAAAGTACTTGTCGAGCCTGATTTCCTTCGATTGTTCCGCTCTGTCGATGGTTCAGCGAATGGTTGAGTTAATCGAAGCACAAAAGTACCTGGTTCCACGGGTGGTTTGAGGGCAGCGCGCTTTGACAAGTAGTCGGCGATGTCGTTCTCCGCTTGGGGAACATGCTCTGCTTGTATACCGTCAAAACACTCCTCCAACTTCCTCACTTCATCTACGTAGGCCTCCATCAACTGGCTCTAGTAATCCTTGTTAACTTGCTTGACAACAAGCTACGAACCACCCCTGACGACGAGCTTCTTGATTCCGAAGTCTGCCGCGATCCTGAGACCGGCAAGTAGTCACTCGTACTTGGCAGTGTTGTTCATTGACATCTCCCTGGGGAAGTGCATCTAGACCACATACTTAAGGTGCTCTCCAGTGGGCGCAACAAGCAGCACACAGCACCAGCGCCTTGCAGCGAGAAAGCTCCGTCAAAGTACATAATCCAGTTGTGACTTGTTTCCTTGTCGAGGAGAGTGGTCTATTGGATCTCTTTGTCAGGCGTTGAGGTCCATTCTGCAAGGAACTCCACCAAGACTCTACTCTAAATCGTCGAAGTGCTTTCAAACTTCAAACCAAAGCTCGACAGTTCCAAGGCCCATCCCACAATCCTCCGAGTCACGTCTGGGTTATGCAATATCCGCTGCAGCAGGAGGCGGGTGACGATGGTAATTTCATGTGCTTGGAAGTAATGACGCACCTTCCTCGAGGCCATAAGGAGGCCGAAGAGCAATTTCTACACACCGGAGTACCTTGACCTAGCCCCCCTGCAAGAGGGAGCTGAAAAGTAAATCGGGTTCTGCATCATCTTATTCTTCTGCACTACTTCATTCGGTGTCGCTTCTGCCCCAGTGGCGTCAGGTTCTGTTGTTGCTATTACTTCCGCATCGACCTCTCTCTTGGCTACTAGCGCAGCACTAACCACTTGATTCGTCGCCGCTAGATATAGCAGCAACGGTTCATGGGTTTTAGGCGCGACCAGTATTGGCGTAGAGGAGATGTATTTCTTCAAATCTTGTAGTGCTGCTTCGGCTTCTGGGGTCCACTCCATTGGGCCCGCCTTTTTCAAGATTTTGAAAAAGGGAAGGGCGCGCTCGACAGATTTGGAGATGAATATGCTCATGGTAGCAACGCAGCCAGCAAGCCGACGCACATCCTTGATCCGCCTGGGTGCCTCAATTTGCTCGATAGCCTAGATCTTGTCTGGATTCGCCTTGATCCCATGCTGTGACACGAAGAAACCGAGAAGCTTGCCGGACGGAATGCCGAAGCCACACTTTTCAGGGTTCAGCTTGAGGTTGATCTTGCGCAAATTCACAAACGTCTCTTCTAAATCATGTATGAGCGTTGCCTTGTCCATGGTTTTGACCACTATGTCATCCATATAAGCTTCTATATTTCTATGTAGCTGAGGCTCAAAACCATTTGGAGTGCTCTTGCGAATTTTGAGCCAATACTCTTCAACCCGAAAGGCATTCATATGAAGCAATACGTACCACATGGGGTGATGAATGCTCTCTTCTCTTCATCCTCTCTCGTCATGAAGATTTGATGGTATCCTGATTAAGAGTCAAGGAATGACAGCAGGTCACACCCGGCCGTGGAGTCTAGAATCTGGTCAATGCGCGGCAACGGGAAAGGATCCTCTGGACAGGCCTTATTGATATATGTGTAATCAATACACAGTCCCCACTTCCCATTTGCCTTGCGCACCACCACCGGATTGGCCAACCACGTTGGATGGAGTGCTCCTCTCACCAAGCCTGCCGCCTCCAACTTCCTGATTTCTTCTGTGATGAACTCTTGCCATTCCAAAGCTTGCTTCCTGACCTTTTGCTTGACGGGCCACGCGTGAGGGCAGACAGCAAGGTGGTGCTCAATCACCTCCCAGGGAATGCCGGGGATGTCGGATGCTTGCCACGCAAACACGTCGACATTTGCCCGCAGGAAGGTGATGAGCGCGCCTTCCTATTTGTTGTCTAGGGTGGAGCTTATGGTGAAAGCCCCTCCTGTGCCATCCTCCTTGACGGACACCTTCTTGGTTTCTGGTGGTACAGCTCTAGATTTCTTGCTCTTGCTAGTGGAGCTCTCTGGCACGTCCTCGACGGGAGCACTGCACTCCGAAGAGGTGCGCTTGCCAGAGTGGGTGTGAGAGGTCTTACCGGTCTTCCTCCCTGCCGGGGCTTCAGCGGCAGGAGCAAGTGCCTTGGCGGCAGTCGCTGCAACTGCCTCCCGGTAAAGTTGATCAGCGCATATCAGCGCATCCTTCTTGTCGGAGGGGACAGTGATGATGGTCATCGGCCCAGGCATCCTCAGTGTGTTGTAGGCGTAATGTGATGCTGCCATGAACTTGGCTAACGCTGGGCGGCCGAGGATCCCGTTGTAAGGCAAGGGGATCTCGGCAACATTAAAAACAACCATCTCTGTCATATAGTTCAGCTCGCCTCCGAATGTCATGGGCGGCGTGACTTTACCCTTCGGCTGACTCCTTCCCGGGTTGACCCCTTGAAACGTGCCCGTCTCTTCGAGGTCTCCATTAGGAATCTGCAGCCTTTTGATCACAACGGGAGAGATCAAGTTCAGACCGGCCCCGCCATCAACCAGCATTTTCGTCACCTTGAGGTTGCGTATAGTTGGTGAAACCAACAATGGCAAACACCCGACCACGGTTATGCGATCAGGGTGATCCTCGGTGTCAAAAATGATAGATGTGGTGGACCACTTCAGCGGCTTCTGGGCATCGAAGGATGGTTCTGCTGCTGTGATCTCACGCGCCCACTGCTTGAGCTGGCGGTGAGAGGTGTGCACAGAGGCACAACCGTCAACGCACATGGCCTCTGTAGCTTTCTGGAACTCTTGCTCGCCAAACTCGTCGTCCTCATCATGATCACAGTCTTTTTGCTTCTTGTCGCGGCCTCGGGTGGGCCTTTCTTGTTGGTTATCCTTGCCGCGGCGGCCAGGCTTGCCGCGATGGCCAGGCTGGCCGCCGCGCTTCTTGCCAGATCCCTCAACACCATCTTGGTCCTTCTCCTTATCCCACCTTTCATATTCAGCTTTCTGCTTCTCTGCGAGCTTCTCGACTTGTCGTCGGTTCTAGAGGTCATGACCCGTGGTGCAGTGGATCTTGCACTACTGCTTGTCGGAGCCTCCTAGCTTGTCGGCGGCCGCCAAGGCCCGGCAGGCGACACACCCGGCAACTTCCTTGTCAGGGTCGTCTGCCTTGGTCTTCTTGGCAGCGCCGGCATCGTCGGATCTCTCAACGGCAAGCACGGCCTTGCCCTTGCGTTTCCTATTGCGGCATCGGCCCTTCTTCGCCGGGGCGATGACGTCTTCGTCTGAGGAATCGGTTTCCACACCGGCGTCTTCGTCGGGGTACTTCCTTCCTTCTTCGGCCCGAGCGCATCTGTCGGCCAGAACATAGAGTTCGGTCACATCCATGACCTTATTCATCGCCAGCTCTTCACGCATCTTGCGGTTACGCACATTCTGGTGGAATGTGCTAATGACGGTGGCGGGATGAACATCTGGGATGTTGTACTACACTCGGCTGCATCTTTGTATGTACTTGCGCAGGTTTTCACCTTCTTTTTGGGGGATGACATGCAAATCGCTTGCCTGGCCATGAGCCTGGTGGCCTCCCGTAAAGGTGCCACCAATCTCATGGCACTGATTCGACCAGGAAGCAATAGAATCTACTGGCAAGTGCATCAGCCATGACATGACATTGGGTTTAACCGCCAATGGGAAGTAATTGGCAAGCACCTTCTCGTCACGTGCTCCGGCGGCCTGCATCGCAATGGTGTAGATGCTGAGGAACCCTAATGGGTGAGTCTTGCCATTGTACATCTCACCGACGTCAGGCTTGAATGTGCGGTGAGTGGGCCACTGGAACTGCCGCAGCTCACTGGTAAAGGCTGGACAGCCTACCTCGTAAGGTAAGCCTCCAGGTCCTCCAGGTGTTGGGTGGTCCATAGTGGGCCCTGCACGCCTATTTTACTGATGGCGTGCTTCGCGCCTCCGCTCGATGGTAGTTCGAGCATCTTCATGGGCTCGCTCCCAAAGAACTTGGCGCTGATCGTGGTGGGTCCGCCGGTCGGACGACACTATGGTAATGTTATCACAAGCGTCATCCCGACGGACCGGTGCCCGTGGTAACTAGCGAGGAGGAGGAGAATGCACCGTGGCTGCAGCGCCTCCGGTCCTTCCACCACTAGCGTGCGGTGGCTCGACAAAGCGTCGGCCTAAGGGCCCCCTGGCCACGGCTCGTCTTTGTTGGCAATGCCGACGAGGCTCCGGATGGTGGCTCTCCACTCGTCGAGCTTCTCCGCAGCATGAGGGAAGTTGAGGAGCAACTGCGCGCGCACTAAGGCCTCCGCCGATATGGGAGGTGGCGAAAGCTGCGTGGACCGTGATGCGCTCCGACTTCTAACCACGTTATAAGGAGCTCTATCACGGCCCTGCGGCTGTACGCCGTTTTCTCCAGCACCTCGGTGAGCATGTTGGTCTTCTACATCCCGCGAATGATGCGCAGGGCTCTTTCCACGGTAGCGCCCGAGGTCACCAGCGTAGCAATGCTGCTCATCGCGCATGACCTGGGATGAGCGTGTTGTGGGCGCCGGCGTGGGCGTCTTGGAAGTTGCCGCGCCGCCTGTACGTGGCACGACGCCGCTCTTGGAGGGCCCCGCACCGCCTGCGGGGGGCCCGGCTCCGCCTTTGAACTTGGCAGCGTGAGGCTCGTTGTCTTGTGTACGAACGACGCCGCTTGCCAAGCTTCGACTGCTAGAGTGACGTGGGTGTTCGCGGGCTGCGTCTCGGCTTCCATCCGCGACCATCCCGTCACCTGCCCGCACCGACACGGGCCATTCAGCACCAGATGAACCGATCGCCATGATCATCTTCTTCTTGGGAGCCATGGCGATGAAGAACTGCTAAACTAACCGCTAGACTAGAGCCCCCTACCTGGCACGCCAAGGATGTCGGGGACGACACCTATGGGATCACTGGAATCCCTTCTACGATTAACGGGCGCGGGGTTTTGCAAAGAGCGGGTCTAGGAGTCAACACAAGGATCCTTTACCCAGGTTCGGGCCACGAAGATGCATAATACCCTAGTCCTACTTTGATGTGTATTTGAGTTCTTGAGCTCTTGAACTAGCTATGGTGCGTGCCTAGTCTAAAAGATCCGAATCCTTCTCCAGTATGCCTCGGGCCTCCTTTTATAGTCAAAAGGGGTTGCCACAGTGGCACACAGGAGGTGGAAATGTATATAGTGTACAAGCTTATCTCCTGCCATTATGGGACAAGACGCATTAAATGCGCTACTTAGGTGTCCACTCGCTTTATCGAGGATGGCAACAAGGCTGTCCCGTCTGCCGCCGCTCTGTCTGGCTGCGACGCACGTCCAGGCCAACGAGGCATGCAGCGCCATGTAGGTTGGCAGGCAGCTGAGATGGCGTGGTGGTAGGGTCTTCACGAAGATCTGCATGCCACCACGCATGTGCTTGACTAGCTGGCTCAGGAACCATGCACACGCACGTGAGTACTTACCTGAGCTAGTGTGTCGGCCGCCGAGCTGGGGCGATGATGGGGCGGCAAGGGCTTACCGCGGTCTTGCGTCTGTTCCCGGCAAGGGTCTTGACGGGGCCTTTGTGAGCGCCCTCGGCAAGAGGCTTGCCAAGGGTTCGGGGGTATCTTCAGCAAGGAGCCTTGCCAGGGCCTCATGGGCATCCTCGGCAAGGAGCCTTGCAGTTTTCTTGTCTTCTGGTTTTCACCTAGGATTCGTAGACCCTTTGTCTTCACAAAGATCTGCATGCCATCATGCAGGCGCTTCCCGAGCCTTGGCTCCAATGTTGTTGATGGTGTCGGAGCTCCTAGGCTCAAGGGTGGCCGCAATGCCGGTGTTGGGTGAGTTGCCCTGGCAAGGGTTCTTGCCGGGGTCGTGCAGGCCGCCCCGACAAGGGTCTTATCGGGGGAAGCCTATCTTGTTGCTTGGCCTTCTTGAGCCACTGTCTTGGCGCTACTCTGGTAGTCTTGTGCTTCAGTTTCCCTCCTCTACCCTGTTAGGTGTGGCCGCAGGCGTGGCTCTGACTGCCCGTGCACAAGTAAGGGATACAAAGGAGAGCCCCTACTTATGTACACCGACTGGTGTGCTGCTCGTTGCGCCCACCGGAGAGCACCTCAAGTATGTGGTCCAGATGCACTTCCCCAGGGTGATGTCAACGAACAACACTGCCGGGTTCGAGGGACTGCTTGCCAGTCTCAGGATCGCGGCAGACCTCGGACTCAAGAAGCTCATCGTCAGGGGTGATTCGCAGCTCATCGTCAAGCAAGTTAACAAGGATTACCAGAGCCCGTTGATGGAGGCCTACGTAGATGAAGTGAGGAAGCTAGAGGAGCGTTTTGACGGTATACAAGCAGAGCATGTTCCCCGAGCGAAGAACGACATCGCCGGCTACTTGTCAAAGCGCGCTGCCCTCAAACTACCTATGGAACCAGGTACTTTTGTGCTTCGATTAACTCAACCATCTGTTGAACCCTCAACAGAGCAGAACAAGCGAAGGAAATCAGGCCCTAGGAAGTACTTTCCCATCAAGCTCCCAGGGGCCACCAACAAAGATGTTGCCGGGGACGCTGAGCCTGTCGTAGGGCAACATACTCCGGCAAGGCGCCAAGCCCTAGCCGTGGAGATAGCTGCTCCTATGGCAGAGGAGATGCCTTTAGTCCTTACCGTCGAGCCCTAGGCTCCGGCATGGGCACACAATATCGTCTGATTTCTCCAAGCAGGGGAGCTTCCTGAGGAGCAGGAAGAAGCGGAGAAAGTAGCCCGTCGGTCTGCCATGTATCAGTTCGTCGATGACGTCTTGTATACAAAAAGGCCGAACGGTGTGAAATTGAAGTGCATTCCCCGGGAGGAAGGGCTGGAGTTGTTGGCAGAGATACACGGAGGCATATGTGGCTCCCACATAGGGTTGAGGGCCCTTGCCGGCAAGGCGTTCCGGTAAGGTTTCTTCTGGCCCACTGCCCTCCAGGATGCAACGGCACTAGTAACCAAGTGTGAAGCGTGTCAGTTCCATTCAAAGAAGCTTCATCAACCAGCTCAAGCTCTCCAAACAATCCCTCTTTCCTGGCCATTCTCGGTCTGGGGGCTCGACATACAGGGCCCCTTTCCCCGTGTTGTCGGGGGCTTTGAGTACTTGTACGTTGTAATCGACAAGTTCACAAAGTGGCCAGAGATGGAAGCAGTGAGAAAGGTGACAGCACAATCAGCCGTCAAGTTCTTCAAGGGCCTAGTATGCCATTTTGATGTACCAAACAGAGTCATCACCGACAACGGCACGCAGTTCACAAGCCGCACCTTCATGCAGTGCATTCAAGACCTCGGCAGGAAGGTCTATTTTGCTTCAATTGTGCATCCTCGAAGCAACGGCCAGGCAGAGAGGGAAAATGCTGAAGTACTGCGAGGCCTCCGGACAAGGACTTTCTTGTCCCTCTCTTGTCCCTCTCCTCGGGAAATGGAACAAGATGGCAAAAGGGTAACGGGAGCGCCTAGGCGAAGCACGAGCAGCAGAAAGCACCAAGAGAACATCCCAGTGGCCGTCCCGAAGAGGGCTGGTGATGATGGCGCCGGGAGAAGAGCCGAAGGATGAGGCAGCGGGTCAGCAATACGCGATGAAGGCATTTGATGCCCGCATACTCCGACTTGACGGTCGCCGCCCACCTCCTTCATCTTCTCCAGCCTCCCAACGCCAGCCGCCCAAGGAGGCGACCCCGAGAAGTTCACGGAGCTGGCGATGCAGATGATGGTGCTACCGGCGTCGCCTAGGGATGGTGTGTTCGACGCCTAGTCAGTCCTGTCATACTCCCGCCCGCTGCCCTCATCTTCGTTGTCGCTATCCTCCCCATCACTGTCGCTTGAGGAGAGGTTTCATCACCGGTCAAGCTCTCCACACAGCACCCTAGCATGTGTCCCGAGCGCCCGAAGACCTTGACAGAGAGCAGATCGCTCACCGCTAACTTGAAGCAGAGGACGTACCCCTTCATCAAGAAGTGGGCATGCGCGAAAGTCTTCCACCCCCGGTGGAGAAGCATTACATGAGGGCGGGGAAGTTGGTGTTCTCCCACGTGGCGCCATTGCAACACCCATTCATGTGAAGCCTCAACCTCGATGGTTGGTCGACCTCCAACACCCTCGCGAATGCTTCAGGAAGACGAAGGCAACTGTGCGGCAGCTCACGTAGTTGCAGAATGAACTCCAACGCTGTATCCCCGACATGGCCCCGTGGTGAGGTAGGAGGAGACGGCGGAAGAGATGGAGACAGAGATGATGATGACGCGGGTGTCCCCCGTCCTTGCCCGCCTCTGCCTTGACCGCCTCACCGACCACGACCCTGGCCGGCGCCTCTACCTCTGGCATGGCCCTCATCTTGGGCGTCTGGCTCTTCTTTGACCGCCGCCGCCCTCTGACGAGAGGATGACCTAGTCGCCTCTGTAGGGGCACGGCCAAGGCCACACCCTCTCGCCATGGCTTGGGAAGGAAAGGGATCATACTGGAAGAGGATGATTGGGGGGAGCACTGTCCCTCTCGCCTTATTTATAGGAGGGCGAGACCAAGCAAGCCTGAAGGGGACCGCCCGAATCGACCAATCCAGCCGCCGGAGACGCGAGGAAACAAGATCGGCCCACTGCTCCAATCAGCAGCGCCCGGCCCCCCGCCCCGGCGTTAAAGCCAGCACCCTCTACGTCCGCTGCTTGCCGTCCCTGATCCATGAGGGTCACGTGGCGGGCGGATCAGGATTCGGATGGCATGTGGTACGACAGTTTCGCGCCCCGTGATCATGGGGCGACCCAAGTCCACTTAGTAAATGAGTCGCGCCCCCGCAACTTCGTCTATTTTTTTAGGAGGAGGACGCGAACTGCCTCTTTACTATTTGGAACCACGGGGTGACACAAGCATCCTGCGGTCACCCCACGCGAGGCCCCCACGTCAAGCGTTCAGTGCAGATCATGGGGAAGCGCAACCACCGGAGGAGTTACTGCAGTAAAAAGAATAAGGCCCCAACTGCCCGCGCACCATTCTGGGCCTAGCCCAACAACGCGTCGCGCTTATGTATGCCCCAGGACGGGGGCTCCTATCGATGTACAAAAGTAGGGGCTCTCCTCTATACCCCTTACTTGTGCACGGGCAGTCAAAGCCGCGCATGCGGCCACACCTAACAAGGCAGAGGAGGAAAACCAAAGCACAAGACTACCAGAGCAGCGCCAAGACAGTGGCGCAAGAAGGCCAAGCAACAAGATAGGCTTTCCCGGACAAGACCCTTGCCGGGGCGGCCTGCACGACCTCGGCAAGAACCCTTGCCGGGCTAACTCACCCAACGCCTCCATTGCAGCCACCTTTAGCCTAGGAGCTCCGCCACCATCAACAACGTTGGAACCAAGGCTCGGGAAGCGCCTACGTGATGGAATGCATATCTTTGTCATGACAAAGGGTCTATGAATGCTAGATGAGAACCAGAAGACAAGACGATCGCAAGGCTCCTTGCCGAGGATGCCCACGAGGCCCCAGCAAGGCTCCTTGCCGAAGATACCCCCAAAGCCCCGGCAAGCCTCATGCCGAGGGTGCTCACAAAGGCCCCGGCAAGACCCTTGCCAGGAACAGACGCAAGGCCGCGCCAAGCCCTTGCCGCTCCATCATCGCCCCAGCTCGGCGGCCGACCCACTAGCTCAGGTAAGTACCCACTTGGCAGTACGTGGTTCCAGATCCAGCTAGTCAAGCACCTGCGTGGTGGCATGCAGATCTTCGTGGAGACCCTACCACCATGCCATCTCAGCTACCTGTACATGGCATTGCATGCCTCGTTGGCCTGGACGCGCGTCGCAGCCAGACGGAGCGGCGACGGACAGGGCGGGCCTCGTTGCCATCCCCGATAAAGCGAGTGGACACCTAAGTAACGCATTTAATGCGTCTTGTCCAGTAATGGCAGGAGATAAGCTTGTACACTGTATACCTTTCAATGTTATGTGTGCCACTGTGGCAACCCCTTTTAACTATAAAAGGAGGCCCGAGGCATACTTGAGAAGGATTAAGATCTTTTGGACCAGGCACGCACCGTAGCTAGTTCAAGAGCTCAAGAACACTCAAATACACATAAAAGCTGGACTAGGGTATTGCGCATCTTCGCGGCCCGAACCTGGGTAAACGATCCTTGTGCTGACTCCTAGACCCGCGCTTTGCACAAACCCGCGCCCGTCAACCGCAGAAGGGATTCCAGTGATCCCATAAGTGTCGACCCCGACAAATTCCTTCTTATGTTCTCCGCTAGATAGGAACGTTGGAGTGATTCTTCATCGCACTTTGAGGGATGGTTATATGATCCAATTATATTAGCATTGTTGAGAGATTGCACTAGCGAAAGTATGGACCCTATGCCTCATTTTCAAGCATTGCAATACCGTTTGTGCTCACTTTTGTTACTTGCTACATTGTTTTTTTTTATTGTTACTATTACAAAAACCAATATCTACTATCATTACTACACTTGTATCACCATCTCTACGCCGAACTAGTGCACATATACAATTCGCCATTATATTGGGTGTGTTGGGGACACAAGAGACTTTTTACTATTTGGTTGCAGGGTTGTTTGAGAGAGACCATCTTCATCCTACGCCTCCCACGGATTGATAAACCTTAGGTCATCCACTTGAGGGAAATTTGCTACTGTCCTACAAAACTCTGCGCTTGAGGCCCAACACGAGTCTACAAGAACAAGTTGTGTAGTAGACATCAAGCTCTTTTCTGGCGCCGTTGCCGGGAAGGTGAGTGCTTGAAGGTATATCTTTAGATCTTGCAATCAAATCTTTTAGTTTCTTGTTTTATCACTAGTTTTGTTTTGTTAAAGAAAACTAAAAAATGGAATTGAGGTTTCATCATATTATTGATCATCTTTATAATATCTTTCTTGAAAATGATGGATCCGAAAATTGTGCTCAATTGTTAGAAGAAGAAGTCAATAAAATGTTTGGCACAAAATATTTGAATGATGAGCATGATTGCAATGTTGTTAGTATGAATTCTTTGAATATCCAAAATGCTAATGATTATTGCACTAATCATGTGAAAAATGTTTCTTATAAGCATGTCAATTTGTGTGGTGTGGAAAGACTTTGTGAAGACATGCCTCATGGGGATGATAGATTTTGCAAGAAGCATAAACATGATGAAACCAATCGATGGCTCAAAGTGATAGATGAGTTTGCTACAAAATTATGTTCTCTTTATCCTATTACTTGTGAGCTTTGCAATAAAGTTGGTCACCTTAATTTCCAATGCATGCTTTTTCATGATCGAATCATGTCCAAATATTGCAATAACTTGATCACCATTGAACTTTACAATGAACTTTGTTTATATTTGGGGTGTGAAGAATTGACACATAAGAATAGTTGGTTTGAAGCATTCATACTCAGGGACCATGTTTAAACTAGCATGAAAGGAATATATATGTTTTGTGTGGTAAATTGCAATGAGAATGCTTATATTGCCAATTATCGAAAGATGGGAAAACCAATAGAGTATAAAAGGAATACTAATGAAAGGGTAAAGATTTCCACTTTCCCTCCTATTGTCTCCCATAATGTGATAGGTGACGAGGACGAGCTCCCTATTCAACCAATCACATCAATAAGAAGCTCGATTTTTTTATTAAACCCACACATGATGTGGTAAAGAAGAAGAAACAAAGAAAGAAGAGAGGTAAGAATGTATCTGTCCCAAATAGTGTTGCTCCAATTATTGTTGTGCCTCATGAAAATGAATCAAAAATAATTGTGGAAGATGATGCACTTGATGATGTGTCGGGGGAAACTGTCCTCCCACGAGCACCTATGGGACCGGAGCCCCTTCTACGTTGCGGTAAGGGAGCGGAGGGAGCACGAAGAGCAGATCGAGGAGAGCACGCGGGCAGTTTACCCAGGTTCGGGCCGCGCGGACGCGTAAAACCCTACTCCTGCCTTGGTTGTATTGAGCTCGGGAGCTTGAAGAGCTACAGTACTAGCTACACCGAGCGAGAGAGTTGCTTAGGATTCGAACCCTTTCTACGTTGTGCATGGGCCTCCTTTTATAGCTCAAGGGGTCACCGACAGGTGTCAACGTAGAGGAGGGCAAAAATGTAACTGTGGTGGTAGTTGTAACAGTGCAGGAATAGTGCGTGAACAGTGGTTGAACAGTGGTCTTCACCTAACCTTGACAGTGGGGGACAAGGGCATTAAATGCCCGTCACCGTCGACCCCAAAAGCGTCCGTCCATGCTTCTCCATTCGACACGGCGGTAGGCTCGTCACCGTGGATTGCCACCGTGTCCCCCAGGCTGCACAGCCATCCGCCACGCGTCCCTGGAAGGGCCCCAGGGCGACGCGTGGGCGGATGAGCTGGAGCGCGGGCACACAGCGTGGGTTCCCCCCGGCAAGCACCTTGCCGGGGCCGTGACCTTGCCGGGCCCGGAAGCTTGTCGCTCCCCGGGCCCTGCCCGGGCGCAGGATGCGCCGGGGCGTTTCTTGAGGCGCGCATTCCTTGGTCTTCCTGGCAAGCTCCTCTTGCCAGAGCCTTGTGCTAAAGTGCAGTCTTGAGCCTGGTACGGCCTTCCCGGCAAGCTCCTCTTGCCGGGGCCTTGATCTTCTGACTTGTATACTTTGTTCTTGAATGGCTTCATAGGGACCAGAAAGGTTTCCGGCAAGCACGCGGTGAACCCTGCCGCGGGAAGCTGCTACTACCCGTGCACAAGTTGGGGTACTAAGGTACCCCTATCTTAGTACACCGACAGGAGCCCCCGGGCCTGGGCCACACACGGTGCCGAGCGCTGTTGGGCCAGGCCCAAAACAGTACACGGGCACGCGCGGCCCACAGCAAGCCGTAAATCCCCTTCCGCATCCGCTGCGCCCCTCCCTAACGGCACGCGTCGATTGCGGCGTCGTGGGAGAGATCGTGGCCTGTTGTTTAATAGGAAATGCGGAGCGTCCCCCACTTCCCCCCTTTAAAGCAGAGGAAGCAGGGGCAGTTTCCCTCCTTCGTCTTCATTGCGTCTTCAACCTCCAGAAATCCTCCGCTGCCCCTTGCCTCCAGCCCTCCTCCGCCGTCGAGCTCCTCGCCTCTTCCCCCGCCGCCTCCGCCATGGCTCCGAAGAGCGAGAAGGCGAAAGCGGACAAGGCCAAGAAGGAGAAATCCGAGCAGGCGGCGAAGCTTGCCGCCCTGCGGAAGAGGAACGTGGTCTTCGCGCCGAGGCTCAGCGCGAAGGAGCTGCGGAACAAGAACTACCTCTTCTGGTCCGGGGAGACCAAAGCTCATCCCCGCACCAGAGCCTTCCCCGCCGTCGCCAGAGATTTTTTTTCCCGGCGGGTATTTCTTCGTTGCTGTTTTCTTCCACTGCGGATTGTGCCCTCCGTACTCAGAGTTTTTCTGTGACATTATGAACACATATGGCCTCCACCTCCTAGACTTTACCCCCAACGCCATCCTTACGATGGCTGTTTTCGCACATCTGTGCGAAAACTATGTTGGGATCCATCCAAACGTAGCACTCTTTCGCCATTTCTTTATGCCTAGAGTAGAGGCTGGCGCTCCCCTTTCCGGCGGCATCTCCTGGATCTTCCGGCTGAACAAGAAAGATTCATACCTGAAGGGAGAACTCCGCGGCAAGTGGGAAGAATGGCGTGCAGATTGGTGTTGGGTAGTGGAGGACAAGCCAGAGCCTTTCACTGCGCCGCGCACAACAGCCATAGTGCGCGGTAGGAACTGGAGCGAATTGGCCCCGGAGCACAACAAGCTCACTATTGCCCTCGTCAGGATTCTCCGTCTCCGGGTAGCCAATCTGACCATCGGAGAGGTTGGGGCAGATTTCCTCCGCCGCCGCATTGCCCCTCTACAAGAGAGGAAGAGGACCGCATGGGAATTTGGCAATGCGGCGGATATCATGAGGCTGCGCCCAGGATTAAACTTCAATTTCACCGCTTTGGAGCTGAAAGGAATGGTCCGAGAGCTCTTCAAGCATGACCCGGCCCATCCGGAGTGGTTCAGACCCGCCAAGGGAGTAGTGCCACTGTGCAACAGCACCGCCTGCGACTCCTTGCGCGCGATGATGCCGGAGTGCAACTCCCATGGCATCGTCCCCACCTGGATCGAGCCGCCGCCGGATACGGTGCTGAGTTTCTTCGACAATTTGGTTGAGGTGCCCAAGAACCCCGAGGAGAACAGGTGCCTTACCCGGGCCACTACGGCCCGGGATATAGCTTATATTGCTTCCCGGATGGAAGAGGCCGCCGCAGCTGCAGAGGCGGGAGATTTCGGATTCACCGTCGACGAGGCGCAGGCCGCGGACGAGGCGTGCCAAGCAGAGGAGGCAGAGATCCGCAGGCTGCTCAAGCTTCCGCCCGAGGAGTTTAGCGGGGTGCCTTCCCTGAGGCTTTCCGGAATACCCGGGGTTGCCGGGGTGAGCGAGGCCGCCGCAGGGAGCGGGGCCGCCGGAGGGAGCGGGGCCGCCGGAGGGAGCGGGACCGCCGGAGGTAGCGAGGCTGCCGGGCATGGCGCTGGGCCCAGCGAGCCTGCCAGGGAGGAGGAGGAGGACGCCGAGGCCGATGAAGATACCGGTGGATCTCCGGGGCTTGACGACGACGCCTCCTCGTCCTCAGAGAACTCCCCGCCTCCGGCAAGTCCCACGCAAGCACCGAGGAAACGCCTCCGCAAGGCGGCTACAGCGATGAGGACGCAGGCGCCCCGACAGCAGCCTGCTCGCCGGGCGACACGAGCCACCAGGGCGAGCCAAGCCGCGACGGAGGCGCCCCGCGCACCAGCGCCAAGCGGAGGGGGATCCTCCCGGAGCGAAGCGGCCGCTCCGCCTGCTCCTCGGGCCTCGGCGTCAACGGAGGCTGGGTCTTCGCAGCCCCCATCCCCGGAGACCGCCAAGCACCCGAGGGAGCCTTCTCCTCCTGCTCCTCGCGCGGGAGCATCTCAGGTGGAGTTCGATTTCTCTGCCCTCAGCTCCGACGACGAGGAGGAAGAGGAGTAAGTGCTTGTATTTTGTGACTTCTTCGATTCTGTCTTGATCTTTCTTTGATGATTCTGATCTTGTTCTTGCTTTGCTTTCAGGTCCCTGGCCCAGCGGATGGCGAAGAGGGCCAAGATCCCCGTGGTTGAGGTCGAAGACGACTCGCCCACCGCGGCGACTGGAGACGCGCCAGCGGCAAACTTGCCGGATCAACCCGCTGCTCCGAGGAGCAGCCCCCAGCGCAGCCCCCAGCGTAAGTCTGGTTATTATTCCTTTCCGCTGGTCGGGCGCGCTTGAGGTTGTTATTTATACTGATGTTTCGCCGTCTTGTTTGTCTTGTGTAGAAGTGGAGCCGCAGCCGCAGGAGCGCCCGGAGACTGCCCCCGACGAGCCACTTGCTCCACTCTCCCCGCCAAGGGTGAACTCCCCGTCGAGGGAGAACGCTCCGCCAAGGGCGGGCACCCCGCCAAGGGTGAGCAGCCCGACAAGGGTGGCCACCCCGCCAAGGGAGGGCACGGGCGGCCCTCCGCCAGCAGGGGCCACCGCTCCACCGCCAAGGGAGGACTCGCCGGCGAGGGAGCCCGTCATCGACGAAGTTCGCGAATGTGAGTCTTGTAGCTTTATCTTCTTGAACTTGTCTTTTTGGATATTTGCTTGATCTTTTCTTTTATTTTTCTTCTGCTAGATCCTCCTGCGCCGGAGCGGATGGAGACTGAGGCCACCGGCGAGGAGGGCGCGCAAGGCGACGGCGGCAACGCCACTGCCGCTGAGGGCATGGCAGGAGCCGACGAGCCTGCCGCTGAGGAGACTGCCCCGACCGCAGACGCCGCGGCTGTGGAGGGGGACGGCGACCACACTGCCGGCCCGGAGGCAGCAGGAGCGTCAAGCGCTGCACCGGCCGCCGACCCCTCCGCCGCTAAGGAGCAGCCAGGCGTTTATCTTGAGGCCCCCAACGGAGTCTTCATACAAGTCCCGTGGGGGTCCTCGTCGTGAGCCCCCGTGGAGGGAGAGACCTACGACGGAGAGGTCCTCGCCTCCGAGGGGTTGAAGATTGTTGAAGCGCCTGGCGGGAGCGACGAGCCCGAAGAGGAGAAGCTACTTCGCCGGCTCTTGGCCCTTTACCGGTCCAGGCAGGCGAAGCTGGACTCCCGGGAAGCTCTTGCTGCCAAGGCTGGAGTTGACTTGGAGAAGCGGGCTGCGGAGCTTCGCGCCGCCAACCAGGCCGCCCTCCGCAACTTGGCGGAGGAGCGGGAAGAACTCGCCGGGGAGCAGCAAGCCTTCCTCCTGGAGAAGGCGGAGGCTGAAGAGCGACAGCGGCTGGCCGCCGAGGAGCTGTCTCGGCGGGAGGGGGCGCTCAACCAGCGGAAGGTTGAGCTCGACGCCCATGACGACGAGCTCACCGCCCGGGAAGAGGCCATGAAGGAGGCAAAGGAAGCCGCAGCCGCCGCGGAAACCGCCAAGAGGGAACTGGAACTCAAGGTGGATCAGCTGGAGCGGTACCTGAAGGCAAGTGAGGACAGAGTCACTGCGCTCAACGTGGAGCGGGAGAAGGACGCCCACACCAACTCCGACTTGCAGGTACGCCTCTCCAAGAAGGGCGACGAGCTTACTGCCGCCAAAGATTCAATCGCTGACTTGGAGTTGAAGGTCTCCACTTTGACTGATTCACTCGACGCTACCCGGGACCGCGAAACGAAGCTGAAGGACGAGCTCCGAAAGGAACGAGGCCTAGTGGAGAGCGCCGCCACTTTAGCGAACAACTTCAGCCGGGCTGTGGAGCAGTGGACCGACGACTTGGTCGCTTCTGCTGCTAATATCGACAAGGAGTTGATGGCGCTGAGGGTGGAGCACCTCGTGTACTCTCCGGACGAGAATCTCCCCCACAGCGCCAAGTTAAGTCTTTTCTTCAGGGGAATCACGCCGGCGCTTGCACGGCTGCAGGAGAAGCTCCCCGCGCAGCTGGCCAAGGAGTCGCGTCAGCTCTGCGCGGGTACTTTGGAGCGTGTCTTGGCCAAGATCGTCTACCGCAACCCTGGCATCAATCTTGTGAACGTCCTCCGCAGCTTGCCGGACGATGCAGATCAGGAGGCGCTGAAGGCGCAGGTCGCCCACATCGTCGCCAAGGTGAACAAGATCTCCAGGCGTGAAGGCGACCGCGTAGATTAGGCTCCTTTCTTTCTGTTTCCCTTGCCGCTGCAAGGCACGTTATTGGACAAGAATCTATTAGTTATTGCGACAAGTTATCTCTGTAATATATTATCTTATTTCTGAGCAATTGACGCATTGTTATCTCCCTTGCTTTTGGTCCTCCACTTTGTATGCTTTCTACCCTATGCTTTTAGGGGACTTGCCGGCAAGGGGCCCTCGCCGCGAGCGCTGAGTGCTGGACTCTTAGCAGCCTGCTGGCAAAGGACCTTACCGGCAAGTAACCTTGCCGCAGCTAGTCGCAGCGCACTTAGCTTGGTGAGCGAACTCGAAAACGAAATAAGGGCGCGACACTTGTCGCAGCTCACTTAAGTCATTGAGCGTGCTCGGAAACAAGGTAAGGGTGCGGCTAGCCACGGGTAGGTTCCTCCGCGCACGGGTTTTCCATACAAAGTGTGGTTGTTCAAGGAAGATAGCTAGAATTTAAAATTTTGAACTGCTCAAATTCTGGTAACTTAGCTTTCATATATTGCTTGCTCCCCGACAAGGCTTCTCTTTCTTGAACAGCACTTGGTTCATCCCATCTCCTTCCCCCCCGGCAAACTTGTGCGCGAGGAAAACTCCTTCTGCTTAAGAGGGAAAGAAAAAGAGGAGGAAAAACAAGCATAGGGCCTCACAGCTTGCTAGTGCTTACCGGGGATGTGTATCGCACAAGGTGCCAAACAATGCATGCAAATAACCAAAGAAAAGCATGGAAATGGCAAATAGTACGAAGCACAAAAACTTTACTGGTGCACGGGATCTGCGCCCGGCTTTGTACAAAGGTTTACATGCAACAGCGGCAAGACTTGTACAAAAGGTGGTTGCCGGAGCGGATCACGGCAACCGCGCCTTATGGGTGAAACTTGCGAAGATGCTCTATGTTCCAGGAGTTGCTCACCGGTAAGCCTTCTTCGGTCTCAAGGCGGACAGCGCCGGGCCTTGTGACTTGTCTCACCCGATAAGGGCCTTCCCACTTCGGCGTCAACTTGTTGGAATTCTTGGCGGACTGAACACGCCGAAGAACAAGGTCGCCTTCCTCGAGACTCCTGGCCTTGACCTTGCGGCTGTGATAGCGACGCAAGGCTTGCTGGTATCGAGCAGCTCGTACAGCAGCCTGGAGACGTTCCTCCTCGAGGAGCAATGCATCATCTTGACGCAGTTGCTCTTGCTCGAGCTCATCATAAGCGAGCACTCGAGGAGATCCGTATACGAGTTCCGTGGGGAGAAATGCCTCTGCTCCATAGACAAGAGCAAAGGGTGTCTGTCCGGTGGCTCGACTTGGTGTCATCCTGATTGACCAAAGAGCCGCCGGTAGCTCCTCTATCCAGTTTCTTCCGCACTTGCGCAGCCTGTCGAAGGTCCTTGTCTTGAGTTCGCGCAGCACTTCAGCATTGGCCCTCTCCGCTTGACCATTGCTCCTCGAGTGAGCAACAGAAGCGAAACAGACCTTGGCGCCAAGGTCTTGGACGTACTGCATGAAGGTGCGACTAGTAAACTGTGTACCGTTGTCGGTGATGATCCTGTTAGGGATTCCGAAACGGCAAACAATTGACCTGAAGAACCTGACTGCTGACTGTGCTGTCACCTTTCTCACTGGTTCCACTTCTGGCCACTTTGTGAACTTGTCGATTGCTACGTACAAGTACTCAAAGCCCCCGACAGCACGGGGGAAAGGGCCGAGGATATCGAGCCCCCAGACCGAGAAGGGCCAGGACAAAGGGATCGTCTGGAGAGCTTGTGCTGGCTGATGAATTTGCTTGGCATGGAACTGGCACGCTTCACACTTGGTTACTTGTGCAATTGCATCTTGGAGGGCTTCTTGCCAGAAGAACCCTTGCCGGAACGCCTTCCCGGCAAGTGCCCTTGCACCAATGTGGTGGCCACATATGCCTCCATGTATCTCTACCAACAGCTTCTGTCCATCTTCTCTGGAAATGCACTTCAACCTGACACCATTGAGTCTTCTTCTGTACAGTTCATTGTCAACGAACTGGTACATACTTGACTGCCTTGTTATCTTCTCTATCTCTTCTGGGTCGTCGGGAAGTTCTCCAGTTTGTAGAAAACGGACTATTTGCTGTGCCCATGCCGAAGCGCGAGGCTCAACGGCAAGGACTAAAGGCATGAGGGCAGCTGCGGGAACCTCAGCTTCTACGGCAAGAACCTCCGGCTGCGCCGGAGCTGATGGCCCCCCGGCAAGCCTGTCGGGGCAGGGCTTGTCGGGAACGCTTGCTTCAACTGTACAGATCCTTGGATCTGCAGGAGCAATCTGTTCCTCAGCATCTTGGTTGTTGATCCTGGGGACCTTGGCGGCGGTTTTTGGAAGATCCGCCGGCAAGTAGTCGTCGGAGACCAACTTTCTCTTCTTACCTTGCCCAACTGATGGTGTAACGGATGGTTGAGTTAGCTTGAGCAGGAAGGTCCCTGGTTCCACAGGTAACTTCATCGCAGCACACTTTGAGAGGCCATCTGCAATATCATTCTGAGCTCTTGGAACGTGCTCCATTTGCAGACCTTCAAAGTGTTCTTCAAGCTTCCTTACTTCGTCAACATAGGCTTCCATCAAAGGGCTCTGGTAACTCTTGTTTACTTGTCGGACCACCAACTGAGAATCTCCCCGCACAATCAACTTCTTGATCCCAAGCTCGGCCGCAATCCTGAGACCGGCAAGCAAACCTTCATACTTAGCAGTATTGTTTGTCGCTTGCTCCTTGGGAAAATGCATCTGGACAACATACTTGAGGTGCTCTCCGGTGGGCGCTATGAGTACCACGCCGGCACCGGCACCTTGCAGCGAGAAGGCACCATCAAAGTACATTACCCATTCACTGCTTGCTTCTTGTACGGGGATGCTTTTCTCTGGAACTTCTTCATCCGGCGTTGGGGTCCATTCAACTATGAATTCTGCCAAAGCTCTGCTCTGTATAGTTGAAGTACTCTCAAACTTGAGACCAAAGCTTGACAGCTCCAGTGCCCACTCGACGATCCTGCCTGTTGCTTCTGGATTCTGCAATATCCTCTTCAACGGAAAGCGAGTGACCACTGTTATCTCGTGTGCTTTGAAGTAATGGCGCAGCTTTCTCGAGGCCATGAGGAGGCCGAAAAGCAACTTCTGCACCCCGGAGTATCTTTATCTATCCCCTTGCAAGAGGGAACTTACAAAATACACTGGGCGCTGCACCATCTTCTTTCGCACCTCTCCTTGTTCCTGCGTAGACTTGTCCTTGTCGGAGCCGGAGCTTGTCGGGGAAGCCCCCTGCTTGTCGCTGGATTCACTTGCCGGTGGTGTAGACTCCTCATCCGCTTCCCTCTCCGCTACTAACGCAGCACTAACCACTTGATTGGTTGCTGCTAAGTATAGCAGCAACTTCTCTTGTGGCCTAGGTGCGACAAGTATTGGAGTGGAAGATAGGTATCCTTCCAAATCCTGCAGCGCTGCCTCCGCTTCCGGAGTCCATTTCATAGGACCTGCCTTCTTCAAGATTTTGAAGAAAGGCAGGGCGCGTTCTGCAGACTTTGAAATGAACCTACTGAGGGCAACCACACAACCTGCAAGTCTCCTTACGTCCTTGACGCGCTTTGGGGCTTCGATCTGCTCGATGGCTTTTATCTTGTCGGGGTTGGCTTCAATCCCCCTCTGGGACACAAAGAACCCGAGAAGCTTGCCGGAGGGGACTCCAAAGACGCACTTCTCGGGGTTCAACTTAAGCTGGATCTTGCGCAGATTCTCAAACGTCTCCTCCAAATCTTGTATCAGGGTATCTTTGTTCTTGCTTTTGACTACTATGTCATCCATGTAAGCCTCTACATTTCTGTGGATCTATGGCTCAAAAGCAGTGTGCACCACCCTTGCAAATGTTGAGCCTGCATTCTTCAATCCAAAGGGCATGCGTATGAAGCAATATGTGCCGCATGGAGTGATAAATGCAGTCTTCTCTTCATCTTCCTTGGCCATGAATATCTGGTGGTAACCTGAGTATGCATCAAGGAAGGAAAGCAGCTCGCATCCGGCGGTGGAGTCAACAATCTGGTCAATACGCGGCAAGGGAAATGGATCCTTGGGACATGCTTTATTCACATCAGTGAAGTCTATACAAAGTCTCCACTTCCCATTAGCCTTGCATACGACAACTAGATTTGCTAACCACGTTGGATGGATAACGCCTCTAACCAGGCCTGCTGCTTCTAGCTTCTTTATCTCTTCGGCGATAAATTCTTGGCGCTCCACGGCTTGCTTCCTGACCTTCTGCTTGACGGGCCGCGCATGAGGACAAATAGCAAGCTTGTGCTCAATTACCTTCCTGGGAACGCCGGGGATGTCAGATGGTTGCCACGCAAACACATCGACATTCGCCCGCAGGAAGGCAACGAGCGCGCTTTCCTATTTGTTGTCGAGCGTAGCACTGATGGTGAAGGTACCACCAGTGCCGTCCTCCTTGGCGGACACCTTCTTGGTTGCCGGTGGAGCAGCCATCCCCTTCTTGCACTTGCTGGTGGAGCTCGATGGTGCGTCCTCGACGGCAGCGCAGCACTCCGAAGAGGTGCGTTTGCCGGAGTGGGCCCCAGAGCACCTGCCGGACTTGGTCTTGGTCTTCTTCCCCCCGGGAGCTTCAGCGGCAAGTGTGTCGCTCTCCGCTGCGGCTGCTGCATCCCGGTATATCTTGTCGGCGCAGATAAGTGCGTCCTTCTTGTCGCCAGGGACAGAGATGACGCTTATCGGCCCCGGCATCTTGAGTACGTTGTAGGCAAAGTGGGAGGCTGCCATGAACTTGGCGAGGGCAGGACGTCCAAGTATCCCATTGTATGGCAATGGGATATCAGCAACATCGAAGGTTATCCTCTCCGTCCTGAAGTTGAGCTCCCCGCCAAAGGTCACTGGCAGAGTAATCTTCCCCTTGGGCTTGCTCCTTCCCGGGTTTATTCCTTGGAACGACCCGGTTTCTTCAAGCTCGCCGTCTGGGATTTGGAGTTTCTTGATCACAGCCGAGGAGATCAAGTTCAGGCCGGCCCCGCCGTCAACCAACATTTTGGTGACCTTGAGGTTGCGGATAGTTGGTGAGACCAACATCGGCAAGCACCCGACCGCCGTGGTGCGGTCAGGGTGATCCTCAAGATCAAAAATGATGGGCGTGCTGGACCACTTCAGGAGCCTGCGTGACTCGACGGGCGGCTCAGCTGCGTTTACTTCCCGCACCCACTGCTTGAGTTGGCGGTGGGAAGTATGCAGAGAGGCGCCTCCGTCGACACACAGGACTTCTGTGGCCTTCTGGAACTCATGCTCGCTGTTATCACCTTCCTCCATGTCGTCGTCGTCGTCGTCTTCCTCATCCTTGTCGCGGCCCCGGGGAGGTCGATCACCTTGCCGCTGCTTGGCCTTGCCGCGGCGTCCTCCCCGGCCATTGAATGGCCGCTTCTTGCTTGGCTCTCCCCCGCCACCTTGGGCCTTCTCCTTGTCGCGACGCTCGTATTCAGCCTTCTGCTGTTCTACGAGGTACTCGACTCGCTTGCAGTTCGAAAGGTCGTGGCCCTTGGTGCGGTGGATCTTGCAGTATTGCTTGTCGGAGTCGTCCTGCTTGTCGGCTGCCGCTACAGGGGTAGGCTCCTTGCCGGAGCCGCCAGCCTGTGCCTTCTTGGCGGGAGCCTCCTTGCCGGGCTGCTCGACGACCAGCACTTCCTTGCTCTTCTTTCTTCTGTTGTTCCACCGCCGGCTCTTCTTTGCCGGGGCGGCGTCCTCACTGTCGCTTCCTCCTGCGCCAGCATCCTCTCCAGGGAGTTTCCTCCCTTCTTCGGCGCGCGCGCACTTGTCAGCCAGAGCGTAGAGCTCGCTGACATCCCGTATCTTGGTCATGGCCATCTCTTCCCGCATGCGGCGGTTACGCACGTTCTGGTGGAACGCGCTGATAACCGCAGCAGGGTGGACGTCGGGGATGTTGTGTTGCACGCGGCTGAACCGCTGGATGTACTTGCGCAGGGATTCTCCTTCCTTCTGGGCCAAGATGTGGAGATCGCTCTCCTGGCCGTGGGGTTTGTGGCCGCCCGTGAAGGCGCCAACAAATTGGTGGCACAGATCTGCCCATGAAGAAATGGAGCCTTCCGGCAAGTGCATAAGCCAAGAACGGACGTTCGGCTTAAGCACCAGCGGGAAGTAGTTGGCGAGTATCTTCTCGTCGCGTCCCCCGGCAGCCTGCACCGCGATGGTGTAGATGCTGAGGAACTCCGAGGGGTGCGTCTTGCCGTCGTACTTCTCGGGTACGTCGGGCTTGAAGTTTTTCATGCTGGGCCACTGGACTCGCCGCAGCTCACGGGTGAACGCCGGGCAACCTGCCGCGTACGGCAAGTCGCCTGGCTCACCGGGCGCGTACGTGTCGACAGCGGTCCCAGCGCGCTGGTCCGATTGTCGTCGGGTTTCTCGTCGGCGCTCGATGCGCGTCCGAGCGTCTTCTTGCCGCCGATCGTCGAGGACTTGGCGCTGGTCTCGACGAGACCGCGGGTCCGAGGACGCCGTAGAGTCGTCGTCGACGTTAATCCGACGGGGTGGCGTCTTCTGCTTCCACGGCGGGGAGTGCACGGTGGTTGCACCCCCGGCGGTCTTGTCGCCGTCGGCCTTCGCCTGGTCGACTTGTCGTGGCCGCGATGTCGCCGGCTGCTGTGGCGTGTCGTTGTTGGCGAAAGCGATGAGGCTCTGGATCGTCGCCCTCCAGTCTTCGGCCTTGTCTGCCGCTGGAGGGAAATCGAGGAGTAGTTGCGCTCTCGCTAGAGCTTCTGCTGGAGAGGAGGGGAGCGGCGGCGAGAGGTGCGAGGAGGGAGATATGCTCGGACTCCTAACAGGGTTAGAAGGAGCAGTCTCTCGCCCCGGCGACCGCGCCTTGCTCGTGCCAGGACGATGGCCTTGAGCGTCCCGCGATCCTCCAGTTTGTCCTTGACCCAGCAAGCGGATGGTACCTCCTGTACCACGGCGCTGCTGGCCTGTCGTCTGCTGAGATGGACGTGGCGCGTCTACGGACACCGAGGCTTTGGAATTTGCCCGGTCGTCCGTCTTGTCCTTGGATTTGGTGGCGCCGTGAGTTTCCTCGCCGGCAACCACCCTTCCGCCAGCGTCTCCTCCACCCATAGTTGGTTCTGGTGGCGGTGGAACAGACGCAGACGGACCTCCGACCTTCGAAGCCTTCTTCTTCGGAGCCATGCTGTTGCTGATGAGGTTGGTGAAGCTGGAGAATTTGATGAAGAATGCGCCCGCGTGAGCGCCGGATCAGGTTCGCACAACCTCGACGCCCCCTACCTGGCGTGCCAAAGATGTCGGGGGAAACTGTCCTCCCACGAGCACCTATGGGACCGGAGCCCCTTCTACGTTGCGGTAAGGGAGCGGAGGGAGCATGAAGAGCAGATCGAGGAGAGCACGCGGGCAGTTTACCCAGGTTCGGGCCGCGCGGACGCGTAAAACCCTACTCCTGCCTTGGTTGTATTGAGCTCGGGAGCTTGAAGAGCTACAGTACTAGCTACACCGAGCGAGAGAGTTGCTTAGGATTCGAACCCTTTCTACGTTGTGCATGGGCCTCCTTTTATAGCTCAAGGGGTCACCGACAGGTGTCAACGTAGAGGAGGGCAAAAATGTAACTGTGGTGGTAGTTGTAACAGTGCGGGAATAGTGCGTGAACAGTGGTTGAACAGTGGTCTTCACCTAACCTTGACAGTGGGGGACAAGGGCATTAAATGCCCGTCACCGTCGACCCCAAAAGCGTCCGTCCATGCTTCTCCATTCGACACGGCGGTAGCCTCGTCACCGTGGATTGCCACCGTGTCCCCCAGGCTGCACAGCCATCCGCCACGCGTCCCTGGAAGGGCCCCAGGGCGACGCGTGGGCGGATGAGCTGGAGCGCGGGCACACAGCGTGGGTTCCCCCCGGCAAGCACCTTGCCGGGGTCGTGACCTTGCCGGGCCCGGAAGCTTGTCGCTCCCCGGGCCCTGCCCGGGCGCAGGATGCGCCGGGGCGTTTCTTGAGGCGCGCATTCCTTGGTCTTCCTGGCAAGCTCCTCTTGCCAGAGCCTTGTGCTAAAGTGACAGTCTTGAGCCTGGTACGGCCTTCCCGGCAAGCTCCTCTTGCCGGGGCCTTGATCTTCTGACTTGTATACTTTGTTCTTGAATGGCTTCATAGGGACCAGAAAGGTTTCCGGCAAGCACGCGGTGAACCCTGCCGCGGGAAGCTGCTACTGCCCGTGCACAAGTTGGGGTACTAAGGTACCCCTATCTTAGTACACCGACATGATGATATTGCTTCTTTATCTTATGGCACAATGTCCGAGAGCACTATGGATGATGATTTTGTTATGCCTATTGATTATTGTGATGATTATGATTGGGAAGATAATGATACTTCTTATAATCTTGGAAATCTTTTTGGCACCAACTTGGGAAATTATGATGATAGCAATTATGAGAGTGATAATGCTTATGATATGCCAAGCCACAAGCTTGGGGATGCTATGTTTGATTAGAATGACATGTTTGAGAATTTATTTGTTGCAATTAATGTTTGTCCCAAGCTTGGGGATGTTATGCTTAATGAGGATGAACATTTTAGTCCACCTACTTTGAATGATCAAATTTGCTATGATGGTTGCATGTCTCCTATCTATGATGAGAACAAACTTGCTACTTATGATGATTATTGTGATGATACTTATGTTATAAAAAGTAGTGATAATTGTTGTCATAATTTTGAATATCCTTTTACTGAACATTATTATTTTAATGTGGAAACAATTTATAGTATTCGAGTTTCATATGATACTCCCACCATTGTGAAGAAATTTTCTTATGTGGAGAGTAATAACATTTCTATGCTTGTGGATCATGAAAAGAATGCTTTATGTGATGGCTATATTGATGAATCTATTCATGATGCTATTGAAAATTATTATGAGTGAGGAACTTATGATTCATGATGCTCTCTTTATGTTTCCATCCTTATCTTTTATGCGAGCATCATTGAACTCATCATGTCTAGCTAAAAGGCATTAAAGAAAAGCGCTTGTTGGGAGACAACCCAACACTTATACCTACTGTTTTGTGTGTTCACATGGTTAAGATACTGTAGTAAGCATGTTTTACATGTTTTGTTTCAATAAAGTGCCAAGTAAAGCCTTTGGGATAGTGTGGATGATGGTTGATTTGATTCTGTGCAAAAACAGAAAGTTTTGCTTCCAGTGCAGAAAATTCAATAAATCATTGGAACGTGATAATTAGCTGAAATTTTGACACATGATTCATATACAAATTGCCTACATTGTACTAATTTTTTCATAATTTTTGGAGTTGAATAAGTATGATGGTTGTCCAGATCATTACAGACTATTCTGTTTTTGACAGATTTTGTTTTCAATGCATAGTTTGCTTGTCTTCTAGTTTCTATGGCTTATATTGATAAATATAAATTGTAGAAATGATATGCTACAGTAGGAATTGTGTGGGAACAATTATGAATCTTGTCTTTGACAGTACCAAAGTGAATGATTTGTTTTATCATACTAACCCATCCCACAAAGTTCCGTTAAGTTTTGTGTGATTGAAGTTTTCAAGTTTTGGGTGAGATATCGATACGAGGAGAATAAAGAGCGGCAAGATCCTAAGCTTGGGTATTCCCAAGTCACCCCAAGGTAATATTCAAGGAATGCCTAAGCAACTAAGCTTGGGGATGCCCCGAAAGGCATCCCCTCTTTCATCTCCAACATTATCGGTAACCTCACTTGAAGCTATATTTTTATTCATCACATGATATTAGTTTTGCTTGGAGCCTCATTTTATTTTGCTAGGATTTTCTTGCTGGTATTTAGAATAATGTTTTGTATCTTTTATTTCAATAAAAGTGTCAAGGATAGCCTTTACCATGCTTATTTTGCAAGTCTATATGTCGTTGTTTGAAAACAGAAAGTTTTCGCTGTTGTAAAAATTCCCGAGAAAATTGAGATTGTGATAAAAGCTTGAAACATTTTGCACAGCCAGCTATGATAAATTTCCTACATCATGTTAAAATTTCAGAATTTTTTGAGTTAGGGAAGTATGGATCCTCTTGCATTCTTTACAGACTGTATTGTTTTGATAGATTGTTGTTATGTTTGCATTGTTTGCATATGTTTGCGTGTTTAATGATTCTATTTGAGGGTGGGAGTATTAAATATGCAGAGGCATTTAGTATGCAATGTTAAATAATAATTTTAGTGATTTTCTACAATAGAGAATGATAAGGTTTTGCATTGATTTATACTAACTTATCTCACGAGTTCTCATTGAGTTTTGTGTGTATGTAGTTTTTGAGATTTAGGAAACTGTGAGATGAGAATAATTAAGGAGACACAAAAGATCAAGCTTGGGGATGACCAAGGCACCCCAAGATAATATTTCAAGAAGTCTCAAGCATCTAAGCTTGGGGATGCCCCGATAGGCATCCCACCTTTCTTCATCAACAATTATCGGTCAGTATCGATTGATCCTAAGTATTTGCTTCTTCACATGAAATGTGCTATTCTTGAGATGTCATTTTATTTTGTTTTGCTTGTTGTTTTAATAAAATACTTAGATCTGAAAGTTTTAAAATAAAACAGAGCCCCTAAATAGTTGCTAGGGACGCTAGGTAAGTGGCATTCACATCCCGTCAACGAAGCTCTTTTTTGGCACTGTTGCTCTAGTGCTTCACTTATATATTTTTGAGCACGGTGTGATTTAGTATTTTTGAAGAAATTCTCTCTTGCTTCACTATGATCATGATCTTCACTTATATCTTTTTGGAGTAGCTTGTCATTTACTCTTGTGCTTCACTTATATCCTATAAGTAAATTCTTGAATAAATTGTATGTCATGAAGTTGAAATCATATCATGCCTAGTGGTAGATTCACATTGGGTTTAGAAAGTGAAATGTCAATCACAATATTGGTCATACAAGCAATTCAAAAATAATTAGTATAAGGAAGATAACTTCCACATGCAAATACACTATCTTGGAAATCTTTTGTGATTGTGAGCCCCCATCAAAATATTATATGCCAAAACTGTTGACATTGGACAAAGACAACATAATGGTTTATGTTTGTTCATATTCACATAGAAGTTATATTGTCAAAGATCCTACAACATGTGGTGCTTGCCCCCCATCTTTGCTAGCCAAAAAATTCCGCACCAAGTAGATATACTACTTGTGCATCCAAAAACCCTTAAACCCAAATCTTATCTTCAAGAGTCCACCATACCTACCTAAGGATTGAGCAAGATCCTTCAAGTAAGTTGTCATCGGTGCAAAAAGGCAATAAAAATTGCTTCTAAAAGTGTTAGGTCATTTAGTGTAAGAGAAAATTGAGTGTTGTACGAACTTGTGATAGCAAAGAATAAAAGCGACAGACTGCATAATAAAGGTTGCTATCATAAGGGGCGACATAATGTGACATTCTTTTGCACTAAGGGATTGGGCATACAAACAAATAAGCGCATGGCAACCTCTGCTTCCCTCTGCGAAAGGCCTATCTTTTACTTTTCAGTACTTACTTTTATGCAAAGAGTCAAAGTTTTTCTCTCTATTCATTTTTTCTCCTTTGGCAAGCATCATGTGGTGAGTAAAGATCTAGGCACATATGTCCAGCTGAATATGGGTAGCATGAGTTATTATTGTTGACATCACCCAAAGGTGAATACGTTGGGAGGCGAAATTACAAGCCCCTATCTTTCTATGTGTCTGGTTGAAATGTTTTGCTCATGTGTATGCGGTGAGTATTAGAATCATAGAAGACTATATGATGGTTGAGTATGTGGAGCTCTTACTTAAACTCTGTTGAATAAGTTGAATTATTTCTTGGTGACTGAGAACATAGGTTGTTGAGTTTCAACAGAATTCATTGTTTGAACCTTAACATGTGAATTGGTTGCTACTCTAACATGAGAAGTTCTATAGGAAATAATTGTTGTTATGATGCTAGGAAAAGTGATTGAAATTGTCATTGATCAAACGTGTGCACTTTGCTAGCATTCACACTTCATAAATTATTTATTTTATCATTTACCTACTCGAGGACGAATAGGAATTAAGCTTGGGGATGTTGATACGTCTCCAATGTATCTATAATTTTATGAAGTATTCATGCTGTTATATTACCATTCTTGGATGTTCTATAATCACTTTATAGTCATTTTATATCATTTTTGGGGGACTAACCTATTAACATAGTGCCAAGTGCCAGTTGTTGTTTTTTGCATGTTTTTTACATCGCAGGAAATCAATATCAAACGGAATCCAAACACAGCAAAACTTTTTATGGATTTTTTATGTACGAGAAGACCACCAATGGGCTAGAGCAGCACCTGGGGGTGCCCCGAGGGGGCCACAACCCACCAGGGCGCGCTTGGGGGCCCAGGCGCGCCCAGGTGGGTTGTGCCCACCTCGGTGGCCTCCCGCACCCCCTTTTACCCTATAAATTCCCAAATATTCTGAAACCCTCGGGGTTAACTTAGATCAGAAGTTCCGTCGCCGCAAGGCTCTGTAGTCCACGAAAAACCAATATAGACCCATTTAGGCACTCCGCCGGAGGGGGAAACAATCACCGGTGGCCATCTTCATCATCCTGGCGGCCATCGTGATGAGGAGGGAGTAGTCCACCCTCGGAGCTGAGGGTTTGTACCAGTAGCTATGTGTTTAATCTCTCTCTCGCTCGTGTTATTGAGATGCACAATCTTGATGTATCACGTGCTTTGTTAATACAGTCGGATCATATGGTGATTTCCCCTCTCTATCTTGTTGTGATGAATTGAGTTTTTTCCTTTGAGATTTTGTTGTTATCGGATTGAATACTTTTATGGATTTGAGAACACTTGATATATGTCTTGCAATTGAATACTCATGGTGACATGGGGTATCATATTGATTCACTTGATATGTGTTTTGGCACTCAACTTGCAGATTCCAGCGGTGACATTGGGGTAATCTATTGATGTCTACACACGCTTCTACTCTTGTAGACTATGTTGGGCCTCCAAGCGCAGAGGTTTGTAGGACAGCAGCAATTTCCCTCAAGTGGATGACCTAAGGTTTATCGAACTCAGGGAAGTAGAGGTTGAAGATGGTCTCTCTCAAGCAACCCTGCAACTAAGATACAAGAAGTCTCTTGTGTCCCCAACACACCTAATACAACTAGGAGTTGTATAGGTGCACTAGTTCGGCGAGGAGATGGTAAAATATGGATGATAGGAGTGGCAAAGCAAAGTAATATAAATCTGTAATAAAAAGTGCAGCAAGCAAACAAGTGGTAAACGTGAGCACAAATGGTATTGTAATGGTGGAAACAAGGCCTATGGATCATACTTTCACTAGTGGCAACTCCCAACAACATTAACATAATCGAATCACATGATATTTCCCATAAAACATGCAATGGAGACGCACCCGGAGGTCATTCCTTCGTGGTCAAGAGAGGACGAGAATTATGTAGGGCTACAAAAGCACTCCTCAAAGTTCGTAGTTCTTAATCTAAGGATTTCCCAATGTCACCGCGGCCATCCAAAGAGAGTCCCACAATCACCACAACATATCTAAAGGATAGTCAAAGACAAGCACCAAGAGACTCTCAATCTTCAATCAACACACAAGAGAGGAAATCACTCATGAAAATATTTTTCTAATCCATGTCCAATAGACCGCTGTCACCTTGGTCTCGGGGATTATACTAGATAAAGACAAGTGAGTACATCAATCCAATACATAGAGGAAGGGGAAATATCATGGGATCACCCTAGATTAACATAGCCTATGATCACAACGAAGATCACATCATGGGAGAGAGAGATAACCACATAGCTACACGTACGAGCCCTCGGCCTCGGAGAACACTACTCACACATGGACATGGTGAGGAGGAGGTTGATGATGGTGTTGATGGAGAGGTGCAGCCCCGCGAGGAGGAGACGGCCGGCGGCAGCCACGGAGGCGACGGCGGCCCTCGGGGCGGCGGCGGCCCTAGGGGGCAGCGGCTCCTTGGCCCCCCCTTCTTCCTTGTGGATGGTGCTGCAATGGTGCTGGTCCTCCCCTCCAAGACGGCGGCTCGGGAGGAGAAAAATTCGTGGCCCTTGGTGACCTAGGTTTCCTCTCTTTATATAGACTCTCGGATTCCCATCATCAGATTTTGGGCCTCCGTAAAACGGGCTTTACTCGGCCGTCCGGACTCCGGTTTGGACGAATTTTATATCCAGAAGCATTGCCTCAAAATTCCCCACAACTTTCACAACTAGACATTTTCCGTTTGACGTTGCCTTCGGGCCGGAACGTGACCATCTTTAAAAAACGTTCTCAGACAGATTTCAGGAAAGTCAGAGTCCTACTCCAATACGACTCCTTTTGCGTTTTTGTCAATTTCCAAGTAATTCCTACACAATAAAGTGTAAAACAAGAACATTGTGCACTTTTGCAACCATTAGTAGGTTAGTCCAAATATGATCAAAAGTGTATGGAAGTGCATAAATATCATAGCAATATCACACAAAAAAGGCATGGAGCAAGCAGAAAATATAGATACGTTTTGGACGTATCAACATCCCCAAGCTTAATTCCTGCTTGTCCTTGAGTAGGTAAATGATAACAAGCATAATTTCTGTGGTGACATGCTATTAACCATATAGGACTTTAGTGAAGCAAAACATAAATGCAGGGGCACCTCCAAGGTTTAAGTGACGACTAGATACAATGATTTTAGAATAAACGATATCATAATCATGCAAAAGACAATGGTACTTTGGGACAATGCACATTAAACTCAGAATGACAATCATGCTCTCAATAGTTGGTGCTTTAAAGAAGGTGGAGACTCTCGAACCGTGGCTTTTGTTCGCAAGGTTGAAAACTCGTGGTTGGAAACAAAAAGTAAACATGTACCAGAGCTCTTGGTTTTAAAAACAGAGGTAATAATTATTTTTTTAGAATATGCAGATTTCGTCAACGAATGCTAGCAGATAACTCAATCACTTCTTGAGCTGGACAAGTTTCGAGGAACGGCTCCCGAATGAGGACGATCACATCCTCTTAATCTCCTTTGTTTATCACTGCCAAAGTTTTCTGATTTCTCATGAACAAAGCGTGAAGGAGGGTTTGTTTGTTGTATAATTTTTAATGAGCCGGGCGCACTTTATGCCAGTTCCTTCTCGTATTAAGGGTTTGCAAATTAGACATGCAATCCCGGGGTGAAGCTTGTCCAACCTAAAAAGATCATGAATTAACTACTACTTCCTCATGAGCTAAAACAGAGGCATAAAAGAGAAATGTTTTTTTGAATAATTTCGAGATGGTACATGAAAGTCTTCGTTAGGAATGGCAGGTAAATACCATGTATAGGAAGGTATGGTGGACTCATATGGCATAACTGGTTTAAAGGATTTGGATGCACAAGCAGTCAGTCCGCTTAGTACGGGTGGAGGTTAGCAAAAGACTGGGAGCGACCAACTAAGAGAGCAATGAAGGTCATAATCATGCAGAGCGACAAAGCAACATTGAATCAGGCATGGAAGTTATATCTCTACTCAGAAATTAAAGATCATCAAGGCTTGATAGACTTTCTTTACAGTCTTAAATATGCGTGAGCATATGCCAAGTCAATCAAAATAAATTCTTGGAGGAAGATATCACTAAACCATACCACATCATAGGCAAACAAATCATGTTTATACTCCAATAACACATTGAGAACCCCCCAGCTATTTGAGACTAACCATAAGAAAACATGAACTACTAAGCACCATTATGCACGTAGCATTTTTATCATAGACATATCAACCAGTGCAACAGAAGCCAACTCTCTTAACAAGATAAGCATGATAACTAAAGAGAGTTCCAGCGACCAACTAAACAAAAGTTCTTCAAAAAGTAAAGCATGAAAACTAAGAGCTGAACATGACAGTAGCTATTGAAAGACCAAGAACATACACAGCAAAGATAAACATGAAAATTCTATGTTGTGTTCTAGGTTGAAGTGGAGCGTGTTTCTCTCCCACACAAAGAAAGCTGGGTTCCAACTCGTTATGAACAGCAAGCAAAGCTAAAGAAAACTAAAAAGGAAACTAAAAGCAAGACGCTCCAAGCATAGCACATAACACATGAAGTGATGAAAATATAGTGGAACGAAAGACGAACTGATAATTGTTGATGAAGAAGGGGATGCACGGGGGCATCCCCAAGCTTAGACGCTTGAGTCTTCTTGAATATGTCTTGGGGGTGCACGGGGGCATCCCCAAGCTTGAGCGTTTGACACTCCTGAATCTTTTTATCATCTTCCCTCGCACACTTGAAAACTCCCTTCATACATAACTCATCATAATCTGATTAGCAAGGTTAGTACCCATAATAAAATAATTTTTTCCTTGTTGGAAATAAGGATATTCTTGAAGGTCTACTGTTTCTCAAGATTGCCAAAAGGTTTTTGCAAAGAAAAAGCAAGCTCAAGGTTTGCAAAACGAAGGAAAGGCAAAACAGGACAGAATCTGTGAAAAACAGACCAGCAGGTAGTAAATAATTTTTTCGGGGCACTTCTGTAACTCAAATCAAAAAACTCAGAACAGACGCCCGAAAGCCAATTGTATAGAGCACGCTGTCGAAAAAATTCAGACCAAAAAGGTGATCTGGTGATTTTATACGAATTTTTCTATCCTAGGACAGAATCTGTTTCCTGGACAGCACGTCACAACTTTTGAACTTTCTTGCAATCAGAGGCTACACTTGGCACAAAGCTGAAAAGTAAAGATACAATGATGATGCTACTGTAGTAACAAACATCAAGACCACTAAAAACTGAAAGAACAAACTGAAAGCAAAGATAACAAGGGTTGTCTCCCTAGAGCTCTTTCTTTATAGCCATAAAGATAGGCTTAAGACTTTGATGATGCTCTCGTAGGAATAAGAGTTGAAGAACAAAAGAGAGCATCAAGAAACAAATACCAAACACATTTAAGCCTAACATGCTTCCTATGCATAGGAATATTGCAATAGAATAATTCATTGAAGCACAAAGCAACTAGCATAGGAAGGCAAAACAAGCATAACTTCAAAATATTCACCATAAAGAGAGGAAACTTCTTATTATTAAGATATTTAGAACCATGTCTCCCTCTCTCGTTATAAATTTCAGTGGCATCATGGATGAACTCAACAATATAACTATCACATAAGGCATTATTTCCATGATCCAAAAGCATAAAAGTGTCATTACTCTTCATATAAGCAAAATCTTTCTTATTAGGAATAGTGAGAGTAAGACTATCATAACCATCATGGTAATCATCGTATTTAGGAGGCATATCATAATCATAATAAATTTTATCCTCAATAGTAGGTGGACTGAAAATATCATATTCATCATTGTAATCATCATATATAGGAGGCATAGTATCATCAAAGTAAATTTTCTCCTCAAAAGTTGGGGGACTAAAAATATCATGTTCATCAAACGTGTCATCCCCAAGCTTAGAGCTTTCCATGTCATTAGCAATATTGATATTAAAAAGAAACATACTAATAACATGACCACCATCATGATTGTTATGCAAATAATAAAGTTCCAAAGGTTTTTAAATTTTCTCTTCGAACACATCATGTCCAAGTTCAAGGTAGAGCTTATAAAGCTCTCTCATATTTTTGTTGTTTTCCATTAAGCAAAACTAGTGAAAATAAAAACAAGAAACAAAAGGATTTAATTGCAAGATCTAAAGATATACCTTCAAGCACTCACTTCCCCGGCAACGGCGCCAGAAATAGCTTGATGTCTACACACGCTTCTACTCTTGTAGACTATGTTGGGCCTCCAAGCGCAGAGGTTTGTAGGACAGCAGCAATTTCCCTCAAGTGGACGACCTAAGGTTTATCGAACTCAGGGAAGTAGAGGTTGAAGATGGTCTCTCTCAAGCAACCCTGCAACTAAGATACAAGAAGTCTCTTGTGTCCCCAACACACCTAATACAACTAGGAGTTGTATAGGTGCACTAGTTCGGCGAGGAGATGGTAAAATATGGATGATAGGAGTGGCAAAGCAAAGTAATATAAATCTGTAATAAAAAGTGCAGCAAGCAAACAAGTGGTAAACGTGAGCACAAATGGTATTGTAATGGTGGAAACAAGGCCTATGGATCATACTTTCACTAGTGGCAACTCCCAACAACATTAACATAATCGAATCACATGATATTTCCCATAAAACATGCAATGGAGACGCACCCGGAGGTCATTCTTTCGTGGTCAAGAGAGGACGAGAATTATGTAGGGCTACAAAAGCACTCCTCAAAGTTCGTAGTTCTTAATCTAAGGATTTCCCAATGTCACCGCGGCCATCCAAAGAGAGTCCCACAATCACCACAACATATCTAAAGGATAGTCAAAGACAAGCACCAAGAGACTCTCAATCTTCAATCAACACACAAGAGAGGAAATCACTCATGAAAATATTTTTCTAATCCATGTCCAATAGACCGCTGTCACCTTGGTCTCGGGGATTATACTAGATAAAGACAAGTGAGTACATCAATCCAATACATAGAGGAAGGGGAAATATCATGGGATCACCCTAGATTAACATAGCCTATGATCACAACGAAGATCACATCATGGGAGAGAGAGATAACCACATAGCTACACGTACGAGCCCTCGGCCTCGGAGAACACTACTCACACATGGACATGGTGAGGAGGAGGTTGATGATGGTGTTGATGGAGAGGTGCAGCCCCGCGAGGAGGAGACGGCCGGCGGCAGCCACGGAGGCGACGGCGGCCCTCGGGGCGGCGGCGGCCCTAGGGGGCAGCGGCTCCTTGGCCCCCCCCTTCTTCCTTGTGGATGGTGCTGCAATGGTGCTGGTCCTCCCCTCCAAGACGGCGGCTCGGGAGGAGAAAAATTCGTGGCCCTTGGTGACCTAGGTTTCCTCTCTTTATATAGACTCTCGGATTCCCGTCATCAGATTTTGGGCCTCCGTAAAACGGGCTTTACTCGGCCGTCCGGACTCCGGTTTGGACGAATTTTATATCCAGAAGTATCGCCTCAAAATTCCCCACAACTTTCACAACTAGACATTTTCCGTTTGACGTTGCCTTCGGGCCGGAACGTGACCATCTTTAAAAAACGTTCTCAGACAGATTTCAGGAAAGTCAGAGTCCTACTCCAATACGACTCATTTTGCGTTTTTGTCAATTTCCAAGTAATTCCTACACAATAAAGTGTAAAACGAGAACATTGTGCACTTTTGCAACCATTAGTAGGTTAGTCCAAATATGATCAAAAGTGTATGGAAGTGCATAAATATCATAGCAATATCACACAAAAAAGGCATGGAGCAAGCATAAATTATAGATACGTTTTGGACGTATCATCTATGCATAGGGGTTGATGCATGTTCTTGTCTTTGTTTCTCCGGTAGAAATCTTGGGGCACTCTTTGAGGTTCTTTGTGTTGGATTGAGTATTATGAATCTGAATTTGTCTTTGTGTTATTTTAGTATGAACTCTTGATAGATCGATCGGAAAGAATAACTTGTGTTATTTTAGTACGAACTCTTGGATAGATCGATTGGAAAGAATAGCTACAAATAATTCCTTCTTATTTTCTCCGCTAGATAGGAACTTTGGAGTGATTCTTCATCGCACTTTGAGGGATTGTTATTTGATCCAATTATATTAGCATTGTTGAGAGATTGCACTAGCGAAAGTAAAGACCCTAGGCCTCATTTTCAAGCATTGCAATACCGTTTGTGCTCACTTTTGTTACTTGCTACCTTACTGTTTTTTATTGTTACTATTACAAAAACCAATATCTACTATCATTACTACACTACTATCACCATCTCTTCGCCGACCTAGTGCACCTATACAATTTTCCATTGTATTGGGTGTGTTGGGGACACAAGAGACTTTTTTATTATTTGGCTGCAGGGTTGTTTGAGAGAGACCATCTTCATCCTACACCTCCCACAGATTGATAAACCTTAGGTCATCCACTTGAGGGAAATTTTCTACTGTGTCCTACAAAACTCTGCGCTTGGAGGCCCAACACGAGTCTACAAGAACAAGTTGTGTAGTAGACATCATAACTCCACTGTTCCGTTTATCATGACACGCATCATCATTGTCATATTGCTTTGCATGATCATGTAGTTGACATAGTATTTGTGGCAAAGCCACCGTTCATATTTTTCATACATGTCACTCTTGGTCATTGCACATCCCGGTACACCGCCAGAGTCATTCATATAGAGTCATATTTTTGTTCTAGTATCGAGTTGTAAGTAAACAAAAGTGTGATGGTCATCATTATTAGGACATTGTCCCATGTGAGGTTATCAATAAAGAGGCCAAATGAGTCTCCGAGAAAAGAGAAAAGGGTCTCCAAAAAAAGAGGAGACTACAAAAAAGAGAAAAGGAGAGAACGGACAATGTTACTATCCTTTTGTGACGCCCCGAGACCGATGCTCTAGATGCCTTCCTTTTATTTTAGATGTTGCTGTGTGTTTATTGTGTGTGGCATTGTCAAAATTGTTTTGCATATTTTTTGTCCCTATGTTGTTGCCATGATCATGATGACTTGATCATGATGATCATATTTTGCTTCTTGCATCATGTTCATCACTTGGTTATATTGCATTGCCATGCCTATTTAATCTTGTTTTGTTCATAAACGAGAGTGAACTAAATAATTGGATGTGATGCTTCGTCAATATGCAACTCGTTGCATATTGAGCTCCACTTAACTTGTAGTATTGTTTGTTGTGCTTTGTCGTGTTGTGCATATTTAAATCGGACATGCAACATACTTGGTTGAGCATCATGCCATGGTTATGATATGTGTGTTCACCATGTTGTTTGTTTCTTTCCGGTTGAGCTTCTTCTCGTTAGTTCCGGTTTCGTTGCGATCGTGAGGATTCATTTGACTACGCTTGGTTCGTATTCGTGGCTTCGTCTTCTTCATGGACTCGATCTTCTTCCTAGCGGAATCTCGGGAAAGATGACCGTCACCTTGGATCTCATTACTATGCTAGTTGTCTCGATGCTATCGCTATATGTCGAGCTACCCACCATTTGTTTGTCTACCTCTCTTTGTTGCCATGAAACCTCTAACCTTTGACACCATCACAGCAAACCGTTGAATGGCTATGTTACCGCTTGCTCAGCCCCCCTTATAGCGTTGTTAGTTGCAGGTGAAGATGGAGATTGCTCCATGTCGGAACTTGGATACTTTGGGAATATCACCATATCTATTACTTAATTCATGCACCTATATACTTGGCAATGGGTGGAAGGCTCGGCCTTTTGCCTGGTCTCTTGTTCCACTCATGCCGCCTTAAGAACCGATAAACCGGTGTTATGTTCCTTGATTTTGCGTTCCTAACACGGTTGGGGGTATGGGACCCCCTTGATAGTTCGCTTTGAATAAAAATCCTCCAGCAAGGCCCAACATTGGTTTTACCATTTGCTTAACATAATAAACATAATTAAATTTGACGCATAGGGAGTTAGCGCTACCCGAGGTTCGTACCACATATTACAGGTGGCGCCAGTGCTGATGGGGTTGGTCCCAAACTAGAGCCACTTGCGGTGCCACCCAGTTATCTGGGGTCTTTGGTTGTTGTACGTAGTGATCATATGGACGTGGCCTGAGACGAGATACGCGCGGCTACTATCAGGGTGTCAGCGCGCCGTGAGGTCTTGTTGGACTTGTTTTACCATTGTCTAAATATCTTGTGCACTGGGATTCCGAGTCTGATCGGGTTGTCCCTAAGATAAGAGGTTTTACCTCTGCTGATCGTGAGAGCTTGTGATGGGCTAAGTTGGGACACCCTGCAGAATTATGATCTTTCGAAAGCCATGCCTGCGGTTATGTGGCAGATTGGAATTTGTTAATGTCCGGTTGTGGAAATCTTAACAGAGGATCCAAAATAAAATACACCAAGCACATGAGTAACCGTGATCGTCTCTTTTTGAGTAAGTTTGGGAAGAGAACACGGTGGGGTTATGTTTGACTTGTAGCTAGTTCAGGATCACTTAGTGATCATTACTAGTTTGCGACTGTTTGCATAGATGCTCGTCTTATACTTGTACTCGTAAGTTAGCCACCATATAATGCTTAGCCGCTGCTGCAACCTCACCACTTAACCTCTCCATACCCATTAAGCTTTGCTAGTCTTGATACCCATGGTTATGGGATTGCTGAGTCCTCGTGGCTCACGGATACTACAACAACGGTTGCAGGTACATGTTTCTGATGACTTGACGTGATTGTGATGTTTACTTGTGTTGGAGTTCTTCCTTCTTCTTCTTTGTCAGTCTTGGGATAGGTTCCGGGTCAGTAGCCTGGGATAGCAGGATGGATGTCGTTCTGCCTTTTATGTGTTTTCATCCATAGTCGTATGTCTTGTGTATGATGTGTTGTATTCATGTGGCAGTTGTATGTCTTGTATGCATCCCATCTGTTTATGTAATGGTACGATGTAATGATATCCATCTTGCTAAGCGCCCGAAATGCGGTTGTGCCCCAATCACGAGTAAATAACATGATCGGGATAGAATTGCATCTTGGGCGTGACACCTTTTCCACACTTGTGCTTCAAAGTAGCACCATGTTCTTCATGATTGTCGGGGATCGACACCTGTGGGATCACTGGAATCACTTCTACCGTTGACGGGTGTGAGGTTGTGCAAAGCGCGGGTCTAGGAGTCAGCATGAGGATCATTTACCCAGGTTCGGGCCGCAAAGATGCGTAATACCCTAGTTCTGCTTTGATGTGTATTTGAGTGTTCTTGAGTTCTTGAACTAGCTACGGTGTGTGTCTCATCCAAAAGATCTGAATCCCCCTCCAGTATGCCTTGGACCTCCTTTTATAGTCAAAAAGGGGTTGCCACGGTGGCACACAGGAGGTGGAATGGTACACAGGGTACAATCTTATCTCATGCCATTACAAGACAAGACGCATTAAATGCGCTACTTAGGTGTCCACTTGCTTTATCGGGGACAGTAACAAGGCCCATCCCGTCTGCTGCCGCTCCGTCTAGCTGCGACGCGCGTCTAGGCCGACGAGGCATGCAGTGCCATGTAGGCTGGTAGGCAGCTGAGATGGCATGGTGGTAGGGTCTTCACGAAGATCTACATGCCACCACGCAGGTGCTTGTCTAGCTGGATCAGGAACCACATATTGTCACGTGAGTACTTGCCTGGGCTAGTGGGTCGGCCGCCGAGCTGGGGCGACAATGGGGCGGCAAGGGCTTGCCGCGGTCTTGCGTTTGTTCCCGACAAGGGTCTTGTCGGGGCCTTCATGAGCGCCCTTGGCAAGAGGCTTGCCGGGGCTTCGGGGCTATCTTCGGCAAGGAGCCTTGTCGGGGCATCGCGGGCATCCTCGGCAAGGAGCCTTGCGGTCGTCTTGTCTTCTGGTTCTCATCTAGGATTCATAGACCCTTTGTCCTCACAAAGATTTGCATGCCATCATGCATGCGCTTCCCGAGCCTTGGTTCCAACGTTATTGATGGTGTCGGAACTCCTAGGCTCAAGGGTGGCCACAATGCTGGCGTCGGGTGAGTTGCCCTCGGCAAGGGTTCTTGCCGGGGTCGTGCAGGCCGCCCCGGCAAGGGTCTTGTAGGGGGGAGCCTATCTTGTTGCTTGGCCTTCTCGCGCCACTGTCTCGGCACTGCTCTTGTAGTCTCGTGCTTCAGTTTCCCTCCTCTGCCCTGTTAGGTGTGGCCGCGGGCGTGGCTCTGATTGCCCGTGCGCAAGAAAGGGGTACAAAGGAGAGCCCCTAGTTTCGTACATCGACAATGATAGAGAGTCTCCTATGTTGTAACTTTCATATATCACTAGTGGGAATTTTTCATTATAGAACTTGGCTCGTATATTCCAACGATAGGAGCCCCCTTGATTGATCTTAGTTGGTCGTTGTCGAGTCTAGAAGAAAAATATTTTCGGAGTCTAGTTATATCGAAGAGTAGGATTTCTTTTTACTTATCAGTCCCTTCGTCACTCTGGTGAGGAATCTTGACGTAGGTGTTTTAAATTACTCCTCTTCCCCTTCAAATTTTTTTTAGGATCACGCAGTTAGTTTTCCGATCGTTGCGATGTCTGCTCTTGTCATTCAGTGCATTTATCGTCAACTGGATTCGATCCTCTTCATCTTTTGCCAGTTCAATCCTCAGTTATTTCCAACCGGCATCGTTTTCCCCATCCGAAGTGGTCTTTCTTTTTCTCACCCGCCCACCCTTTTTTCTTCTCGGAGCCGGAGTCCTTAATCGAGTATCCATCCTACTCATGTGAATCCTTTGCATTCTTTCCTCAGATATTTCAACCGGTGAATTCTCGTCTAGTTCGTCATCCTTCTTCTCTTTTCTTCTTCGATGAATTCTCCTCTCGTTCGACATTCTTCATCTCTTTTATTTTCGAGTGGTTCCAATTCAATTTGTATTCAGTGTTGATCATATTCTTTCCCTTGGCTCAAATGATTCCAATTGCTTGCTCGCCACTCGCAATTTAATCATTCCGGAGTTCCGAAGATACCTCACGACATTCGTGTTTGCCTTCAAATTAATTCGAGGTTGCCACCTCATTCGAGTCATTCAATCATTCCGGTGGATTATCTCCTTTGCAATTCTTTCCAACAGTGTTTTCTTTTCTGTGGGCCCTAACCCACAGGTCTTTCCCAGGATCTTACCTAACTCTACTAATATTTCCGGAGTGATTTCCAAATTCTTTCAATTGTGACATAAGTATGAATTCCATCAGTCACATGGCTTCTCCAAGATCGCCTTCAAATTCTTTTCATCGTTGATTCAACTTTTCCTCTTTTCATTCTTCGAGGGTACCTCACAAATTATTCATGGCAATTCTCATCGTCATTCTCAACATTGAAGACCGAAGAAGAGTTTTTCCTCTGAATCTTGTCCGTTCTCTTGAAGATTCGTGGTTCTAGCTTCATGTTATCCTCTCGAATTATTCTATTTGTCATGAATTCTTTTCTTTAACCTTCCGGAGTATTTCATGAATTCTTCCCATTGTGTTCCTCTGAAGGCCATCATTTCAGAAGAGTTCTTCATTCTGAGTTTTCAACTTCGTCCTCCAAATATTCTCAATTGACGCCTCTTCGTTCATCTCCATATTATTCCGGTGCTTCGTTCAAGTAGTCTTTAATCAGTTCGTGATCTCGTCGTTCTCTTGTATCCAAATTGCCTCAAGTATCTCCGTTCTTTTTCTAATACTTTCGAGCGATTCATTCTCTTTACTTCAATTCAATTTCAATTCTTCCCGGTGGTTCGTTCTTTTCTTCACTCAGCTACAATTTTTACGGTGGTTCGCTCAAGAGTTCTTTTTCTTTGTTATCATATCAATTATTTCGTTCTTTCTAATCCTACTGGTGGTTGATGAACACTTTCTCAAGTTTTGCGTCATATCTCTCCTTAATCATTTCAACGCAAATAAGTGGTATGCAAATCCATTGCTTCTAATCAATTTAATTGGTGGAGGATAAGCATAACATAATTCTTATTCTTATTTCATCTAGTTGATTAATCTCTTCTTTTCGGAGTTTGTTCATCATATCACATTCTCGGTTCGAAGTGTTTTCATCTTTTCTTTTCCGGAGTCGAAAGTTTCCTTGACTGTCTCATCGGAGCTCGATCTAAATGATCGCAAGGATATAATCTTATTCCTTTCATCCTTCAAGTCTATCTCATCATCCTTTTGTTATTGGAGTTCTTCATGGTGGTTCATCGTGATTTATTTCATTCTTCAAGTGTTCATAAAAAATTCTTGTGGAGAAGCTCAAGTATTCTTCTTCTTGCGTCTCGAAGTGCAATTAATTATCCATATTCTTTTGAAGTGGAGTTTTGCATTTCTTCGTTCATCTAAGCTAATCAATCTTTAGTAGTGGTAGAAATTCACCTCAAGTTTTGAGATGTTTTCCATAAGCCCACAACAAGCATATTCTTTTGTTGTTGATTTTCTCAACAACTCCGGTCAATCCTTCCTTATAAGGATGCTTTCAAATTCATTGTGGTGGAAGTTGTCATCTTCTTCTCCGTTCTTTTCATTACACTCTTTCAATTATTCTGGAGGCATTGTGTTGCTTCTCTTGTCAAGTATTATTCCATCTTCTCAAGTTCACGTTTTATTCCTTCCATGTTCAACCGGAGTGCTCTCCAACTTTTTCATTCTTGTCCCTTGGCTATCTTGTTATATCGGTGTAGTTTCATATTCTTTTAGCTCGTTAAGCTTTTGTTCATGCTTTCAACCATCAAGATTCGCGGGATGTTCATTATTCCTCTTTTGTAACGGAGCTTCTCAATCTCGTTCATCTCCGTTGTGTTATTTCTTTCAAGTTGTTCAACCTCTCAAGATTCTTTTGTTTCACTCATTTCTCCAAGAAGAACTTTGTACTTCCTATTCCACTTTCGTCTCATTCCTAAGATCTCGGGACGAGATCTCTTGTTAGTGGGGGAGTGTTGTGACGCCCCGAGACCAATTCTCTAGATGCCTTCCTTTTATTTTAGTTGTTGCAGTGTGTTTATTGTGTGTGGCATTGTCATAATTGTTTTGCATATTTCTTGTCCCTATGTTGTTGCCATGATCATGATGAGTGCCATTGTCATATTTTGCTTCTTGCATCATGTTCATCACTTGGTTATATTGCATTGCCATGCCTATTTAATCTTGTTTTGTTCATAAACAAGAGTGAACTAAATAATTGGATGTGGTGTTTCGTCAATATGCAACTCGTTGCATATTGAGATCCACTTAACTTCTAGTATTGTTTGTTGCACTTTGTCATGTCGTGCATATTTAAACCGGACATGCATCATACTTGGTTGAGCATCATGCTATAGTTATGATATGTGTGTTTACCATGTTGTTCGTTTGTTTCCGGTTGTGCTTCTTCTTGTTAGTTCCGGTTTCCTTGCGATCGTGAGGATTCGTTCGACTATGCTTGGTTCGTCTTCGTGGCTTCATCTTCTTCATGGACTCAATCTTCTTCCTAGCGGAATCTCGGGCAAGATGACCGTCACCTTGGATCTCATTACTATGCTAGTTGTCTTGATGCTATCGCTATATGTCGTGCTACCCACCATTTGTTTGTCTGCCTCTCTTTGTTGCCATGAAACCTCTAACCTTTGACACCATCCCAGCAAACCGTTGAATGGCTATGTTACAGCTTGCTCAGCCCCTCTTATAGCGTTGTTAGTTGCAGGTGAAGATGAAGATTGCTCCATGTCAGAACTTGGATACTTTGGGAATATCACCATATCTATTACTTAATTAATGCACCTATATACTTGGCAATGGGTGGAAGACTCGGCCTTTTGCCTGGTGTCTTGTTCCACTCATGCCGCCTTAAGAACCGATAAACCGGTGTTATATTCCTTGATTTTGCATTCCTAACACGGTTGGGGGTATGGGACCCCCTTGACAGTTCTCTTTGAATAAAACTCCTCCAGCATGGCCCAACATTGGTTTTACCATTTACCCAACATAATAAACATAATTAAATTTGACGCATAGGGAGTTAGCGCTACCCGAGGTTCGTACCACATATTACAGGTGGGGCCAGTGCTGATGGTGTTGGTCCCAAACTAGAGCCACTTGCGGTGCCACCCAGTTATCTGGGGTCTTTGGTTACTGTACGTAGTGCTCATGCGGACGTGGCCTGAGACGAGATACGCGCGGCTACTATCAGGGTGTAGGCACGTCGGGAGGTCTTGTTGGACTTGTTTTACCATTGTCTAAATGTCTCGTGCACTGGGATTCCGAGTCTGATCGGGTTGTCCCTTTAAGAGGTTTCACATCTGCTGATCGTGAGAGCTTATGATGGGCTAAGTTGGGACACCCTGTAGGGTTATGATCTTTCGAAAGTCGTGCGCGCGGTTATGTGGCAGATTGGAATTTGTTAATGTCCAGTTGTGGAAAACTTAACAGAGGATCCAAAATAAAATACACCAACCACATGAGTAACCGTGATCGTCTCTTTTTGAGTAAGTTCGGGAAGAGAACACGGTGGGGTTATGTTTGACTCGTAGCTAGTTCAGGATCACTTAGCGATCATTACTAGTTTGCGACCGTTTGCATAGATGCTCGTCTTATACTTGTACTCGTAAGTTAGCCACCATATAATGCTTAGCTGCTGCTGCAACCTCACCACTTAACCTCTCCATACCCATTAAGCTTTGCTAGTCTTGATACCCATGGTTATGGATTGCTGAGTCCTCGTGGCTCACAGATACTACAACAACAGTTGCGGGTATAGGTTTTCGATGACTTGACGTGACAGCGATGTTTACTTGTGTTGGAGTTATTCCTTCTTCTTTGTCAGTCTTGGGATAGGTTCCGGGTCAGTAGCCTGGGATAGCAGGATGGATGTCGTTGTGCCTTTTATGTGTTTTCATCCGTAGTCGGATGTCTTGTGTATGATGTGTTGTATTCATGTGGCAGTTGTATGTCTTGTATGTACCCCCATCTATTTATGTAATGGTACGATGTAATGATATCCATCTTGCTAAGGGTCTGAAATGTGGTTGTGCCCCAATCATGAGTTTATAACGTGATCGGGATAGAATCGCATCTTGGGATGACACCTTTTCCACACTTGTGCTTCAAAGTAGCACCATGTTCTTCATGATAGAGAGTCTCCTATGTTGTAACTTTCATGTATCACTAGTGGGAATTTTTCATTATAGAACTTGGCTTGTATATTCCAACGATGGGCTTCCTCAAATGCCCCAGGTCTTCATGAGCAAGCAAGTTGATGCACACCCACTAGTTGTCTTTTTGAGCTTTCATACACTTATAGCTCTAGTGCGTCTGTTACATGGCAATCCCTACTCACTCACACTGAGATCGATTGATGGACATCTCCATAGTCTGTTGATTTGCCTAGTCGATGTGAGATGTTCTCCCTCCTTTTGTCTATTACCACCTTCTATTCCACCCATAGTGCTATATCCATGGCTCACGCTCATTTATTGCGTGAAGAGTTGATTTTTTTTAAAGAATGTTAAAGTATGAAAACAATTGCTTGATTGACACCGGGATAGGCATGATTTTTTACTTTGTGTTAAGAAGAGGGAGCATAAATGACTATATGATTTTGTAGGGATACTTTCTTTAGCCATGATATTTTTGAAGCTTTGTAGATTACTTTCGAATACGCTTGAAGTATTATTGTTTTGATATTGATAAACTTTTATTTTGAGTCTTATGGATCTGAACATGCATGCGACAATAAACAAGAATTACATTGATAAATATGTTGGGTAGCATTCCACATCAAAAATTCTGTTTTTATCATTTACCTACTCAAGGACGAGCAGGAATTAAGCTTGCGGATGCTTGATAGGTCCCCAACGTATCTATAATTTTTTATTGTTCCATGCTACCATATTATCTATCTTGGATGTTATATATGCATTTATATGCTATTATATATGATTTTTGGGACTAACCTATTAACCCAGAGCCCAGTGCCAGTTTCTGTTTTTTCCTAGTTTTGAGTTTCGCAGAAAAGGAATATCAAACGGAGTCCAAACGGAACGAAACTTTACAGAGATTTTTCTTGGACCAGAAGACACTAGATGGATTTGGAGTACACGCCAGGGGACCCTCGAGGCAGCCACAAGGGTGGAGGGCGCGCCCTAGGGGTAGGGCGCGCCCCCTACCTTATGGGCCCCCTAAGCCTCCCCTGGCCTACTTATTTTGCCTATAAATTCACATATATTCCAGAAACATCAGAACATCCATCAAAACCACTTTCTGTAACCTTCTGTTCTCGCGAGATCCCATCTGGAGGCCTTTTCCGGTACTCTGCTGGAGGGGGAATCAACCACGAAGGGCATCTACATCAACCCTATTGCCCTTGCGATGAAGTGTGAGTAGTTTACCACAGACCTACGGGTCCATAGCTAGTATCTAGATGGCTTCTTCTCTCTCTTTGGTCTTCAATACCAAGTTCTCCTCGTTGTTCTTGGAGATCTATTTGATGTAATCTTCCTTTGCGGTGTGTTTGTCAAGATCCGATGAATTGTGGGTTTATAATCAGATTATCTATGAATAATATTTGAGTTTCTTCTGAATTCTTTTATGTATGATCTAATATCGTAGTAATTCTCTTTGAACTATCGGTTTGGTTTGGTCAACTAGATTGGTTTTTCTTGCAATGGGAGAAGTGCTTTGCTTTGGGTTCAATCTTGCGGTGCTCAATCCCAGTGACAGAAAGGGACATGATATGTATTGTATTGTTGCCATCGAGGATAACAAGATGGGGTTTTTATCATATTTCTTGAGTTAATTCTGCTACATCATGTCATCTTGCTTAAGGCATTACTCTGTTCTTATGAACTTAATACTCTAGATGCAGAATCATTTCGGTCGATGTGCGGAGTAATAGTAGTAGGTGCAGGCAGGAGTCGGTCTACTTGTCACAAACGTGATGCCTATATTCATGATCATTGCCATAGATGTCGTTATAAATATTCGCTCTTCTATTAATTTCTTGACAGTAATTTGTTCACCCACCGTAATACTTGCTATCATGAGAGAAGAATCTAGTGAACCTACGACCCCCGGGTCTATTTTACATCCTATAAGTTTCAGATCTACTATTTTGCAACCTTTTACTTTTCAATCTATAAACCAAAAACCCAAAAATATTTACTTTAATAGTTCATCTATCTCTATCAGATCTCACTTTTGCAAATAAACTAGAAGGGATTGAAAACCCCTTTATAGTGTTGGGTGCAAGTTTGTTGTTTGTTTGTGCGCGTATTTGGCCACTTGTGTGTAATCTCCTACTGGATTGATACCTTGGTTCTCAAAACTGAGGGAAATACTTACTCTACTTTGCTGCATCACCCTTTCCTCTTCAAGGGAAAAACCAACTCAAGCTCATGAGGTAGCACTCTAATATTACTTTTATTAACCACAGTTGAAGCTTTAGCATGATCCTTTATCCTAACAAGAAAAAGTGGTTTCTCAATATAAGTAGTAGGAATAACAGGATCAACATTATAAGTAATAGTTTCTTCTTCAACTTTAATTGGTTCAACTACTTTAAATTCAATGGGAGGATGATATTTAAACCACTTCTACTTAGGGAGATCAACATGAGTAGCAAATGATTCACAGAAAGAAGCTACTATTTCAGAGTCAAGTCCATATTTAGTGCTAAATTCATGAAAAGCATCGGTATCCATAAAAGATTTAACACAATCAAACTTAAGGCTTATACCTGACTCATTGCCTTTGTCGAGATCCCAATCTTCAGAGTTGCGTTTAATTCTTTCCAATAAATCCCATTTGAATTCAATAGTCTTATTCATATAAGAGCTAGTACAAGAAGTATCGAGCATGCATCGCTCATTATGAGAAAGTCGAGCATAAAAAATCTGAATAATAATTTCTCTTGAGAGCTCATGATTGGGACATGAATATAACATTGACTTAAGCCTCCCCAAGCTTGTGCGATACTTTCTCCTTCACGAGGCCAAAAATTATATATATAATTCCAATCACGATGAACTAGATGCATAGTATAAAACTTCTGATGAAATTCCAATTTCAATCAGTTGTAGTTCCATGATCCAATATAATCACATAGCCTATACCATGTCAATGTCTTTCCTTTAAAAGGTAAAGGAAATACCTTCTTCTTGACAACATTCTCTGGGATACCTGCAAGCTTAAATAATCCACAGACTTCATCCACATAGATTATGTGTAAATCGGGATGCAATGTTCCATCTCCTGCATAAGGATTAGCTAGCAGTTTCTCTACCATACCCAAAGGAATTTCAAAGTAAATATTTTCAGTACGTGCAGTAGGTTGAGGAGCAACTCTTTGTTCTTCCGGTCAGGGTGAAGATACCCCGAACAAACCCCTCAAAGGATTATTTTTCGTAGTAACAATTGACAGTAAATTTCAGCACACTATATAAATGTATCCTTACCAAAGGCGCTTCGATCCCTGTCAACGGCGCCCGAAAAGAGTCTTGATGACCCACAAGTGTAGGGGTCTATCGTAGTCCTTTCAATAAGTAAGAGTGTCGAACCCAACGAGGAGCAGAAGGAAATGACAAGCGGTTTTCAGCAAGGTTTTCTTTGCAAGCACTGATATTATCGGTAACAGATAATTGCATGATAGTATAATTCATAACGGGTAACAAGTAATAAAAGTAAACAAGATGCAGCAAAGTGGCTCAATCCTTTTTGTAGCAAAGGACAAGCATGGACGTACTCTTATATAAAGCAAAATGCTCCCGGGGACACATGGGAATTGTTGTCGTACGCCCACGCAAGCAGCTCCCCGCACGAGATGCGTGTTTTTGGTGGACCCACACAGACCGTCCCTTCCTGCCTTATCTTTCCCCCCGCACTTCATCCCCTACCTTCAGCCACACCCCTCCCCGCATAGTGTCTCTTCTCTTCCTTCCATCTCCTCCGCTGCCCATCCCCTTTCTTCTTCCCTGTAGCAAAATAAGACGAGGAGGGTCGCAAAAAGCTGGCGGGTGACGCGCGCTAGCCACAGCAAGCAACCTTGCGGTAGTTGCGAGCGAACGCCATGGCTGGCTTCGAGCGCTCCTTTCCATGGTCGCCGCAGCCCAACGCGCTAGCCACCATGGTTGGCTCCAGTTTCCCCTCCATGAGAGATGCATCCCGGACGACGGTGGCGGTGCGGAGCCGTTCAAGCGATGAACGACAACAGGCCATGCCAGAACTGCACTAACCGGAGAGCTGCAACCGGCCACACAATGTGCTGGAAGTAGTGTTCCCTGGAGCTAGAACCATCGTACATTTTGCTGCAATCAGCAGCCGCCAGGGGGTGAAGAAGGCAAGGTACAGTGCTACTACCAAAGAGTTTTTTTGCTAGAACCGGATCCTGGATATGCTGGAACCATCTTCTATTTTTGCTGCAACCAGCAACTACCGGGGTGAAGACGTCGAGGTATGGTTGAGGGACTCCTGGATCGAGGGGTCCTCGGGAGGCCAGATAACTCTTGGTGGGCCGAACTAATGGGTTGTGAAGATCATCTCTCGTATCTGGATAGGACTCCTGTATTCATGGAAAGGCAGGTTTTTAGGTTCGGGTGTAATCTTTCCTTCCTCTGCAAGATGGTATGTACAATCCCTAGGCCCCTCCGCTATGTATATACACCGAAGGGTTTAGTCTGTAGAGGCTAACGGAGAATCTCAAATCCTCATAGGCTAGACTCTAGGGTTTAGCCAATTTGATCTTGAGGTAGATCAACTCTTGTATTCATATTCATCCATATTAATATAGTAGGAAGTAGGGTTTTACCTCGATCGAGAGGGCCTGAACCTAGGTAAACATCGTGTCCCTAGCCTCATGTTACCATCGATCCTCAGACACATAGTTCGGGACCCCCTACCCGAGGTCCGCCGGTTATGACACCGACATTGGTGCTTTCATTGAGAGTTCCACTATGTCGTCGACCGAAGGACTGATGGATCGCGTCATCAACAACGAAGGCAACACCAAGGGAATTTTCCCACCTGGACAACTCTTCGTGTTTGGCGGCTTCACGCTACGCGCTATGCTGAAGGCCACCTTGAGCATATTGAGAGCTACGCCCCTGGCCATCAAGTCAAGATTCGGAAGTTTAAACTATGTTTCTGATATCCGTGGAGACTTGCTCTTCGCCGGATTCGAGCCAGCGGCAACCTCTCTCTGCCTTCACGATGAACATGACCTAGCTCTATCATCGGATCAGGAAATAGCACCTACAACAATTTTGGCCCTAGATCCGGAACAGACCGCGCTGCCCGAGGACGGGAAGCTCAACCCTGACACGAAAGTCGTGGACTCTACGGCATTGGAGCCGCACACAGACCCAACTCTAGATGAGATCTGTGTCATCGGAACCCCGGACCTAACTCCAGCCTCGGATTCCGAATCACACGCATCCGCGCCCTTAAAGCCAGGTCGGGCGTCAATCTCCGAATTCAGTGCCGCAGATATCTTCCAGCACTCACCCTTTGGCGACATGCTAAGGTCATTAAGATCCCTCTCCTTAGATGGGGACACACAGTTGCATTATATCTGGTTCGAACTGGAGGCTGATGGAGGATTTTATTTCCCACCCACCACCCACTTGGTAGCCACGGTTGAAGATCTAACCGATCTACTTGACTATGCTTCTGAAGACTTCGAAGAGATGGACCTCGAAGCTGAAGCAGATCCAGATCAAAACCAGCCCGTAACCGGGCGGTGGAAAGCTACGTCTTCATACGACGTGACATGGTGGATACACCTAAAGAGGCGGAAGGCGACGGTGAAAACAATCCCGTAAAGGACAAGCCCGTCGAAGAACCCCCCAAATGTCGGCGTCAAAACGCCTAACTAAATCCCGTAAAGGAAGAAATAGCAACATTGTCACTAACGACGGTGACACTCTGGAACAAGCCGAAGACTCCGCAGAACCAGCGATGGAGCAGGAGGAGCGAGAGGACGGCGAACAGAGTCTGAAGCCGCTGTCCGATGACAGCGATACCATAGACGGTAACTACAAATCTGTCTCCGAAGAAGAGGTTAGCCTGGATTAGGAAGAATATATCATCCTAGAAGAACCCTCTGAACAAAAACGCTTTCATCGGTGGCTTATTGCCATCGCAGGGAGCCTGAAAAAGCTGTAGATACAGCTTCGAACCGCACAGGACACGCTCAATGATAGATGGAACGAGGTGCTAGACGCCGAACAGAAACATGGCTATAACGGCCAAACAAAAAGCTATCCCAAGCGTAAACTCCTGCCTTAATTCGACGACGAGGCCACTGCGTCCGTCCTGCCGAAGAATAACACCGCCGACAAGCCGGACCGACCACCTCGTGGACGGGACAGAGTTGCTAGCAATGGCGTACACAAGCCCGCACCACCACCCTGTAAAGGAAAAGAGGATGCAGCTCAAGTCCAAAAACACGATCTGCGTGAGGACCTGAACAAAAAAGCTAGCAAGACCAGGTCTATCTACGGACCTAGGAATCGGGCTCCTGCACGGGACGGCGGCTATCAAGCCAATCAAGCCGGTGACATACCAGTTCGGGGTCAATACCGAACATCACAACCAGCGGACATACGCCACGATATAGCAAAATACATAGGAGCCGCTCACCCTCTGTGCTTCATCGATGAGGTACTGGACCATGATTTTCCATAAGGGTTTAAACCCGTGAACAACGAAGCGTACGATAGAACGACGGATCCTGCCATCTGGATAGAAGACTTCATTCTTCACATCCACATGGCTCGAGGAGATGATCTCCACGCCATTAAATATCTACACCTCAAGCTGAAAGGACCAGCTCGGCACTGGCTAAATAGCCTCCTGCTACCTCTTGAGCTTGCATTGTATTCCCTCGAAGAGGAAAGGGAGATGCAGCATAGTAGCGTAAGTATTTCCCTTAGTTATTGAGAACCAAGGTATCAATCCAGTAGGAGACCACGCGCGAGTCCCTCACACCTGCACAAATAAATAAGAACTTCACAGCCAACGCGATAAGGGGTTGTCAATCCCTTTACGGTCACTTACGAAAGTGAGACCTGATAGAGATGATAGTTTATATTTTGGGATAACTGATTTTATGCCCCTAGTTGTGTCCCACTCGGCAGGTTTACCCCTAGTTTCCGAAAACACTTGTTCCTGCCCAAACCACTTTGCTCCTCTTATGCTTTTGCCCTTTGACCGTTTGACCATCACTTTGAAAACTTCATAAAAAATTCATACTAACACAGAAAAATTCAAATAAGATATCAAAATGTCCAGAAAAGCATCACCTATATGTGCATGTCATTTTCATTCATGAAAAAAGTGTTGTCCAGTCCCCATCTCAGTTTTGACCATTTGCATTCATGGGGACTAGCCAACACTTTTTCCATGAATGCAAATGCCATGCACATATAGGTGATGCTTTTCTGAACATTTAGATATCTTATTTGAATTTTTCTGAGTTAGTATGAATTTTTTATGAAGTTTTCAAAGTGATGATCAAACGGTCAAAGGGCAAAAGCATAAGAGGAGCAAAGTGGTTTGGGCAGGAACAAGTGTTTTCGGAAACTAGGGGTAAACCTGCCGAGTGGGACACAACTAAGGGCACCAAATTAATTATCCCTTATATTTTTGGTATTTTTAGTTTAATAAAACAACAAATAAAAGCAGTAAAAGTAAAGTAGATGTAGATTGATATGCTGAGAATAGACCCGGGGGGCATAGTTTTCTCTAGTGGCTTCTCTCATGACAGCGATATTCTACGGCGGGTAAACAAATTACTGTCGAGCAATTGATAGATAAGCGAATAATTATGAGACTATCTAGGCATGATCATTGTATATAGGCATCATGTCCGAGAGAAGTAGACCGAAACGATTCTTCATCTACTACTATTACTCCACACATCGACCACTATCCAGCATGCATCTAGTGTATTGAGTTCATAAGAACAGAGTAACGCCTTAAGCAAGATGACATGATGTAGAGGGATAAACTCAAGCAATATGATATAAACCCCATCTTTTTATCCTTGATGGCAACAATACAATACGTGCCTTGCTGCCCCTACTGTCACTGGGAAAGGACACCGCAAGATTGAACTCAAAGCCAAGCACTTCTCCCATTGCAAGAACTATAGATCTAGTAGGCCAAACCAAACCAATAATTCGAAGGGACTTGCAAGGATATTATGAGCACACATAAAAAGTTCAGAGAAGAACCAAATATCTTTCATAGATAACCTTGATCATAAACTCACAATTCATCGGATCTCGACAAACACACCGCAAAAAGAGATTACATCGAATAGATCTCCTCGAAGACCGAGGAGAACTTTGTATTGAGATCCACAGAGAGAGAAGAAGCCATCTAGATACTAGCTATGGACCCGAAGGTATGAGGTAAACTACTCACAACTCATGGTGAGGACGATGATGATGATGATGAAGGCCTTCGTGATGGATCCCCCTCCGGTGGAGCTCCGGAACAGGATCCAAGATGGGATCTCCACGGGAACAGAAGGTACGGCGGTGGAATTAGGGTTTTCTCTCTGTTCACGGAGTTTCTGGGGTACGTGGACTTATATAGGAAGAAGGAGGGCACAGGGGGCCACTTGAGGAGGCCTCGAGGCAGGGGCGCGCCCTGGGAAGGGGGCGCGCCCTCCACCCTCGAGGGCAGCTCCTCGATCCTTTGACGTGGTTCTCAAGCTTCCTGTGCGTGATTTTCTCCAAAAATATCTCTCGTGAAGGTTTCATTCCGTTTGAACTCCGTTTGATATTCTTTTTCTGCAAAACCCTGAAACACGCAAAAAAAACAGCAATCTGGACTGGGCCTTTGGGTTAGTAGGTTAGTCCCAAAAATGAAAGAAAAGTGAATGATAAAGCCCATTAAACATCCAAGACTTCATAAATAATAGCATGGAACAATAAAAAATTATAGATACGTTGGAGACGTATCAAGCATCCCCAAGCTTAATTCCTGCTCGTCTTCGAGTAGGTAAATGATAAAGAAAGAATTTTTCGATGTGGAATTCTAACCAATATAGTTTTTCAATGTAATTCTCTTAATTGTGGCATGAATGTTCAGATCTGAAAGATTCAAGACAAAAGTCTATATTGACATAAGAGACAATAATACTTCAAGCAATACTAATAAAGCAATCATGTCTTCTCAAAATACTATGGCTAAAGAAAGTTATCCGTACAAAATCATATAGTGTTGGCTATGCTCCCTCATTATCACACAAAAATATTCATATCATGCACAACCCCAATTTCAGCCAAGCATTTGTTTTCATACTCTACCTTTTCAAACCTTTCAACTTTCACGCAATACATGAGCGTGAGCCATGGACATAGCACTATGGGTGGAATAGAGGTGGCGGTGGAGAAGACAAAAAGGAGGGAGATAGTCTCACATCGGCTAGGCGTATCAACGGGCTATGGAGATGCCCATCAATAGATATCAATGTGAGTGAGTAGGGATTGCCATGCAACGGATGCACTAGAGCTAAATATGAATGAAAGCTCAACAAAAGGAACTAGTGGGTGTGCATCCAACTTGCTTGCTCACGAAGACCTAGGGCATTTGAGGAAGCCCATCGTTGGAATATACAAGCCAAGTTCTATAATGAAAATTCCCACTAGTATATAGAAGTGACTAAACATGAGACTCTCTACAATGAAGAACATGGTGTTAATTTGAAGCACAAGTGTGGAAAAAGATAGTAGCAATTGTCCCTTTTTCTTTTTCTTTTTTTTTCCTTTTTTCCCTTTTTTTGCCTTTTTTTTCGTTGGCCTTTTCTTTTCTTTTCTCCCTTTTTTTTGCGGAGGGGCTTTATAGATTTAGCCTTTCCTCCCATGGGACAATGCTCTAATAATGATGATCATCACACTTTCATTACAACTCGATATTACAACTCGATACTATAACAACAAAGTATGACTCTATATAAATGCCTCCGGCGGTGTACCGGTATGTGCAATGAAACAAGAGTGACATGTATAAAAATTATGCATGGTGGCCTTGCCACAAATACGATGTCAACTACATGATCATGCAATGGCAATATGACAATATGATGCGTGTCATATGAACGGAACGGTGGAAAGTTGCATGGCAATATATCTCGGAATGGCTATGGAAATGCCATGATAGGTAGGTATGGCGGCTGTTTTGAGGAACAATATGGTGGTTGTTTTGAGGAAGGATATATAGTGGGTTTATGGTACCAGCGAAAATTGTGCGGTACAAGAGAGGCTAGCAATGGTGGAAGGGTGAGAGTGCGTATAATCTATGGACTCAACATTAGTCATAAGAACTCATACTTATTGCAAAAATCTACGAGTCATCAAAACAAATCAATCAATTCATGCTCCTAGGGGGGAGGTTGGTAGGAGTTAACCATCGCGCGTCCCCGACCTCCACACAAAGGTTGTCACTCTACAAATACCTCATGCTTTAACTTAGTCACACAACGGTTCACCATACGTGCATGCTACGGGAATCGCTAACCTTAACACAAATATTTCTCAATTTCATAATAACTCCACTAGCATGACTCTAATATCACTATCCTCATATCTCAAAACAATTATCAAGCATCCAACATCTCATTATATTCAATGTACTTGGTGTGAATTTTTTTTACTACATTGACATTGGATGTCTATCATGTGAAGACTAGTTTCTTTAGCCTAAACACATTACCATGCTGTTTTAATAGACTCTCAAATAGATATAAGTGAAGCATGAGATTTTAAAATTTTCTACAAAAGATTATCACCATCGTGCTCAAAAAGGTATAAGTGAAGCACTAGACCAAAAACTATTCAACTCAAAAGATATAAGTGAAGCACATAGAGTGTTCTATAATTTCTAGGCCATATTTAACTCTCTCAAATAGGTGTGTCCATCAAGGGTGATTGTGGCAAACTAAAAAGCAAAGACTCAAATTATACAAGACGCTCCAAGCAAAACACATAACATGTTGCGAATAAAAATATAGCTCCAAGTATAGTTACCGATGGATGAAGACGAAAGAGGGGATGCCTTCCGGGGCATCCCCAAGCTTAGGCTTTTGATTATCTTGAATTTACTTGGGGTGCCATGGGCATCCCCAACCTTAGGCCTTTGCTACTCCTTGTTCCATAGTCCATCAAATCAATACTCAAAACTTGAAAACTTCACAACACAAAACTTAGACAGAAATTCTTGTGAGCTCCGTTAGTATAAGAAAGCAAACCACTACTCAAAGGTACAGCAATGAATTCATTCTTTGTTTATATTGGTGTTAAACCTACTGTACTCCAACTTCTCTATGGTTCATATCCTCCAATACTACTCATAGATGCATCGGAATAAGCAAACAACAAACGAAAAACAGAATCTGTCAAAGACAGAACAGTCTGTAGTAATCTACAGGTTTCGCCTAATTATGGACCTCCAAAAAAGTCAAACTAAATTGGTAAATTTGCGCAATTTGTCTACCAATCATCTGCAAAAAGAATCAACTAAAAAGCACGCTCCAGTAAAATCTCACGACTACCTTAGCGAGCACTAACGATTCTGTTTTTCACAGCAAGATCACATAAACTTCACATAAGTCTTCCCAAAGTTTCTACTTGGCACAAACACTAAACAAAACATGAAACCACATCTAATCAGAGGCTAGATAAAATATTTATTCCCTAATAGCAACAAAAACAAAAAACAAAAAATTGGGTTGCCTCCCAACAAGCGCTATCGTTTTACGCCCCTAGGTAGGCACGATACAAGATAAATCTAGGTATTGCCATCTTTGATCTTCACCCTTTTGATGGTGTCAAGCTCGAATCCGGGAGGTTCTTTACGTTTCCCTTCATATTCGGAAATATTTATATCTAAAGCATCCAAGCGCTTGTTGCAAAGAGTAATCAACATATTCATGCGGTGGATATTCCCACTAACACTTTTAAGAGGTTCAAGAGATTTTTGTAATATTTTTGTTACTTCGCAAATTTTCTCAAAAACTTGCGTCCCTTGCGGGGTTGAATTTGACTCCTTTTGGGGAGGTAGTGTTCCCACTATTCCCTCTATGATTTCATGCGCGAAACTGGGATCAACTTCGATAAAATTCCCTTTGGCAACGCAATCCAAGAGTTGTCTATGAGACATGTTCAATCCAACATAAAAAATGCGAAGCAAGATTCTAAAATTCACCTCTAAGGTGCACTTATGATAAGATTCCATCATCCTAAACCAAGCATCTTTTAAGTTTTCTCCTTGCTTTTGCTTGAAGTGAAGTACTTCAAACTCGGGAGACAAGGGAGCGGATAAAGGGCTAGCCATAATGACAAGCAAGCAAGCAGCACGCGAGCAAACAAGAAGCAAGTGAACAATAAACACACGGCGGAAGAAGGGCAAATAAAACGGCAAGGGTGAAGTGGGGGAGAGGAAAACGGGAGGCAAAAAATATAATGCGAAGGATAAGGGTTTGTGATAGGTACTTGGTATATGACTTTTGCGTAAGCCTCCCCGGCAACGGCGCCAGAAATTCTTCTTGCTACCTCTTGAGCTTGCGTTGTATTCCCTCGAAGAGGAAAGGGAGATGCAGCACAGTAGCGTAAGTATTTCCCTCAGTTTTTGAGAACCAAGGTATCAATCCAGTAGGAGACCACGCGCGAGTCCCTCGCACTTGCACAAACAAATAAGAACTTCGCAGCCAACACGATAAGGGGTTGTCAATCATTTACGGTCACTTACGAAAGTGAGACCTGATAGAGATGATAGTTTATATTTTTGGTATTTTTAATTTAATAAAACAGCAAATAAAAGCGGTAAAAGTAAAGTAGATGTAGATTGATATGCTGAGAATAGACCTGGGGGGCATAGTTTTCTCTAGTGGCTTCTCTCATGATAGCGATATTCTACGGCGGGTAATCAAATTACTGTCGAGCAATTGATAGAAAAGCGAATAATTATGAGACTATCTAGGCATGATCATTGTATATAGGCATCATGTCCGAGACAAGTAGACCGAAATGATTCTGCATCTACTACTATTACTCCACACATCGACCGCTATCCAGCATGCATCTAGTGTATTGAGTTCATAAGAACAGAGTAACGCCTTAAGCAAGATGACATGATGTAGAGGGATAAAATCAAGCAATATGATATAAACCCCATATTTTATCCTCGATGGAAACAATACAATACGTGCCTTGCTGCCCCTACTGTCACTGGGAAAGGACACCGCAAGATTGAACCCAAAGCCAAGCACTTCTCCCATTGCAAGAACTATAGATCTAGTAGGCCAAACCAAACCAATAATTCGAAGAGACTTGCAAAGATATTATGAGCACACATAAAAAGTTTAGAGAAGAACCAAATATCTTTCAAAGATAACCTTGATCATAAACTCACAATTCATCGGATCTCGACAAACACACCACAAAAAGAGATTACATCGAATAGATCTCCTCGAAGACCGAGGAGAACTTTGTATTGAGATCCAGAGAGAGAGAGAATAAGCCATCTAGATACTAGCTATGGACCCGAAGGTCTGAGGTAAACTACTCACAACTCATGGTGAGGGCGATGATGATGATGATGAAGGCCTTCGTGATGGATCCCCCTCCGATGGAGCTCCGGAACAGGCTCCAAGATGGGATCTCCACGGGAACAGAAGGTACGGCGGTGGAATTAGGGTTTTCTCTCTGTTCACGGAGTTTCTGGGGTACGTGGACTTATATAGGAAGAAGGAGGGCACAGGGGGCCACTTGAGGAGGCCTCGATGCAGGGGGGCGCACCCTGGGAAGGGGGCGCGCCCTCCACCCTCGAGGGCAGCTCCTCGATCCTTTGACGTGGTTCTCAAGCTTCATGTGCGTGATTTTCTCCAAAAATATCTCTTGTGAAGATTTCATTCCGTTTGGACTCCGTTTGATATTCTTTTTCTGCAAAACCCTGAAACAGGCAAAAAAACAGCAATCTGGACTGGGCCTTTGGGTTAGTAGGTTAGTCCCAAAAATGATATAAAAGTGAATGATAAAGCCCATTAAACATCCAAGACTTCATAAATAATAGCTTGGAACAATCAAAAATTATAGATACGTTGGAGACGTATCACCTCCGAGAGAACTCCATTGGGAGTTGGGAAGAACTTGAGGACGCTTTTCAGGCTAATTTCCAAGGGACCTATGTCCGGCCCTCGAACGCTGACGATCTAAGTCACATCATCCATCAACCCAAGGAGTCAGCCTGCAAGCTTTGGAATCGGTTTCTCACTAAGAAGAACCAAATTGTCGACTATCCGGACGCTGAAGCCTTAGCGGCATTCAAACACAGCATCCGGGAAGAATGGCTACCTAGACACCTTGGACAGGAAAATCCAAGGACAATGGCGGCCCTAACTACACTCATGACCCGCTTTTGCGCGGGTGCGGATAGCTGGTTAGCTCGTAGCAGCACCAGTGACCCTGGAACATCCGAAGTCAGGGAAGGCAATGGAATGCCACTACATAACAAAAACAAACGTCGAAACAATTCTGGAAGCCCAGATGATACAACGATAAATGCCGGACTCAGTGGCTCCAGACCCGGTCATCGGGAGAAGCCATTTAAAGGCAACAGGGATGGTCCATCCAGTCTGGACAAAATATTAGATAGGCCCTGCCAAATCCATGGCACCCCAGAGAAACCTGCCAACCACACCAACCGTAACTATTGGGTCTTCAAGCAGGCCAGCAAGCTTAATGTCGAACATAGGGGGAAGGAGCCTCAGAGCGAAGACGAGGATGAACCTCGCTAGCCGAATATAGGGGGACAGAAGAAATTTCCACTGGAGGGTAAAACAGTGAACATGATATATGCCACTCATATCCCAAAGAGGAAGCGCAAGCGCGCACTCCGAGATGTCTACGCCGTTGAGCCTATTGCCCCCAAATTCAACCCATGGTCGGCCTGTCCAATCACTTTCGATCACAGGGATCATCCGACTAGTATTCGTCATGGGGTTTCGGCTGTCCAAGTGCTCGATCCAATAATCGAGGGATACCATCTAACCCGAGTCCTCATGGACGGCGGCAGCAGTCTCAATCTGATATAACATGACACTGTCCACAAGATGGGAATCGACCCATCAAGAATCAAGCCAAGAAGTACGACCTTTAAATGAGTAATACCGGGTGTAGAAGCCCGCTGCACAGGCTCTTTAACATTGGAGGTCGTATTCGGCTCTCCTGGTAACTTTCGAAGCGAAGAGCTAATCTTCGACATAGCTCTGTTCCGAAGTGGCTATCTTGCACTACTCGGAAGAATGGCCTTCGCCCGCATTAATGCAGTCCCGCATTATGCCTATTTAAATCTTAAAATGCCTGGACCACGTGGCATCATCATGGTCAATGGAAATATGGAGCGCTCTCTCCGTACGGAGGAGGACACTACGGCCCTAGTGAAAGGATCGATATGGTTGACTAGAGGGGGGGGGTGAATAGGCAACTAACAATTTTTAACTTTTCTTGACCACTTTAAATTAAACGGCAAAGTAAGTTGTCTGGATATTCTACTAAGATGACAACTAAAGGAAAGAAGGACAACAACTACACATGCATGCTATAGGAGTTGAACAAGTAAAGCATGCAAAAGTAAAGGTAAGAAATAACCACAAGTGGAACCGGTGGAGACGAGGATGTGTTGCCGAAGTTCCTTCCCTTTGAGGGGAAGTACGTCTTCGTTGGAGCGGTGTGGAGGCACAATGCTCCCCAAGAAGCCACTAGGGCCACCGTATTCTCCTCACGCCCTCACACGATGCAAGGTACCGTGATTCCACTAGTGGTGCCCTTGAAGGCGGCAACCGAACCTTTACAAACAAGGTTGGGGCTATCTCCACAACTCGGAGGCTCCCAACAAAACCACGAAGCTTCACCACAATGGAATATGGCTTCGAGGTGACCTCAACCGTCTAGGGTGCTCAAACACCCAAGAGTAACAAGATCCACAAGGGATTAGTGGGGAGAATCAAATATCTCTTGGTGGAAGTGTAGATCGATGCCTTCTCAAGCAATCCCGAGCAAATCAACAAGTTTGATTGGCTAGGGAGAGAGATCGGGCGGAAATGGAGCTTTTGGAGCAACAATGGAGTAGTGGGGGGAGAGGTAGGTCTTCTTGGAGAAGAAGACCCCCTATATATAGTGGGAGAGCAAATCCAACCGTTATGTTTGTTTTCAGCCCGCAGAGAGCGGTAGTACCGCACATAAGTTGCGGTACTACCGCTGGCTGAGCGGTACTACCGCTAGGCAAAAATGTGCGACATGATTGACAACCACGGATGAAATAATTTACATCCGCGGCTACATCCGCAGGGAAAACGGTAGTAGCAAAATGCGACATGGTACTACCGCTTGGACTAAGCGGTACTACCGCATTGGATGCGGAAGTAAAAAATTACTTCCGCATCTACTTCTGCACTTAGAATCAGCGTCGGGCCAGATACACAGTACTACCGCTCTGGAGACGCGGTACTACCGTCGGAGCGGTACTACCGTGTTGGCAGGCGGTACTACCGTGTGTCTGCGCGGTACTACCGCTTGGTAGAGCGGTACTACCGCTTGCCAGGCAGATGATCTAGTTAAGAAGTCACAGTTTGCATATACGATAAAAACCGGTTGGAACTCCAGAGAAGCAAAGGAAAGGTGGTGCGAGAGTAAGATGTGTACGTGTTGATTCCACCCAAACCTTTCCGAAGCGGACCCCCTCTTAATAGTGCGGCTTTCCTATTACTCAAAGCCACCGACAGGGAGCAAAAAGAAAAACACCGTCTTCCATAGAATCCGAGGGGCAATCAATCGTCTTGTGCCTAAGTGAGATATACCTGTAGGAGCTTAGAGTACACGATTAGTCCGCAAGTGCATTGTCATCAATCACCAAAACTACTTAGGGAGAAATATGCTCTTACAATCTCCCCCTTTTTGGTGTATTGATGACAATACGGGATTTGCACAGGGATGAAATAATAGAGTATGCAATCCAAACCCTAGAGTATAGGTGAGCTCCCCCTGGATGTGTGCCTACACAAGATTGTGCTTTGGACTGCACAGCACACATACTAGGTACAGTGCTCCCCCTATATTCTACACATGAGATACTCTATATATATAAACTAACTGCTCTTGATAAAACATTAAAGACATAACGATGAGTTCAACGATAACGGAGCATATGTCTTACACCATATGATAGTCTCACGCACATGACACAAACACGCAAATAAACAGAGTTCAACCAACGAAAAGAAACAACTGGCACAAGAGCACAAGGGCACAAGACGCAAATCACTCTCCCCCTTTGTCATCGAGACACCACAAAGGGGAAAGAGGTCACTAAGACGGGTGGCAGCCTTGGAGAAAATCAGTCGTCGTACTCATCATCAGATCCCGGCTGCTCCTCCTGATACTCCTCATCAGACTCTGACCACTTGTACCCCTGGCGGGCCATCCAAGTAGCCTCAGGGGTGATGTTATCCTCTGACCCATTTGACACGTCCTCTCCATAGACCACCAGAAGCTTCTTGTCACGCTGGCGCGTCTTCTTGTCAGTCACATGAGCCCGGTATTGACCCTTAGCCTGCATGCAGAAGAGGGCCTTCATCTTTTGCTTAAGCTTTTTAGCCCAAGAAGGCTCCTCCACAGCAGAGGAGGAAGAAGGGGCAAATCTTCCAGGGCCCACATCATCAGCCTCCTCCACAGGCTCCTCATCAGTGCCCATCTGGGCTGCAGCAGCTTGCGCACGAGTGGTGGTGTTGGCCCATCGAGTCTTGACGCGAAGAAGGATGGGATCATGGCGGAAGCAGTCGGCCTCGAACTCCTCCTCAGGGTACAGCTTCTCCCAAGTCTTGGAGATCAGCAGAAACAGGTATGGACCATCGATGGGTACCTTGCGAGAGTAGATGGCAAAACGGAGCTCATTCCACATGATATGGGATATGTCAAGTGGTGCAGTCTAGGTCGTGCGAGCCTCTTGACACATCAGCAGCATGTCAACCAGGTAGGCATGGACCATGTCCTTATCTCCAACGCGAGGGAACAGAGTGTTGCGAAAGATCCGATACATGATGTCCAAAAAGGGATTCAACACCCATGTCTTTTTGCCACTAGCAAGAGTCTTCTCCTCATAAAATGGAAGCAGCTTGTCTTTGTTGGCAGATTCAGGATTGGCGTGAGGCCGAAATCCAATTGGGTTGTGGAGACCCTCATCAGGTATCTGAAGAAGATCCATGAACTCCTTCCAAGAAGAGGTCATCTTGTGACCATTGGTCATCCATGTCATTGGGCGATCCTCCTTGGTGTGGAAATTGACAGAAGCATAGAACTGAGCAATAATCTCTGGATCAAAATCATTCTGGAAGGTCATGATGTGCTCAAGTCCCAACTGCTCGATCAGATCAAGAGCCTCAGCAAAGTAGGCCCGGTTGGTGTCCTTCCTCATGTGAGCCACGTCCACCCAGTGAGCATCCACATACAGGTTGGTCTTGGTCTTGAGCACCTCATGGTAGATGTGAAACTGCTGCTTGGTCCAGAAAATCTCATCTCCAGGAAAGTGCTCACGGGGTTCTCCATATGGGTTTTGCTTCCTTCATGACATGAACTCAGTAGCAGGCATCTCCTCCATAGACATTGAGGATTCCTTACGCTTGTTGGCGGCAGTCATGTACCTGCGCTGGGGATTGGAGCCCTCTGGCACATCACTGGGGGTACGCAGACGCTTGGATCCGGTGTCGCGGACAGGGTTGGTACGATGACCATCGAAACTGGAGCCACCACCTAAAACACAAACACAAGACCACGACAACAAACACAAAGAGAATCAATGCCAAAGCCTCGACAAACACAAGAAACCAGTAGAAAGAGGAATGAGTACGTGCTACGAAGACAATATGACACAAGCGGTAGTACTGCTGTCCCTACGCGGAAGTAAAAAATTAGTACCGCAAGATAAGCGGTAGTACCGCATGTTGGATGCGGTAGTACCGCATACTCTGCGGTAGTAAAAAAGTACTTCCGCGTGAAGGAGCGGAAGTAAAAACTTAGTGCTGCTTGCGGAGCGGTAGTACCGCGTTGGGGCGCGGTAGTACCGCTCGGCAAGCGGTAGTAGATTTTTACTTCCGTCCGAGCGGTAATACCGCTGAGGACAGCGGTAGTACCGCTCTGGTCAGATCGGATCTGGACCAGATCATGCGGTAGTACCGCGGTTCTCCAGCGGTAGTACCGCACGAAACAGATCTGAGATGAACACATCTAGATAAGGCCATATAGATCGACTAGCGGTACTACGGCTAATCATAGTATCTTGGTAGCAACATGCATATTCGTATTTCTAGTGCAAAAACACTCTCCTACATCCTAAGCTTCCATGGATAAGAACACAAGAACACTAAGCATCTCCCCTAACCCTAAAAACAACAGCAAGGCAACAAGAAGAGGGGAAAAGGGGAGAAACCTTCATCCATGGCAAGAGGGCGCGGTGGGAAGCAATCCCACCTATCGGAATGCGAGGAGAGTGGCCGAGGGAGGAGATCCGACGAGGTCCTCCGGCGGCGTTCTTGAGAGGGAGAGAGTCAGGGACAACGTGGGGGTTAGGAGTGAATGGGTACGGGGGAGTTGGATCTCCCCCTGCCTGCTTATAACCCCCACCCGTTCGAATATGTGCGGTAGTACCGCGGTCATCGCGGTAGTACCGCTCGCCAAGCGGTAGTACCGCCCTACCAGCGGCAGTAAAAAAATACTGCCGTGCTGGATGTGCGGTAGTACCGTAACTCCTTTGCAGTAGTACCGTAACCGATCACGGTAGTACCGCTCCCCCAAGAGTATGCACGTATTGACAAGAGGCTTTAAGCACAAAAAGAGAAAAACAAACGCGCGCACAAGCAAAACAAGTAACACAACTCCTCAGAAGAGGGCGGTGGCCGAGGCCACCTATGTTTGAGTTTATGGATATGGCACCGTGAAGAATTATCCTTGGTCCCATGACCAATACTCGACTTGAAGCATTTAAACCAACTATGTATGGCAAATGATAAAGACTTGATTAGTTTATGCATAATGGGGGGAGGAACAGTTCATTGAGAGAACAATACTCCCCCTATGTCCATGCCTACATCTAGACAAGATAGCTATATTGAGTGTGAGGGGTGTGTGCACAGATTCAAACCACATTGCTCAAATCGATGATATTTAGCTCATGCCTTAACTCGCGAAATCTTGCTTCATCCAAAGGCTTCGTGAAGATAACTGCAAGGTTATCATGAGTGTTGACGTAGTGAAGCTCGATCTCTCCTTGCCTTATGTGATCCCGGATGAAGTGATACCGAATCTCAATATGCTTCGTCTTGAAGTGTAGCACCGGGTTGAGAGAAATCTTGATGGCACTTTCATTGTCACACCAAAGAGGCACTTTGTCACAAGTGACACCGTAATCCTTTAAAGTTTGCCTCATCCATAAGAGTTGAGCACAACAACTGCCAGCAGCCACATATTCTGCTTCGGTGGACGAGAGAGATACACAACTTTGCTTTTTGGAAGACCAACTAACAAGAGAGCAACCAAGAAATTGGCACCCTCCCGAGGTGGACTTCCTATCCACTTTGTCTCCCGCCCAGTCAGAATCAGAGAAACCTACAAGGTTGAAATTTGCTCCTCTTGGGTACCATAAGCCAAAGTTTGGGGTATGAGCCAAATATCGAAAGATTCGCTTGACAGCCACAAAGTGACTCTCCTTAGGTGAGGCTTGAAACCGTGCACAAATTCCTACACTCAACATAATATCCGGTCTAGAAGCACAAAGGTAAAGCAAGGATCCGATCATAGAGCGATATACCTTTTGATCCACCGCTTTACCATTGGGATCGATGTCAAGTTGGCATTTGGTTGGCATTGGAGTAGTAGCCGGCTTGACATCACTTAGATTGAACCTCTTGAGCATGTCTTGAGTATACTTGGATTGTTTGATGAAGATGCCTTCTCTTCTTTGTTTGATCTCAAATCCAAGGAAGTACTTCAACTCTCCCATCATGGACATCTCAAAATGTGTGGTCATGAGTGCGGCGAACTCATCATTGAAAGCTTTCTTAGGAGAACCAGAGATAATATCATCAACATATAGTTGGCATACAAACAACTCCACTTTGACCTTCTTAGTAAAAAGAGTGGGGTCGATTAATTTCAAACCCACGATCTTGTAACAACTCGGTAAGGTGCTCATACCACGCTCGTGGGGCTTGTTTAAGGCCATAGAGTGCCTTGTCGAGTTGATACACATGATTGGGGAACTTAGGATCCTCGAAACCCGAGGGTTGTTTAACATACACCAACTCATTAATAGGACCATTAAGAAATGCACTTTTCACATCCATTTGTTGTAATTTAAAGTTATGATGGGAAGCATAGGCAAGCAACAAACGAATGGATTCAAGACGAGCAACGGGGGCAAAGGTTTCACCGTAGTCGATACCCTCGACTTGGGAGTAGCCTTGAGCCGCCAGGCGCGCCTTGTTGCGGATGACAATGCCATGAGCATCTTGCTTGTTCTTAAAGATCCATTTGGTTCCAATGACATTATGGCTCTCCTTTGGTCTTGGCACCAGACGCCACACTTTGTTGCGCTCGAAGTTATGGAGTTCTTCATGCATGGCATTGAGCCAATCAGGGTCTTCGAGCGCCTCATAAACTTTCTGAGGTTCAACACAGGAGACAAAAGCTTGATGAGCACAATAGTTTGCTAATTGTCTACGAGTGGTTACCCCCCTTTTGATGCTTCCTAGAATGTTCTCGGTGTGATGCTCGTTGGAAGCAAGCCTGGAGGAAACTTTTGCAGCACGACGCTCTAACTGCTCTTCAAGTGTTAACTGAGGAGCACTGAGTTGATCATCTTGAGCGTCGTCAGGAGCTAGATCTTGATCTTGAGCTTCCTCTTGATCTTGATCTTGCTCGGGGGACAGAGCTTGGCCTTGTGCATCATTTGGTGGCTCTCCACCAACTTGAGATTGATCTTGCACTTGGCCTTGTTCATCAGGTTGAGGGCCTTCACTTTGTTCTTTGGAAGCGTGTGGGTCTTGGGTTGGTGATGGTTCCACTTGAGTGGAACATTGTCCTTCTCCTTCGGCCACAAGGGGTTCCTCAATGGGTAGGATATATCCAACACCCATTCTTCTTATGGCTTGAGGAGGAATTTCATCACCTGCATCACAAGTACCACTTTGCTCCACTTGGGAGCCGTTATTTTCATCAAACTCTACGTTACACGTCTCCTCAATGAGTCCAGTGGACTTGTTGAGGACACGGTAAGCATGAGAGTTTGTAGCATAACCAACAAATTTGCCCTCATGAGCTCTAGATTCAAATTTAGACAAACGAACACCTTTCTTGAGAATGAAACACTTACACCCGAATACCCGGAAGTACTTGAGATTGGGCTTGTTACCAGTAAGAATCTCATATGGAGTTTTGTTCAAGCCTTTGCGGAGATAGAGACGATTTGATGCATGGCAAGCGGTGTTGATGGCTTCGGCCCAAAAGTTGTATGGAGACTTGAATTCAGCCATCATGGTTCTTGCAGCATCCATTAGTGTTCGGTTCTTTCTCTCCGCTACACCATTTTGTTGAGGGGTATATGGGGCTGCATATTGATGTTTGATCCCCTCATCACCAAGAAACTCATCCAAGGTGTAATTCTTGAACTCGGTGCCGTTTTCACTTCCGATCATCAAAATCTTTGCTTCATGTTGTCGTTGAGCTTCATTTGCAAAGTTGATGACGGTTTGTTGGGTCTCACTCTTCTTCTTGAAGAAGTAAACCCAGGTGTATCTTGAGAAATCATCCACAATCACCAAGCAATACTTCCTACCCCCAAGACTATCAAAAGATGGAGGCCCAAGGAGGTCCATATGGAGGAGCTCTAGGGGTCTCTTTGAATAGATGATAGTCGTGGGAGGGTGAGCCTTCTCATGTAATTTCCCTTCAATGCACGCCCTGCAAGCATGATCTTTGGCAAAGCTAACATTTGTTAGTCCTCGGACATGGTCCCCCTTGAGAAGACTTTGCAAAGATCTCATATTGATGTGGGCCAAACGGCGATGCCAAAGCCATCTCACATCAACTTTAGCCATTAGACATGTCGCGACCTTAGTGGGTTGCTTCGAGAAGTTAACCACATAAAGGTCGTTCTCAACATGCCCAACATAGGCTACTTTAAGAGTCTTGCTCCACAAGAGGGCCACAGTATCAATATCAAAGAATGTAGCAAAGCCCATGAGTGCAAGTTGGCGAACAGAAAGTAAATTGTATGCAAGGGACTCAACAAGCATGACTTTCTCGATCGTGAGATCATGAGAGACAACAACCTTGCCAAGTCCCAATACCTTAGAAGATGAAGCATCACCCCATTCGACGTTGGTGGCCATAGATGAACCAAGATGCACGTCCACCACCAAGTCTTTGCTTCCGGTCATATGATTTGTGGCTCCGCTATCGAGCAACCATGATCCCCCACCGGAAGCAAACTCCTACAATAGATCAATGCTTGGATTTAGGTACCCATTTGGTAATGGGTCCTTTGAGGTTAGTAACAAGGGTCTTAGGAACCCAAATGGACCATTCAATGTACTCATAAGAAGAACCAACAAATTTAGCAAACACATGACCATCACTAGCACGGCATAAAACATATGAAGGATTAAAATCGCCGGCCATGTTTGATGGTATGGTGGAGTTTTTCTTGACACCACCACTTTGCTTCTTTGTGGACGTGTCCTCTCCTTCTTTCACAAAAGATTGTCGGAGAGGGGGTGGTTGCTTGGTCTTGTCATTCTTCTTCTTATTGGGCTTAGGAACAAACCCAATACCTTCCTTTGCCACAACTTCCTTTTGATTGCTCAAAAGGGTGTTGAGGTTCTTCTCACCTTGTATGCAAGTCACAAGGCCTTTCTCAAGTTGCTTATTCAACTCGGCATTCTCTTCAACAAGATGCACATGCTCGCAACATGGGTTAGTAGCATTTGCATTATTAATTAAAACCATGCGAGGAAAGATAGCCTTTTCCTTGGTTAGCGAAACTTGGAATTGATCATGAGACTCCTTGAGAGTAGTATGCATACTTTTCAAGGCCTTGTGAGCCTTGTCAAGTATGTCAAACTCCTCTTTGAGTTTAGCATGGTCAACCTCAAGTTTTGCCTTCTCAGAGTTAAGAGCGCGAGAGACAACTAAAGCATGATCAAGATCTTTCTTTAATTTAGCATGACCATCGTTGTGTGACTCCTCAAGAGCCAAACGAAGACCACGCTCTTCCTCTAGGGCATTAGAGAGATCTGATATCTCATCGGCATAGTCTCGACTATGTCCTTCCATTTTAGTAATGGTTTCCTCGTGAGCCTCGATCATGTCATTGGCCTCACCGAGTTGTTCCAAGAGAGCAACAAAATGCTTCTTGGGTTTGCCCTTGATATTTTTCATGAACAACTCAAATTCATTTTCTCCCTCCTTAACACCCTCACCCTCATCAATACAATTGATCAATGAAGGATTAGATGAGATAGTAGTATTGATGTTTGGGGTTACCTTGTTGGTGGCCTTGGCCATGAGACACTTGGCGGTGATGTTCTCGTTTGGTGAGTCGAAGAGAGATGAGTGCGGAGTAGTTGCAATTGCAATTGTGGCCATAGTGGTCACCTCATCGTCTTCATCATTATCATCGTCCTCCACATATTCTTCTTGGGCCACCAACACTTTCGGAGGAGTCTTCTTGATGAAGTTGTTCTTGTTGGGATAGGACTTTGACTTGTCCTTCCGAATAAGCTTGCCTCCAAAGTCCTCTTTCTTCTCATATGGGAAATCCACAACGAAGTGACTTACATTTCCACAGTTGAAGCATGTCCTTACTCGTTGCTTCCCTTTGTTCCCACTAGAGTTGTTCCTGTTGAAGTTGGATCTTGTGTTCTTCTTGCCCCATAATTGCCTTGAAGCAAGAGCCATGTGCTCATGATAGGCATATTTGGTGTCCTCGGGGCAACACTCATCATCATCTTCCACTTCCTCCTCTTCCACACATGCCTTGGCCTTTAGAGCAAGATTAGGCTTCTTGGATCGTTGAGCTCTTAAGAACGCATTGTCGGCGGTCACGTCCAAGATCCTCATGGCAACAAATTCATCCAACACTTCATTTGAGGATAAAGTGTGGAAGTCCGGTCTCTGTCGTATGACAGAGGACATGGCCTTATGATAGGGCATCATGGCCTTGAGGAACTTGCGCTTGATCCAATTGTCATCCGTATCCTTACTGCCATGATCTCGAAGAGACACTACAAGAATAGTTAATCTTCGATAAAGTTCACGAGGATCTTCATCTTCGATCATAGCAAACTCATCAGCTTCATCTTGCACCACTTCATAGTTGGAGCGTTGAATACTGGTGCTTCCCTTGTACATCGTGCCAACATGCTCCCAAGCTTCCTTGGCCACAGTGAAGGGTCGAAGGTTTGCAATGTCTTCAGGAGGGATGGAATCTTGAAGAATGCAAAGAGCGGACTCGTTGAACTGATGATCTGCAGTTTCTCTTGGAGTCATGTTGTCGGGATCATACGGATAAAAACCTTGCTCAATGATTCTCCAAAGGTTAGTGGAACAATGATTAATATGACATTTGAAACGAAACACCCAAGTAGCAAAATCAGTATTTTTGATAAACTTGGGAGGGGGCCCAACAGAATTTAAATGCGGTGTGGGAACGGGTCCTCCATAGTGAGTAGGAGGAGCGGATTGGGCAAATTTCCCACTCCCATTCTTAGTGACCGGGGCTTGCTCACTACTAGCTTCTCCCTTGTCGGGATTAGCCTCCGACACGTTGGTAGCGGGACGAGCCACTTCCAACGGTGTGGTGGATAATTTAAGCCCCTCAAGCAAATCTTTAAACATGCCTTTGACCTCGCTCGCTAGTGATTCTTTCAATGTGGTCAAGGCCACATTGAACTCCTCACGAGAGACCGAGGCTCCCCCATCTGATGTAGGCAAGGACGGAGTTCCACCGGAATGGTCCTCCGTCTCGACTACGTTGTCACCCATACTCTTTGGACGGTAAAGTCCTTAAAAAGAGATGAGGCTCTGATACCAATTGAAAGGATCGATATGGTTGACTAGAGGGGGGGTGAATAGGCAACTAACAATTTTTAACTTTTCTTGACCACTTTAAAATAAACGACAAAGTAAGTTGTCTAGATATTCTACTAAGATGACAACTAAAGGAAAGAAGGACAACAACTACACATGCATGCTATAGGAGTTGAACAAGTAAAGCATGCAAAAGTAAAGGTAAGAAATAACCACAAGTGGAGCCGGTGGAGACGAGGATGTGTTGCCGAAGTTCCTTCCCTTTGAGGGGAAGTACGTCTCCGTTGGAGCGGTGTGGAGGCACAATGCTCCCCAAGAAGCCACTAGGGCCACCGTATTCTCCTCACGCCCTCACACGATGCAAGGTGCCGTGATTCCACTAGTGGTGCCCTTGAAGGCGGCAACCGAACCTTTACAAACAAGGTTGGGGCTATCTCCACAACTTGGAGGCTCCCAACAAAACCACGAAGCTTCACCACAATGGAATATGGCTTCGAGGTGACCTCAACCGTCTAGGGTGCTCAAACACCCAAGAGTAACAAGATCCGCAAAGGATTAGTGGGGAGAATCAAATATCTCTTGGTGGAAGTGTAGATCGATGCCTCCTCAAGCAATCCCGAGCAAATCAACAAGTTTGACTGGCTAGGGAGAGAGATCGGGCGGAAATGGAGCTTTTGGAGCAACAATGGAGTAGTGGGGGAAGAGGTAGGTCTTCTTGTAGAATAAGACCCCCTATATATAGTGGGAGAGCAAATCCAACCATTATGTTTGTTTTCAGCCCGCAGAGAGCGATAGTACCGCACATAAGTTGCGGTACTACCGCTGGCTGAGCGGTACTACCGCTCTGGGAGCGGTACTACCGCTAGGCAAAAATGTGCGACATGATTGACAACCATGGATGAAATAAATTACATCCGCGGCTACATCCGCAGGGAAAACGGTAGTAGCAAAATGCGACACTGTACCACCGCTTGGACTAAGCGGTACTACCGCATTGGATGCGGAAGTAAAAAATTACTTCCGCATCTACTTCTGCACTTAGAATCAGCGTCGGGCCAGATACACGGTACTACCGCTCTGGAGACGCGGTACTACCGTCGGAGCGGTACTACCGTGTCGGCAGGCGGTACTACCGTGTGTCTGCGCGGTACTACCGCTTGGTAGAGCGGTACTACCGCTTGCCAGGCAGATGATCTAGTTAAGAAGTCACAGTTCGCATATACGATAAAAACCGGTTGGAACTCCAGAGAAGCAAAGGAAAGGTGGTGCGAGAGTAAGATGTGTACGTGTTGATTCCACCCAAACCTTTCTGAAGCAGACCCCCTCTTAATAGTACGGCTTTCCTATTACTCAAAGCCACCGACAGGGAGCAAAAAGAAAAACACCGTCTTCCATAGAATCCGAGGGGCAATCAATCGTCTTGTGCCTAAGTGAGATATACCTGTAGGAGCTTAGAGCACACGATTAGTCCACAAGTGCATTGTCATCAATCACCAAAACTACTTAGGGAGAAATATGCCCTTACACCTAGTAGCCGAAGTCCAAAACGGCCTATTCAAGCCGGATAATCTGTCAATAGCGGACATAACTAAACGTGTCTGGCACACGCCTCAATGCGGTAGTTCAGATGAACCTGAGCAACATTGACAACTACGCCCCCATCGACTGCCCCATAAGGTGATAGCATATGTACCTCGAGCACACAATTATGCCTTAGAAATTTCTTGGGTGACTACCGGGGGCACCTGCATATAGTCCATAGTTCGGCTAGACCCTATTCGGACTCTAAACTTATCTTTTTTTAGGTTCATTAAACGAACCAGTTTTGTCATGGCCACACTGGATTTCTTTTTCTTTTCCAGGTTTTTCTTTTTCTTTACATACGGCCATCATACTCCCACCCCTTCAAGGTCACATTACACAGGAGGAAACGACGCAGACGTGCAGCAGGGAGCCGCGCTAAGGTTTCTCTTTAGATTAAGACCCTATGTAAACCTTTTTTCTCTTTCTTCTTATATACCTTTTTGGCATGTAAAATGTCCAAAAAGATTTTTGGCATTGTCTGTAAGTTTGCGGCTCGCCATACCATAAAGGGATACTAATAGAACAACCTGATTCACATTATACTCGGAGTTTTATTCACCCATCATAAATGTTCTCTTCCCACATCAGATTGCCATATGTACCTTGTTAATAAGGGTTTATTACCAGGGGCTGTATTCAGCCCAGTATATGTTGAAAAGACCGAACGCCTGTAGGGAGTGTTCGGCGTCCTGGATGTTTGCCTTATATGCATCAATTCCGAATCATGTCTTGGGTCAATAGTTGGGTTTCCCGGCTCCTGTGCTTACCCCTACGTTCCCGATTGTTCGGCTAGGGTGTAAAGGGAGAACTACTGCAATTGTACTTCTCGCTCGTTCGGTCAAGTACCTCAGTATAGAAAGCCGAAAACTGACTGTCATGATAAGCGAGAACCTGGTCCGCCATCCGGTGACTTATTATTATACTACGGTCGATAGAGATCTACCCCGTGTTATACGAAGGGCTGGTTTTTTGCCCAGCCAGGTGCAATTGGATGCCTTAACTAGAGGAATATCATATCCGTACCAGGGGCTAGTACCTAGCCCCACATGTTAAACTCCTACGACTAAGTGAAAGCAATAACGCCGCATAGTCTGATTGCCTAGTTCGCTCCGCATACACCTCCTACACAGACCAAGACGTTGGATAAAGAGTGTATATGCATATGACCGAACACCCCAGTATTATGTACATGGGGGCTGAAGTCGACGACTGGAAACTTTCAGATTTAGATAAACAGTCACACATGAGGTTAAAGATGTTGATATTATAAATAGCGCAAAAGTTATACACATCGGATTCATAAGCATAGTCTTTACATTCGAATACAATCACTCAAAGACAAGCTCCTTCGAACACTGGCCTTCTACAAGGCGGGCGCCCTCGATGACGTCCTCGAAGTACTTCTCCGTCTTGCGGTGCTCCTTGCCTACAGGCGGGCCAGCAGTAGCTATATGCCCTGTGTTCATCTTCGCCCAGTGTACTTTGACACGAGCGAAGGCCATTCGAACACTGTGTATGCAGGCCGAACGCGTCAGTGCGTCGACCCGCGGACTCGCCTCGACAAGCCGCTTCACCAATCCGAAGTAGCTACTTGGTATTGGGTCAGCGGGCCATAGCCGAACTATTAAGTCCTTCATGGCCGAACCCGCCATGTTGTGCAGCTCGACCAGATGCTTCATCTGATCGCGGAGGGGCATCGGATGTTTTGGCGCATAGAACTGCGACCAGAACAGCTTATCCGT
>LR738715.1:147561532-147581002 GCA_902687465.1 Secale cereale
CCCCCCCGGGCTCGGAAGTATTGGGCGGCATTTGCGCAGCTCCTCAAAAGATCAGCAAACACGCCTGGAGAACTCCACAACCGTGTCAGCCCAAGATACTTCTGCCCTCCGAAGATGCTCTGTAAGAGAAATGTCTTACCAAATGCTATCTGCCATGCCTGCTCGATTTCCTGACGAGCGTTGCGCGACTCTCCTCGCACATCCTGGGCAGATTTCACTTCCGCAGATAGCTCGGACGCTTGTTCCGAAGTCTTCTTCTCCAATGCATCGCATTTAAGGATGACATCTTTAAGTTTAACCTCGACTTCGGACACCCGGGCCCGGTGCTTCTCGCACTCCGCCTTCTCGGCCTCCAATCGGCAGCCGCTTTGTCAGCGGCTACCTTGTTCGCCTCGACCTCTTTCTTGTCCTTGGCAACCTCGCCCTTGAGGGCCTCGAGCTCAGCGGCGCCAACTGTGTAATACAGAATACCATATCAGAGTTTATAAAACATACTCAAGTTAATTAGTCTTATTCACATCTTAAAATTCACATACCTTGCATTTCATCTAAATGTCGATTGATGCGGTTGAGGTTCGCGTTGGCCAACAAGAGCTTCCAGTTTAGTTCGACAACTTCTGCATCCCACGTAGTCGCCGCAACTAGTGAAGCCTGCACAATAGTCCAGCTCTCTAAGTATGCTATATTATGGATACTTTGTCTGATTCTCTTCAGAATCACTCAAAGCATAAGGGGCTACTGCATTGAAAACAATAAAGTTCTATAAAGAACATTACATTGCTTACCTCAAAGCCTGTTAGCAGACTGTTGAAGGCTTCATTCAGTCCGCCCTTGACAGACTGAATCTTCTTCATCACCGCACCCATCACGGTGTGATGTTCTTAAACGACGAGAGCACTTTGCAGTGCTCCCTCCATAGAGTCCGGTGCCTCCGGATTAGCCTCCGGCGCCGCCGTATCCTCCTCCACTTGGGGAGTCGGGTCTTCGGACCCCGGAGCCGCACTAGGCTCCGGGATAGTATTCGGCGGGGCCCCGGATTATTTGGGCCCCACATCTTCAGTCTCCATGGGGACGGTCTCCCCATGGTCGGCAGCCGCCGGGGTATTATCCCCGGCCGCCTTGTCGTCTGCCCCGCCTTCGTCTCCTAGGACAGAGGGCACCCGCTGGGAGGACACTTCGGTGTCCCCGCAGATCACAGGCGATGGAGCCCGGATTGGCGGGTCACTCTCCGTCTCTCTAGGTGCTAGAGAGTTCCCCTCCGATAAGGAGACGTCGGGGTGTCCTTCGGGAGGGCTGTAGGTCAGCAGGAGAAAAATGCTAAGTAAAGCATCCGAAATACTAAACAAACAAAGGTGCAGTAGTCAATTCGGACAAAGTTACGATTTGTGCAGGGGTTTCACCCTGGGCTTCACCACGAAGCTACGTTCGGATGAATCCAAACTAGCAGCGAGGTTCAGTTTCCTCCGGGGCGCGGCCGTGCCTGCGTCAATGACGGCCCCCTCTTTGTTCCTCTGCCTTGCGCAGGGGGCTCTTCTTCTTCTTCTTCCTCTCCCTCCTCATCATCTTCTTCCACATCGTCGGAGGAGAGGATGTTGATTTCCTCGGACTTCCTGTCCGTAGGACGGGGGCTATATCCGGCCCCCTTGCCCTTCGTCTTCTTGGGCTTCTTGGTCGGCGCCTTACTAGAGGCAATGATGGGTCTTTGGGCAAAGGCGTCGGACTCTTAATTTGGGTCGCCTTCTTCGTCCAGCCCTGTATATCACGTAAAAACTCCAATTCCTGTTATCATTACATAAGGGAAGTGTAATGTCCCAAAATTCTAAATTTTGGAATGTTATAATAAATAGATAAATTTGATTGCTTGTTTGATGTGCTGAGTGAAATTGATTGAAATTCGAAACTTTTGAAAGTTAAATGAGAGGGAATAAAATGACTTTCCCAAACTTTCACCTTGCCTTTTTGTTTTCCGGGAATTCAAATTCTTTTCAACACAAAACCCTAGAGTGAAGATAATATGACTTCTTCCATTTATTTTAAATGATAAAGGGCTTTGAAAGGATTTTGAATTTCATTCTCGAAATATTTCAAATTCAGAAACTTTATGCGACTCAATGATTTTCTCGAGAGAAGATAAAATGACTTATTCAAATTATAGGAAATATGAGTTGGAAGTTTTCTGAGGTTTTCTAAAACTCGTTCTGAAAAATTGAGTAATTTGGTTTTTATTCAAATTATTTTTCTCCAAAAATAAAATATATGGAAAATAGGGTAACATGATTCCCTACAGCAGAAAATTGGAGAGAAATAATTTTGAAGTCATTTGGTATTTTTAAAAATGATTTAATTGGATTTTAATGCAACAGTAGCACCTTTTGGTTTATTAGAATTTGTGAGCATTTCATTATGCTGTAGAAAAATGTTCATCTTATAGGATTTCTTTTTCTGCAAATTTTGGTATATTATATGCCTATATAATATTTTAGTTTATTTTGTTTTATTTGTTTTTATTCTGTCTGTTAAAAAAAGGTTCTTCGCCGAACTGGGCCGGCCTAGCCGAGCCAGCCCAGCCCAGCTCGCCGCCTTCCTCCTCGCGCACGCCAGCGCCGCCGCCGCCGTGTCCATCGCGGACACCGCCGCCGCCGCCTTTCCCCGCCCCCTACTCCTAGGCATCTCCCCTCCCCCTCCGCCTATTTAAGGCCCCGCCCCGGCCCCGCCGCTCCCCTCGCATCGCGTCGCCGCCGCTGCCACAGCTCGCCGTCGCCGCGATCTGCCACCGCCGCCGCCGCTCTTGCTCGACGCCGCACCCGCGCCTCCCCTCGCCACCGCACCACCGCACTGCGCCACCGCCTCGCCTTCGCCTCGCGCAGCGCCCGCTGCCGCCTGCCCCGCCCCTCGCCGGAGTTCCGCCGGCCGGAGCTCCGAGCTCCACCCGCGATGGATCCGACCCGAACCGCCCGGTTCGATCCGCCGCGACCGCGGTTCCGAAGGAAAGCCACCGAGGTATAAAACCGCCCCGGTTTTTCTTTTAGAATTAGGTTTTTCTTCGGTTTTGTTTTTTTAGTTAGATCTATCTAGTGAATGTTCACTAGTTAGGCTTGCAAAACGAACGTTCGTTCGATAGTTCTTTTCTTTTTCTATTTAGTTTTTTGCCGGCCAGGGACCCATCTGTAAATATTTATTTTACAGATTAGCCCCTACACTTCAAACGGCCACAACTTTTTACTCGTTGGTCCAAATCCAACGAAACCAATGCCCACGTCTTCGCTACGAACCCCTCTTTCCAATAAAACAACTTAAACATGATTTTGGAAATTCTAAAATTTGAATTCAACTAGTTTTAGATTCAAACTTGTTTTGATCATAACTTGAGTTTTATAACTCCGTTTTAGTTGATTCTTTTTGCAAATCAAAGCTCTTGATCTAAACTTTCTGATAAGGCCAAATTCACATAATTTTGGTACTGTTGGAAAAATTTTTATGTTTCAAGATGTCGTTCGTTTGTTTTCGAAGTTTTCCGAAGTGCTTTCTTCGTTCTTTCTGATCTTCTGAGTGCTTGCTTATGTGTGGTTACTATTGTTTGCTTACGATAGATTGAACGGAGTGTGACGAGTAGATCTATCCTGAGTTCTGAGTGCGAATCTTCTACATCGTCAGTACAAGGCAAGTTCACAATTTGATCATACTTTCTAATACCCAATTTTCATTGCATTAGTATATCCTCAAACACTTGCATGAGTAGGGCTGGTGACATAATATGATGCTTTGTAGTTCATGAGGTAGGAACCCAATGACTTGAGATCAACCAAGGGGGTATACACTTTGTTACTCATTGCTTAGCCATGCTTGTAGACGTGGATTGGTATGAGAGTTTCATGAAAGATGTGAGTGATATCTAAGGGAAACTTTAAGGTGGTAATTTAATACACATCTGGGTGGATTGGTTTGGGGCACCCTGGGAGTGAACCAGTGGATTGCCCGGACACCTGGGTTGCCAGTGTTGTCCTAGGAAATCCCGGGGTTTCCATGTGATTGTCCTATTGGAATGCCACCCAGGCTCAAAGGGATCATATAATATTTTCATGCCTAGAAACTTCCAACTGCAGCCACAAGCCAATATGGGCTCTGGCATAGTATGAGTAAGTTGTGTGAGCTCTTTCAGTGGTGGACTAGCAGATGTAGCGGATGTAGGTGTACGGGTCCACCCACGGTAAAGAGTAAATGCTTCTGAAAGACTGTGTCTCGGTCATCTGTTTCTCAAACACCATGCAGTGCGAGAAATTAAACGGAGGCGATCGAGTCTTGTGGGGAAAAGTGCACAAACCTCTGTAGAGTGTACAAACTATTCATGAGTAGCCGTGTCCCCGGTTATGGACATCTTTGAGTATCTAGAAGTGGATTATTTGTTGATCTCAACACTCTATTTAATTAATTTATTGGTTTAATAATGACTTTGGTTTGGGATTGAGATGGGGTACCATTCTCAATTGTTTATGTTTTAAATTTAACAAAGTAGTTAAATAAATGCATTCTTTTGTGGTAGGGAAAAATCAGCTTTATGCAAAATCAGCCTTACAGCCTCCACCAGCCAAATATGCATGTAGTTGTAGGCTTTGTTCATCATTACTTCTACAGTGTGGATTTGCCAGTACATTCAATGTACTGACCTACATGGCTGCAACGTCTCATGTTGCAGGAATTATTCGACGAGTAAGTGTTACGTTAGGGTTACGCTGTCTACACTCAACTTTGCCGTTGGTGTTGATGGAACTCCACAACCTTTGTTGCTTCCGCTATGACTGATCGAGGTAATAGTATTTACGTTACTTTATACATGTGATTTACCTCTGTTATAAATCCTCGAGTATTGTGTGTGTCAGCATACCGATCTAGGGATGACACTGAACACAGATACTTTGATCCATTCGGGTCGGGTCACTACAAGATGGTATCAGAGCACATGTTGACTGTAGGACGTGACCCTAGAAACTGACCAGCCCATAGGAAAGGAGTTCTCTAAAACTATCTTTTCAAAAAGATTGGGTACCTCTCTTCTTTTCTGAGCTTTGTCAAAACTCACATTTTCCCAAATAGTTAGACTACACCCTCGCCCTTTGACCACTTTGGAGTATAGAGGATTTCACCGTGCATTGGAAGTGTTGAAGCTACAACAGTGGATAGTCCGAAGATTTGAAGAGTTGACGACTTTGAGGAGATATGGACTGTTAGAAGACCAAACCCCTGTTATGTACTTACGTTAGATGCGACGATCGTGAGCCGTCATTTGTTTGATGTTTTCCGATGGCCACAAAACAAAACCCGTCTTTTCAAAACTATTGTTTGTATTGAGTGTATCTCTTTCCGTCTCCCGAATCTCATCCCAAAACCCTTGGACCCAATAGATGATGAATGGAGATAGACTTGTATTCTCTGGACCGATGACTCAGCCAGAGGCAGAGCTATGGATACAAAACATTGAGGATCACTTCGGGAAAAATTTGAGTGCAAGGAATTATGAAGTTCAATACGCTCTTCAGTACTTTACAAAGAGTGCTACAACATGGTGGAAAATGCATCAAGCCATACAAGGATGTAATGGAGCAAAACGTTGGGAGGAACTCAAGAAGACTCTGTTAAAATCTCGTCTCATCCGAAAGTGTGGTGAAAACCCGAAGAAGAAACCTTGTGCCTGCAGGATTTGTGGAGAAATAGGACACACCCAGGAGGAGCACAAGGATGAATGTCCTCATTGTGAAGAAAGTCACCTAGTTGAAGAATGCCCAACTAGGAAGATTACTTGTTTCTTATGTGAAGGGACTACCCACTACCCTGCTAAGTGTCACATTTACTCCATGGTACAACGAACTATCCAGCAGAGGAAAGAAGCAATGAAAGTAATCCTCGAGGAAACCTTAAAGGAATCCGCGATAGAGGAAGATAGTGACGACCCTGATGGAGAAGGCCTAAACAGATTTTACTCCCGTGCTTGCTATTCATGTGGAGAAAAAGGACATCTTTCACAGTATTGCACGAAGGAAAGCCAAGAGTATCTGAGAGACTTCCTGACAGAAGAAATGGAGTTTGATCCACAAAAGATAGAAGAATTGATTGGAACAAGGAAGTCGAGGAAGAGAAAGAGCATGTGTCCCCAAAACAACCCAATTTCTGCGGAAAAGGACCTGAGTCACATCACATGTTACCGGTGCAAGGATTTAGGTCATTATGCTAGCAACTGTCCAACAAGGAAGCCAAAAACCCAGTGGAACAAGATAGCCACCATGAAGTCCTTAGAGTTATCGGATGTCATTAGTTTATGCTGCAAGGAAGTAGGGCATTTTGCCGGAGAATGTTCAGACCAGAGGAAAGATGGAACAGAGTAGTTGAGATTTTGATATTGGAATGAAGCATGTAGATAAATTTAGAATACACTTTTCATTATGATGTTGAGTGGAGTAATGGAAATAACATTGTAATAGTTTGTGAATCAATAGAAATTGATATTTTTGGAGTCTAAGAAGGAGATGTTATGAGTTGTTGGATGATTGTTAGTGCCCCTCACCCAGACCAAAACCTAGAACCCATGGAGAAGCTGACCCAAACCTTTCTCGGACAACCAACCATCCCACCCAAGGATATCTGTATGTTGTCCTAAGAACCCCTTCTGTCTTATACCCACAGATGACAACCCTTCACGAGTCTTTTCTCAAGGGCCCGGACACGATCATGACCCTAACTAGCGATCATGATTACCCAAAGATCCTGAATGACATGATGAAGCATATTCACCTGGAAGGAGATGCAGTTTACAAGGGTTTTCCCTTCATGGAGAATGAAGTTGAATTTAGGAAAGCCCGAGTAGGATGCATGCAGAGATGATGAAGATAAAGCACACGGCCAATAGGATGAAGTAAGAGATTGATGATTTTAAGAATCACATTGCACAATTCCAGTGGGACTCAAGCATCCTCATCAAGGACCAATGGATATAGATGGAAGGAATTCTTGACCCTATCGGACTATGTGGATATTAGCATTTGTAGTGATGCACCCTTGGAACTTGAGATTTTGGATACTGGTTCAGGATGTAATAAGAGATTTGATATGAGGAGAATATGGATTACGGATTAACCTTTGCATTTTGTTTAGTGGTACCTTACTATGTGAAACCTGGACCCATAGGAAGGAAACTGTTGCCCCAAATAGTGGAGTTTGCACGAATAAGTTGGAGTTTATTTATGATGCTTACCCCAAGGTTATGAAGGAAATAAGTACAATTGGATTTAAAGAGGATGTAATGCTAGAGTATGGAGCAATAGCTACCCCAAGGACGAGTTAAGGGTATACAAGTTCTGAAGTGGACCCATAAGCCGAGGACCTAAGGAGGCTACGTAAACATAAGGGGACCACGAGATTTGTCAGTTGTAATATGTTCCTGCTGAAGTAAAGCAGGGCACTTTGCTAGAGATTGTCCCAAGGAGAAGGAGATTTGTGCTAAGTAGTTGAGTTGAAGCATGCAATGGAAAGGTAGTGGATCGTAGTAAGTTGAGAATCAATACAACTAGCATCATAGTATTGATTTTGGATTTTATGAGTTGTTACTTTATAGTGATGAGTGAAATCACGATGCATGGAATGATATTTTGAGGGAACATGTGAGATTCATTTTAAGTGTGGTAGAATCCAATACCGTTACCCGAATACACTAGCTAGTGGTTAGTTACGACAGACTTGGAATGGACTGCCCAAGGATGAGTGTGAGTAATTACACTCAGTTTTGACCCAAGAGAAGTAAGGGATACTTGGATGGATTAAAGAAAACCAAGGAAATTGGATGTCGGAAGAATGATCAGTGGCAAACCGATGATGAGACCAAGTGTTACTAGTGGTGAGAGGAGCCATAACCCATAGGCCACAGGACCTGTCAAGAATGCAAGCACACTCTTGCTGAAGGAAAACCCCTGGAAGAAGTTACGACTTTATCAACAGACGACCTTATAGGTGGTTACGCAAAACCCGAGGGTTGTGAAGAAATGGTAGATGTTTTGTTTGGCTTGCAGAATTAATGGATTTAACCGAACTTAGTTCGTTGACAAGAGAAAATTCTGCAATGCTTGTGAGGATGACCAAGTGCTAGAATGCGAGATTCACTAAACCATATACAAGGTAATGATTTGGGTGCGGGATGGATTGATCACCATACTGACTTACTCTTATTATTCGCCTATGTTATACGGGATGGTAAATCTGAGTGACTTACCTATAGTAGAGAAACGACGATGTCAAAACTTTGTTTAAACCTTAGAATGGTATAGAAATTTTTCCCTTGTACACGGCATGTTGTTGCCAACCGTAGGATATACGGTGAGGATGAAGCCCAGACCCGTTTTCTGCAGGGACCCAATAAATTGGTTGATGACCACCATGAGATATCAATATTTTTTAGTACTGGCGCCAGACCTGTTAGCTAGGAAGAACCAGTCTCGGAAAAACCTTATCAAGACGAAAGGACACAAGAATTTAGGACAAAGGTTATGCCACTACCGAAAGAGCCCAGAGAAGGAATTATGCTGAAGATCTGAGAAGACCGACACCGTTAACCCAAAGAATGGAGCACCTGAGTTCTGAAGGAACCGTAACCCTGTTTCTAAGTGTGGTAGCACACTCGACCATACCGATCAATGGATTTGCTAGAAGACTCCCAAACCCTAACCTATTTCTTGCTAGCCTCTCCGAATCTCGAGGACGAGATTCATTTTAAGTGTGGTAGGTTTGTAACATCCCAAAAATCTAAATTTTGGAATGTTATAATAAATAGATAGATTATTACTTGTTTGATGTGCTGAGTGAAATTGATTTAAATTCGAAACTTTTGAAACTTAAATGAGAGGGAATAAAGTGACTTTCCCAAACTTTCACCTTGCCTTTTCGTTCTCCGGGAATTCAAATTCTTTTCAACACAAAACCCTAGAGTGAAGATAATATGACTTCTTCCATTTATTTTAAATGATAAAGGGCTTTGAAAGGATTTTGAATTTCATTCTCGAAATATTTCAAATTCAGAAACTTTATGCGACTCAATGATTTTCCCGAGAGAAGATAAAATGACTTCTTCAAATTATAGGAAATATGAGTTTGAAGTTTTGTGAGATTTTCTAAAACTCATTTTCAAAAATTGAGTCATTTGGTTTTTATTCAAATTATTTTTCTCCAAAAATAAAATATATGGAAAATAGGGTAACATGATTCCCTACCGCGGAAAATTGGAGAGAAATAATTTTGAAGTCATTTGGTATTTTTTTAAATGATTTTATTGAATTTTATTGCAACAGTAGCACCTTTTGGTTTATTAGAATTTGTGAGCATTTTATTATGCTGTAGAAAAATGTTCATCCTGTAGGATTTCTTTTTCTGCAAATTTTAGTATATTATATGCCTATATAATATTTTAGTTTATTTTGTTTTATTTGTTTTTATTCTGTCTGTTAAAAAAAGGTTCTTCGCCGAACTGGGCCGGCCCAGCCAAGCCCGCCTAGCCCAGCTCGCCGCCTTCCTCCTCGCGCACGCCAGCGCCGCCGCCGTCGTGTCCATCGCGGACACTGCCGCCGCCGCTTGTCCCCGCCCCTACTCCAAGGCATCTCCCCTCCCCCTCCGCCTATTTAAGGCCCCGTCCCGGCCCCGCCGCTCCCCTCGCATCGCGTCGTCGCCGCTGCCATAGCTCGTCGCCACCGCGATCTGCCACCGCCGCCGCCGCTCTTGCTTGCCGCCGTAGCCGTGCCTCCCCTCGCCACCGCGCCACCGCACTGCGCCACCGCCTCGCCTTCGCCCCGCCCAGCGCCCGCCGCCGCCTGCCCCGCCCCTCGCCGGAATACCGCCGGCCGGAGCTCCGAGCTCCACCCGCGATGGATCCGACCCGAACCGCCAGGTTCGATCCACCGAAACCGCGGTTCCAAAGGAAAGCCGCCGAGGTATAAAACCACCCCGGTTTTTCTTTTAGAATTAGGTTTTTTTCTTCGGGTTTTTTAGTTAGATCTATCTAGTGAACGTTCACTAGTTAGGCTTACAAAACGAACGTTCGTTCGATAGTTCTTTTCTTTTTCTGTTTAGTTTTTTCGGCCAGGGACCCATCTGTAAATATTTATTTTACAGATTAGCCCCTACACTTCAAACGGCCACAACTTTTTACTCGTTGGTCCAAATCCAACGAAACCAACGCCCACGTCTTCGTTACGATCCCCTCTTTCCAGTAAAACAACTTAACATGATTTTGGAAATTCTAAAATTTGAATTCAACTAGTTTTATATTCAAACTTATTTTGATCATAACTTGAGTTTTATAACTCCGTTTTAGTTGATTCTTTTTGCAAATCAAAGCTCTTGACCTAAACTTTCTGATAAGGCCAAATTCACATAATTTTGGTACTGTTGGAAATTGTTTTATGTTTCAAGATGTCATTCGTTTGTTTTCGAAGTTTTCTGAAGTGCTTTCTTCGTTCTTTCTGATCTTCTGAGTGATTGCTTATGTGTGGTTACTATTGTTTGCTTACAATAGATTAAACGGAGTGTGATGAGTAGATCTATCCTGAGTTCTGAGTGCGAATCTTCTACGTCGTCAGTACAAGGCAAGTTCACAATTTGATCATACTTTCCAATACCCAGTTTTCATTGCATTAGTATATCCTCAAACACTTGCATGAGTAGGACTGGTGACATAATATGATGCTTTGTAGTTCATGAGGTAGGAACCCAATGACCTGAGATCAACCAGGGGGTATACGCTTTGTTACTCATTGCTTAGCCATGCTTGTAGACGTGGATTGGTATGAGAGTTTCATGAAAGATGTGAGTGATATCTAAGGGAAACTTTAAGGTGGTAATTTAATACACATCTGGGTGGATTGGTTTGGGGCACCCTGGGAGTGAACCAGTGGATTGCCCGGACACCTGGGGTTGCCAATGTTGTCCTAGGAAATCCCGGGGTTTCCGTGTGATTGTCCTATTGGAATGCCACCCAGGCTCAAAGGGGTCATATAATATTTTCATGCCTAGAAACTTCCATGTGCAGCCACAAGCCATTATGGGCTCTGGCATAGTATGAGTAAGTTGTGTGAGCTCTTTCAGTGGTGGACTAGCAGATGTAGCGGATGTAGGTGTACGGGTCCACCCGGGGTAAAGAGTAAATGCTTCTGAAAGACTGTGTCTCGGACATCCGTTTCTCAAACACCATGGAGTGCGAGAAATTAAACGGAGGCGATCGAGTCTTGTGGGGAAAAGTGCACAAACCTCTGCAGAGTGTACAAACTATTCATGAGTAGCCATGTCCCCGGTTATGGACATCTTTGAGTATCTAGAAGTGGATTATTTGTTGATCTCAACACTCTATTTAATTAATTTATTAGGTTAATAATGACTTTGATTTGGGATTGAGATGGGGGTACCATTCTCAATTGTTCTTGTTTTAAATTTAACAAAATAGTTAAACAAATGCATTCCTTTGTGGTAGGGAAAAATCAGCTTTATGCAAAATCAGCCTTACAGCCTCCATCAGCCAAATATGCATGTAGTTGTAGGCTTTGTTCATCATTACTTCTATAGTGTGGATTTGCCAGTACATTCAATGTACTGACCTACATGGCTGCAACGTCTCATGTTGCAGGAATTATTCGACGAGTAAGTGTTACGTTAGGGTTGCGCTGTCTACACTCAACTTTGCCGTTGGTGTTGATGGAACTCCACAACCTTTGTTGCTTCCGCTATGACTGATCGAGGCAATAGTATTTACGTTACTTTATACATGTGATTTACCTCTGTTATAAATCCTCGAGTACTGTGTGTGTCAGCATACCGATCTAGGGATGACACTGAACACAGAGACTTTGATCCATTCGGGTCGGGTCGCTACAGGAAGAAATATATGTTCGGCAAATTTTTCTATTACCTCTGGGGCGGAAGCCGTAGTGATATAGCCCGCATCCTCGGTCTCTTCGGGCCATTCTTTCTGGCTCTTGAAGAGATGCTTCCAGATCTCTTTGTGCGTAAAGCCGAAGAGATGCTTTAGCGGATTGTCTCCTGCCGGATCGAACTCCCATAGGGAGGAATCCCGACTTTGGCAAGGGAGAACAAGCCGGGTCAGCATCACCTGGACCACGGAGGAGAGCTGGTGTCCCTTGGAGATCACACCGGACACACGACTCGGAAGAGTCGTCACTTCAGTTTGTGACCCCCAGTCCAGGCCCTTTTTGGTCCAGGACGTCAACCTCTCTGGGGGTCCGGATCTGAAAGCAGGCTCCGCCACCCACTTGGCGTCACGGGGTTCGGTGATGTAGAACCACTCCTGCTGCCAGACCTTATTCGTCTCCACAAATGAGCCCTTAGGCCATGTACCATTCGGGAGCTTGCTAATCATGGCGCCCCCTCACTCCGAAAAAAGGGGTGGAGTGGAAACCCTAGCCCCCTAACAAAATGGTAAGTGAACACTGCTGTATTTTTGTCTATTATGGCCGAGCCCAATATTAATTTCAGAATTTCCTAATAAATCCTAGAGGCCCACTTATCCCATTCGTGCAAGGCAAGGGGCACTACTAAAGTTTAGTCCCACATTGCTAGTTTACAGGGAGTTGGACCTCTTTATAAGGGAGGCTCTTTCTCCACTTGTACGAGCATGAGAGCAAGAGGGACATCCACGCGCGCTCCTCCTCAGCCGCCCGCCTCGCCACGCCACGCCTCGTCACGACGCATCGCGTCGCGGGTTGCGGGAATGAGCCGAGCCGATGTCTAAATTTTTGCCACGCACGACGGGTAATAAATCTGAATGGTCACACGGGAGCTGAAATGTTTTTCGGTAGTGGAGAATAAATCCGAACGGTGCAACCCCTTCAGCTGCTGCCTGTTCACTTCACCTCCCTCTTTTGCTTCGGCTCCCCGTGTAGCCTGTTCACCTCCTTCTCCTGTGCCTATATAAGAGAGGTCGCCCCTCTCCAGAGATACGCACCAGAAGATCATGTCCCTCTTGCCACCAAGTTCCAATCTCTGAGTTGTTGTTGTCTTCCCCATCCCGGCTTGCGGCGTGCACCGCAGGTCGGGACAGTAGGCCTCCGAAACCACACCTTTTGAGTCCTGTACGGGAGAATGTTGATAAGGTTTTTGTGGACTACTGGCTGTTTCATCACGGACGATCCGGTCGCCGACGACTACTTCCCCGACGACGACTTCTTCCCCGACGTCGACAACCTCTTCGACTACATGGCCAGCGAGGACAACTCACCCAAGACCGGGGCTTCGGCTACTGCTTCGTATGTCTCCATGATCTCTCCAGTTTATCTTGTTCCATTCTCCGGCCCGTATGTGTTCATGTTTTTCCTGTTAGAAACACTGTCACTGCTCTTTGTTCCAGTGTTTGCTCTAAATTTGTTAGGTTCTACTTCATATATGCAACTTGTTCTATATATGAGGATGTTGTTTACCTTCTCTTTGTCAGATCGCATGAGTTGCTCTATTACTGTTATATTAGTCATGCTTTATCTAGTATTTCTGTTAATAAAATCAAATGGTAAATTTCTCATATTTCCAACAATCCAAAAACCTTATTATAGGCAATTTACCCCAAGTGGTTTTGCTGCTTACATGAGACCTCCTGTGTTTGAGGGTATCCACTATAAGAGGTGGCGCGTGAGAGCTATTCTGTGGTTTCAAACCATGAGTTGCTATGACGCCACTCTTGGCAAACCTGAAGGAGATTATGATGCTCAATAGGAACAAGCTTTTCTGAAAATGGATAACCTGTTTAGGGCTGCTCTCTTGAGTGTTCTTGGTGAGAACATTGTTGATGCTTATGCGTCAATTGATAATGGAAAAGATATGTGGGACGCACTCGAGGCCAAGTTTGGGGTCTCGGATGCCGGCACTGAGTTGTACATCATGGAGCAATTCTATGATTACAGGATGACTGAAGAGCGCTCTGTGGTTGAGCAGGCTCATGAAATACAGTTGTTTGCTAGAGAACTTGAGCACTTCAACTGCATGCTACCGGACAAGTTTGTTGCCGGGGGTACCATCACAAAACTTCCTCCTTCGTGGAGGAACTTTGCTACCTTACTGAAGCATAAGAGACAGGAGTTTTCCGTTCTGGATCTCATTGGTACTCTTGATGTGGAAGAAAAGGCGAGAGCAAAGGACACACATGCTCGAGCTATTGAGGGAGGATCTAGTGCCAATATGGTATAGAAGAAGAACTTCTAGCCCAACAAGTTCAAGAACAAGGGCAAGTTTGATGGAAAAGCAAAGTTTGATGGGAAGAACAAGGTTGTACAACACACCAACTTCAAGAAGAAGAATGACAAGAAGAAAGGTGTCTGTCATGTGTGTGGAGATCCTGATCATTGGGCTCCTAGTTGCCCTAATCTCTATGACAAGTGTCATCTTGGGAAAGGCGGCAAGACCGTCAATGTTGTCATTGGAGACATTGATATGAAGGATGATGGGTATGGTATATTTCCCACTATTCTTTCAGTATGTCATTCTCCTGATTGGTTGATTGACACGGGTGCTAATGTGCATGTATGCGGTGATATTTCCATGTTTTCATCTTATCAGATCGCAGGGACTTCAACCGTGCTGATGGGAAACGGTTCAAGTGCTTCTGTTCATGGTGTTGGCACGGTCGATCTGAAGTTTACTTCAGGGAAGATCGTGCGGTTGAAGAACGTGCATTATGTCCCCTCCATCAATAAGAATCTTGTTAGTGGATCTCTGTTATGTAGAGATGGCTACAAGCTTGTCTTTGAGTCGACTAAATTTGTAATATCCAAGTATGGAACTTTTGTTGGCAAAGGCTATGAGTCAGGAGGCCTATTTCATTTATCCTTGTCAGATGTTTGCAATAAAGTTGTTAATCATGTTTGCAACAATAGTGAATCAAATGTGTGGCATTCACGTCTGTGTCATGTTAACTTTGGTTGCATGTCGCGACTAGCCAAATTAAACTTAATCCCTAGTTTCACCACCATCAAGGGATCTAAGTGTCAAGTTTGTGTGCAAGCTAAGCAACCTCGTAAGTCTCACACGACTGCGGAAACGAGAAATCTTGCACCACTAGAGCTCATACATTCAGATCTATGTGAAATGAATGGTGTTTTGACAAAAGGTGGAAAGAAATATTTCATGACATTAATTGATGACTCCACTAGATATTGTCATGTGTATCTTCTAAAATCTAAGGATGAGGCTTTAAACTTTTTCAAGATCTACAAAGCTGAAGTGGAAAACCAACTTGATCGTAAGATCAAGAGGCTTAGGTCCGACCGTGGTGGAGAGTATTTTTCCAATGAATTTGATGCTTTTTGTGCGGAACATGGTATAATACATGAGAGGACGCCTTTCTATTCACCTCAGTCAAATGGGGTGGCCGAAAGAAAGAACCGTACTCTAACTGATTTGGTTAACGCCATGTTAGATACATCGGGTCTATCCAAGGCATGGTGGGGGAGGCGATATTGATTGCATGTCATGTCCTAAACCGAGTTCCCACAAAGAACAAAGAGATAACTCCATTCGAGGAATGGGAGAAGAAAAGGTTAAAAGTCTCTTATCTACGAACCTGGGTTGTTTGGCGAAAGTCAATGTGCCAATCTTAAAGAAGCGCAAACTTGGACCAAAGACTGTGGATTGTGTTTTCCTCGGATATGCTTTCCGAAGCATTGGATATAGATTCTTGGTTGTAAAATCTGAGGTATCTGACATGCATGTCGGTACAATCATGGAGTCGAATGATGCGACTTTCTTTGAAGATATCTTTCCCATGAAGGATATGGCTACCTCATCTACTCGGGAGATGCCTAGTTCATCGAATCAAGAATCAGTTACAATTACTGAACCTACCATTTCGATGGAACACTTTGACAAACCCGTGGAGGAAAACAATGAAGCTTCTACTAGGAGCAAGAGACAGAGGACTGCAAAGTCCTTTGGTGATGATTTTCTTGTCTATCTAATAGATGACACTCCCAGTTCTATTTCAGAAGCCTATGCATCTGAAGATGCTGACTACTGGAAGGAAGCGGTTCGTAGTGAGATGGGTTCCATCTTAGCGAATGAACTTGGGAGATAACCGATCGTCCTTATGGGTGCAAACCTATAGGATGCAAATGGGTATTCAAGAAGAAGCTCAGGCCTGATGGTACTATTGAAAAGTACAAGGCACGGCTCGTGGCTAAGGGTTATACCCAAAAGGAAGGTGAAGACTTCTTTGATACTTACTCACGTGTGGCGCGGTTGACCACTATTCGAGTTCTACTTTCATTAGCTGCCTCACATGGTCTTCTCGTTCATCAAATGGATGTTAAGACTGCTTTCCTAAATGGAGAGTTGGATGAGGAAATTTATATGGAACAACCAGATGGGTTTGTAATAGATGGTCATGAAGGAAAAGTGTGCAAGTTACTGAAGTCTTTGTATGGACTCAAGCAAGCACCCAAACAATGGCATGAGAAGTTTGAAAGAATTTTAACAGCTGCAGGCTTTGTTGTGAACGAAGCTCACAAATGTGTGTACTATCGCCATGGTGGGGGCGAGGGAGTTATCCTTTGCTTGTATGTTGACGACATACTGATTTTCAGAACAAATTTGAATGTTATTAAGGAGGTCAGGGATTTCCTATCTCGTTGTTTTGAGATGAAGGATTTAGGAGTGGCTGATGTCATTCTGAACATCAAGTTGTTGAGAGACGATGATGGTGGGATTACTTTGCTTCAATCTCACTATGTGGAAAAGATCTTGAGTCGCTTTGGCTATAGTGACTGCAAGCCCTCTTCAACACCATATGATGCCAGCGTGCTACTTCGAAAGAATCGAAGAATTGCTAGAGATCAATTGAAATATTCTCAGATTATTGGCTTGCTTATGTACTTAGCAAGTGCTACAAGACCTGACATCTCTTTTGTTGTTAGCAAATTGAGTCGGTTTGTCTCAAAACCAGGAGATGTGCATTGGAAAGCTTTAGAAAGAGTTTTGCGTTATTTGAAAGGCACTGCAAATTATGGAATTCACTACACCGGACACCCAAAGGTGCTTGAAGGGTATAGTGACTCAAACTGGATCTCAGATGCTGATGAGATAAAGGCCACGAGCGGATATGTATTCACTCATGGAGGTGGCGCTGTTTCTTGGAAGTCTTGCAAGCAGACCATCTTAACAAGGTCAACTATGGAAGCACAGCTCACAGCACTAGATACAGCTACGGTCGAAGCAGATTGGCTTCGTCGGCTCTTGAATGACTTGCCGGTAGTTGAGAAACCTGTACCGGGTGTCCTTATGAACTGCGACAATCAAACTATGATCACGAAAGTGAGCAGCTCAAAGGATAACATGAAGTCATCAAGACACGTTCAGAGAAGGTTAAAGTCTGTCAGGAAAATGAAAAACTCCGGAGTAATTGCATTGGATTATATCCAAACGTATAAAAATCTGGCAGATCCGTTTACTAAGGATCTATCACGAAATGTGATAGATAATGCATCGAAGGAGATGGGTATGAGACCCACAATATGAGTTATTCACAGTGGTAACCTAGTCTTTGTGATCGGAGATCCCGTGAATTAGATGTGGAAGACAATCTGTTGGTCAACTGAGAGGAGAGTATCCTTACTATCAATACCACTCCATGAAGATGCAATACTCTCCTAAATCTGCATGGCAGGTTGATGTATATCTCAATGTGTTCTAAGTGGCTCATGTAAGCAGAGATGTTGTCCTGCAGAACATCTTTTGAAGAACACACCTACATGAGTCTGATTGTCAAACATCGCAATCTATGAGAGTAGGGTTCTCTCTAGTAAACTCATGAAAGGTCACGGAGTATGACGCATAAGCTCCACCAGCGGGGGAGACCCATGGTAGCCAAGTATCGGTCAAGGCTTTGTGTGAAGCTAGATTCGCAGAAAACTTGCAGTTCAAGGCTCAGTCCACTGTTCAAGTTGCTTACTAGTGTAGCACATAGTTCTAGGTGGAAGTTCAACTTAACAGTCTCCACGGCAGTACCGGTATATAAAACAGTGTTTGGAACCAAAGGCAAATTCTATGTGTCTCTGGGATCTGGTGCGGGATTGCTGGAATTTTAGTCTATTATGGCACAGCCCAATATTAATTTCAGAAATTCCTAATAAATCCTAGAGACCCACTTAGCCCATTCGTGCAAGGCAAGGAGCACTACTAAAGTTTAGTCCCACATTGCTAGTTTATAGGGAGTTGGACCTCTTTATAAGGAGGCTCTTTCTCCACTTGTACGAGCATGAGAACAAGAGGGACATCCACGCGCGCTCCTCCTCCGCCGCCCGCCTCGCCACGTCACGACGCGCCGCGGGTTGCGGGAATGAGCCGAGCCGATGTCTAATTTTTGCCACGCACGACGGGTAATAAATCTGAACGGTCACACGGGAGCTGAAACATTTTTTGGTAGTGGAGAATAAATCCGAACGGTGCAACCCCTTCGGCTACTGCCTGTTCACTTCGACTCCCCGTGTGGCCTGTTCACCTCCTTCTCCTGTGCCTATATAAGAGAGGTCGCCCCTCTCCAGAGATACGCACCAGAAGATCATGTCCCTCTTGCCACCAAGTTCCAATCTCGGAGCTGCTGTTGTCTTCCCCATCCCGGCTTGCGGCGTGCACCGCAGGTCGGGACAGTAGGCCTCCGAAACCACACCTTTTGAGTCCCGTACGGGAGAAGGGTGATAAGGTTTTTGGGGAGCGCTCGGCGCGACTACTGGCTGTTTCATCACGGACGATCCGGTCGCCAACGACTACTTCCCCGACGACGACTTCTTCCCCGACGTCGACAACCTCTTCGACGACATGGCCGGCGAGGACAACTCACCCAAGACCGGGGCTTTGGCTGCTGCTTCGTATGTCTCCATGATCTTTCCAGTTTATCTTGTTCTATTCTCTGGCACGTATGTGTTCATACTTTTTCTGTTAGAAACACTGTCACTGCTCTTTGTTCCAGTGTTTGCTCTAAATTTGTTAGGTTCTACTTCATATATGCAACTAGTTCTATATATGAGGATGATGTTTACCTTCTCTTTGTCAGATCGCATGGCTTCTCTATTATTGTTATATTAATCATTCTTTATCTAGTATTTCTGTTAATAAAATCATATGGTAAATTGCTCATATTTCCAACAAACACTACCCTCTCACCCGCCTCAGGGACGTGAATCACCTGACCCTTGGCAGGGACTCGGTGCGCGATGGTGGCGGCGAGATAGCCCGCGCTCCGTAGACCTCCATGGTCTTTTCTGTGACCGTGAAAGCTTCCCACTTGCCCCTGGCACCGGATCCAGCCATTGCTGGAAAGGGGAGTAGTGGTTGAGGAACGAGGAGCGGTGGGCGCACGAGATGAGAATATTAGGGCTAGAGAGGTTGGGGAGCGCGGGCTTGAGGAAGGCGTGGGGCTAATGAGTCGTTTCTAAAAAAAAAGGTCATGTC
>LR738715.1:147581173-147594413 GCA_902687465.1 Secale cereale
AAAGGTCATGTCAAAAAAAAAAAAACGAGAGGCAGAGCCGCCGAAGAGGGGAAAAACGATCCGCCCTGCACCGAGGCGACAAAGGGCAAGAAGAAATGGCAGGGAAACCCGGCAGCCTCAAGGGCGTCGCCCTCATCAGCGGCGGTAGCGCAGACAGCGCTGTCGCCGGCGCCCTCCACTTCGTCCAAGACCCCTCCTCCGGTATATGCTTACTCTACTCTGTGCTCTCTACAGCGGTCCTAAGCCGCCTCTTCTCGCTGATAAGAGTGATACAAGTTGATCTCCCTGTGCGTGCTAGGGTATACCGAGGTGAGGGGGAGGGTCTCGGGCCTCGCCCCGGGACTCCACGGCTTCCACATCCACGCCTTCGGGGACACCACCAACGGCTGCAACTCCACCGGTCGGTAGCTTCTCTAGCTTGTGTGACTTTGGACCTGTCCAATCGAGGATACTGGTAGTTCAGATAAAACTGCATCTGGGAATTCCTTGCAAGGAAGTAGAAATAAATTCAAATCATAACGATATAATTCTCTCAATTGCAACGATTTTCATGTGGCATACATCAAATTTTGCCTGCCTTATGATCCGAATCCATATAACGGGTAAGGATTTGTGCGCTTTATAATCATTTTACAAAATGAGCATTTGAGCTGTGCAGTGAGGAATGACCTAAACTGCAGCTGTTGTTGATAAACAAGTGTCCTGTGCACAATTACTGGTCCATAGGAGTTGGAATAAACAGAAAAATGAGGAATTCCTTGCTAGGAAGTAGAAATAAATTCTAATCATAACGATATAATTCTCTCAATTGCAACGGTTTTCATGTGGCATACATCAAATTTTCATTGGAGTTGGAATAAACAGAAAAATGAGTTCAGGCACTGTCAGGAAGCCCACTGTTTGTGCTTGCCCTCGAGCACAAACCTGATGCCACCAACACCTATACTGGGTAGAAGCCTTGATAGTTCACACAAAAACAGATAACCCCAAGTACTGGGTAGAAGCTTTACATCATTTTCCCAAAAATAAAGATTGTTAAGCAAATGAGGCTCAACTCTACGAAAAGCAGATATGCTGCCTGCGCCAAGTTGGTCATAACCTGAATTATCTTGGAAGAATAACAGTTTCAAACATTTGCAGAGAGAAACCCGTTTCTTGAGGGGAGATCTAAAACATTTATCTTGCTTGCGGAAATTTACACCTTTGATAGCAAGTGGAACTAGTTAGTACCTGTTGATGGACTGTGCAGCAATCACTTTGCACTGTTTTGAGAAGTACGCTTGCAAATTGATGCAGGCTCAATGTTGCTAACAAATATAATTTCCCATGTTAAATCATCTGTTCCTTTGAGTTATCATATGGGACTACTGGCTACTGCTCTTTTCAGATTAGTCTACCCCTGTCTTACTAAATAGATGGGATAGTGAGTTTGTTCATGGGATATTGTAGTTCAGTGCATTTTTAGACTTTGGATTCTGGTATCTTCTTTGGTAATGGTTAATTGGAGCTGAGATAACAGCTATATTAAGTAATAAATAATTATTGTTTAAGCTACATACACATAAATTTTGATCGGGGTATGTTGTACAGCTTCTTGAAAACATCACATTCCATAGATAGGGATTAAGTTTTGAAGAAAAAATACATTTCGTGGAAACTTTATGTTGTGCTGATCAATATTTTTTTGCCTAACAGGTCCCCATTTCAATCCTCATAATAAGTCCCATGGAGCACCGGTTGATGATGAACGACATGTGGGCGACCTGGGAAACATACAAGCCAACAAGGATGGTTAGTTGTATAACTAAACAAGTTTTTAGGGTTAGGCATCTATGTGTTAAGTTACTGTCTTGAAGTAACCCCTGTTTTTAATAACACCCCAGTAATTCATTTCAGGCGTTGCAGAAATCTTCATAAAGGACTTGCAGGTTCCATTGCCTTAAAAGATGTAAAATATATTTTTGATAATCTTGGTATAATTTTTTATGTACTGGTAATTCATTTCTGTTGTTGTATGAAGATTTCACTAAGGGGGCCTCATTCCATACTGGGAAGGGCAGTTGTTGTTCATGCTGATTCTGATGACCTAGGAAAGGGTAAGCATTTTAACCTAACTGGAAGATGTATATTTCTGTAAAAATAAGGCCAGTCTTCCTTTCATATGTGTACATATCCAGGAATAAGATAGATGGAACTTCTTTTAGAAAAATTATGATTGAATGATTCATTGTAGTCTGAAGCAAGTAAATTACAGTACCACCTGCTGAACGGGGATGTTACTTTGTATAATGTTGATATCATACACTTAGGCCCTGTTTGATAGCAAAGTATTTTCTATGTATTCCGAGAATAGTACAGTTTTTCAGATTACCATAGTTTTATTTACAATAAGTTGTTTGGTTGCCCCTAAAAACTGTGATTTTAATACTACAGTATTTGCCAAAACACTGTTTTTCTCTGTATTATAAAAAGAACCCAAGACCTCTTATTTTAAAACTGAGCTGACGAAAAGAACGATGTCGCACGTCATCAACTTCTTCCCGGCTGACTCGCCTCCCTCTACAAAAACTATTTGCGGTTGCCGCCCTATGCTCTTTGTAGATGCCACTGCCCGTCGTTCAGCTCCGCTGCATGTAGGCCTTTTTCCATGGCTCGTCGTTGTCCCATCTGCTACACGCCGCAGATGCAGAAGAAGGCCAAGCTGCCAGTTCTCGTGCAGCTCTGCCGCTTGGTTAGCCACCGGCTACGCCGTGCTGCCAAGCTCCTTTTTGGTCATGGCCATCCAGCGAAGTTCATTTAGTGGAAGCTTTCTTTCTTATGCATGCTGGTGGTAACACATTACTCTATCGCCATGTGCATGGCCGATCTTTGGCCAATCACTTTGCTGCATGCAACGGCTAGCTTTGCTGAAAAACTAGACGTGTTTGCATTGTTCTGAAACTGACTTTAGGTCGCTGCGCCAAACAGGTCCTGTGTATTGTTTTTTTTTCGAAACGGAGGCAAAAGTTGTGCCTCGTCGATTAATTAAGAAGAAGAGAATTGCCCAGTTAATTAACGGAAAACCGGGCGAAAACCAATACATACGGAGCACGGACTAACTACTCACGTGACAATAAACCCCGCCAGACTCTCTGAATACACAACATCCACGAGCCCCGACATTCCTACTACGCCAAGAGACCCCCGAGAAGAACACCTCGACACAAGACATCAGATACCACTCAACCCACAATGAGAACCCAATCCAAGAGGACATGCTAAGAGAGCAAAGGTCATCCATCAAGTAGCCAGAGACGCCTTGCTTGTGGCGCCACTCTTTCCTTTGCCCACCTTCTTTTGTTTACCCTTTATTGGCGTCCCCGTCAAGAGACAAGCAATCGACCTGCCCAAACCAGGTCTAGCAACCTCCACACTGGCGAGCAAGTCACAAAGTTCCTTCGCGAAGAGAGCATCTGCATTCGGAGTAGGTGCCAACACACTTGGCTCAATGGTCATGCTAGTCACATGCATCACTTGCTCGATAGTCGCGGATGAGGGAAGGGTAGCAACATCCAAAACTCCACGCTCCATGACACTGAGAGGTAGGCTAGCTGATGCCTGACATCCAATGGACTCAGGCGAGCAAGAGATTGCAACGTCCAAATCACAACACTCCTCGGCATCAAGTTTCTGGCTAGACTCTTGGGGTGATGCTGGCGGTAAAGCCACAATAGAGATCTCGGGGCGGTCTACCTTCAGCTGTTCGACGGACAGAGGAAGAACCGAACCCCCACACAGGTCCCGAAGCTCAGGCATGATCTGGAGCACCGGAGTCACAACCACATCATTTTCTAGTTCCTCATAGGCTAACGACGGCGAGCTGGTTCTTGCACGAGGGGAGAAACGACCATGAAGCTCAGCTCCCCTCTCGATCTCGAAGTTGTCATGAGGCACAACCGAAGGGCCCAACACATGCCCATTCTGTAACACAAGCGGCGCTGGAGAGAGCATGCCCAGCGCAGCTTCAACTCGCTCCATGAAGCTCTCCATCCGCAACATCCAACCTTGCATTGAGTCGACGACATCACGCAGAGGCTGGACCGATTCCTCAAGCCGAAAGGAAGCCATACCAAGGAGCTCAGAGCGCAGCAGCTCGGCCTGCCTCTCCAAGGCAGGCCGCACCGGGATATCTGCCGAGGCCACAGAACCAACAGGAGCAGCAACGATCGATGCCCAAGAATCACGACCAAATGTCTTCGAGGGATGCGAAGCTTCTTTCTGGGCCTTGTGAGGAGCTGGAGCTTGTTGGTGGCCAACGAGGAGGTGGGGCAACGACGACAGAGTAGGGCTTCTCAAAAAGCTGAGGGGGCGCCAGGCATTGCGGCACTCATGTGCCCGATGACCATTCTCAAGGCATCGAGAGCACCTAAAAGGATCTCGACACTCGGCTGCACGGTGTCCGGGAAGGAGGCATCTGTAACATCTTCCATGAAGCCAAGCAGGGACAGGACGGGGAGCCAATGTAGGGGCTAGTGACGCCGGGCGTTGCACGTTGCTGAAAAGAGCACTTTATAATGACTTTGGATGAAAAGAGCACTTTATAATGAGTTATGCCGCAATCTGCCACGTTCTGTTGCCTTAATTATCAAGCAGTGCTGGGTGTTATATACATGTCCTGCCACATGGTTTAATTTGCCACAGGAGTCATTTCGATGATTGGGAAAAAAAACTGTATATTTGACCTCGTTTGTTGCATTCAATTTGAATTTGTAAAACGAGTATGATACTTACTCTGGTTCATCTGATGGCTTCCTCTGCACTCTGTCCAAGCTTACCTATGCTCTGCTGTACTTTTTTCTTTTTCTTTTTTTCTTTCGAAAAGGATCATAACCTCGGCCTCTGCGTCAAGCCGTGCTCTGCTGCACTTTAAATCTTAAACATGTACTCCCTCCGTCCGAAAATACTTGTCATCAAAATGGAGAAAAAAGGACGTATCTAGAATTAAAATACATCTAGATACATCCCCTTTTATTCATTTTGATGACAAGTATTTCCGGACGGAGGGAGTATTTCCTTGTTTTCTGTAACCATTGGGGGACTTCAGATCCCTGAACATTTGTACTACTGTTTAGTATAGGTCTTGGCGGGCATTCTCATTTACTGCTCCTTACTATTTTCCTTCAACATTTTGTAGGTGGCCATGAACTCAGCAAATCAACAGGAAATGCAGGGGCCAGAATTGGATGTGGTAAATGGCAACCCTTTCTTTTGTTTTCAACGCTGAGCGAATGCATGCACAAGGTGCTGCTTTCTGTAGATGATTCTCTAACACTACTACTGTACTTCGAGTGATTTGTAGGTATCATTGGAATTCAACCTGCTGTTTAAAAAACAAATATAAGAGCCATTGGAGTTCATGTTGGTACTGTCTGCGTGCAGACAAGGCAATACTGATATCGTTCAATATCATATTATTGTGATCAGTTATATAAATGTATACAAGTACTCTTGGTATCTTCTTCTTTTGCGGGTAAGTACTCTTGATATGATACATTTAAATAAAAGAAGATAAAATGTTGCACAAACTTACATCAACCTGCTCCCAGTCCTGAATTTGCATGGATGTGCATGGTACTAAGAGGAGAATGGAGCTTATAATGGATGCTTGTTTTTGTAACAGGGCAAAATAGCACAAGACCTGTTGTTGTTGCATACAGAATATGCGGAAATGTACATCTCTCGAATAAGGTTCACTGAACTGAATGAATTTTTTGTTTCGAAAAGAGGGGAATGCCCTCGACCTCTGCATCGAGTGATATTATTGTGATCAGTTATATAAATGACATTCATATTTTATTGAATATTCAATGATGTCATGCAAAGGCTAACGTCAATGCCAAACGGATTGGCTTATACAAGAATAAAGAAAATCCAACTACCACAAACCTTGTGACATGTAACAGAACTAAACGAAAATATGTTACTCATACACAAAGCCTTCAACAAGGAATTGTCATACTGCGCCGATGTTGACGATGAACTGAATGAATGACCTGCGAATAGACGGGGATGCTATATGATGGTGTCAAACGGAAAAAGTCCATTTTAAACCATGAACTCGTAGAGGTTTGGTGAATCAAACTCTGAACTTCATTGCTGACGTGGCGAATGTCAACGGTGATTTGTTGGTGGGCCGGCCCATTTGTTGACCATGGCGCGTACTAGTCCTCCGCGCTGCACCGTCCCATTTGATTTTTTGTTTCTGTTACATTGCTAAAAAATGCGCGAAACTTTTTACAAAACTTGTGGACCTTTTTAAACCCATGAATTTTTTCCAATCCACGAGCTCTTTTTCAACTTTTTTTTTCAAATTCCGTGTTTTCCCCCCTAATCAGTGGGCTTTTCATTTGAAAATACATGAACTTCTTTTCAAAACGATGAATTTTTTGCCAAATTCATGCACTCTTTTCCACTTTCGTAAAGATTTCAAATTTCTACTCATTTTTTTTATTACCGTGAACTAAAAAACGGTCAAATAGTTCTGTTGTCCTAATACTGCACAACTAAATGAAGATGACCTAGTGGTTAATGGCAATAGCCATCGACATACATGTCTGGAGTTCGTATCTTGTTTGTCACAAATTAATAAATTTTGCCCCTTTTTATTTTGCGTTTGCTGTGCCATAGAAGTACACGTCTAAATTCATTTTTTTTTAAAACGTTCACAAAGTTGTTCAGGTTTTTGAAATTTGTTCACCGTTACTCGCAAATTAATAAATTTTGCTCTTTTTTCTTTTGCGTTTGCTGGGCCATCGACGTACACGTCTATCTTCACTAAAAAAATTGTTCACAGTTCAAAAACTTGTGCAGATTTTTGAAATTTGTTCAGAATTTTAGAAAATGTTCAAGCTTTAAAAATGAATAATCAGATTTCTTTTGCCTATTTCCAAACATTGGTCGCATTTTAAAGAAATTTGGTTCACATTTTTTACAAGAAATGTTGAAAACCACCGGATCTGCCGCTTTGTTGGTTTGTACTTTTAAATACAAGTGCTGCATATAAGGCGTACTCATTTCGTATCTCAGCTGGCTAGCAGAGCTGGCAAATGTTGCATGGCGCCCGCGCATGGTTGGATTCGCCGAACCTCTATGAGTTTAGGGTTTAAAATGGACTTTTTCCGTGTCAAACCGTTTACTGCGGTCCAATTTGTTGCAGTTCAAACTTGTGTTAGATAGTTGGATCCCGCTGCCGAGTGCTTAAAAAATGGCTCATCCATCCTTTGTTAATTAGTACTATAACCAAGCTCCTTGCAGCACAAGAATCACCATAGGGTCTGTCTATGTCACATCTATATGTGAGGATGAGGGAGTTAGATGTGAGATAATATCTCACATCTAGATGTGAAATAGCAAACCTGATCACCATATGTATGACGTCCTCGACCCCATCCGGCCGTGACCGTCACCCTTGCAAGCCGTGATCAGACCACCAAAGAGGCAAAGACGACAGTCCCAAGACGCTCAAGCCAGGCGCTAGCAGCCGGCAGCGGACGATCGACCAAGCACTAGAGAACAGAAGGACGTCAATAGACTTCCAAACTCGGTAATTATTTAGTGATAGCTAAAGGCTTGGGCGGGCGATACTGAATTAGTGATACCAAGGTCAGACCCACGCAGGAAATGCCTCGACGGGAAGCGGACGCGGCGGAAGGCGTCAAGGGCGCCCGCGCGCACGTACGTACGCGCCCAAACAACGATGCGTCGCCGGCGTTCGCGGCGAGTGACGCGCGCAAGGGCCTGGAGCTTCCCCTTGGCGCCGGCAGCGCGATGCCGGCGACGGTGGCTACGGACAGCCGCGCCCGCCCCAAGGGCCGGGGCCGGTGCCGCCACGGAGAAGCGGCTCGTCTTGATCGTGGACCTGAGCGGGAGAAGAGAAAAACAAAGAACCAAGAACCAACTGACCCCGGGCCGTGGCCAAACCTTAACTGCGCTGGTCGGTGCTGGCTCGAGAGGAGTAAAGAAAGCCGGCCGGGCGCACGAGCACGTGGTACGTGGCCGCGTCCGAACTGCCAGGAAGAATGGCTGGGGCTGGGGAGCCCTGTTGAACGCCCGTGCGCGCGGTCGTCGCCGTGGAAGGGACGGCGGGCGATCGCGTCGCGGGCGGGGCGGCAGCATTCGAGGGCACGGCAGGGCAAGGATTCGCACGCACGTAGTATCGTGCGTGGGGTTTCGTATTCTTGTGGCGTGTCGTCCTCGTCCCCCGCCTCGGCTCCGCGCTTGCGCCGTGGCGACACCGCTGTTTGCACCGTGAGCCCTCCGATGCGCCGGGCAGGCCGACCGTTCTTCTGCCGTCCCGTTGCATCGCCATCACCCCCGTAGTACGATCCATCCATAGTGTGGTAACGTCGTCTCTGTTGGTCCGTGACTTCACCCGTTTCAGCTAGTGGTACACTACATCGGTACATGCACATGAATGGGACCATCAATCCGTATATCCTGCGTGCATCAGTACACTTTCAGTACGCGGTCTATACGCACCACGCTTCAAAAGAACTTTGCCGATGCAGGGCTTTTTGCCCCACAGAAAGTCTGGGGAAATTGTCAGGAATAATAGTTTATTGCAGGAAACAATCTCATGTAGTACAAGGCTGCAAACAGTTTTTCATCTCCAAAAGATTGTAGATGGTTGATGGTCCTCTGCTGACCAGGGGCTTAAAAGGCCTGAAAAACAAGTGGGGAAATGAGCTTGGTATCGTTTGATAATATGATACTCTCTCTATCTCATAATTCTTGTCGCGATAATTATGGAGCCAAGGATATTGGTGATTATCACATATTTTGATGTACCGTCGTAAATATGCTACTCCCTCCGTAAACTAATATAAGAGCGTTTATATCACTAAAGTGTCCAGTATGGTACTCTCTTTATCTCATAATTCTTGTCACGATAATTCTGTAAATCTTTTGCTACTGTCTACATACATGTCATGTACGGAGTAGTAAACTGCATGTCTTCTTCTAAAGGGGTGGAAAGAAACCGGATTTGGAAGGAGGGTTAACAAAATATTCATTTCGAATTCGTCTTTACAATCATAGTGTAGACAAATTTTTTTTTGTTCTTTTGAGAACCTTTGGAAGTCATCAATGTATGGTGTATCCAAAGTGAATATTCAACGGTAGGAGTGCACTGGATGAGCGAGCTCCTGGAATCAGGTATGGAAAGGTGAGCTACGACATTGGTCCATGGCTGTATGGAGACATTGCACCTCACATTATTACATTTAAGAATACACAAAACATAAGTAAAATGGAACACACATATGAACTCTTAGGACCTCTTTTGTCCAAAGGAATTCCATAAGAATTTCGGAAAATTCAATTCCATAGGAATCATATAGAGTATGTTTTGGTTTGTAGGATTATAAACCACATGAATCATTTCTACGGTCTACTTTGCATTCAATTTTAAAAGAAAATTTGCATTCAGTCTAAACTAACCAAAATTCCCTTTTGCTTTTATGACAACTATGCTAATGCTAGAAAGTTTGCATATTTTCCCCGTAATGCAACCACACAACTTCTATTGCAAATTGATGTGTTTTTATTCCTTGTAGGACTAATTCTGACAATCCTGCAAAAAAAATGACATTTCTTTTCAATACTATGTTTTTTTCGAAACGAAGGCAAAAGCTTTGCGTCATCCTATGTTTTTTTCATTATTGCGTTTTTAGAATCTTGCGAACCAATAAGGCCTTAAGTGGTCTTAACCTCTATCATCAACAAAGAGGATCATCCTAACAACAAATCACCTGCTACGTGCCATCATCGCCATCGGGACACGCTACCGCAACTCCGACTCTACAGCAAAAAAACAAACTAAGGCAATCCCATGGACACACTGAATAAGAGCCGACTACCGCAACCATTGCCCCAAACCCAGGGTAAGGAGACACCGACAGCATCGCCGCACAGAAGCCAGGCCGCGCTGGCGACCTTCCTGGCACATCAACTTCACGCTCAAGGCATGCACCCACTGTTGCCGTTGCGAACTCATTCTTTGCGCCCCTAGCTCTAGCGCCAGGGTCTCTCGCGTCGGCCTCGTGACTCTGTGACACAACTAGCGCCCAACGTCGCCTCGCCAAGCCAAGCATCATCGCCTAGCCTAGCAAAAGCCATGTGACACTCGACTCTTTGCGAGAGGAAAGAACACCCCACCGTCGTCAATGGCGTGTATTGACGACGATGAGGGAGGGAACACCAGGATGTTGGGTTGAGGCTGGCGGCTAAGGTTTCACTCCTGGGCCGGCTGGGGTGGGGACACATGAGTTTGACTCTCAGCCCAGTGGCCAGGGCGCGATGGCGTCTCCTAGCTGACGTGGGTTCGAGCCTCGGTTTGAATGTTGTTTCTCACATTCTCCTTTTAATTTAAAATCCATGGGGGCTCCTCCTCCAACATGACTAGTTTAGTTACTTCCATTATAGCAAAGTGAACATAATTTATGATTTTCCAGCGACTCACAACACAATAAATCTATTCACCAAATTTCACTTGTGTGTGGTTCTTATTTTCAATCATTTTTATGAAGATATTTTCTCTCTCTGGTTTCTATTAATAGAAATCATGTGTGGCTACAAAGTTCATTACAAAACAACCTATCTTCTACTTGCATGGATATCTCAAATGCCCGAAACTTATATATACGATTATTCACTAAGTTTTAGTATGAGGTTGCCACGAATCCAGAACCATTACAGAGCAAGCGTGTAATACACTAGTTAAAAAAAACAATCTTTAAACAATGCTCGTAATTTCTCGAGTGAGGAGATTATGAAGGCCTCCGTAACCAGAATAGAGTTTGCACATACTTTGGCAAGATATAGTCGTACTAATCGTATCACAGCTGTCTGGCTTCACAGAGGGCCTCCATATATTGAGGAAATCCTGCCTCTAGATTGTAAGTTTGTAACACTACATCGATGGAATAAAACTCTTTTTCACCCCGCAAAAAAGATCCAGCAGACAAGGGCCACAGAAAAAGCGAGGTGTGATTCATGTAATCCTGAAAAGGAGGGACTAATCTTGCGCTAATCAATCTGGAGTTAACACGCAAATGGAGCGGCGATCGATCCTTCTCGGAGAAACCCAAAGCATGCAGCAAGCAAGCTATACTCCATAGCTAGCGATGTAGTAGTAGCCAGGTCCACGCGAACCGGGACAGATCCTGCATATGGATCAATGAAAGCAAGGCTCGGCCGCAAAAGAAGATCGTATTCATGCGATGCATGCCCACTGTTCCTGGCTTTACCAGAGCTCGAGGAAAAGAGGGCTGCTCGTCACGCCGCCTACCGCAATGCTTATACCACCAGTTTAAAGTTTATAAAGTTTGAACTTCAAAATTCAGCGGGACAAAGAAATGATGCGCTCCGTCCTTCAGTTCCATGGTCCGCTTTAATGCTTTTTGTAAGCTCTTGCTGGGGAAAAGGGGCTTAAAGCGCTCGTCAACCCTGCGTACGCTGCTCGTCTCCTCAAAGTAAAACCAACTTACGCATGCACCAGGAGAAAACAAATCAAAAGGTATTGGAACTCGGACGCGTACGTATGTACGTGTATAACACAAACATGTAGGCAGGCAGGCTCCGTGTAATCATACTTGTGCTGTGCTTAATGGTGAAGCTTACCGAGGTGGCCGACAGCGTCACTGCAAAAGACGGAAAAGGAAGAACCCGTCCTCACTCTCCGTGTTGCTTTCGTCTCGGCGTTTCAAAATTTCAACGGCCATGGTGGCATGCCATCACAGGCTGACTAAGCTAGTACGTGCTGGCAAATCATGCATCTCCGGACCGGTTTCTACTTTCTTCCTGCAAATGTGTTGGGTGATGGCGTCGTTTGACTAACGTGAAATCCACCCCGAACGTAAGAGTAGAAAGTTGGTGAAAAGTTTGTTACCCAAGAACATGCTTGGTAAATTAGATATTTGGCCATCTATCACATCACACGGGGGACAAACAAGCGGTAGGAGCAGAAAGGGATCGATTTTACTCACAATTTCAGGGCTGTTTATCTTACAATGGCTCGATTCAGAAGGTATCATATCATAGGCGGTAGGAGTAAATACTACTAAGTACCCGGGGGGAAATGTTGCCAAAAAGATTAATGACTTAGCAAGATGTAGCATTGGATTATGTTGTAATCTGTATGGAGATCGAAGAGGTTCGATCGCTGGGGTTGTTCAATCCGCCGGCGGGGCAGCACACGAGCTCAGATCCTCTGGTGCTGGTGCTGATGGTGGTGGTGCTGGTGATGGAGCGCTCCGGCGTGCCGGCGCAGCGGCTGCTGGGCGGACATGGGCCTGAAGTCCTCGGCGACGATGGCTATGAGCCCGCCGAGCGGCCGCCGCATCATGGCGCGGTAGGTGATCTCGTCGTAGGGCCGGCGGTAGAAGCGCAGGAAGGGCAGGAAGGACTCGCGCTCGCGCTCCACCCGGCTGGCCTGCCCGTCCTTGCGGAACGTGAACGGCGACTGCAGGAACGACGGCCTCGGCGTCCGCGGGAACTGCTGCTGCTGCTGCTGCTGCGGCAGAGGGGAGGGCGTCTTCTGTCCTCCCTTGGCGGCGGACGGCGTCGGCGGCGCGCGGGCGGTGCGCGGCTGCTGCTGCTGGAGGGGTGTCGGCGTGGAGCGCGCGGCGGGCGAGGCGAAGGAGAAGGAGCGCGCGGAGAGCGGGGACGCGCCGACGAGGGACGGGCTGGAGGAGGTCGGCACGACGGAGCGCGGGCCCGGCGCCGGCGTGGTGGAGAGGTACCACGGCTTGAGCGCGTTGTCGGACACGCTGAAGGCGAAGCGCGAGGAGGCGGAGCCGACGGCGCCGCCCGCCTTCCCCCCTGTCGTGAGCACGGCCGCCACGGACGGCTCGAACCGCAGCGACGCCGTCCGCGGGTAGGCCGTGAAGGACGCGTCCTCCAGCGAGTCCTCGAAGTCCAGCGAGCACACTACCGCCGTCGCCGGCGCTAGGTCCACGAACGGTCGCACTCCCTGTTACAGAAACAGAGCACACGTTTCTTTCACATGAATTCCACTTGCCACGCACAAGAACATGCAGCATGACGATGATGCGATGATCATTAGAGATCGTGTAATGCGGTTAGTTAGTTACCTTCCACATGACGGAGAAGAGGGAGGGCGGGTCGATGACGAAGGCGCGGTGGAGGCGGCCGGGGTAGTAGTCGGCGACGATCTTGAGCGTGCCCATCAGCAGGTTGAGGA
>LR738715.1:147596247-147606375 GCA_902687465.1 Secale cereale
GTCATCTCCGGTGACCCCGAGGCCAGCCACCACCTCCACCCGATGCGGTTTGCTTCCAGCTACCCGTAGGTGTGCTCCGCCGTCGATTTGGCAGGCGGAGCACGAAACCCGCACCCCACCGCCGTGTTTGGCCTCGCCGGCGAGATGGACCTGTTTGACCACGGGTTTGACCCCCTGGGTCACTGACATGTGGGCCCTGCCCGCAAGTCAAACCTAGTTTAGGTGTTAATTTAATTATAATTAGTTAATTAGTTAACTGTGACACTGACCAGTGGGTCCCACTGGTCAGGTTTGACTTGGACTGGCCCTGTTGACTACCTGACGTCAGCACGATGTCATGCTAACGCAGTAAAGGATTTTCTGGGATTTTAGATTTAAAAATAATTCAGGAAATTCCAAAAAATACCCAAAACTTCTAAAAATCATATAAAATCAACCATAGCTCAGATGGAAAAGATTTATATATGAAAAATGATCAGAAAAATCCAATCTTTCCAATGGCACTGGTTTCATGCATGTTTGAGCAAGTTAACCTTGTTGTACACTTTAAAACATGATAATGCACTTATTTTAAATAATAGTTAAAATGCCAATTTGAATCTTTGAATCAAATAGGCTCAAACCATTCTGGTTTTAGTTGCATTAGCAAACACACATGCATCTTGCCATGTCATGAGCATGCATCATATTGTTGCATTTGTTGTTAATGATTGTATCGCCGGTATTCTCTGTGTTAGGTTCTGCTCCCGAGGATACCGCTGCTTATCCAGTTGAAGAGCAGTACCCGACAACCACTTTGTCAGGAAAGCAATCATTGATCATTCCGATACAAACCCAATCTTCTCGCTCCTGCTCCCTTTTACTGCATTAAGGCAACAGCGTGTGAACTGCTACTTGCTGCGGTAGTTGAACCCTATCCCTTGCATGACCTGTCATTGCCACAGTAAATAGTTGAAACACACTAGCATGTGTAGGAGTTGATTGAGCCATGTGATGTGTGATCCACCATGCTATTTGTTTATGTTGCCTGCTATGCTTAGAGTTGTGTCTGGTCTGGTTCATCTGGGTGATGGATCAGAGTGAAATGATCATACCGATAAAGAGAGGGAAGTGTGGAACACGCTTGGTAAAGGTATCGATGAAAGGCCATGTAGGAGTACATGGTGGGTTGTTTCATTGGAATCGTCCATAGGACCCGAGATCTGTATGTGTGGTTCAAATTACAGCTACTACCACACATTGGGATCCTTAATTGACCCTCTTGGCTTATTAATTACCCTTGATCTCTGTCCAGGAGTTGCAACTAGTTTCTGGTGTTTATAGCTTACTGGAGGTCGTGCACAACGCTGACCCTCGGGGTGGGTTGTGATGCGACAGGTACGTGGCACGGTGTACCGGTTGCCCGTTTGGTGACTCGGGAACCCTGTGCACATCGTTTGGGGCCGTGAGCGACACCCCGGCCGGATCTCCCCACGGATGGAACCCAAATAGGCGATAAACCTGGACGAGAGACTTGAGTAGTTAGTCAGGTCGTGGCCGACACTCCCGCTGGGCTTCCGCTTGAAGGTTGCCGAGTACACGCCGAGTAAACGGCGATAAGTGGTGAAAGCGTGTGTGAAGAGGTACACCCCTGCAGGGTTATCAAACTATTCGAATAGCCGTTGTTCGCGGTACGGACTACTTGGTTGCTCTTACAGTTCATAGACAAGTTGATGGATACTACTAAAAGCCTCATGATAAGTGTGAGTGCCGTGGATGGCCCTTCCGTAGGATGACGGAAGAGGATCCTCGGTAGTGTATTGAAGTGGTGAGTAGAGGAGTCGTGTTCGTAATAACATCTTGCAATCTGTTGAGAGTTGTAGTATAGGTTAGCCAAGGTCAAAGCTGCTATTCTGCTATGAACTCCACTACCCCCCTTTGATAATTTTGCATGTATGATAGGTTCTGTGGTAAGACTTGCTGAGTACCTTTGTACTCATGTTTGCTTAATAACTGTTGCAGAGGAGAACCCTGCCCCTGCTGATTGGTTCTACATAGATGTTGACGTCGACGAGTAGCTTGACACCCAGACGAAGATCTGGAGCTTGTGAAGGGCCTTGTAGATAGTCAGGCTACACCAAGCCTGTTTTATTTTCTAAGTTGTCTGTACTCAGACATGTAGCTTCCGCTTGTGCTTGTATGACTGTATGACTTGAGTGTTGGGTCATGTGACCCCTACCTGTATGGATATGTTATGTATGGCTCTTGGAGCCTTTTGAATAAAGTACTTTGAGTCATAGAGTTCTGTTGTGATGCAATGTTGTATTTGCACATATTGAGCATATTGCGTGTATGTTTGAAATGCTTGGTATGTGTGGGATCCGACACCTAGTTGTTTTTCTTTGGTAGCCTACCTTACAGGGAAATGCCTCCTAGTGATTCCAATGAGCCTTGGTAGCTTGCTACTGCTCGGAACACGTAGGCTGGCCGGCATGTGTCCTTCTTCGTTCCTGTGTCTGTCCCTTAGGGGAAATGTCACGCGTTGTTCCTTTAAGTCCATGTAGCTTGCTACGACTTGGGTTCATACGTTGATGACCGACACGTTCGTTGCTGGGTCATGGATGCGTGTCTCTGTAATCTAGTGCCACTTGTTGTTTATAACTAGCCATGTCGGCCCGGGTTATCTGTCATATGGATGCTAGCGACATTGTCATATACGTGTGCAAAAATGCGCAAACGGTCCCGGGCCAGGTAAGGTGGCACCCGTGGGGTTACCGTGCGTGAGGCTGCAAAGTGATATGACGTGTTACAGCTAGATCGGTGTGACTTAGGATCGGAGTCCTGACAGCGTTGGTATCAGAGCTGGACTGCCTGTAGGTTTCTCAAGCCAAACTGGTCGATGTTGAGTCTAGAAAAAATCTTAGTTATATGTAGGGGAATTGATTGTGGAAGGGAACGTAAGGCTCCTTTTACTCCTTTACCTTATGCCCTTCTGATCTGAGTCAGTCTATTCTTTCTACGGGGAATTAGGACTAGGCCTCTTATCCTTATTAGGTTCACATGTTACTAATCCGTAGACTCTTAGGATTGTTGGTCAAGCCTCAGTTCAGTTTCTATCCTTTTAGTATGATGATCGTTGGACCCGGAACCTTGATTTGGATTGTTGAGTGGCTATGCTATCATTTGTATGATGTCTCAAATCTTTGTTTGAGCATTTACAGTTGTTATGCTGCCCGATTTCTTTCAGAAACACTAATGCCTTTGCATTATTCCGTGTTTCAGATGTCTGGCCGCATCCCTCACCAAGTGGTTCGTTTGACTCGGTGCATTAATGTGCCCGGTCACACGGCCATGCTAGTCCGTGTGCTGGCCGAGACCGGTTATCGCTGGTATCCTGAGTACACCGTGGAGGAACAGTACCGGGATTTTAATCAGAGTCCGTATTTCTGCACAGTCCGGATATACCCCTCATATCCTGGAGCTAATGACCCCATCCATTGGTCTTATGGACTCGGGGTTACCATCGAGATGGCAGTGCAGGATGCCGCTTATTCGATGATGACCATTCTCCATGCTAGGCATGCCCTGTTGCTGAACACTGAGTTCTGTTACATGCCAGCCTCACTTCCCGGGGAGGAAGGCTACTACACTGGTCTGTATACTGATGCTGCTCATGAAGAGCCACTGCTTCAGACTACTGTTCAGATGTTGGAGGATAGGGACCGTGAGGTCCGTCCCCTCCGATTGGAGCTGTATAACACTCGAGCCGCTCATTGGAGTACTTTGACACGGCTTGCACCTGCTGTGCACGCCGGATATCTGGACATGCAGGATTTGTACCCCGTGCGGACTCGTCTGCCTGATCGCATGGATTGGCGTGACGTTGGGGGTATTACACCTCCACGTGGGCGTCGGTTACCACCAGCATCGGGACCGAGGCCACATCCGTGTCCTTATGGTCCACAGCCTTCGAGTGCTCGCGAGTTCCAAGATCCATCTGTTCCACTTCCAGGCTACGGTGGTAATCTTTACGAGGATTACTACGCGAATGTCTGAGCTAGGCCGTGGTTGTAGTAGTATTGTAGTAGTTGTATTTCCACAGTCCTGCGCGTCTTGTGGAATATGACTTAGTGTGTACTGAGTTCCGGAGGTGTAGTTAAATAATGTATAGGAGCTTGGAATGCCTCTGATGGGATGTATCGTCTTTCACCGCAGTTGTACTTTAGCCTTGGCTTGTACTAAACTTTGTATGGTGTGTATGGCCACTGGTGTATATATAGCAGTTCCTATATTACCATGTCGTACGGATGAACATCTTTGCATTCCGTGTCATCCATTACATTCTGCACTTCTATGTCAAATTTTGCCATCCTTGTCTAAACCGTTGTTTTGTTTTCCTAGGATGGTCAACACTCGCAACACTCCTGCTGCTTAGGAGCAGGGTGAGGCTAGTGGGGCTAGAGATGGGAATCTTCCCCAGCCACCCTCCTTGGCGGAAGTTATGCTCGAAGCAGAACGGAACAAGAGAGAGACCAACCGTCTGCTGGAACGCATAGAGCAGAACACTGGGTTCCGCCAGAGGAATGACGTGGTGTCAATCAATGACTTTATCAAGATGTGTCCACCGAAGTTCCATCACTCCACTGAACCTCTGGATGCTGATGACTGGCTATGTAGTATCACCCACAAGCTACACTCTGCCCGTGTGGCCGAAGCTGACAAGGTTATCTACGCCGCCTACCATCTTGAGGGCCCTGCCAGTCTTTGGTGGGAAAACTTTGAAGCTATGCGTCCTGCTGGCCAAGTCACTACCTAGGTTGAGTTCAGTGAGGCATTCCGTGAACATTACATTCCGGAAGGTCTCATGGATCGCAAGCAGGAGGAATTCTGCAATTTCACCCAGGGCCGGTTAACTATCGATGGCTATAGCCGCGAGTTTGGCAACTTGGCACGCTATGCACCTGAGGAAGTATCCACCGATTCCAAGAAGCAGGCGAGGTTCCGCAAGGGACTCAGCCCTGAACTCCACCGAGATCTACGTCTGCACGAGTGCACTTCCTTCTAGAAGTTGGTAAACAAGGCTATCAGTGCTGAAACAGGCCAGACCGACTTCGAGGCCACCCGCAAGCATAATCGAGACTTTGGTTCCTCATCCGGCTCTAGCTCTCACAAGCGCCGTGTGTGGGTTCCTAACACTGCTCTGCCACCCAAGTACACACCGAGGCCATCCTATGAGGCGCCTCGCCCAACTCAACAGTTTGCACCTGCTAAGACCTATGGAGGACCACCTTCCAACTTTGCTCCACGCACCACAACTGTGACATGTTTCAAGTGTGGAGAACCGGGACACTACATGCGTGATTGTCCTCAGAACCAACCAGGAAAACCCGTTGGCCGTGGTAAACCAACCGGCAAGGTGAATTATGTCAAGCCAATCCCCACTACGCGTGGTCATGTCAACTATGTCTCTGCCGAGGAAGCTTATGAGGATCCTAACGTCGTCCTTGGTATGCTTCTCGTAAACTGCCATCCGGCATCTGTTCTTTTCGATACTGGAGCATCCCATTCGTTCATATCTGAGAGCTATGCTCGATTGCACAACATGACTTTTTGTGACATGCCTACTTCCATGGTTATTCAAACTCCTGGTTCAAAGTGGCAAACCTCTAGGGTAAGCCATGGAAATGAAATCCTTGTCGATAGACTTGTTTTCCTAGCATCTTTAATCGCCCTCAAGTCCTCGGACATAAACATCATTTTGGGTATGGATCGGATGACAACTCATTACGCCAAAATTGATTGCTTTACTAGGACCGTTCAACTTACACATCCATCCGGCAAGATAGTCAATGTCTTGACTCGAATGGCTGAGCGGCAGCTCTACTCTCTTAATGCCAGCCCTCTACCAGAACTCGAAGATATCCCGGTAGTCCGTGACTTCCCGGATGTTTTTCCAGAAGAACTGCCAGGAATTCCACCTGACAGAGATGTCGAGTTCGTGATAGATCTTATCCCTGTAACTGTCCCAATCTCTAGGAGACCTTATAAGATGGCACCACTAGAATTAGCTGAGCTAAAGAAACAACTCGATGAGTCCTTGCAAAAAGGTTTCATCCGTCCTAGTTCTTCCCCTTGGGCTTGCCCCGTCCTCTTCGTCAAGAAGAAGGATGGAACGGAGCAGATGGTTGTAGATTACCGACCTGTCAATCTGGTCACCATAAAGAATAAGTATCCGCTCCCCAGGATCAACGACCTGTATGATCAGCTCGCTGGATCCTCAGTCTTCTCTAAGATGGATTTGAGGTTGGGCTACCATCAAATAAAAATCAAGAACGGGGACATTCCTAAAACGGCTTTCGTTACTCGTTATGGCCAATATGAGTACACCGTCATGTCCTTCGGATTAACCAATGCCCCAGCTACCTTTTCCCGGTTAATGAATTCTATATTCATGGAGTATTTGGATAAATTCGTTGTGGTATACCTCGATGATATACTCATCTATTCCAAGAACAAGGAAGATCATGCCGAGCATTTAAGGCTGGTATTGATGAAACTTCGAGAGCACCGCCTTTATGCGAAATTCTCTAAATGTGAATTTTGGTTGCCAGAAGTAACCTATCTAGGTCATGTGATCTTGGGCAAGGGTATTGCCGTCAATCCCGAGCGAGTTCAAGCCGTCTTTGATTGGATTCCTCCTGAATCGGTCAAGCAAGTTAGGAGCTTTCTTGGCTTAGCGAGCTATTGCCGACGCTTCGTCGAGAATTTCTCCAAGGTTGCCAAACCTCTAACTGAACTCCTCAAGAAAGATAAAAAGTTTGAGTGGACCCCACAACGCGAGTCCAGTTTTCAGGAACTGAAAAGACGCCTGACATCTGCACCTGTACTGGTACCACCAGATTTTTCCAAGGATTTTATAATCTATTGCGACGCCTCGCGACAAGGACTAGGTTGCATTCTCATGCAAGATCGTCAAGTGATTGCATACGCATCCCGACAGTTGCGTCCACATGAGGATAACTATCCTACTCATGATTTAGAGCTTGCAGCTGTAGTCCATGCACTCAAAACATGGCGACATTACCTCCTTGGTAATCGCTGTGAAATCTTCACTGATCACCAAAGTTTGAAGTATATCTTCACCCAACCGGATCCAAATCTCAGGCAAAGACGTTGGGTTGAGTTGCTCACAGACTACGACTTAGGAATCACTTACACTCCTGGAAAGGCCAATGTCATGGCTGATGCACTTAGTCGTAAGTCATATTGTAACAATTTAATGTTACAACAAGGTGAACCACTTCTCCACGAGGAATTTCGTAAGCTTAACCTTCACATTGTTCCTCGAGGATTCCTTTCCACCTTGGTGGCTAAACCTACCCTTATGGATCAAATCATAGTTGCCCAGCGGTATGATAAAGGCATATCTCGGATCAAGGAGAACATTGCTAGCGGAGTTGCTAGAAGTTTCTCTATGGATGATCGAGGTGTAGTGTACTTCGAGAACCGCTTGGTGGTACCCAAGAAACCACAACTACGACAAATGATTCTTAAGGAGGCTCATTAATCTCCTCTCACGATTCATCCCGGTAGTACCAAAATGTAGCAGGACCTACGTCAGAGATTCTGGGGGACTAGGATGAAGAGAGAAATCGCTCAATTCATTGCTAACTGCGACGTTTGTCGTCGAGTCAAAGCAGAGCATCAACGGCCTGCTGGCACCCTTCAACCTTTAGCTATTCCTAAATGGAAATGGGATAAAGTCGGTATGGACTTCATTACCGGGTTTCCCAGGTCCGGGAAAGGGAATAATGCTATTTTCGTCGTTATCGACCGTCTCTCTAAAGTAGCTCATTTCCTGCCTGTTCGCGAGAGTATTACCACTAGCCAGCTAGCAGAATTATATGTCTCTCGAATAGTATCACTTCATGGTGTGCCGTTGGAGATTAACTCGGACCGTGGAAGTCTTTTCACTTCATGATTTTGGGAAAGTTTCCAGAATGCTATGGGAACCTATCTCTCCTTCAGTACCGCCTTCCATCCCCAATCAAGTGGTCAAGTGGAACGAGTCAATCAAATTCTGGAAGACATGCTTCGAGCCTCTGTCATCTCTTTCGGTATGGAATGGGAAAAATGTCTTCCATTTGCCGAATTTGCTTATAACAATAGTTATCAAGCCAGCTTGGGCAAAGCTCCCTTCGATGTTCTATATGGACGAAGGTGTCGAACACCTCTTAACTGGTCAGAGACCGGGGAAAGACAATTCTTTGGTCCGGATATGATCCAGGAAGCAGAAGAACAAGTTCGCATCGTTAGTGAGAGGTTGAAAACAGCCCAGTCTCGCCAGAAGAGCCAATATGATAGTCATCATAAGGCTGTGACTTTTTAAGTCGGCGATAAGGCTTACCTTCGGGTTACTCCTCTTAAGGGAACCCATCGCTTCGGTATCAAAGGCAAATTGGCCCCTCGTTATATCTGTCCTTTTCGCATTCTTGCCAAACGAGGAGAAGTTGCCTACCAACTGGAACTACCTCCGGACCTCTCCAGAGTTCATGACGTGTTCCACGTTTCTCAACTCAGGCGTTGCTTCTCGGATCCTATCCGCAGAGTGGACCACGAAACGCTTGATCTCCAGGACAGTCTCACATATCGAGAATACCCCGTTCGTATTCTTGATCAAACCGAGCGCACCACTCGACGCCACAATATCAAATTTGTCAAGGTTCAATGGTCACATCATTCCGAGAGTGAAGCTACTTGGGAAAGGGAGGATCGTCTTCGACTTGAGTACCCCACCCTCTTTCCGGAGGAACCCGAATCTCGGGACGCGATTCTTTTAAGTGGGGGTGAGTTGTCACATCCCTAGTTAGCACTTGCATTAGGGTTAGTTGGTGTGTGCATCATGTTTACTTTTCAAAGAAATTTGAAATGGGAATGACCATTGTTGAGGATATCGCTTATCGTTATCGTCTCGGTCAGCCAGGGATTAGAGATTAATCGGAAATCGGCCGATTAATCGATTTTATGGGTCACCTATTAATCGGCCATTTTTTCTCAAATCTCAGGTTCCCAACACTAAAATATGCTATATTCAAGACCAAAACAACATTGGACAGAAATGTTATCTTGATTCCTAGCCTTTAAATCCTGGTATAATGACGAACAAAATAGGAAAACAGTACATATTGCATAACAAGGTCCACAAAACGCAAATAAATATAGTTTTTGCAAACATAGTGCTATGATTAGGCCCGATTTATCGGTAGATTCCCGATAAATCGCTTGTCATAGCGATAAATCCGCCAAAAAGATAAATGGTGAAGATAAGGCATAATCTTATCGGTCACCCCAAGAGTAGCGATAAATCGGACGATAAATCGCTGAATCGGAAGATTTCTTGAACAGTGGGAATGACAAAAACCCCAGCACCCCTCTTCTAACAACTAGGGTTTGATAAAATATTTTCCAATGTACCCAAAATGCCCTTCAAAAATGTTCATCATTTCTGCCTTGGTCTCAAACCTTTGCTAAAAATGGTGCACAATTTTCTAGGACATCCAAGGTCACTGGATTAAATCATATGGTATTTGAATTTGGGCATTTAAATGCTATAAAATATTTTAAATGCTCAAATAATCATAAACTATAATGTTTCCTACTGTTCATATTATATACAGTAGGCATGACAAGTGTTATGAGTTATAAAAATGCTCTGGCATTTTATTTAATTAAACAAAGTTGCAAAACAAATGAAACAGAAAAGAAATAGAAAAAAAGAGAGAGAAGAAGAAGTTTACCTGGTGCCCCACCCGGCCCACCTGCCGGCCCAGCCCAGAACAGGCCAGAATCGGCCAACACCGCGAGTGTTGATGACCGACACGTAAAGTCACCCTGGGGTTCGTCAATATTGAAAATCACTTCGGGACCCCAAAACAGTGAGTAATAGTCCACGAAAGAGACCATAATCGGCCAATGCCGTGAGTGCTGATAACCGACACGTAAGCGCACCCTGGGTTTCAACAACTTTGGAAATCGCTCCGGGACCCAAAAACGGTCAGTAATAGTCCATGAAACGGGTCAGAATCGGCCAAAACTTCGAGTGCCGACGACCGACACGAAAACGCACCCCGGGGTTCGTCAGTCGTGGAA
>LR738715.1:147640219-147650846 GCA_902687465.1 Secale cereale
GATAACCGAAACGTAAGCGCACCCTGGGTTCAACAACTATGGAAGTCGCTCCGGGACCCCAAAACGGTGAGTAATAGTCCAGGAAATGGGTCAGAATCGGCCAAAACTTCGAGTGTTGATGACCGACACGTAAAGGCACCCTGGGGTTCGTAAATCCTGGAAATCACTCCGGGACCCCAAAACAGTGAGTAATAGTCCACAAAACAGGCAAGAATCGGCCAAAACAGCGAGCGTTGATGACCGACACGTAAAGGCACCCCGGGATTCATCAATATTGAAAATCACTGCGGGACCCCAAAACAGTGAGTAATAGTCAACGAAACGGGCCAGAATCGGCCAAAACGGTCAGTAATAGCCCATGAAACAGACCAGAATCGCCCAAAACTGTGAGTGATGATGAACGACACGTAAGTGCAACTTGGGGTTTGTCGTGGAATTAACACGGCAGATGTCCGGTTTAGCGGACTTGATGATGGAACCATCGCACGGGTTAGCTTGAAAGGGTTCATGGCACACAAAGGACACAAAGGATTTATACTAGTTCGGCCCCTTCGAGAAGGTAAAAGCCTACGTCTAGTTGGTTTGGTATTGCTTGAGCGTCGGTTTACAGGGAGCGGATTCGCTTGCCTGCGCCTCGATGGGTTGATTGTTGCTTGTCCCTGAACCGGTACCGGGTCGTCCCTTTATATAGAGGTGACGCCTGGTCCGGTTTACAGAGTCCCGAGGCCGGCTCATAATCGTGTCCGCCTCGGTCTCTGCTCTTTCTTTCTTTTTTCTCAAGTTACATCTCTTTGGCGGATTACAAACCGTATTTCTATACATGGGCCTTGAAATCTCATGGGCCGTAATCTCTACTAAAATAATAAAACCAAGTACGGTATAACTAAGCCGGTTTACAATATCCGGTTCATACATACTAACCATATCCCTGACATTAGGCCCCAGAATGATTTGAACTTGTTCATATCAGTCTCCGTCGTCTTCTGTAATTTTCCTCTGTCTTCATCTTTTGTAAACCGGCCATGACGTCATCTATGGAAACCACCATGACATCACTTCCGCATTTAACGCCGTGAGCTGTACTGTAGTTTGTTTTTATTGGTTATCCCGAGAATCGAGGCGTCTAAAGGATCTTTATCCGATTTTGCTCCCTTGATTACCGCACCTGTCGCTTCGCATCTGCCTCTCTGCTTATAAATAATACCGCCCCCTTTCATTCTTCCTTCTCGCGTCTTCTTCCTCCTTCCGCTTCCTGACCCGCAAGAACTCCATTAGAGCTCGAGCTCGGAGCACCGCCATCATCTCGTCGGATCAAGATCTCCCAGGCCGCTGCATCAACCTGATTTGTCCAGAGAAATTCCGTTGCCGCCCTTCATTTTTCAGGTATGTTTTTCTTTCCTTGTTTTCGATCTGCATCTGCCCGTGCTTCTCCTAGTCCTTCCGCCATTAGAGCTCCTAGCAAAGTTTTCCTTTTGTTCTCGTAGATTCGTTCCTCCTGTAGGATCCGTAACTTTTAGGCCTAGCCAATAAACCTTCCGCTCAATACTAGCCTTAGATCTTGTCTTTTATAATGCTATAATCTTATCTGTTCCGCCATTAGAACTTCCGCCATTAGAACTCCGCCGTAGAACTCCGCCATTTAGAACCTTTAGCACCAGTTCCGCGGATTTAACCTTTGCACCTTACCCTTTAGATCTTGCTATTTTATCTCTGTAGTTGCCTGCCTTCGATCTCGTTATTATATGCACAGCCTGCAAGCTCGTCTGCTCTGAACTGGACCTCTGTAGATTCTCCCGTGTAGTTTTTGTTTCTTTTACTTTAGTACGCTCAGATCTATCCCCCTTAGCAATGCGTTGGAAACCTGTTTTTCTCCTCTGTAGATCCGCTAGATATACTCCGGTTTAAATTGTCATGCCGTAAACCGGAAATAACATAAACTGATGCAACAATTTAAACTGTTCCGCTTCAACTGCCATTTAAACCGGAAAAAATTTTGTTTTCATAATTGCCGGTTTAATCTTACCAAATGATCCTCCGTTTCAACCATTGTATATCATGAATAAATCCCGGATCATTGTATGTTCATAATCCGTCTTTGTATTTTCTCTTCTTCAGCACCTTGTTCAAATGGCTAAGCAGTATGTTTCGTGCGATTGGGTCCGTTCTGTCGTGACTGAGGAAGACTTAGTAGTGCTGTCGAGCATTGGCACCTTAGGTCCTCGGGCTGAGTTGAAATGGCGCGCTCCGGGTAATGAGTGTTCTCCTGCTCCTAGGTCCGGGGAAGTCATCGTATTTCTGGATCATATCTCCAGAGGTTTCTCTCCCCCCGGTTCAAAAAATTTTCGGGATGTCCTTGCCACCTTCCAGCTGCATCCACAGGATATCGGACCAAACTCTGTTTCCAACATTTGCGATTTCCAAGTATTTTCTGAAGTGTATCTGCAAGAGGAGCCTTCAGTTGATTTATTCCGGGATTTCTTCCACGCAAACCGGCGCACTGAGTTCACCAGCGGGCCTCACCAAGAGCTTGGTGGGATTAGTATTCAGAAAAGGAGGGATGCAGTTTTCCCTCACGCCTCCTTACACACTCATCCTAAAGACTGGAACAAGTCCTGGTTTTACTGTGTAGACACATCTCCTGAAGGTGAAAATCCTTTGCCGGGTTATCGTGAAACTCGTATCCCGGCGAATCACCCCTTACCACAACGACTAAGCGCTGTTGAACGGACCCGGTTCTCATCACAACTTTCCAAGCTGAGAGCCTTTATGGAAAATGGTCTGATTGGCACTGACTTCCTACGTTGCTGGCTATCCTGGAGCATCCTTCCCTTAAGCCGGCGCCCTAAGCTGATGTGTAAGTACTCCGGTAAACCGGAAGATCCTCAGTGGTTTACTAAGGAGCAGCTTTCTGAATCAGAAGTGATAGAGTCTGCCAAGAAGATCGTCAACCCTGCTTTAACAGATTGCTCCAAAGTTGGCTTGGCCCCATATTTTAAGAAGAATAAGCTGCCTGAAGTAAGTTTATCTTTAACCTGTACTTTATAAACCGTCCTCTTTGACCGTCTTTCACTTGCCTTTGCTTTTTTATTTAGGCTGATAACCCCTTCTGGAGGAGAAAACCTCAGGAAAAAACTGTCAAGCAGACTCGCCGGAAAACCCCGGCAAACAAGAAAAGGAAAGCAGCCGTTGACGCCGGTTCTCCTTCTGAGGATGATAATCCGGACTCCGAGGTATGCCCTACCCCGGTTTAAGTTTTGCTTTCTTGTACTTGTATTTATATCTAATGATACCTTTTCACAGGAGCCGCTTGAAGGTGATAACTCGGCTGAGATCGAGGTAACCCTTATTTCTTCTGATTCAGAACCTCCTCCTCAACAAAGCCGTCGGACTGTCAGAAAATATCAATTTTCTCACCCTTATGCTAAGTTAGACCCTAATTTTACTTTGAAGAAGCAACAGCACGAAGCCTTTCGCCGGACCACTCGCCATAGCGGCTTGGCGGTGGAGTCCTCTGGCATTTCATTAACTCCGGCTCGAAAGCGCCGTGCTGAGGTGATACTCTCTCCAACCCTTCTCCATCCCAAGGCCGGACTTATCCGAAAGCCACTTAAACCGTCTAACCCTGACTACCAGGAAACTCCACTGTCCTCTTCTGGCGAATCGACCGCTACACAGCTTCCTCCCTTGAAGACCGTCCCGGGGTAATTCTCTTCACCTCTTCCGGTTTATGATACTCCTTTCTTTTATAATGCTAACTTATTTTGCTTATCTTTCCAGTAAACCGAAACCTAGCAAGAAGGCCAAGGCGAATAAGCCTGCTGTTGATCCCTCTGCTGATGAACCGGTAATTGAGCCGTCTACAGCCATTCCTCCTGAAGGTACCCCTGTCACTCCGGTTCAAGAACCTGTTCTTGATACTCCTGCCACTGATAATGCCCAAGATCCACCAAGTCCGGCCCGGGTTAGTTCTCCTCAAGTTAACCCGGGGTCTCCTGATCCGGCTCAAGTCGAAGTTACTCCTTCCAATGCGCCCACTTCCCCTGACGTTGTGGTTACTGGCACTGCTTATGTTGCACCAGCTGAACCCACCGTTTTAGCAAAACATACTGCTAAAGCGGAAAAGATAACTCAGGAAAAGGGTAAGTGGAGTACAGATATATCCAGTCTTTCGAGTATGAGTGCTCAAGACATCTATTCCGGATATTTGAACCGGCTCCAAAGCAGCCGGGACTATGAAGCCAGCCTAGTAAACCTGATGAGAGAGAAATACGAAGTAAGTTTTCCTGTTCTGACTTTGCTTTTTTGACGCATCTTTATCTTATAGCAGCCCCCAAGTTCCGGTTTATCTGCTTTATAGAAGGTGATCCGGAACTTTGTAGTTTTGAACTGTTGATCCATACATTAGCCCCCAAGTATCAAGTAGATAACTTGGTTATGTATTTGATACTTGTAATTTCAAAATTGTCTCTGATGCATTGCTTCAACTGCCATTAGCCCCCAAGTGTCAAGTAGACAACTTGGTTGTGTGCTTGAGACTTGTAAAATTGTCTTTGCTGTATTGCTTCAACTGCCATCTTGATCTGGTGATAACCTGAATATGCGTCCAGAAAACTCAGCCGCTCACACCCTGCTGTGGCATCAATAATCTGATCAATGCGAGGTAGAGCAAAAGGATCAGTCGGGCAAGCATTATTGAGGTCTGTGTAGTCCACGCACATCCTCCACTTCCCGTTCTTCTTTAGAACCAGCACCGGATTAGCCAACCATTCCGGATGAAAAACTTCCACTATAAACCCTGCTGCCAAAAGCCTGGCCACTTCTTCTCCTATAGCTTTGCGTCTTTCTTCATTAAAGCGGCGTAGATACTGTTTTACCGGTTTGAACTTCGGATCAATATTCAACTTGTGCTCAGCGAGTTCCCTCGGTATACCTGGCATGTCAGAAGGTTTCCATGCAAAGATATCCCGGTTCTCACGGATGAACTCGATGAGCGCGCTTTCCTATTTAGGATCCAGGTTAGCACTGATGGTGAATTGTTTAGACGAATTTCCGGGCACAAAATCAACCTGTTTGGTCTCTTCCGCTGACTTGAACTTCAAAGCCGGATCATGCTCGGTAGTTGGTTTCTTCAGCGGAGTCATATCTGCCGGATCAACATTATCTTTATAAAATTTTAACTCTTCCGTGGCACATACCGCTTCTGCATAAGCTGCATCACCTTCCTCACATTCCACTGCTATCTTACGACTGCCGTGCACTGTAATCGTGCCTTTATGACCCGGCATCTTAAGCTGCAAATAAACATAACATGGCCTAGCCATAAATTTAGCATAGACCGTCCTTCCGAACAAGGCATGATATGGACTTTTGATTTTGACAACTTCAAAGGTGATCATCTCCGATCTGGAATCATGCTCACCCCCAAAGGTAACTTCTAGGTCAATCTTACCAACCGGATAAGCTGACTTACCTGGGACCACCCCGTGAAACACTGTGTTTGATGTCCTTAACTTTTTATCTGTCAGACCCATACGGCGAAAGGTCTCATAATACAATATGTTGATACTGCTACCTCCGTCCATGAGAACTTTGGTAAATTTGTATCCTCCCACCTGAGGTGCTACCACCAAGGCTAAATGTCCCGGATTATCTACCCGTAACGGGTGATCCTCTCTGCTCCACACAATGGGTTGCTCTGACCATCGCAGGAACTGAGGTGTCGCCTGTTCTACTGTATTGACAGCCCGCTTTAGAACCTTCTGGTCTCTCTTACACAGACTTGTGGTGAAAACGTGATATTGACCGCTGCTCAATTCCTTCGGATTACTCTGGTATCCGGATTGCTGCTGTTGCTGCGGACGCTGCTGCTGCTGGTTTCCTTGGTTATTGTGACTCCCTTGGCCCTGCTGCTGATTATTCTGATTGTTGTAACTACCTTGATGATGCGATTGATTTCCCTGACCATGATAACCACCTTGATGGTATGACTGGTTTCCCTGACCATTGTAGTTTCCTTGACTATTCTGGCCGCCTGGCCGGGATTGATAACCGCCGTTATTCCCTTGATAACCGCCGTTGCCCCTATATCCTGATCCGGAGTTGTTCCCTTGATAACCCGGACCATAAAACCTGGGTCCTGAACCGCCGTTCGGGGGCCGGTTAGGAGGATTAAAACGGCCGTTCCCTGCTATCATAGGGGACAGGCATTCTCTTGCAGTGTGCCTTGCAGGCCCCTTTTTTCCGCTATGCTTTAGACAGGGTTGATCCAAATCCTGCTCCCAACCCGGGTTTCCTCCACCGGTTTGGCGAGCGCGACCTTGCTGATTAACCTGAAAACCGCTTTGAACCTGCGTATTAGCCACAAAATCGGAGCTGTTTTCCGCCTTCCGTTTGCCCAAAAAACTTGAAGTAACCGGATTAACCGGCGCCGGTTTGCCAGTCTTGCTGGCCTTCCCCGCTTTATCTCCTTCTGCTTCTGGGTACTTTGTATTATCCGAGTCTCCGTACTTCACCAGGGCACTCATTAGAGTCCCCATGTCATTGCATTCCCTTTTAAATCGTCCGAGTTTTAACCTTAACGACTCAAACCGGCAATTGTTCTCCAAAGTTACAATTGCTGTGCTAGGGTTGATGCCGTTTGAGGAGTGTAAGATCTCTGCCACTCTGCGTACCCAAGCTGCTGTAGACTCCTGCTCGCCTTGTACACAGGCTGCTAAGTCTATCACCGACATTGGTTGCTTGCATGTATCCTTGAAATTTTTGATGAACTGACTGCGCAGCTCCCCCCATGACCCGATAGAATTCGGAGGTAACGCCTTCAGCCAAGTCCGGGCCGTGCCTTCGAGCATCATAGTGAAATAATTGGCACAAGCCGATTCATCCACATCCAGCATCTCCATGGCCATCTCGTAACTTTCCACCCAAGCTTTGGGTGGTAAATCGGCTGTGTAATTAGGCACCTTGCGAGGTCCTTTGAAATCCTTGGGCAACTTAACGCTCCGTAAGGCGGGGACGAGACATTGTATTCCAAAACTGCTTGCTGTAGCTCCTGTCCCTGTAGTGGCTGTGTGAACCGGCGTCGACTGACGAATTTCCTCCCTGGCCTCCGATCTAGGACGGTTTAGGTCCGGGGCTGGCATCTCTGCCCTTGCCGGAATATCCTGCCTGTGCTGGTGTCTCCTGCGCTCACTGCTAGATACTTCCGGCTCTTCCCAACGTCTAGAGTAACTTCGGTTGGGACGTGGTGTTGAATGTAACCTTTCCCTGCTATGAGAGTACGCTTGCTGCTGTATTAACGCCGTATTAAGCAGCTTCTGGGCCCTGCGTGCCTCTATCGCCACCGGGGATGTTTCTTCCACAGGTAAAGCGGCCAACCATGCTGCCGCCGCAGCAATGTTATCTAAAGGGTTTGAGTAGTGTCCCGGAGGGATGGGAACATAAGGCGCCGATGTAACCCGACGCTCCCGTTCTGCGGCGGGCTGCTGAACCGGCTCATCCCGAGCCGGTGGGCTTCTCCGGTTTAACGCCGGATTATTACTGGCCCCAGCCCCAGGTGTTCTGAACAAATTCGCAGATTCGAAACCCGGCGGTAGGCGGGATTGATACTTTCGCCCCCTTACTCCTTCCATAGAAGCTTGCTCCATCCTCAGGTGAAAAGCTTGATCATCCAACTCTGCTTGTCTTGTGGCTAACATCTCCCCTTCTGCCTTCAAGTCCTCCTTTAACTGATCGATCCGGGCCTTCAACTGAAGAAGCACTGCATCATGTTGCGCCTTGTCTGCTGGGGCTACAACCTCTACTGCTTTAGCTGCGAACTCCTCGATCAAGGTGGATAGAACTTCAGTAAGGGGGGGATTTGAACCGCTTCCCCTGCACCAGCCTCTGCTGTCGTTCCGTTCGTCGGGGGTTGTGAACCGGCCATGAAGACCGCCACCCGGTTTTGCGGGCCGGAGGGGCCCGGAATACTGTTTCCATCGGACTCGCCCTCAGACCGGCCGTTCCGCAACTGATACAGAGATTCAGTTTCCCCGGATGAAGATTCGTCGTCTGAGCAGACGACGGTTGCACCATCAGATTCCGATCCACCCCCGGCTTGGCCTCCGTGAATCGCTCCAACGAACACATGCTTCATGGCAGGCTGAATCCGGGACGATCTCGCACGCTGAGCCGGCTCGACGATGTTGGGGAGGGTGTCCGGATCAGGTCCCGGTTCACCAATTTTGCCAATGAAGACTTGGATGCTGCCGAAGGGGACCCGGTACCCGTATTCAATCGAATCGGCCTCCGGTCCCCAACCCGCGTCGTCGATGTAGATCCGGCCACGACGACTCTTGGTCATCCGGCCGACTGCGTAACCCTTTAACCCTTCGAGGCCGCCTTTCAAGAACTCGAAACCATCGTGCGCAGGCCCCACGGTGGGCGCCAACTGTCGTGGAATTAACACGGCAGATGTCCGGTTTAGCGGACTTGATGATGGAACCATCGCACAGGTTAGCTTGAAAGGGTTCATGGCACACAAAGGACACAAAGGATTTATACTAGTTCGGCCCCTTCGAGAAGGTAAAAGCCTACGTCTAGTTGGTTTGGTATTGCTTGAGCGTCGGTTTACAGGGAGCGGATTCGCTTGCCTGCGCCTCGACGGGTTGATTGTTGCTTGTCCCTGAACCGGTACCGGGTCGTCCCTTTATATAGAGGTGACGCCTGGTCCGGTTTACAGAGTCCCGAGGCCGGCTCATAATCGTGTCCGCCTCGGTCTCTGCTCTTTCTTTCTTATCTCTCAAGTTACATCTCTTTGGCGGATTACAAACCGTATTTCTATACATGGGCCTTGAAATCTCATGGGCCGTAATCTCTACTAAAATAATAAAACCAAGTACGGTATAACTAAGCCGGTTTACAATATCCGGTTCATACATACTAACCATATCCCTGACAGGGTTCAACAACCATGAAAATCACTCCAGGACCCAAAAATGGTCAGTAAATAGTCCATGAAACGGGCCAGAATCGGCCGGAACTGTGAGTGTTGATGGCCGATGCGAAAAACGCACCCTACAGACACCAAAACGGTGAGTAATAGTCCATGATACGGGCCAGAATCGGCCAACACTGCGAGTGTTGATGACCGACAGGTAAACACACCTTGGGGTTCAACAACTATGGAAATCGCTATGGGAACCCAAAACAGTGAGTAATAGTCGACGAAACGGGCCAGAATCGTCCAAAACGGTAAGTAATAGCCCATGAAACAGGCCAGAATCGTCCAAAACGGCGAGTTATGATGAACGACACATAAGCGCACCTTGGGGTTCAACAACCATGAAAATCACTCCGGGACCCAAAAATGGTGAGTAATAGACCATGAAATGGGCCAGAATCGACCAAAACTGCGAGTGTGGATGGCCGACGCGAAAACGCACCCTAGGGTTCATCAGCCATGAAAATCGCTCTGAGACACCAAAACGGTGAGTAATAGTCCATGATACGGGCCAAATCGGCCAAAACTGCGAGTGTTCATGACCGACACGTAAACGCACCCCGGTGTTCTTCAATCTTGGAAATCACTCCGGGACTACGAAACAATGAGTAATAGTCCATGAAACGGGCCAGAATCGGCCCGAACTGCGACTGTTGATGGCCGACACGTAAGCGCACCTTAGGTTTCAACAACCATGGAAATCGTTTTGGGACCCAAAACCAAAACAGTGAGTAAATGCACCTTGGGGATCCTTAATCGTGGAAATCACTCCGGGACTCCAGAACGGTGAGCCTACGAAACAGTCTAGAATCGGCCGAACCGCGAGTTTTGATGACGAACACGTAAACGCACCTCGGGGATCGTTAATCATGGAAATCGCTCCAGGACCCCAAAATGGTGAGTTAAACGAGCCAAAATCGGCAAAACGACAAGTGCTGATGAACGACACGTAAGCGCACCTAGGGTTCACCTGCCTTGAAAATCACCCCGAGACCCCCAAACGGCGAGTAATAGTCAACGAAACGGGCCAGAATCGTCCAAAACGGTCAGTAATAGCCAATGAAACAGACCAGAATCGCCCAAAACTGTGGGTGATGATGAACGACACGTAAGCGCACCTTGGGGGTTCAACAACCATGAAAATCACTCCGGGACACAAAAATGGTGAGTAAATAGTCCATGAAATGGGCTAGAATCGGCCAGAACTGCGAGTGTTGATGGCCGATGCGAAAACGCACCCTAGGGTTCATCAGCCATTAAAATCGCTCTGAGACACCAAAACGGTGAGTAATAGTCCACGATACGGGCTAGAATCGGCCAAAACTGCGACTGTTGACGACCGACACGTAAACGCACCTTGGGTTCAACAACTATGGAAATTGCTATGGGATCCGAAAACAGTGAGTAATAGTCGACGAAACGGGCCAGAATCGTCCAAAACGGTAAGTAGTAGCCCATGAAACAGGCCAGAATCGCCCAAAACGGCGAGTGATGATGAACGACACGTAAGCGCACCTTGGGGTTCAACAACCATAAAAATCACTCCGGGACCCAAAAATGGTGAGTAATAGTCCATGAAATGGGGCCAGAATCGGGCAAAACTGCGAGTTTTGATGGCCGACGCGAAAATGCACCCTAGGGTTCATCAGC
>LR738715.1:147651687-147713845 GCA_902687465.1 Secale cereale
AAACGGGCCAGAATCCGCCAAAACTGCGATTGTTGATGACCGACACGTAATCGCACCTTGGGGATTGACAGCTATCGAAATCGCTTTGGGACCCCAAAACGGTGAGTAATAGTCCATGAAATGGGCTAGAATCGACAAAAACCGTGAGTATTGATGACTGACACGTAAACGCACCCCGGGGTTCGTCAATCATGGAAATCACTTCGGGGCCCCAAAACTGAGTAGTAGTCCAAGAAACGGGCCAGAATCGGCCCAAACTACGAGTCTTGACGACCAACACATAAGCACACCTTGGGGTTCGACAACCATGGAAATCGCTTTGGCACCCCAAAACGGTGAGTAATAGTTCAGGAAACAGGTCAGAATCGACAAAAACCGTGAGTTTTGATGACCGACACATAAACGCACCCCGGTGTTCTTCAATCTTGGAAATCACTCTAAGACCACGAAACAATGAGTAATAGTCCAAGAAACGGGCCAGAATCGGCCCGAACTGTGACTGTTGATGGCTGACACATAAGCGCACCTTGGGTTTCAACAACCATGGAAATCGTTTTGGGACCCCAAAACGGTGAGTAAACGCACCTTGGGGATCGTTAATCGTGGAAATCACTCCAGGACTCCAGAACGGTGAGCCCACGAAACTGTCCAGAATCGGCCGAACTGCCAGCTTTGATGACAAACACGTAAACGCACCTCGGGGATCGTTAATCGTGGAAATCGCTCCAGGACCCCAAAACGATGAGTTAAACGGGCCAGAATCAGCCAAAACGACAAGTGCTGATGAACGACACGTAAGCGCACCTTAGGGTTCACCAACCTTGAAAATCACCCCGAGACCCCCAAATGGCGAGTAATACTCAACGAAACAGGCCAGACTCGTCCAAAACGATCAGTAATAGCCCATGAAACAGACCAGAATCGCCCAAAACTGTGAGTGGTGATGAACGACACGTAAGCGCACCTTGGGGTTCAACAACAATGAAAGTAACTCCGAGACCCAAAAATGGTGAGTAAATAGTCCATGAAATGGGCCAAAATCGGCCAGAACTGCGAGTGTTAATGGCTGATGCGAAAACGCACCCTAGGGTTCATCAGCCATGAAAATCGCTCTAAGACACCAAAACGATGAGTAATAGTCCACGATACGGGCCAGAATCGGCCAAAACTGCGAGTTTTGATGACCGACACGTAAACGCACCTTGGGGTTCAACAACTATGGAAATCGCTATGGGAACCCAAAACAGTGAGTAATAGTCGACGAAACGTGCCAGAATCGTCCAAAACGGTAAGTAATAGCCCATGAAATAGGCCAGAATCGCCCAAAACGGCGAGTGATGATGAACGGCACGTAAGCGCACCTTGGGGTTCAACAACCATGAAAATCACTTCGGGACCCAAAAATGGTGAGTAATAGTCCATGAAATGGGCCAGAATCGGCCAAAACTGCGAGTGTTGATGACCGACGCGAAAACGCACCCTAGGGTTCATCAGCCATGAAAATCGCTCTGAGACACCAAAACGGTGAGTAATAGTCCATGATACGGGCCAAATCGGCCAAAACTGCGAGTGGTTATGACCGACACGTAAACGCACCCCATTGTTCGTCAATCGTGGAAATCGCTCCTAGACCCCATGAAACGGGCCAAAATAGGCCAAAACGGCGAGTGTTGATGAATGGCACGGAAGGGCACCCTGGGGTTCAGCAACCATGGAAATCGTTTCGGGACCACAAAACGATGAGTAATAGTCCACGATACGGGCCAGAATCGGCCAAAACTACGAGTGTTGATGACCGACACGTAAACGCACCTTGGGGTACAACAATTTTGGAAATCGCTATGGGAACCCAAAGCAGTGAGTAATAGTCGAAGAAACCGGCCAGAATCGGCCAAAACTGCGATTGTTGATGACCGACACGTAATCGCACCTTGGGGATTGACAACCATCGAAATCGCTTTGGGACCCCAAAACGGTGAGTAATAGTCCATGAAATGGGTTAGAATCGACAAAAACCATGAGTATTGATGACTGACACGTAAATGCACCCCGGGGTTCGTCAATCATGGAAATCACATCGGGGCCCCAAAACTGAGTAGTAGTCCAGGAAACGGGGCCGAATTGGCCCAAACTGTGAGTCTTGACGACCAACACGTAAGCACACCTTGGGGTTCGGCAACCATCGATTTTGTAGGGATAACTTTCTTTAGCCATAGTATTTTGAGAAGACATGATTGCTTTGTTAGTATTGCTTGAAGTATTATTATTTCTTATGTCGATATAGACTTTTATCTTGAATCTTTCAGATCTGAAGATTCATGCCACATTTAAGAGAATTACATTGAAAAACTATATTGGTTAGCATTCCACATCAAAAATTCTTTCTTTATCAATTACCTACTCGAGGACGAGCAGGAATTAAGCTTGGGGATGCTTGATACGTCTCCAACGTATCTATAATTTTTGATTGTTCCATGCTATTATTTATGAAGTCTTGGATGTTTAATGGGCTTTATCATTCACTTTTATATAATTTTTGGCACTAACCTACTAACCCAAAGGCCCAGTCCAGATTGCGGTTATTTGCCTATTTCAGGGTTCGCAGAAAAAGAATATCAAACGGAGTCCAAACGGAATAAAACCTTCGCGAGAGAAATTTTTGGAGAAAATCATGCCAGAGGATCTTGAGAACCACGTCAGGGGAGCATCGAGGCACCCACGAGGGTGGGGGGCGCGTCCCCCTTCCCAGGGCGCACCTCCCTACCTCGTGGGCCCCTCGAGCGTCCCCCGGTGCCCTCCTTCTTCCTATATAAGTCTACGTACCCCAGAAACTCCGTGGGTAGAGAGAAACCCTAATTCCACCGCCGTAGCTTCTGTTCCCGTCGAGATCCCATCTTGGAGCCTGTTCCGAAGCTCCACCGGAGGGGGATCCATCACAGAGGCCTTCATCATCATCATCATCGCCCTCACCATGAGTTGTGAGTAGTTTTTCACAATTCTTCGGGTCCATAGCTAGTATCTAGATGGCTTCTCCTCTCTCTCTCGATCTTAATACAAAGTTCTCCTCGGTCTTCGAGGAGATCTGTTCGATGTAATCTCTTTTTGCGTTGTGTTTGTCGAGATCTGATGAATTGTGAGTTTATGATCAAGGTTATCTATGAAAGATATTTGGTTCTTCTCTGAACTTTTTATGTGTGCTCATAACATCCTTGCAAGTCTCTTCGAATTATTGGTTTGGTTTGGCCGACTAGATCTATAGCTCTTGCAATGGGAGAAGTGCTTGGCATTGGGTTCAATCTTGTGGGGTCCTTTCCCAGTGACAGTAGGGGCAGCAAGGCACGTATTGTTGTTGCCATCGAGGATAAAAAGATGGGGTTTATATCATATTACTTGAGTTTATCCCTCTACATCATGTCATCTTGCTTAAGGCGGTACTCTGTTCTTATGAACTCAATACACTAGATGCATACTGGATAGCGGTCGATGTGTGGAGTAATAGTAGTAGATGCAGAATCGTTTCGGTCTACTTGTCTCGGTCGTGATGCCTATATACAATGATCATGCCTAGATAGTCTCATAATTATTCGCTTTTCTATCAATTGCTCGACAGTAATTTGTTCACCCGCCGTAGAATATCGCTATCATGAGAGAAGCCAGTAGAGAAAACTATGGCCCCCGGGTCTATTCTCAACATATCAATCTACATCTACTTTACTTTTATCGCATTTATTTGCTATTTTATTAAACTAAAAATACCAAAAAATATAAACTATCATCTCTATCAGATCTCACTTTTGTAAGTGACCGTAAAGGGATTGACAACCACTTATCGCGTTGGCTGCGAAGTTCTTATTTGTTTGTGCAGGTGCAAGGAACTTGCGCGTCGTCTCCTACTGGATTGATACCTTGGTTCTCAAAAACTGAGGGAAATACTTACGCTACTGTGCTGCATCTCCCTTTCCTCTTCGAGGGAATACAACGCAAGCTACGATATATCTACTTTTTCAAACCCTTTTTGTCGTGGAATTAACACGGCAGATGTCCGGTTTAGCGGACTTGATGATGGAACCATCGCACGGGTTAGCTTGAAAGGATTCATGGCACACAAAGGACACAAAGGATTTATACTAGTTCGGCCCCTTCGAGAAGGTAAAAGCCTACATCTAGTTGGTTTGGTATTGCTTGGGCGTCGGTTTACAGGGAGCGGATTCGCTTTGCCTGCGTCTCGACGGATTGATTGTTGCTTGTCCTTGAACCGTCGCCGGGTCGTCCCTTTATATAGAGGTGACGCCTGGTCCGGGTTACAGAGTCCCGAGGCCGGCTCATAATCGTGTCCGCCTCGGTCTCTGCCCTTTCTTTCTTATCTCTCAAGTTACATCATGGGACGGTTTACAAATCTTAAGTCTATACATGGGCCCTAAGCTCTTATGGGCCGTAGCCTTTTACTAGATATTACAATGATACAACGAGGTTGTCATAATCCGGTTTATACCTGCTAGTAATATCCCTGACATTAGGCCCCAGAATGATTTGAACTTGTTCATATCAGTCCTCCCAATCTTGCATAATCTTCCTTCTTGTGTCTTCTTATTTTTGTAAACCGACCATGACGTCATCTCCGAAAACCACCATGACATCACTTCCGCATTTAACGCCGCGAGCTGTACTGTAGTTTGTTTTTAATGGTTATCCCGAGAATCGAGGCGTTTAACGGATCTTTATCCGATTTTTACCTCCTTGATTACCCCACCTGTCGCTTCGCATCTGTCCCTTTGCCTATAAATAATACCGCTCCCTTTCATTCTTCCTTCTTCTCGCGTCTTCTTCCTTCTTCCGCCATCTGACCTGCAAGAACTCCATTAACGCCCGAGCTTGGAGCGCCGCCGTCATCTCGTCGGATCAGGAGCACCCAGGCCGCTGCATCAACCTGACTCGTCCAGAGAACCTCCGTTGCTGCCCTCCATTGCTCAAGTACATTTTCTTTTCCTTATTTTCGATCTGCATCTGCCCGTGCTCCTCCTAGTTCTTCCGCCATTAGGGTTCGTAGCAAAGCTTTTCTTCTGTTTTCGTAGATTCGTTCCTCATAGAGAATCTGTAACCTTTAGGCCTGGTCAATAAACCTTCCACTCAGTACAAGCTTTAGATCTCATCGTTTATAATGCCACAAATTTATCTGTTCCGCCATTAGAACTTCCGCCATTAGAACTCTTAGCAAGCTTTATTTTGTTCGACCTTAGCACCTGTTCCGCGGTTTTAATCTTTTCATCTTGCCCTTTAGGTCTTGCTGTTTATTCTTGTAGTCGTCTGCCTTAGATCTCGTTTATTTTATGCACAGCTCGTAGGCGCATCTGCTCCGAATAGGACCTCTGAAAATCCTCCTGTGTACTTTTAGTTTCTTTTACCTCAGTATGTTCAGATCTATTCCTCCTTAGCAATTCGTTGGAACCTGTTTTTCTCTTTTGGTAGATCCGTAAAGTATGCTCTGGTTTAAGTCGATATGCCTTGCTCCTGCGGAACTCCGTAATTTGACACAACGGTTGAACTGTCCCCCTTCAACTGCCATAAACCGGAAATGATATAACTTGTTTTTATGATTGCCGGTTTAACCATTCCATCTAGTACTCAGTGTAAACCGTTGCTTAACTTTCATAGATAGATTCCGGATTACTGTACCTCCATAATCCGTTTCTGTATTTTATCTTTTCCAGCACTTTGTTCAATGGCTAAGCAGTATGTGTCGTGTGATTGGGTCCGTTCTGTCGTGACTGAGGAAGACTTAGTCAAGCTGTCGAGCATCGGCACCTTAGGCCCTCGGGCTGAGCTAAAATGGCGTGCTCCGGGTAACGAGTGCCCTCCTACTCCTAGATCTGGGGAAGTCATCGTATTTCTAGACCATATCTCCAAAGGCTTCTCTCCCCCCGGTTCAAGATTTTTCCGGGATGTTCTTGCCACCTTCCAGCTGCATCCACAGGACATCGGACCAAATTCTGTTTCCAACATTTGCGATTTCCAAGTATTTTCTGAAGTGTATCTGCAAGAGGAGCCTTCAGTTGATTTATTCCGGGATTTCTTCCATGCAAACCGGCGCACTGAATTCACCAGCGGACCTCATCAAGAGCTTGGTGGGATTAGCATTCAGAAAAGGAGGGACGTAGTTTTTCCTCACGCCTCCTTACACACTCACCCTAAGGACTGGAACAAGTCCTGGTTTTATTGTGTAGACACATCTCCTGAAGGTGAAAATCATTTGCCGGGTTATCGTGAAACTCGTATCCCGGCGAATCACCCCTTGCCACAACGACTAAGTGCTGCTGAACGGACTCGGTTTTCACCACAGCTCTCCAAGCTGAGAGCCTTTATAGCAAATGGTCTGATTGGTACTGACTTCCTTCGCTGCTGGCTATCCTAGAGCATCCTTCCCTTAAGCCGGCGCCCTAAGCTGATGTGCAAGTACTCCGGTAAACCGGATGATCCTCAGAGGTTTACTAAGGAGAAGCTTTCTGAATCGGAGGTGGTAGAGTCGGCCAAGAAAATTGTCAATCCTGTCTCAACAGATTGCTCTAAAGTTGGCTTGGCCCCATACTTTAAGAAGAATAAGCTGCCTGAAGTAAGTTTGTCTTTAACTTGTACTTTATAAACCGTCCTCTTTGAACCGTCTTTCACTTGCCTTTGCTTTTTTCATTTAGGCTGATGACCCCTTCTGGAGGAGAAAACCTCAAGAAAAAACTGTAAAGCCGGCTCGCCGAAAAACCCCTGCAAACAAGAAAAGGAAAGCAGCCGTTGATGCCGGTTCTCCTTCTGAGGATGATGATCCGGACTCCGAGGTATGCCTTACTCCGGTTTAAATCTTGCTTTCCTGTACTTGTACTCATATCTATTGATACCCTTTCACAGGAACCGCTTGAAGGTGATAACCCGGCTGAGATTGAGGTAACCCTTATTTCTTCTGATTCAGAACCTCCTCCTCAAAAAAGCCGTCGGACTGTCAGAAAATATCAATTTTCTCACCCTTATGCTAAGTTGGATCCTAATTTTACTTTGAAGAAGCAACAGCACGAAGCCTTTCGCCGGACCACTCGCCATAGCGGCTTGGCGGTGGAGTCCTCTGGCATTTCATTAACTCCGGTTCGAAAGCGCCGTACTGAGGTGATACTCTCTCCGACCCTTCTTTATCCCAAGGCCGGACTTATCCGAAAACCACTTAAACCGTCTGATCCTGACTATCAGGAAACTCCACTGTCTTCTTCTGGCGAATCGACCGCTACACAGCTTCCCCCTTTGAAGACCGTCCCGGGGTAATTCTCTTCACCTCTTCCGGTTTATGACATCCCTTTCCTTTATAATGCTAACTTATTTTGTTTGTTTTTCCAGCAAACCGAAACCTAGCAAAAGGGCGAAGGCGAATAAGCCTGTTGCTGATCCTTCTGCTGATGAACCGGTGATTGAGCCGTCTACAGCCGTTCCTCCTGAAGGTACCCCTGCCGCTCCGGTTGAAGAACCTGCTCTTGAAACTCCTGCCGCTGAAGATGTCCAAGACCCACCAAGTCCGGCCCGGGTTAATTCTCCTCAAGTTAACCCGGGGTCTCCTGATCCGGCGCAAGTTGAAGTTACTCCTCCCAATGCACCCACTTCCCCTGATGTCGTGGTTACTGGCACTGCTTATGTTGCGCCAGCTGAACCCACCGTTTTAGCAAAACATACAGCTAAAGCGGAAAAGATAACTCAGGAAAAGGGGAAGTGGAGTACTGATATATCCAGTCTGTCGAGTATGAGTGCTCAAGATATCTATTCCGGATATTTGAACCGGCTCCACAGCAGCCGGGATTATGAAGCCAGCCTAGTAAACCTGATGAGAGAAAAATATGAAGTAAGTTTTCCTCTTCTGACTTTGCTTTTTTGACGCATCTTTATCTTATAGCAACCCCCAAGTTCCGGTTTATCTGCTTTATTGAAGGTAATCCGGAACTTTGTAGTTTTGAACTGCTGATCCATACATTAGCCCCCAAGTATCAAGTAGATAACTTGGTTATGTAGTTGATACTTGTAATTTTCAAAATTGACTCTGATGCATTGCTTCAACTGCCATTAGCCCCCAAGTGTCAAGTATACAACTTGGTTGTGTGCTTGAGACTTGTATTTTCGAATTGTCTTTGCTGTATTACTTCAACTGCCATTAGCCCCCAAGTGTCAAGTAGACAACTTGGTTGTGTGCTTGAGACTTGTAATTTCTAACCTTGCTTTTGAACTTTTGTCTACAGGCTGAGCTGAACCGGAACGCTTTGGAAATCAGTGAACTTCGAAGCCGGCTTACAGAGACTGAGTCAGCCGCTTCAAAAGCTAAGAAAGAACTGCAAGTTAGTTTAAAGACTGCTGAAGACTTGAAGAGGTTCTTTGACGAGGAATGGACTGCTTTTGAAGTCCAGAAGAAAGATCTTGAAAAACGTGTTCAGGATGCCGAAGGAGCACTTAACCCGGTTACTGAAGAATTGACCGGGTTAAAGCGCCAAATTGACTTGATGACTTCTGCTATCTTTGGTAAGCATAACCTGAACTCCTGTCTTTTATATTTGCAACTTGTGGCCTGTACCGGTTTAACTTTCATTGTTGTATGCAGGACGCCGTGTCTCCCATCTTGGGGATGATGTACGGAAGAAGCTGAAGTCCTGCTATACCTTGGTTGAACAATTATACTCTGGAGCACAAAGGATTATCAGCGCCACTTCCTTTGGTAAACCGGCTCCTTCAACTATCAAAGATACTTTGAATAGTTTGTCCATTCTGCCAGCTCGTCTTGAAGAGGTGAAGAAATCGGCTGCTCGAGGAGGCGCTCTTCTCGCCCTTACGAGGGCTAAAGCTTGGGTCCCAGACATTGATCCGGAGGAGGTTTTAACCGGATTTCCTGATACCAAGGAGGACGGTTCAAGGTTTGATGAAAAGGATCTTTATGCTCTGACCAAGGAAATGCGTCCCCTCGCTAGCAAGATTGCGGTGGAATCTGACTTGTCTCGATATCATCCAACATATAACCCGCAGAACGAGCGGGTGGATCGACCGGTTTACGATATTGTAAACTTAACTCCGCCGGTTCGTCCTCACACCTTTGCTCCTGATATTGATCCTGCTGAGCTGATCAACGATGAAGTATATTTCCGTGCCTTGGCCAAGATTGATTGGCGTGCACCAGATTTCCCGCCGCTTCACGAGGAGGAAGATGTTCCGGAACAAGACGGTGGCCAACCATCTCAGCAAGGAGAAGCATAATCTTGAATGCTACTGTTGTAATCATGATTGTTATTCCGCCAAACAATGCTTCCAACTATTTGGCTTTTTATGCCTTGTAATAGGTTTAGCTGAAACTTAATGCGACGTGATCCGACTTTTGGTCTTTATGAAGTATTCATTTGTTGACTTGTTGATTGATGCGGATGCCTTGCTCTTAAACCGGTCAGGATATTAAAATCACCTTAATCGGTCTTCATTAATTCTAATAAACCCTTGAGACTCTTCGGTTCATCTTGTCGATAAATCTTTCTCATCTTGGTTCAGAAATTTGTAACTTGTAATTGATCGTGTACTACCAACCTGTCGGCTCATCATGAAGTCGATCCGGGTTATGATGAACGCCGGTTTAATTCTCGCTGGTGTTCATGACCCAGACTTATAACATTATAGATAGGTGGTCAACTTCTGGAGCTGTTCCCCTTGGTTTAAAAGGTTATGAAACACAAAAAACATCAAGAAACACACAATTCTTGTAAATCAAACCATGTAGTCGAGGCTTTTTCAAAGAGCTGCCAGGCTCAAAACAAGGTGCACCCAATCAATGGGACGTGGGCAAACCGGACTGTCCCAAGGGGCCTAGTCAATCATTGAACGTGAGCGTATCATCCGTTCAAGGGGCCGATAAAACTGTAAACATAGCCAATCATTGGGACGTGGGCAAACCGGACTGTCCCAAGGGGCCTAGCCAATCATTGAACGTGAGCGTATCATCCGTTCAAGGGGCCGATAAAACTATAAACATAGCCAATCATTGGGACGTGGGAAAACCGGACTGTCCCAAGGGGCCTAGCCAATCATTGAACGTGAGCGTATCATCCGTTCAAGGGGCCGATAATCATAACATAGCCAATCATGGGGACGTGGGCAAACCGGACTGTCCCCAGGGGCCTCTGATGTTCCTCCTGACCCTGCAGGTTTTTTCTTTTTCTTTTTATGGGGTTTTTCTCTTCTTGAACCGGACATAATCTCTTGTTCTCGAGAGTTCTACCGCTCATTCACATACCCTGCAAAGATTAGTTTCTAAAACCAGCCAACATTGAAATATGATTCTTGATAACAAACTGATATGGTTATTTGCCGCAAAATTTATGTATGTGGAAAAAAGGCTGAGCCCCCGGTTTACCGAGGGTGCCGGTTTATTCATTATTCATAATATATACATAGGATACATGGAAGCCTATGGCTCAAGTGTAGTATGGCCGTAGATGAGCAATGTTCCACGGCCTTTTCGTCTCCTCTTCTGATGTCCGTGAATCCTTGTGCTCTCGAATGTCCACCAAATAATATGACCCGTTGTGTAAGTTTTTGCTGACAACAAAGGGCCCTTCCCATGGCGGGGATAGCTTATGCATATCTGTTTGATCTTGGATAAGCCGAAGTACCAAGTCACCCTCCTGGAATGTCCTGGTTCTAATCCGGCGGCTGTGATATCTGCGCAGATCTTGATGATAAATCGCCGACCGTGCTGCAGCTATTTCACGCTCTTCATCCAACCGATCCAAACCGTCTTGTCTTGACTCCTCATTGATGGCTTCCACATAGGCCGCTACCCTTGGTGAATCATGGCGTATGTCACTTGGAAGAACTGCTTCTGCGCCGTAAACCATGAAGAAAGGTGTGTAACCTGTAGACCGGTTGGGTGTAGTGTTAATACTCCAAAGGACAGACGGTAACTCTTCAACCCAACACCCTGGGGTTCTCTGCAAAGGTGTCATAAGCCGGGGTTTGATTCCTCGCAAAATCTCCTGATTTGCCCTTTCTGCCTGACCATTGGATTGGGGGTGAGCCACTGAAGACACGTCCAAACGAATATGCTCTCGTTGACAGAATTCTTCCATCTCACCTTGAGATAAGTTGGTGCCATTATCTGTGATGATGCTATGTGGGAAACCAAACCGGAATATTACTTTTTTGATGAACTTAACCGCTGTTGCCGCATCACACTTGCTTATAGGCTCCGCTTCAACCCACTTCGTAAACTTGTCCACTGCTACTAGTAGATGAGTTTTCTGATCTTGGGATCTCTTGAAGGGACCAACCAAGTCAAGCCCCCAAGTTGCAAAAGTCCAAGTTATTGGTATCATCCGGAGTTCCTGTGCCGGAACAAGGGCACGTCTTGAGAACTTCTGACAAGCGTCACACTTGCGGACCAGGTCTGCCGCATCTGCATGTGTGGTTAACCAATAAAAGCCATGTCGGAAAGCTTTAGCCACTAAAGATTTTGATCCGGCATGATGACCGCAATCCCCTTCATGAATCTCCTTTAAAATTTCACAACCTTCCTCAGCTGAAACACACCGTTGAAATACTCCAGAAGTGCTGCGATGGTGCAGCTCCCCGTTGGCAATTGTCATAGATTTGGAACGCCGGATTATCTGTCGTGCTTCATCTTCGTCCTCTGGTAACTCTCCTCGGCTTAAATATGCCAAATAGGGTAACGTCCAATCCGGAATAACATGGGTTGCTGCAACCAACTGTGCCTCTGGATCCGGAACAGCTAGATCGTCCTCTGACGGTACTTGAACCGAAGGATTGTGCAATTCATCCAGAAAGGTGTTTGGCGGTACCGGTTTACGTTGCGACCCTAGCCGGCTTAAAGCATCAGCTGCTTCGTTCTTCCGCCGGTCTATATGCTCCACCTGATACCCTTTGAAATGTCCTGCAACCGCTTCAACCTCTCGTCGATAAGCCGCCATGAGGGGATCCCTTGAATCCCACTTGCCTGAAACTTGCCGTGCCACTAGGTCTGAATCGCCCAGGCACTTGACCCGGCTCAAATTCATCTCCTTTGCCAACCGCAAACCATGAAGTAGTGCTTCATATTCTGCTGCATTATTAGTACAAGGAAATAATAACCGGAGGACATAACAAAGTTTATCACCTCTGGGGGAAGTTAAAACAACTCCAGCCCCCGAGCCCTCCAACTGCTTCGAACCGTCGAAGTGGATCGTCCAATAAGTAAGATCCGGCTTCTCCTCAGGAGTCTGCAATTCTGTCCAGTCGTTGATGAAGTCGACTAAGGCCTGAGATTTTATAGCAGTACGTGGTACATACTTCAACTCATGCGGACTGAGCTCGATGGCCCACTTGGCTATCCTGCCTGTAGCTTCTCTATTCTGGATTATGTCTCCCAACGGAGCTGAACTAACCACAGTTATTGGATGCCCTTGGAAATAATGCTTCAATTTCCGGTTTGCCATGAACACCCCATATACCAATTTCTGCCAATGAGGGTATCTTTGTTTAGACTCGATGAGTACTTCACTCACATAGTAAACCGGGCGCTGAACCGGATGTTCCTTCCCTGCTTCCTTGCGCTCAACCACAATCGCAACGCTGACTGCCCGTGTGTTTGCAGCAACATATAACAGCAAAGGCTCTTTATCGATAGGAGCAGCTAAAACCGATGGTTTCGCTAGTTGCTGTTTCAGATTCTCAAACGCTGTATTTGCCTCATCACTCCAAATGAACCGGTCCGTTTTCTTCAACATTTGATAAAGCGGGATCGCCTTTTCTCCTAAGCGACTGATAAACCGGCTCAGCGCCGTGATCCGGCCAGCTATGCGCTGAACATCATTGATGCAAACCGGTTTTGTCAAAGATGTGATGGCCTTGATCTTCTCCGGGTTGGCTTCTATTCCCCTGTTCGAGACCATGAAACCCAGAAGTTTACCCGCCGGGACACCAAAGGCACATTTCTCCGGATTAAGCATCATCCTGTAAGCCCGAAGATTATCAAAGGTTTCTCTGAGGTCTTCTATCATTGTTCTTTCCTCCTTTGATTTAACCACGATGTCATCCACATAAGCATGCACGTTTCTTCATATCTGCCCCTTCAAACAATTCTGAACACAACGCTGATAAGTCGCCTGTGCACACTTGAGCCCAAAGGGCATAGATACATAGCAAAAAGCACCGAAAGGAGTTATGAAAGCTGTCTTCTCTTGATCTTCAACTGCCATCTTGATCTGGTGATAACCTGAATATGCATCCAGAAAACTCAGCCGCTCACACCCTGCTGTGGCATCAATAATCTGATCAATGCGAGGTAGAGCAAAAGGATCAGTCGGGCAAGCTTTATTGAGGTCTGTGTAGTCCACACACATCCTCCACTTCCCATTCTTTTTTAGAACCAGCACCGGATTAGCCAACCATTCCGGATGAAAAACTTCCACTATGAACCCTGCCGCCAAAAGCCTGGCCACTTCTTCTCCTATAACTTTGCGTCTCTCTTCATTAAAGCGGCGTAGATACTGTTTTACCGGTTTAAACTTTGGATCAATATTCAACTTGTGCTCAGCGAGTTCCCTCGGTATACCTGGCATGTCAGAAGGTTTCCATGCAAAGATATCCCGGTTCTCACGGATGAACTCGATGAGCGCGCTTTCCTATTTAGGATCCAGGTTAGCACTGATGGTGAATTGTTTAGACGAATCTCCGGGCACAAAATCAACCTGTTTGGTCTCTTCCGCTGACTTGAACTTCAAAGCCGGATCATGCTCGGTAGTTGGTTTCTTCAGCGGAGTCATATCTGCCGGATCAACATTATCCTTGTAAAATTTTAACTCTTCCGTGGCACGTACCGCTTCTGCATAAGCTGCATCACCTTCCTCACATTCCACTGCTATCTTACGACTGCCGTGCACTGTAATCGTGCCTTTATGACCCGGCATCTTAAGCTGCAAATAAACATAACATGGTCTAGCCATAAATTTAGCATAAACCGTCCTTCCAAACAAGGCATGATACGGACTTTTAATTTTGACAACTTCAAAGGTGATCATCTCCGATCTGGAATCATGCTCATCCCCAAAGGTAACTTCTAAGTCAATCTTACCAACTGGATAAGCTGACTTACCTGGGACCACCCCGTGAAACACTGTGTTTGATGTCCTTAACTTTTTATCTGTCAGACCCATACGGCGAAAGGTCTCATAATACAATATGTTGATACTGCTACCTCCGTCCATGAGAACTTTAGTAAATTTGTATCCTCCCACCTGAGGTGCTACCACCAAGGCTAAATGTCCCGGATTATCTACCCGTAACGGGTGATCCTCTCTGCTCCATACAATAGGCTGTTCTGACCATCGCAGAAACTGAGGCGTCGCCGGTTCTACTGCATTAACAGCCCGCTTTAGAACCTTCTAGTCTCTCTTACATAAACTTGTGGTGAAAACATGATATTGACCGCTGCTCAACTCCTTCGGATTACTCTAGTACCCGGATTGCTGCTGTTGCTGCGGATGCTACTGCTGCTGGTTTCCTTGGTTATTGTGACTCCCTTGGCCCTGCTGCTGATTATTCTGATTGTTGTAACCACCTTGATGATGCAATTGATTTCCCTGACCATGATAACCACCTTGATGGTGTGATTGGTTTCCCTGACCATTGTAGTTTCCTTGACTATTTTGGCCGCCTGGCCGGGATTGATAACCACCGTTGTTCCCTTGATAACCGCTGTTGCCCCTATATCCTGATCCGGAGTTGCCCCCTTGATAACCCGGACCATAAAACCCGAGCCCTGAACCGCCGTTCGGGGGCCGGCTAAGAGGATTAAAACGGCCGTTCCCTGCTTTCATAGGGGACAGTCATTCTCTTGCAGTGTGCCTTGCAAGCTTCCCTCCTCTGCTATGCTTTAGACAGGGTTGATCCAAATCCTGTTCCCAACCCGGATTTCCTCCGCCGGTTTGGAGAGTGGGACCCTGCTGATTAACCTGAAAACCGCCTTGAGCCTGTGTATTAGCAACAAAATCGGAGCTATTTTCTGCCTTCCGTTTGCCCAAAAAGCTTGAAGTAACCGGATTAACCGGCGCCGGTTTGCCAGTCTTGCTGGCCTTCCCTGCTTTATCTCCTTCTGCTTCTGGATACTTTGTATTATCCGAGTCTCCGTATTTTACCAGGGCACTCATTAGAGTCCCCATGTCATTGCATTCCCTTTTAAGCCGTCCGAGTTTTAATTTTAACGACTCAAACCGGCAATTGTTCTCCAAAGTTACAATTGCTGTGCTAGGGTTGATGCCATTTGAGGAGTGTAAGATCTCTGCCACTCTGCGTACCCAAGCTGCTGTAGACTCCTGCTCGCCTTGTACACAGGCTGCTAGATCTATCACCGACATTGGTTGCTTGCATGTATCCTTGAAATTTTTGATGAACTGACTGCGCAGCTCCCCCCATGATCCGATAGAATTCGGAGGTAGTGCCTTCAGGCAAGTCCGGGCCGTGCCTTCGAGCATCATAGTGAAATACTTGGCACAAGCCGATTCATCCACATCCAGCATCTCCATGGCCATCTCCTAGCTCTCCACCCAAGCTTCGGGTGGTAAATCGGCCGTGTAATTAGGCACCTTGCGAGGTCCTTTGAAATCCTTGGGCAACTTAACGCTCCGTAGGGCGGGGACGAGATATTGTATTCCAAAACCGCTCGCTGTAGCTCCTGTCCCTATAGTGGCTGTGTGAACCGGCGTCGACTGACGAATTTCCTCCCTGGCCTCCGATCTAGGCCGGTTTAGGTCCGGGGCTGGCATCTCTGCCCTTGCCGGATTATCCTGCCTGTGCTGATATCTCCTGCGCTCACTGCTAGACACTTCCGGCTCCTCCCAATGTCTAGAGTAACTTCGGTTGGGACGTGGTGTTGAATGTAACCTTTCCCTGCTATGAGAGTACGCTTGCTGCTGTATTAACGCCGTATTAAGCAGTTTCTGGGCTCTGCGTGCCTCTATCGCCACCGGGGACGTTTCTTCCACGGGTAAAGCGGCCAACCGTGCTGCCGCTGCAGCAATATTATCCAAAGGGTTTGAGTAGTGTCCCGGAGGGACAGGAACATAAGGCACCGATGTAATCCGATGCTCCCGTTCTGCGGCGGGCTGCTGAACCGGCTCATCCCGAGCCGGTGGGCTTCTCCGGTTTAAAGCCGGATTATTACTGGCCCCAGCCCCAGGTGTTTTGAACAAATTCGCAGATTCGTAACCCGGCGGTAGGCGGGATTGATACTTTCGCCCCCTTACTCCTTCCATAGAAGCCTGCTCCATCCTCAAGTGAAAGGCTTGATCATCCAACTCTGCTTGCCTTATGGCTAACATCTCCCCTTCTGCCTTTAAATCCTCCTTTAATTGATCGATCCGGGCTTTCAACTGAAGAAGTGCTGCATCATGTTGCTCCTTGTCTGCTGGAGCTACGACCTCCACTGCCTTAGCTGTGAACTCCTCGATCAAGGTGGATAGAACTTCACTAAAGGAGGGATTTGAACCGCTTCCCCCTGCGCCAGCCTCTGCTGTGGTTCCGTTTGTCAGGGGTTGTGAACCGGCCATGAAGACCGCCACCCGGTTTGGCGGGCCGAAGGGGTCCGGAATACTGTCTCCATCGGACTCGCCCTCAGACCGGCCGTCCCGCAACTGATACAGAGATTCAGTTTCCCCGGATGAAGACTCGTCATCGGAGCAGACGACGGTTGCACCATCAGATTCCGATCCGTCCTCGGTTTGGCCTCCGTGAATTGCTCCAACGAACACATGCTTCATGGCAGGCTGAATCCGGGCCGATCTCGCACGCTGAGCCGGCTCGACGATGTTGGGGAGGGCGTCCGGCTCAGGTCCTGGTTCACCAATTTTGCCAATGAAGACTTGGATGCTGCCGAAGGGGACCCCGTACCCGTATTCGATCGAATCGGCCTCCGGTCCCCAACCCGCGTCGTCGATGTAGATCCGGCCACGACGACTCTTGGTCATCCGGCCGACTGCGTAACCCTTTAACCCTTCGAAGCCGCCTTCCAAGAACTCGAAACCATCGTGCGCAGGCCCCACGGTTGGCGCCAACTGTCGTGGAATTAACACGGCAGATGTCCGGTTTAGCGGACTTGATGATGGAACCATCGCACGGGTTAGCTTGAAAGGATTCAGGGCACACAAAGGACACAAAGGATTTATACTAGTTCGGCCCCTTCGAGAAGGTAAAAGCCTACATCTAGTTGGTTTGGTATTGCTTGGGCGTCGGTTTACAGGGAGCGGATTCGCTTTGCCTGCGTCTCGACGGATTGATTGTTGCTTGTCCTTGAACCGTCGCCGGGTCGTCCCTTTATATAGAGGTGACGCCTGGTCCGGGTTACAGAGTCCCGAGGCCGGCTCATAATCGTGTCCGCCTCGGTCTCTGCCCTTTCTTTCTTATCTCTCAAGTTACATCATGGGACGGTTTACAAATCTTAAGTCTATACATGGGCCCTAAGCTCTTATGGGCCGTAGCCTTTTACTAGATATTACAATGATACAACGAGGTTGCCATAATCCGGTTTATACCTGCTAGTAATATCCCTGACACTTTTGCCCTTGTTTTGGACTCTAACTTGCATGATTTGAATGGAACTAACCCGGACTGACGCTGTTTTCCGCAGAATTGCCATGATGTTGTTTTTGTGCAGAAATAAAAAGTTCTCGGAATCGCTTGGAAATCAAAGGAGAATTATTTTGGTAAATATAAAAAATAACTGCACAAAGATCCACACCAGGGGGCCTTTGACCAGCCCACGAGGGTGGGGGCGCGCCCCCTCCCCAGGGCGCGCGCCCCTGCCTCGTGGCCCCCCTATTGCTCCACCGACGTATCCCCGGATCTTATATCTTCCGTTTCGGGGAGAAAAAAAATCAAAGAGAAGGAATTATCGCGTTTCACGAGACGGAGCCGCCGCCAAGCCCTAATATCTCTCGGGAGGGCTAATCTGGAGTCCGTTCGGGGCTGCGAAGAGTGGTGATCGTCGCCATCGTCATCATCAGCCTTCCTCCATCACCAATTCCATGATGCTCACCACCGGGTGTGAGTAATTCCATCGTAGGCTTGCTGGATGGTGATAGGTTGGATGGGATCTATCATGTAATCGAGTTATATTTGTTAGGGTTTGATCCCTAGTATCCACTATGTTCTGAGATTGATGTTGTTATGACTTTGCTATGCTTAATGCTTGTTACTAGGGCCCGAGTGACATCATTTCAGATCTGAACCTATTATGTTTTCATGAATATATGTGTGTTCTTGATCCTATCTTGCAAGTCTATAGTCACCTACTATGTGTTATGATCCGGCAACCCCAAAGTGACAATAATCGGGACCACTCCCGGTGATGACCATAGTTTGAGGAGTTCATGTATTCACTATGTGTTAATGCTTTGGTACGGTACTCTATTAAAAGGAGGCCCTATTATCCCTTAGTTTCCAATAGGACCCCGCTGCCATGGGAGGGTAGGACAAAAGATGTCATGCAAGTTATTTTCCATAAGCACATATGACTATATTCGGAATACATGCCTACATTGCATTGATGAACTGGAGCTAGTTCTGTGTCACCCTAGGTTATAACTTCTACATGATGAATTGCATCCAACATAATTTCCCATTACCTATCCAATGCCTACGAGCTTTACCTATATTGCTAGTTGCTATTTAATTTTCCGTTGCTATTATCACAAAAACTACAAAAACACTATCGTTACTTTTATTGCTACTACCGCCACTATCATATTACTTTGCTACTGAACTATCTTGTTGCGGATACTAAGTTTCCAGGTGTGGTTGAATTGACAACTCAGCTGCTAATACTTAAGAGTATTATTTGTCTCCCCTTGTGTCGAATCAACAAATTTGGGCTGAATACTTTACCCTCGAAAACTGTTGTGATCCCCTACACTTGTGGGTTATCAAGGCTATTTTCTGGCGCCGTTGCCGGGGAGCATAGCTCTATTCTTTAAGTCACTTGGGATTTATATCTGTTTGTCACTATGAAGAATTTGAAGGACTCGAAAACCAAGATCTTACCCTCAACTACGAGGGGAGGTAAGGAATTGACATCTAGCTCTGCACTTGATTCTTCTTCTGTTATGAGTAAGCTTGCGACACCTACTCCTGCTATTGAATCTTATATGCCGTATGTTCTTGATGATGCTACTTCTTCTATGTATGATGAAACTACCTCTATGCCTGATATTGTGCCACTAGGTGAATTTCTAGATGAACAAATTGCTAAGGTTAGGGAGAGTGCAAATGTTGATGATATTTATGAAAGTGATGATGAAACTACTCCCAATAGATATGAATTGCCTGTCGTGCCTGAGGGTTATGTTATGGATGAAGAAACTGCTAGAGACTTTCTTGCTTGCAATGATAGATGTGATCTTAAGAAGTTATTAGCTAAGCTGAAAGAAAAGTCCTTGAATGCTAGAATGAAACATGACCCTGCTTTTGCTACTTCACCTATCTATGTCACCGATAAGGATTATGAATTCTATGTTGATCCTGAGTATATTACTTTGGTTGAATCTGATCCTTTCCATGGCTATGAGTCTGAAGCTGTTGTGGCACATCTTACCAAGTTGAATGATATAGCCACCCTGTCGGGGAAACTGGTCGCCCACGAACACCTATGGGACCGGAGCCCCTTCTACGGTAAGGCAAGGGAGCGGAGGGAGCACAGAGAGCAGATCGAGGGGCACACGCGGGCAGTTTACCTAGGTTCGGGCCGAACGGATGCGTAAAACCCTTCTCCTGCCTTGGTTGTATTGAGTTTTCGAGCTCGGGAGCTTGAAGATCTGCAGTACTAGCTACACCGAGCGTGGGAGTGATCAAGTTTCTGGAATCGAACCCCCTCTACGTTGTGCATGGGCCTCCTTTTATAGCTTAAAGGGGTCACCGACAGGTGTCAACGTAGAGGAGGGTAAAAGTGTAAAATTAGTGGTAGATGGAACAGTGCATGAACAGTGGTTGTACAGTGGTCTATACCTAACCCTGACGATGGGGGACAAGGGCATTGAATGCCCGTCGCCGTCACCCCAAAAGCGTCCTCCCGGACGTCTCCGTTCGCCACGACGATGGCCTCGTCACCGTGGCTCGCCACCGTGTACCCTAGGCTGCACAGCCATCCGCCACGTGCCCCTGGAAGGGCCCTAGGGCGACGCGTGGACGGATGAGATGGAGCGTAGGCACACAGTGAAAACCTCCCCGGCAAGCACCTTGCTGGGGTCGCTGTCTTGCCGGGCCCGGAATCTTGTCGCTCTCCAGGTCCTGCCGGGGCGCGCGATGCGCCACGAGATGTCTTCTAAGGTGCTGCTCTCTGGTCTTCCTGGCAAGCTACCCTTACCAGGGTCTTGTGCTGAAGTGGTAATCCCGAGCCTGGTGTGGCCTTCCCTGCAGGCTCCTCTTGCCGGGGCCTTGTTCTTCTGACTTGTATACTTTGTTCTTGAATGGCTTAAAGGGGTCCAGAGCGGGCCTCGGCGGGCGCGTGGTGAGCCAGACCACGGGGTGCTGCTACTGCCCGTGCACAAGTCGGGATACTAAGGTACCCCTACTCTAGTACACCGACAGGAGCCCCCGGGCCTGGGCCACACACGGTGCCGAGCGCTGTTGGGCCAGGCCCAAAACAGTGCACGGGCACACGCGGCCCACGGCGCGCCGTGTCCCACTCCGCATCAGCCGCATCTCTCCCTAACGGCCCGCGTCGATTGCGGCGTCGTGGGAGAGATCGTGGCCTGTTTCTTTAATGGGAAAATGCGGAACGTCCCCCACTTCCCCCTATTGCTTTCATTGTGTCTTGAATCTCCAGAAACCCCCGCCGCTCTCTGCCTCCCCAAAAGTCGACAGAGAGCCGAGCTCCACCCTTCCCTCCGCCGTCTCCAGCATCCGCAGCGCCGTCGACCTCCCTCGCCGTCCCCGCCATGGCCCCGAAGAGCGACAAGGCGAAGAGCGACAAGGCGAAGAAGGAGAAGTCCGACAAGGCGGCGAAGCTGGCAGACATGCGGAGAAGAATGGTGGTCTTCCCGCCGAGGCTCGACGCGAGGGAGCTGCGGGACAAGTACTACTTGTTCTGGGCGAGGGAGACGAAGGCTCACCCGCGCACCCGAGTCCTCCCCGCCGCAGCCATCGACCTGTACCCGGGAGGTTACCACTTCTTCGCTTTGTTCTTCCATTGCGGTCTCTGTCCTCCGTATTCAGATTTTTTCTGCGATGTGATGAACACATATGGATTCCACCTTTTAGATTTCACCCCGAATGCCATTCTCACTTTGGCCGTTTTCGCACATCTGTGCGAAAACTATATCGGGGTCCACCCAAACGTAGCTCTCTTCCGCCACTTCTTCACACCTAGAGTAGAGTCCGGATCTCCACTTTCCGGTGGCATCTCCTGGATCTTCAGGCTCGGCAAGAAGGAGGCGTACTTAATCAGAGAGCTCCGCGGCAAGTGGGAAGAGTGGAGGGCTGATTGGTGCTGGGTCATGGAAGATGAACCCGAGCAGTTTACCTCGACGCGCCGGACTGCAATAGTGCGCGGCAAGGATTGGAGCGACTTGGCCCCGGAGGACGACAAGCTGCAAATTGCCCTCACTAGGATCCTTCGCCTCCGGGCTGCCAACCTTACTGTAGGTGAAGTTGGGGCTGATTTCCTCCGCCGCCGCATTGCCCCTCTGCAGGAAAGGAAGAGTCCTGCCTGGGAGTTCGGCAACGCGGCAGACCGCATGAGCCTGCGCCCCGGGCTGAATTATAACTTCACCGTCTTGGAACTCAAGGGGATGGTCCGGGAGCTGTTCAAACATGACCCCAAGCACAAGGAGTGGTTCACCCCGTCCCAGGGAGTAGTTCCCTTGTGCAATAATACTGCTCTTAGTGCCATCCGTGCGGCAATGCCTGAGTGTGACTCCCACGGGGTTGTTCCTACTTGGCTGACGCCTTTAGAGGAGACCGTGCAGGCCTTCTTCGACAGCCTGGTTGAACGATCGCGCAACCCCGATGAGAAGAAAGGGCTCACCCAGGATACCACCGAGCGAGATGTGGCATATATAGCCACCAGAATGGAGGAGGCCGCCGCAGCTGCGGCTGCAGGTGAATTTGGGTACACTGTGGATGAAGCAGAAGCAGCAGACGCAGTGAGCCAGGCCGAGGAGGAAGAAATCCTCAAGCTGTTGAAGATTGCGCCCGAGGAGTTCGCCGGGGAGCCTTCCGGGACGAGCCAGGCTGCCGGGCAGGGCTCCGAGTCCAGTGAGCCCGCCGAGGAGGACGCCGAATCGGGCGATTCTGACGAAGACTCGGGCGGGTCACTGAACCTTGACGACGATGCCTCCTCATACTCAGAGAATTCTCCGCCACCACCAAGTCCTCCGCCACAGCCGAAGAAGCGCCTCCGCAAGGCCACTGAGACGGCGAGGCCACCGGCGCCCCGACAGCAGCCGAAGCATCGTGCGACGCGTGCCACCACGACGAGCAAGGTCGTCAAGGAGGTGCCCCGTGCCCGAGCGACAAGCGGAGGGGGATCTTCCCGGAGTGGTTCTGGTGCTCCCTCCGCCCCTCGGTCCTTGGGGACGACCGGAGCGGGGTCTTCACAACCCACGGCTCCGGAGCCCGCCAAGCTCCCGAGGGAGCCTTCTCCCCCAGCTCCTCGCGCTGGAGCACGCGAGGCGGAGTTCGACTTCTCCGCCCTTAGCTCCGACGAAGAGGAGGAAGAGTAAGCACTTGCAATTTTAATTTCCTTTCATTTTTGTTGCTGTTGTCTTGATTTCTCTTGCTTGGTTCTGATCTTGTTTGGCTTTCAGGACCTTGACCCAGAGGATGGCGAAGAGGGCCAAGATCCCTGTGGTTGACCTCGAGGACGACGAGCCCGTCGCAGCGACAGGTGACGCGCCAGCGACAAGCTTGCCGGACCAGCCCGCTGCTCCGGAGAGCAGCCCCCAGCGCAGCCCCCAGCGTAAGTCCTTTGTTCACTTTTCTGCTTGAGGGGTGCGCTTGAGGTTGTTATCCTTATTGATGTCTTGTTTGCTTGTTGTCTTGTGCAGAAGTAGAGCCGCAGCCGCAGGAGCATCAAGAGGCTGCTCCCGACGAGAGACCAAAGCTTGGCTCTGGATAGTTGAAGTACCAATGCTCGGCTCTGGATAGTTGAAGTACTCTCAAACTTGAGACCAAAGCTTGACAACTCCAGTGCCCACTCGACAATCCTACCTGTTGCTTCTGGATTTTGCAATATCCTCTTCAACGGAAAGCGAGTGACCACCGTTATCTCGTGTGCTTGGAAGTAGTGGCGCAGCTTTCTCGAGGCCATGAGGAGACAGAAAAGCAATTTCTGCACCCCTAGAGTATCTTGATCTAGCCCCCTGCAAGAGGGAACTTACAAAATAAACTGGGCGCTGCACCATCTTCTTTCGCACTTCTCCTTGTTCCTGCGCAGACTTGTCCTTGTCGGGGTCAGAGCTTGTCGGAGGAGCCCCCTGCTTGTCGCTGGAGGTGCTTGCCGGGGCCGTGGGCTCTTCCTCTGCCTCCCTTTCCGCTACCAACGCAGCACTAACCACTTGATTGGTTGCTGCTAAGTACAGCAGCAACTTCTTTTGTGGCCTAGGTGCGACAAGTATTGGAGTGGAGGACAGGTATCCTTTCAAGTCTTGCAGCGCTGCCTCCGCTTCCGGAGTCCATTTCATAGGACCTGCCTTTTTCAAAATTTTGAAGAAAGGCAGGGCGCGTTCTGCAAACTTTGAAATGAACCTGCTGAGGGCAGCCACACAACCAGCAAGCCTCCGTACATCCTTGACACGCTTCGGGGCTTCGATCTGCTCGATGGCCTTGATCTTGTCGGGATTGGCCTCAATCCCCCTCTGGGACACAAAGAACCCGAGAAGCTTGCCGGAGGGGACTCCAAAGACGCACTTCTCAGGGTCCAGGTTGAGTTGTATCTTGCGCAGATTCTCAAAGGTTTCTTCTAAGTCTTGAATCAGGGTATCCTTGCTCTTGCTCTTGACCACTATATCGTCCATGTAGGCTTATACATTCATGTGTATCTGTGGCTCAAAAGCAGTGTGGACCACCCTTGCAAATGTTGAGCCCGCATTCTTCAATCCAAAGGGCATGCGTATGAAGCAATATGTGCCACATGGAGTAATGAATGCAGTCTTCTTTCATCTTCCTCAGCCATGAATATCTGGTGGTAACCTGAGTATGCATCGAGAAATGAAAGCAACTCACACCCAGTCGTGGAGTCAACGATCTGGTCAATGCGCGGCAAGGGGAATGGATCCTTGGGACAAGCTTTATTCACATCAGTGAAGTCTATACAAAGTCTCCATTTCCCATTGGCTTTGCACACGACAACTGGATTGGCCAGCCACGTGGGATGAAGTACACCTCTAACAAGGCCTGCTGCTTCCAACTTCTTGATCCCCTCGGCTATGAACTCTTGGCGCTCCACCGCTTGCTTCCTGACCTTCTGCTTGACGGGCCGCGCGTGAGAACAAACATCAAGCTTGTGCTCAATTACCTTCCTGGGAACGCCGGGGATGTCAGACGGTTGCCATGCAAACACGTCGACGTTGGCCCGCAGGAAAGCAATGAGCGCGCTTTCCTATTTGGGGTCGAGTGTAGCATTGATGGTGAAGGTACCACCAGTGCCGTCCTCCTTGGCGGACACCTTCTTGGTTGCCGGTGGAGCTACCATTCCTTTCTTGCACTTGCCGGTGGAGCTCGATGGTGCGTCCTCGACGGCAGTGCAGCACTCCGAAGAGGTGCGTTTGCCGGAGTGGGCCCCAGAGCTCTTGCCGGACATGGTCTTGGTCTTTCCCCCGGGAGCTTCAGCGGCAAGTGTCTTGCTGTCTGCCGCGGCTGCTGCGTCCCGGTAGATCTTGTCGGCGCAGATAAGCGCATCCTTCTTGTCGCCGGGGACAGAGATGACGCTTATTGGTCCTGGCATCTTGAGCATGTTATAAGCATAATGGGAGGCTGCCATGAACTTGGCGAGCGCAGGACGGCCAAGTATCCCATTGTATGGTAATGGGATATCGGCAACGTCGAACGTGATCCTCTCCGTCCTGAAGTTAAGCTCTCCGCCAAAGGTCACCGGCAGCGTGATCTTCCCCTTCGGCTTGCTCCTTCCCGGGTTGATTCCTTGAAAAGTCCCGGTTTCCTCGAGTTCGCTGTCGGGGATTTGCAGCTTCTTGATCACAGTGGAGGAGATCAAGTTGAGGCCGGCCCCGCCGTCAACCAACATCTTGGTGACCTTGACGTTGCAGATAGTTGGGGACACCAACATCGGCAAACACCCGACCGCAGTTGTGCGGTCAGGGTGGTCCTCAAGGTCGAAGATGATGGGCGTGCCGGACCACTTCAGCAGCCTGCGCGACTCGACGGGCGGCTCAGCTGCATTCACTTCCCGCACCCATTGCTTGAGTTGGCGGTGGGAAGTGTGCAGAGAGGCACCTCCGTCGACGCACAGAACTTCTGTGGCCTTCTGGAACTCCTGCTCGCTGTTATCTCCATCATCCATGTCCTCGTCGTCGTCTTCGTCTTCATCCTTGTCGCGGTCCCAGGGAGGTCTATCTCCTTGCCGCTGCTTGGCCTTGCCGCGGCGTCCTCCCCGGCCATTGAACGGTCACTTTTTGCTGGGCTCTCCTCCGCCTCATTGGGCCTTCTCTTTGTTGCGTCGCTCGTATTCAGCCTTCTGCTGCTCTACGAGGTACTCTACCCTCTTGTAGTTCTGGATATCGTGGCCCTTGGTGCGGTGGATCTTACAGTACTGCTTGTCGGAGCCGTCCTGCTTGTCTGCGGCCGCTACAGGGGTGGCCTCCTTGCCGGAGCCACCAGCCTGTGTCTTCTTGGTGGCAGCCCCCTTGTCGGACTGCTCGACAACCAGTACCTCCTTGTTCTTCTTCTTCTTATTGTTCCGCCGTCGGTTTTTCCTTGCCGGGGCAGCATCCTCGCTGTCCGTTCCTCCTGCTCCAGTATCCTCTCCGGGGAGCCTCCTCCCCTCTTCAGCACGGGCACACTTGTCAGCCAGAGCATAAAGCTCATTGACGTCCCGGATCTTGGACATCGCCATCTCCTCCCTCATCTGACGGTTACGCACGTTCTGATGGAACGCGCTGATAACCGCGGCAGGGTGGACATCCGGGATGTTGTGCTGAACACGGCTGAACCTTTGGATATACTTGCGCAGGGACTCTCCCTCCTTCTGGGCAAGAATGTGGAGATCGCTCTCCTGGCCGTGGGGTTTGTGGCCGCCCGTGAAGGCGCCGACAAACTGGTGGCACAGGTCTGCCCACGAAGAGATGGAGTTCTCCGGCAAGTGCATAAGCCAAGATCTGACGTTTGGCTTAAGCACGAGCGGGAAGTAGTTTGCTAGAATGTTCTCGTCGCGTCCCCCGGCAGCCTGCACCGCAATGGTGTAGATGCTAAGGAACTCCGAGGTGTGTGTCTTGCCATCGTACTTCTCGGGTACATCGGGCTTGAAGTTCTTCATGCTGGGCCACTGGACTTGCCGCAGCTCTCGGGTGAACGCAGGATAGCCTGCCGCGTACGGCAAGTCGCCTGGCTCACTGGGCGCGTGCATGTCGACAGCGGTCCCAACGCGCTGGTCGGACTGTCTTCGGGCTTCTCTTCGACGCTCGATGCGAGTTCGAGCGTCCTCTTGTCGCCTGTCGTCGAGGACTTGGCGCTGATCATGGCGAGCCCGCGGATCCGACGACGCTGTGGAGTCGTCGTCGACGTTGATCCGGCGGGGTGGCGATTTCTGCTTCCGCGGCGGGGAGTGCACGGTAGTTGCACCGCCGGCGGTCTTGTCTCCATCGGCCTTCGCTTGGTCGACTTGCCGCGGCCGTGATGTTGCCGGCTGCTGCGGCATGTCGTTGTTGGCGAAGGCGATGAGGCTCTGGATTGTAGCCCTCCAGTCCTCGGCCTTGTCCGCCGCTTGAGGGAAGTCGAGGAGCAGCTGAGCTCTGGCGAGAGCTTCAGCTGGAGTGGAGGGGAGCGGTGGCGAGCGGTGCGAGGAGCCAGATATGCTCGGACTTCTAACAGGGTTAGAAGGAGCAGGGTCTCGCCCCGGCGACCGCGCCTTGCTCGTGCCAGTACGTTGGCCTTGAGCATCCCGCGACCCGCCGGTTTGGCCTTGTCCCAGCAGGCGGATGGTACCGTGGGTACCACGTCGCTGCTGGCCTGGCACCTCCTGAGAGGGACGGGGTGCGTGCACGGACGCCGAGGCTTTGGAGTTCGCCCGGTCGTCCGTCTTGTCCTTGGACTTGGCGACGCCGTGAGTTTCCTTGCCGGCGCCCACCCTTCCGCCTGCGTCTACCGCACCAACTGCGGGTTCAGGTGGTGGCGGAATCGACGCGGACGGGCCTCCGACCTCCGAAGCTTTCTTCTTCGGCGGCATGTTGATGTAGTCAATGAGGTTGATGAAGCTGGAGAGGTTGCTGAAGATTGCGCCCGCGTGAGCGCCGGATCAGGTTCGCACAACCTCGACGCCCCCTACCTGGCGCGCCAAAGATGTCGGGGAAACTGGTCGCCCACGAACACCTATGGGACCGGAGCCCCTTCTACGGTACGGCAAGGGAGCGGAGGGAGCACAGAGAGCAGATCGAGGGGCACACGCGGGCAGTTTACCCAGGTTCGGGCCACACGGATGCGTAAAACCCTACTCCTGCCTTGGTTGTATTGAGTTTTCGAGCTCGGGAGCTTGAAGATCTATAGTACTAGCTACACCGAGCGTGGGAGTGATCAAGTTTCTGGAATCGAACCCCCTCTACGTTGTGCATGGGCCTCCTTTTATAGCTCAAAGGGGTCACCGACAGGTGTCAACGTAGAGGAGGGTAAAAGTGTAAAATTAGTGATAGATGGAACAGTGCATGAACAGTGTATGCACAGTGGTTGTACAGTGGTCTATACCTCACCCTGATGGTGGGGGACAAGGGCATTGAATGCCCGTCGCCGTCACCCCAAAAGCGTCCGCCCGGGCGTCTCCGTTCGCCACGACGATGGCCTCGTCACCGTGGCTCGCCACCGTGTACCCTAGGCTGCACAGCCATCCGCCACGTGCCCCTGGAAGGGCCCCAGGGCGACGCATGGACGGATGAGCTGGAGCGCAGGCACACAGTGAAAACCTCCCCGGCAAGCACCTTGCCGGGATCGCTGTCTTGCCGGGCCCGGAAGCTTGTCGCTCTCCGGGTCCTGCCGGGGCGCGCGATGCGCCACGAGATGTCTTCTAAGGTGCTGCTCTCTGGTCTTCCTGGCAAGCTCCCCTTACCAGGGTCTTGTGCTGAAGTGGTAATCCTGAGCCTGGTGCGGCCTTCCCGGCAGGCTCCTCTTGCCGGGGCCTTGTTCTTCTGACTTGTATACTTTGTTCTTGAATGGCTTAAAGGGGTCCAGAGCGGGCCTCGGCGGGCGCGTGGTAAGCCAGACCACGGGGTGCTGCTACTGCCCGTGCACAAGTAGGGATACTAAGGTACCCCTACTCTAGTACACCGACACACCCTGTTTACCAATGATGAAAAGATCCGCTATTACTATATCCTTAAGTTGTTTCCGTTCTCGTTAAAGGGTGATGCTAAGACTTGGTTTAATTCTCTTAATCCTGGTTGTGTGCGTAGTCCCCGGGATATGATGTATTACTTCTCTGCTAAATATTTTCCCGCTCATAAGAAACAAGCTGCCTTACAAGAAATATATGACTTTGTGCAAATTGAAGAAGAGAGTCTCCTACAAGCTTGGGGGAGGCTTCTCCAGTTACTTAATGCTTTGCCTAATCATCCTCTTGAGATGCGTGATATACTTGATGTCTTTTATAATGGACTAACCGACGTTTCTAGAGACCACCTGGATAGTTGTGCTGGTTGTGTTTTCAGGGAAAGAACAGTTGAACAAGCTGAATTACTATTAAATAATATGCTAGCCAATGAAAATAATTGGATGCTTCCTGAACCAGCCCCTAAGCCAACTCCAAATAAGAGAGGTGTTCTATTTCTCAGTGTTGAAGACATGCAAGGGGCAAAGAAATCTATGAAAGAAAAAGGTAATAAAGCTGAAGATGTTAAGAATTTACTGCCTATGGAAGAAATACATGGTCTTGATAACCCGACAGTGGTAGTAAAGGTAAATTCTCTTTATAGATTTGATGAAGGTGATATTCCTCGTTATATGTCTGCTAGCCAATGCTTAGATGAGTTTGACAATTTTGTTGTGAAACAAGAAAACTTTAATGCTTATGTTGGTAGACAATTACAACACAATTCTTATATGATTGAACGCTTGAGTGATAATCTATCTAGAGCTAAAGGTGAACTGAAACTTATTATTATACATGCTTCTATGGTTACCACTCAAGTAGAACAAGAACTTAAGGCTTAGAATGATTTGCTCAATGAATTAAATAGTAAGAATAATGACTATGCTGTTAGAGTTGCTACTAGAGGTGGTAAGACGACTCAGGAACCTTTGAATCCTGAAGGCCACCCTAAAAGAATTGAGCAAGATTCTCAGAGAGCTAATTTCGATGCACCTAGTTCTTCTAAGAAGAAGAAAAAGAAAAACGATAGGACTTTGCATGCTTCTAGTGAACCTATAGCTGACAAACCTGAGAATCCCAATGATTTATCTGTTTATGATGCTGAGACACAATCTGGTAATGAACATGAACCTAGTGAAAATATTAATGATGAGGTTCGTGATGATGCTCAACCTAGCAATGATAATGATGTAGAGATTGAACCTGCTGTTGATCTTGATAACCCACAATCAAAGAATCAACATAATGATAAGAGAGACTTTGTCGCTAGGAAGCAAGGTAGGGAAAGAGAACCATGGGTTCAGAAACCCATGCCTTTTCCTCTGAAACCATCCAAGAAAAAGGATGATGAGGATTTTGAGCGCTTCGCTGAAATGATTAGACCTATCTTTTTGCGTATGCGTTTGACTGATGTGCTTAAAACAAATCCTTATGCCAAATATATGAAATATATTATTACCAACAAAAGAAAGATACCTGAAGTAGAAATTTCCACCATGCTTGCCAATTACACTTTTGAGGGTGGAATGCCTAAGAAATTAGGAGATCCAGGAGTACCTACTATACCTTGCTCCATTAAGAGAAACTATGTTGAAACTACTTTGTGTGATCTTGGAGTCGGTGTTAGTGTTATTCCTCTCTCTCTATATCGAAGACTTGACTTGAGTAAGTTGACACCTACTGAAATATCTTTGCATATGGCCGATAAGTCAACTACTATACCTGTCGGTATTTGTGAGGATGTGCCTCTTGTAGTTGCAAATATTAATATTCTAACGGACTTTGTAATACTTGATATTCCCGAGGATGATAGTATGTCTATTATTCTTGGCAGACCTTTCTTGAATACTGCAGGGGCTGTTATTGATTGCAACAAAGGCAATGTCACTTTTCATGTCAATGGTAATGAGCATACGGTACACTTTCCAAGGAAACAACCTCAGGTCCACATTATCAATTATATTGGAAAAACTTCAACTATTACTATTGGAGGTTTTGAGTTTCCTCTTCCTACTATCAAGAAGGCATATGACATACTTACTGTTGGGGACATACATATCCCCATTGAGGTAACCTAGTGGTATTAGAAAATTCTCCGGTTTCATGATACTCGGAAAGAGTTTATTAACAAGACTTGATCAACCTTGTTAATGGATTCCTTTTGATGAGCATGGGATAGGTGAATCTAGATAGCACAATCTTATGTACCCTCCTTTTACTTTCTGTTAATTAGGATAAATAGAAGAAAAATAGAATTGTCTATTTGTTTCCAGACTTATCCGTGCAATAAAAAATATCCCAAAAATAAAAGTTCTCCAAATGCCATGAAAATGAAATATGATTGTTTCTAGAATTTTAAGAAAATATGGCACTGAACACACAGCGAGGGGAGCCAGCACGAGGACACGAGGGCACAGGGCGCGCCCCCTGCCTCGTGGGCCCCACCTGGCCCCCTCCACTTATCCCTTCACCCTTGCTCTTCTCCTTCCACCAAAATAAATCCCCAACTAGCTCAAACCCGAGTTCTAGCTCATTTTGCTGCCATTTTCGATCTCCTTGCTCAAAGCACCATTCACCAAACTGTTTGGGGTGATTGTTCTTTAGTATGTGACTCCTCCATTGGTCCAATTAGTTTTTCTTCTAGTTCTTTATTTGTTGCAAATTAATGCTGCTGTGGTGACCTTGTTCTTGAGCTTGCATGTCAAATTTTCTTGGTCCCAAGTAGTTCTAATGCATGATATAGCCTCTAGGCACTTATAGGAGTCGTTGCTATCAATCTTGTTGAGTTTGGTTAACTTTTATTTTGAAGTTACTAAAAATTTCAGAAAAATATCTAGGAGAAACTTCCAAGGTGGTCCTTCAAGGAAGCAAGAACCGAGGCTCGCGTTCCGTGAGCTGGACGACGAACCACCGAGTGATGCTGATGTGCGGCCTTGTGAATGGCCGTCAGATGAATTTATGGGTCAAGCGGGCATCAAAAATGAATTTTACGCATATGTGTGCAACGCTGACCTTGAGGACTTCATGCAAGATAAGTGTCCTCAATACCGTGGCTTAACTGATAGCTTTGTGGGAAGGTTTAAATTTTCATTTTCACGTAATTATCACACTGTCATGTTTGACCTATATGACAAATCTTATACCATGGATTTAGAGGATTTTAATTTAGAGAATTCCTTTCTAGTATTACAGTGGGGGAATCCAGGGACGTCACACAAGCTACCACGGGGAGCATATATTTTCCTGCTATTCATTACTTTGCTATCTTTATCGGTAGATGCATAAACGGTAAAGATGAGGCTTGTCACATGTGTGTCCCTGATCTTAGTATTCTCAGGAGTGCCATACTAGGTGATAGGCAATATAATCTGGGAGCTATTGTTGCACGTAGACTACACCATAATGGTTTGCATGGAGATTTATTTGGTGGGATCTATGCTACTCGCATAGCCTGATATCTTGGTGTGTCTGTGCACACGTATGATGAACCTTTACCTCCTGTTTATTTAGACTGTCATGATATGGCTAGTCACTGGTTCATAGAGTGGGATAATCAAACCCTCAAATATCGACTAATCTTTAACAGGCAGCATGCCATCCCTATTGTTCTTCCTGCCCCCACTTTGTTCAACTTTCAGGAAAAAGGGAGATACACTATAACTATGGAGGAGGCGAATGCCTATTATAAGATGATGGAGGCAACCCGCCTTCGAGCTGCAGCTCAGTATGCAGCATCTGCTACGTCTCAGTACGACCCCAACTACCACTTTGGATATCCGTCAGGCCACTACTGTCCATAGACCAACTTAGGCCAAAAGCCTAAGCTTGGGGGAGTACGTGTTTCTCACCGACTTTACATTCATGTTCACACTTATTCTAGTTGTCGGTGCTCACACTCTTTCACTGTACCATCCATGCTTAGTTTCAATTTCTTTTGCTTAGTCTTTTTCTCGTGTGCTAGAAAAACCCTGAAAAACAAAAAATATATTAGTTGTAGCTTCTAGCTAGTTTACTTTCTTTGCTTGAAGTAGTAGTTAAAAAATGAAAACCCAAAAAGATTTCCCGTTCTTCTTTTGCTTGTTGGGAGCTTTCCCGTGTAAATAGTTTCTTTTCTTTTCTTTAGGGGCTCAGAATAGAAGACCATGATTGAAAATGCTTAGTGGCTCTCATATGCTATATTGTTGATTTAACCTTGAGCCATATTACCTTGTCTTCTCTCTTGTATTGAATGCCTGCAGATTCCAGCTTAGTCCAATGCACGTGCAGTATTATTATTATTCACACCGTTCGGTCGTGCGAGTGAAAGGCAATAAGGATGATATATGATGAACTAATTGCGATGAGAAAAGCTGGTATGAACTCGACCTCTCTTGTTTTTGTAAATATGATTGCTCGTCGTTCTTGATTCAGCTTGTTATGAACGCAACATGCTTGCAATGACAATTAGAGATCACTGCTGCTTATGCCATGCTTAATTAGCTGAGAGTTTATAATGGTCTATCTTGCGTGCAAACATGATATTAAAATGGTTGTGATGTGTTAGGATGGGTGGTATCTCCCTTTGAACGAATTAAGTGACTTGACTTGCCACATGTTCACGCATGTAGTTGAAACAATCAACATAGCCTTCACGATATTTATGTTCATGGTGATTTATATCCTACTCATGCTTGCATTCATTGTTGATTAATTTTCATGCATGTTCATGACTGTTGTTGCTCTCTAGCTGGTCGCTTCCCAGTCTCTTTCTAGCCTTCACCTGTACTAAGCGGGAATACTGCTTGCGCATCCACTTCCACATGAGTCCACCATACCTTCCTATATGTGGTATTTACCTGCCGTTCCAAGTAAATTTGTATGTGCCAAACTCTAAACCTTCAAATGAAATTATGTTTTGTATGCTCGAATAGCTCATGTATCAACTAGGGTTGTCTATATCTTCCATGCTAGGTGGGTTATTCTCACGGTGAGTGGACACCGCTCATCATTCATGAGAAAATGGCTGGTAATCGGGATGCCCAGTCCCATGCTCAAAATGATAATAATTAAAGAAAACTCCCCTAGGGCTGTTGCTGGTTTTGACGGTACCCGTTGTTTCGGGCTAGCCGTGGAGTGTGCTTGTTGGTGGTTGGGGGACTATAAACTTTACCATTCTATTTGGGAATCGCCTATAATGTGCGTAGCATGGGAGATATCAAGATTCTTGGTTGTTATGTTGACAATGAAAGTATACCGCTTAAAATGTTATTCAATCTCTATTTAAAAAATGAGCTCTCGCACCTCTACAAATCCCTGCTTCCCTCTGCGAAGGGCCTATCTATTTACTTTTATGCAGAGTCATCATCCTCTTATCAAAGAGCACCAGTAGGAGAGCACCTCTGTTATTGCATGTATTACTATTTAGTTGCATTTAGTATGATCATGAATGGATCTCTTTTACTATGAATTACAATGTCTAGTCAGTCCTTGATCTTTAAAGGTGCTTTGCATTTATGTTTTGCGGTCTCAGAAAGGGCTAGCGAGATACCATCTTGTTATATCGTATCATGATTGTTTTGAGAAGTGTTGTCATCCTTGGTTTATTATTATTGCTCTCTAGTTGATTATGCCATTTATGTGAGTAGTCTTGAGACCTGGAAGTTATTGTGAATGTGGTTAGTTCATGGTCTTGTTGAAAACCTGAATGCTAGCTTACATATTTACAACAAGAGCAAACATAGTTTGTCAAAGTTTTTCCTTATCACTTTCGGTTTATCAACTGAATTGCTTGAGGACAAGCAAATGTTTAAGCTTGGGGGAGTTGACATGTCCATTTTGAATCATGCTTATATGTTGATATTTATTGCATTATGGGTTGTTCTTATATGTTTTATCACAATACTTATGCCTTTTCTCTCTTATTTTACAAGGTTCACAAGAAGAGGGAGAATGCCGACAGCGGGAATTCTAGGCTGGAAAAGGAGAAAACTCCAAAAGCCATAAAACTCAACAGAACATCATTTTGGAAAATATAAAAAATATCTAGTGAAAGAAACCCATGAGGGGGGCCACCGGTTGTCCACGAGGGTGGGGGCGCGCCCCCCTTCCCAGGGCGCGCCCCCTGCCTCGTGGGCCAGCGGACAGGCCCCCGATGCCCAACTTCTCCTATATGAGGTGTTTTGACCTGGAAAAAATCAGAAGTAGGCTTCCGGGACCAGACGTCGCTGTCTTGAGGCGGAACCGAGGCGGAAACCAATGTAGGGCTCCGGGAGAGCTGTTCTGCTGGGGATACTTCCCGCCGGGAGGGGGAAATCGTCACCGCCGTCATCACCAACAACTCTCCCATCTTGGGGAGGGCTATCTTCATCGACATCTTCACCAGCACCATCTGCTCTCAAACCCTAGTTCATCTCTTGTATCCAATCTTTGTACCCAAACCTCATATTGGTACCTGTGGGTTGTAGTAGTGTTGATTACTCCTTTTAGTTGATGCTAGTTGGTTTATTTGCTGGAAGATCATATGTTCAGATCCATTATGCATATTAATACCCCTCTGATCATGAACAATATTATGTCTTGTGAGTAGTTACTTTTGTTCCTGAGGACATGGGAGAAGTCTTGCTATTAGTAGTCATGTGAGTTTGGTCTTCGCTAGATGTATGTTGTCTCTCCTCTAGTGGTGTCATGTGAACGTCGACTACATGACACTTCACCATTATTTGGGCCTAGAGGAAGGCATTGGGAAGTAATAAGTAGATGATGGGTTGCTAGAGTGCCAGAAGCTTAAACCCTAGTTTATGCGTTGCTTCGTAAGCGGCTGATTTGGATCCATATGTTTCAAGCTATGGTTAGGTTTACCTTAATACTTCTTTTGTAGTTGCGGATGCTTGCATTAGAGGTTAATCATAAGTGGGAGGCTTGTCCAAGTAAGGGCAGCACCCAAGCACCGGTCCACCCACATAACAAATTATCAAAGTACCAAACGCAAATCAGACGGTCGTGATGAAAACTAGCTTGACGATAACTCCCATGTGTCCTCGGGAGCACTTTACCTTATATAAGAGTTTCTTCAGGCTTGTCCTTTGCTACAAAAAGGATTGGGCCACCTTTCTACACCTTATTTACTTTCACCTTTTGTCACTTGCTACCAATTATCTTTTCACAAAACTATCTGTTACCTATAATTTCAGTGCTTGCAGAAAATACCTTACTGAAAACTGCCTATCATTTCCTTCTGCTCCTCGTTGGGTTTGACACTCTTACTTATCGAAAGGACTACGATAGATCCCCTACACTTGTGGGTCATCAAGACTCTTTTCTGGCGCTGTTGCCGGGGAGTGAAGCGCCTTTGGTAAGTAGAATTTGGTAAGGAAAAATTTATATAGTGTGCTGATATTTATTATCACTTGTTACTATGGCTCAAAATCCTTTGAGGGGCTTGTTCGGGGTATCTTCACCCCGACCAGAAGACCAAAGAGTTGCTCCTCAGCCTACTGCACCTATTGAAAATGTTTTCTTTGAGATTCCTTCGTGTATGATAGATAAACTGCTTGAAAATCCCTTTACAGGAGATGGAACATTGCATCCCGACTTACACCTAATCTATGTGGATGAAGTTTGTGGATTGTTTAAGCTTGCAGGTATGCCTGAGGATGTTATCAAGAAGAAGGTCTTCCCTTTATCTTTGAAGGGATATGCATTGACATGGTTTAGGCTATGCGATGATATGGGATCATGGAACTATAATCGTCTGAAGTTGGAATTTCATCAGAAGTTCTACCCTATGCACCACGTTCATCATGATCGTAATTGTATTTATAATTTCTAGCCTCGAGAAGGAGAAAGCATCGCTCAAGCTTGGGGGAGGCTTAAGTCAATGTTATATTCATGCCCCAATCATGAGCTCTCAAGAGAAATGATCATTCAAAAAATTTATGCTCGGCTTTCTCATAATAATCGCTCCATGCTCGATACTTCTTGTTCTGGCTCTTATATGATGAAGACTATTGACTTCAAATGGGATTTATTGGAAAGAATTAAACGCAACTCTGAAGATTGGGATCTCGACGAAGGTAAGGAGTCCGGTATGACCCCTAAGTTCGATTGTGCAAAAGCTTTTATGGATACCGATGCTTTCCGTGAGTTTAGCACTAAATATGGACTTGACTCTGAGATAGTTGCTTCTTTCTGTGAATCTGTTGCTACTCATGTTGATCTCCCCAAGGAGAAGTGGTTTAAATACCATCCCCCTATTGAAGTAAAAGTAGTTGAACCTATTAAAGTTGAAGAAAAGATTATCACTTATAATGTTGATCCTGAGAAACCACCTTTCCCTGTTAGGATAAAGGATCATGCTCAAGCTTCGACTGTAGTTCGTAAGAGTAATACTAGGACACCTACACCGTCTGAGAAAATTAAAGTTGAACCTAGTGTTGCTATGGTTAAAGATCTCTTGGTAGAAGATTTAGATGGACATGTTATTTACCTACAAGAAGAGTCTGCTAGAATAGCCAAACCCAATGCTAGCAATAGACATAAACTGGTTGTAGGCCTGCCTGTTATCTGTGTAAAGATAGGAGATCATTGCTATCATGGTTTATGTGACGTAGGTGCTAGTGCGAGTATTATCCCTCTTGATTTGTATTACGAAATTATGCATGATATTGCACTTGTTGAGTTAGAAGGGATTGATGTCACTATTAAGCTTGCCAATAGAGATACTATTTCACCAGTTGGGATTGTTAGAAATATTGAAGTCTTGTGTGGGAAGGTTAAATACCGTGCTGTTTTTCTTGTTCTTAGTTCCCCACAAGATGCATTATGTCCCATTATATTTGGTAGACCCTTCTTGAATACTGTTTATGCCAAGATAGACTGCGTGAAAGATGTTGTCACTGTAGGATTAGGGGATATTCTCATGATTTTAACTTTGCTAAATTCCGTAGACAGCCCCTTGAAAAGGCACCACCCAGTAAAGATGAAATTATTGGTCTTGCTTCTATTGCCGTGCCACCTAATAACCCTTTAGAACAATACTTGCTAGACCACGCAAATGATATGCATATGAACGAGAGAAGGGAGATAGATGAAATATTCCTTACACAGCGACCCGTACTGAAAAACAACTTGCCTGTTGAAATCCTAGGGGATCCTCCTCCACCCAAGGGTGATCCCGTGTTTGAACTTACACCTTTGCCTGATAATCTTAAGTATGTTTATCTTGATGAAAAGAAGATATATCCTGTTATTATTAGTTCTAACCTTTCAGAGCAGGAAGAAGAAAAAATATTGAAAACTCTAAAGAAGCATCGTGCTGCTATTGGATATACTCTGGATGATCTTAAGGGCATTAGTCCCACTATATGCCAACACAAGATAAAATTGGAAGAAAATGCTAAACCAGTTATTGATCATCAGTGACGGTTAAATCCTAAGATGAAAGAAGTGGTAAGGAAGGAAATACTAAACCTTCTAGAGGCAGGTATTATCTATCCAGTTGCTGATAGCCAGTGGGTAAGTCATGTCCATTGTGTTCCTAAGAAAGGAGGTATGACTGTTGTCCCTAATGATAAAGATGAATTGATCCCGCAACGAATAGTTACAGGTTATAGGATGGTAATTGATTTCCGTAAGTTAAATAAAGCTACTAAGAAAGATCATTACCCCTTGCCATCTATTGATCAAATGCTAGAAAGGTTATCCAAACATACTCATTTCTGCTTTCTAGATGGTTATTCTGGTTTCTCCTAAATACCTGTGTCAAAAGGGGATCAAGAGAAGACCACTTTTACTTGTCCTTTCGATACCTTTGCTTATAGGCATATGCCTTTTAGTTTATGTAATGCACCTGCTACCTTTCAAAGATGCATGATGGCTATATTTTCTGATTTTTGTGAAAAGATTGTTGAGGTTTTCATGGATGATTTCTCCGTTTACGGAACTTCTATTGATGATTGCTTAAGCAACCTTGATCGAGTTTTGCAGAGATGTGAAGACACTAATCTTGTCTTGAATTGGAAGAAGTGCCACTTTATGGTTAATGAAGGCATTGTCTTGAGAAATAAAATTTCTGAAAGAGGTATTGAAGTAGACAAAGCTAAAGTTGATGCTATTGAAAAGATGCCAAGCCCTAAGGATATCAAAGGTATACGAAGTTTCCTTGGTCATGACGGGTTTTATAGGAGGTTCATTAAGGACTTCTCCAAAATCTCCAGGCCTCTGACTAATCTTTTACAAAATGATATTCCTTTTGTCTTTGATGATGATTGTCTAGAAGCATTTGAAATACTTAAGAAAGCATTAATCTCTGCACCTATTGTCCAGCCTCCTGACTGGAATTTACCTTTTGAGATTATGTGTGATGCTAGTGATTATGCTGTAGGAGCTGTTTTAGGACAAAGAGTTGATAAGAAATTGAATGTTATCCAGTATGCCAGTAAAACTCTAGATAGTGCCCAAAGAAATTATGCTACTACTGAGAAATAATTTTTAGCAGCCATATTTGTTTGTGATAAGTTTAGACCCTATATCGTTGATTCTAAAGTAACTATTCACAGTGATCATGCTGCTATCAAATATCTTATGGAAAAGAAAGATGCTAAACCTAGACTTATTAGATGGGTTCTCTTGCTGCAAGAATTTGACTTGCATATTATTGATAGAAAGGGAGCTGAGAACCCTATTGCGGATAACTTGTCTAGGTTAGAAAATATGCTTGATGACCCACAACCTACTGATGATCACTTTCCTGATGAACAATTAGCTATCATAAGTACTTCTCATACTGCTCCATGGTATGCTGATTATGCTAACTATATTGTTGCTAAGTTTATACCTCCTAGCTTCACATACCAGCAAAAGAAAAAAAATTCTTCTATGATTTGAGACACTACTTCTGGGAAGACCCACATCTTTATAATGAAGGAGTAGATGGTATTATTAGACGTTGTGTACCTGAGCATGAACAGGAACAAATCCTACGCAAGTGCCACTCCGAAGCTTATGGAGGACACCATGCGGGAGATAGAACTGCACACAAGGTATTGCAATCCGGTTTTTATTGGCCTACTCTCTTCAAGGATGCCCGTAAGTTTGTCTTATCTTGTGATGAATGTCAAAGGATTGGTAATATTAGTAGACGTCAAGAAATTCCTATGAATTATTCACTTGTTATTGAACCATTTGATGTTTGGGGCTTTGATTATATTGGACCTTTTCCTGCCTCTAATGGGTACACACATATTTTAGTTGCTGTTGACTATGTTACTAAGTGGGTAGAAGCTATTCCAACTAGTAGCGCTGATCATAACACCTCTATTAAGATGCTTAAAGAAGTTATATTTCCGAGGTTTGGAGTCCCTAGGTATCTAATGACTAATGGTGGTTCACACTTTATTCATGGTGCTTTCCGTAAGATGCTTGCTAAGTACGATGTCAACCATAGAATTGCATCACCTTATCACCCACAGACTAGTGGTCAAGTAGAACTAAGTAATAGGGAGTTGAAATTAATCTTGCAAAAGACAGTTAATAGGTCTAGGAAGAATTGGTCCAAGAAACTAGATGATGCATTATGGGCCTATAGAACTGCATACAAAAATCCTATGGGTATGTCTCCATATAAGATGGTATATGGAAAAGCATGTCACTTACCTCTTGAGCTAGAACATAAGGCATATTGGGTTATTAAAGAGCTCAACTATGATTTCAAACTTGCGGGAGAGAAGAGGTTATTTGATATTAGCTGTCTCGATGAATGGGGAACCCAGGCCTATGAGAATGCCAAGTTATTTAAAGAAAAAGTTAAAAGATGGCATGACAAAAGGATACAAAAACGTGAATTTAATGTAGGGGATTATGTCTTGCTATTCAACTCTCGTTTAAGATTTTTTGCAGGAAAACTTCTCTCCAAGTGGGAAGGACCTTACGTTATCGAGGTGGTCTATCGCTGTGGTGCCATAAAAATCAACAACTTCGAAGGCACAAATCCGAAGGTGGTGAATGGTCAAAGAATTAAACATTATATCTTAGGTAATCCTATAAATGTTGAAACCAATATTATTGAAACCGTAACCCCGGAGGAATACATAAGGGACACTTTCCAGAACGATTCAGCCTCCGAAAAGGAAGAGGTATGTGATACGGTAAGTAAACCGACTCCAAAACAGTTCTAAAGGCAACTTTTCTCCGTTTTGGAATATTTAGAAAAATAGAAAAATAAACCATAGTCCGGAGGAGACACGAGGCCTCCACGAGGGTGGAGGGCGCACCCCCCATCCCACGGCGCGCCCCCTGCCTTGTGGGCACCCCGTGTGTCCCCTGGACTCCGTTTTCTCGTAGGTTACTCCTTTTGGTAGTTAAAAATTCATTATATATACCCCAAAGGTTTTGACCTCTGTATTACGCAGAAATCCTCTGTTTTCATTTCGAGCTACTGTTTTTGACAAATCTAGATCATCATGGCATCCTCCAACACCCCAAGGACAAGTTCTTCGAGAGGGTCATCAACCCCTACCTTGCGGAGGTGCTGCACCACCCCAAAACCATGGAGTTGCATGAGGGGGTGCTGCACATCCGTGCTGTTGAGGGGCCGAGGAGGACCGGAAGCATGGAGACAAGACTCGAAGCAATGGAGCAACAAGTTTTCAAGTGCCAAGGTATGGTCGAACGAGGACTCGACGCCAACCACATGATGATCTCGGAGCTTGCCAACAACCTCAAGATGGACTCAAGGATCTTCGGGGAAGCCATCTCCAATCTTCAAGAGAAAATCGATCACCTCCAAGCACAGATCTATGACCTGCAGAACCAAAACTGTGAGTATGAATATAGATTCAAGAACATGAGTTTGGCTGCAGATTTGAGTATCCCAGAGACTCGATCATCCTTCTACGATGGTGAGCCCATGCCTTGGAAGGTGCACAACAAGCCTACATCATCAACAACTCCATCATCACCACCCCCGAAGAAGGAGACCTAATCATATGGGTATGGGCACTCCCCTTGGCAACTGCCATGCTTAGGGGAGTGACCCCGGTATCGTATCACCATCACTCCTATCTTTACAGTTTTACTTAGTTCGATCCTTTTGGTAGTATCTTGATCTAGTAGAATAAAGTTAGCATGATCTAGTTGTGAGCTTTTGCTTCGTGAGCTTTACCCTTTGTAATCGAGTCTGTGAGCTATATAATAAAGATTAGTGTTGAGTCAAGGGTTTGATTTCCTCACTTGGGTCATGATAAAAAGAAAGAAAACCTAAAGAGTATCAAAGAGATCATATTGATCTTATGGGAAGTAATGACTTCACATCCAAGAGTATGATAAATAAAAGTTGTTGGGGGGTGACAAACATAGTTTTGGTCATCGTTGCAATTAATAGGAAGTAATAAAAGAAGAGAGGCTTCACATACAAATATACTATCTTGGACATCTTTTATGATTGTGAGCACTCATTAAGGTATGACTTGCTAAAGAGTTGATGTTGGACAAGGAAGACAACATAATGGGTTATATCTTCTTATATCCAAAATAAAGTATATTTTCATGGATCATCCAACATGTTGAGCTTGCCTTTCCCCCTCATGCTAGCCAAAACTCCTCGCACTAAGTAGAGATACTACTTGTGCTTCCATATATCCTTAAACCTAGCTTTGCCATGAGAGTCCACCATACCTACCTATGGATTGAGAAAGATCCTTCCAAGTAAGTTGTCATGTTGCAAATCCGCTAAAATATGTATGATTTATTAGTGTGGGAGAAATTAGCTTTATACGATCTTGTGATATGGAAGCAATAAAAGCTACGGACTGCATAATAAAGGTCCTTATCACAAGTGGCAATATAAAGCTAAGTTCTTCTATGCTAAGAATTTGTACATCCAACCATAAAAACACATGACAACCTCTGCTTCCCTCTGCGAAGGGCCTATCTATTATTCCTATCTTATAAGTGTCAAGGTGAAATCCGCCTTTCCTTTTTACATTTTATCCTTTGGCAAGCACCTTGTGTTGGAAAGATCCTAACATATATACCCACTTGGATGTAAGTTTTCATGATCTATTACTGTTGACATTACCCTTGAGGAAAAAGGTTGGGAGGCAACACTATAAGCCCCTATATTTCTTTGTGTCCGATTAAAACTACATAACCATAAGTATTGTGTGAGTGTGAGCAATTGTGAAATACTATATGATAGTTGAGTATGTAGGCTTGTTCAAAAGCTCTTATATTGACTCTTTCCGATGTTACGATAAATTGCAATTGCTTCAATGACCGAGATCAAAGTTTGTCAGTTTCCAATAAAGTTTATGATTCATACTAGATATTGTGGATGATTTCTTACTTTAGCATAAGAATCATATGACTATATTCATATAATTTGCTGTTATGAGAATGATCATGATGCCCTCATGTCCGTATTTTGTTTTTATCGACACCTCTATCTCTAAACATCTGCACATATTTTTTCGATATCGGCTTTTGCTTGAGGACAAGCGAGGTCTAAGTTTGGGGGAGTTGATACGTCCATTTTGCATCATGCTTATATGTTGATATTTATTGCATTATGGGCTGTTCTTATATGTTTTGTCATAATACTTATGCATTTTCTCTCTTATTTTACAAGGTTCACAAGAAGAGGGAGAATGCCGGTAGCTAAAATTCTGGGCTCGAAAAGGAGAAAACTCTGGAAACCTATTCTGCACAACTCCAAAAGCCCTGAAACTCAACAGAACATCGTTTCGGAAAATATAAATAATATCTGGCGAAAGAAACCCACGAGGGGGGCCACCGGCTGTCCACGAGGGTGGGTGGCACGCCCCCCTTCCCAGGGCGCGCACCCCTGCCTCGTGGGCCAGCCGACAGGCCCCCGATGCCCATCTTCTACTATATGAGGTGTTTTGACCTGGAAAAAATCATAAGGAGGCTTTCGGGACCAGATGCCGCCTTCTCGAGGCGGAACCGAGGCGGAAACCAATCTAGGGCTCCGGCAGAGCTGTTCTGTCCGGGATACTTCCCTCCGGTAGGGGGAAATCTTCACCGCCGTCATCACCAACAACTCTCCCATCTTGGGAAGGGCAATCTTCATCAACATCTTCACCAGCACCATATCCTCTCAAACCCTAGTTTGTCTCTTGTATCCAATCTTTGTACCCAAACCTCATATTGGTACCTGTGGGTTGCTAGTAGTGTTGATTACTCCTTGTAGTTGAGGCTAGTTGGTTTATTTGGTGGAAGATCATATGTTCAGATCCATTATGCATATTAATACCCCTCTGATCATGAACAATATTATATCTTGTGATTAGTTACTTTTGTTCCTAAGGACATGGGAGAAGTCTTGCTATTAGTAGTCATGTGAGTTTGGTCCTCGTTTGATATTTTCATGAGATGTATGTTGTCTCTCCTCTAGTGTCGTCATGTGAACGTCGACTACATGACACTCCACCATTATTTGGTCCTAGAGGAAGGCATTGGGAAGTAATAAGTAGATGATGGGTTGCTAGAGTGACAGAAGCTTAAACCCTAGTTTATGCGTTGCTTCGTAAGGGGCTGATTTGGATCCATATGTTTCAGGCTATGGTTAGGTTTACCTTAATACTTCTTTTGTAGTTGCGGATGCTTGCATTAGATGTTAATCATAAGTGGGAGGCTTGTCCAAGAAATGGCAGCACCCAAGCACCGGTCCACCCACATACCAAATTATCAAAGTACCGAACGCGAATCAGACGATCGTGATGAAAACTAGCTTGACGATAATTCCCATGTGTCCTCGAGAGCGCTTTACCTTATATAAGAGTTTGTTCAGGCTTACCATTTGCTACAAAAAGGATTGGGCCACCTTGCTGCACCTTATTTACTTACACCTTTTGTCACTTGCTACCAAGTATCTTATCACAAAACTATCTGTTACCTGTAATTTCAGTGCTTGCAGAAAATACCTTACTGAAAACTACCTATCATTTCCTTCTGCTCCTCGTTGGGTTCGACACTCTTACTTATCGAAAGGACTACGATAGATCCCCTACACTTGTGGGTCATCAACGTATCTATAATTTTTTATTGTTCCATGCTATTATTTTCTAGCTACCTCTTGAGCTTGCGTTGTATTCCCTCGAAGAGGAAAAGGAGATGCATCACAGTCTCGTAAGTATTTCCCTTAGTTTTTGAGAACCAAGGTATCAATCCAGTTGGAGACCACGCGTGAGTCCCTCGCACCTGCACCAAAAAATAAGAACTTCGCAGCCAACGCGATAAGGGGTTGTCAATCCCTTTACGGTCACTTACGAAAGTGAGATCTGATAGAGATGATAGTTTATATCTTTGGTATTTTTAGTTTAGTAAAACAGCAAATAAAAGCGGTAAAAGTATAGTAGATGTAAATTTATATGTTGAGAATAGACCCGCGGGCCATAGTTTTCTCTAGTGGCTTCTCTCATGATGGCGATATTCTACGGCGGGTAAACAAATTATTGTTGAGCAATTGATAGAAAAGCGAATAATTATGAGACTATCTAGGCATAATCATTGTATATAGGCATCACGTCCGAGACAAGTAGACCGAAACGATTCTGCATCTACTACTATTACTCCACACATCGGCCGCTATCCAGCATGCATCTAGTGCATTGAGTTCATAAGAACAGAGTAGCGCCTTAAGCAAGATGACATGATGTAGAGGGATAAACTTAAGCAATATGATATAAACCCCATCTTCTTATCCTCGATGGCAACAATACAATATGTGCCTTGCTGCCCCTATTGTCACTGGGAAAGGACATCGCAAGATTGAACCCAAAGCCAAGCACTTCTCCCATTGCAAGAACTATCGATCTAGTAGGCCACCAAACCAATAATTCGAAGAGACTTGCAAGGATATTATGAGCACACATAAAAAGTTCATAGAAGAACCAAATATCTTTCACAATTCATCGGATCTCGACAAACACACCGCAAAAAGAGATTACATCGAATAGATCTCCTCGAAGACCGAGGAGAACTTTGTATTGAGATCCAGAGAGAGAGAAGAAGCCATCTAGATACTAGCTATGACCCCGAAGGTCTGTGGTAAACTACTCACAACTCATGGTGAGGGCGATGATGATGATGAAGAAGGCCTCCGTGATGGATCCCCCTCCGGTGGAGCTCCGGAACAGGCTCCAAGATGGGATCTCCACGGGAACAGAAGGTACGGTGGTGGAATTAGGGTTTTCTCTCTATTCACGGAGCCCTAGGGTACGTAGACTTATATAGGAAGAAGGAGGGCACCGGGGGACCCTCGAGGGGCCCACGAGGTAGGGGGCGCGCCCCCACCCTCGTGGGTGCCTCGATGCTCCCCTGACGTCGTTCTCAAGTTCCTCTGGCGTGATTTTCTCCAAAAATATCTCTCGCGAAGGTTTCATTCCGTTTGGACTCCGTTCGATATTCTTTTTCTACGAAACCCTGAAATAGGAAAAAAAACAGCAATCTGGACTGGGCCTTTTGGTTAGTAGGTTAGTCCCAAAAATGATATAAAAGTGGATGATAAAGCCCATTAAACATCCAAGAATTCATAAATAATAGCATGGAACAATCAAAAATTATAGATATGTTGGAGACGTATCAAGCATCCCCAAGCTTAATTCCTGCTCGTCCTCGAGTAGTCAAATGATAAAGAAATAATTATTGATATGGAATGCTAACCAATATAGTTTTTCAATGTAATTCTCTTAATTGTGGCATGAATGTTCAGATCTGAAAGATTCAAGATAAAATTCTATATCGACATAAGAAATAATAATACTTCAAGCAATACTAACAAAGCAATCATGTCCTCTCAAAATACTTTGGCTAAAGAAAGTTATACCTACAAAATCATATAGTGTTGGCTATGCTCCCTAGTTATCACACAAAAATATTTATATCATGCACAACCCCGATTTCAGCCAAGCATTTGTTTTCATACTCTATCTTTTCAAACCTTTCAACTTTCACGCAATACATGAGCGTGAGCCATGGACATAGCACTATGGGTGGAATAGAGGTGGTTGTGGAGAAAACAAAAAGGAGGGAGATAGTCTCACATCGACTATGCGTATCAACGGGCTATGGAGATGCCCATCAATAGATATCAATGTGAGTGAGTAGGGATTGCCATGCAACGGATGCACTAGAGCTAAATATGAATGAAAGCTCAACAAAAGGAACTAGTGGGTGTGCATCCAACTTGCCTGCTCACGAAGACCTAGGGCATTTGAGGAAGCCCATCGTTGGAATATACAAGCCAAGTTCTATAACGAAAATTCCCACCAGTATATGAAAGTGACCAAACATGAGACTCTCTACAATGAAGAACATGGTGCTACTTTCAAGCACAAGTGTGGAAAAAGATAGTAGCAATTGTCCCGTTTTTTTTTTCTTTTTTTTTCTTTTTTTGGGCCTTTTTTTCTTCGGCCTTTCTCTTTTTTTTTTCTTTTTTTTGCTGAGGGGCTTTATAGATTTATCCTTTCCTCCCGTGGGACAATGCTCTAATAAAAATGATCATCATACTTTCATTACAACTCGATATTACAACTCGATACTACAACAACAAAGTATGACTCTATATGAATGCCTCCAGCGATGTACCTTTATGTGCAATGAAACAAGAGCGACATGTATAAAAATTATGCATGGTGGCCTTTCCACAAATACGATGTCAACTACATGATCATGCAATGGCAATATGACAATATAATGCGTGTCATATGAACGGAACGGTGGAAAGTTGCATGGAAATATATCTCGGAATGGCTATGGAAATGCCATGATAGGTAGGTATGGTGGCTGTTTTGAGGAAGAATATATAGTGGGTTTATGGTACCGGCTAAAATTGCGCAGTACAAGAGAGGCTAGCAATGGTGGAAGGGTGAGCGTGCGTATAATCCATGGACTCAACATTAGTCATAAGAACTCATATACTTATTGCAAAAATCTACGAGTCATCAAAACAAAGCAATCAACGCATGCTCCTAGGGGGAGGTTGGTAGGAGTTAACCATCGCGCGCCCCCGACCTCCACACAAATGTTGGCACTCTACAAATACCTCATGCTCTAACTTAGTCACACAACGGTTCACCATACGTGCATGCTACGAGAATCACTAACCTTAACACAAGTATTTCTCAATTTCATAATAACTCCACTAGCATGATTGTAATATCACTATCCTCATATCTCAAAACAATTATCAAGCATCCAACATCTCATTCTATTCAATGCACTTAGTGTGAATTTTTTTACTACATTGACATTGGATATCTATCATGTGAAGACTAGTTTCTTTAGCCTAAACACATTACCATGATGTTTTAATGGACTCTTAAATAGATATAAGTGAAGCATGAGAGTTCAACAATTTCTAAAAAATATTATCACCACCGTGCTCTTAAAGGTATAAGTGAAGCAGTAGAGCAAAAACTATTCAACTCAAAAGATATAAGTGAAGCACATAAAGTGTTCTAATAATTTCTAGGCCATATTTAACTCTCTCAAATAGGTGTGTGCAGCAAAGATGATTGTGTCAAACTAACAAGCAAAGACTCAAATTATACAAGATGCTCCAAGCAAAACACATAACATGTTGTGAATAAAAATATAGCTCCAAGTATAGTTACCGATGGAAGAAGACTAAAGAGGGGATGCCTTCCGGGGCATCCCCAAGCTTAGGCTTTTGATTATCTTGAATTTACTTGGGGTTCCATGGGCATCCCCAATCTTAGGCCTTTGCTACTCCTTGTTCCATAGTCCATCAAAGCAATACTCAAAACTTGAAAATTTCACAACACAAAACTTAGACATAAATTCTCGTGAGCTCCGTTAGTATAAGAAAGCAAACAACTACTCAAAGGTACATCAATGAATTCAGTCTTTGTTTATATTTCTGTTAAACCTACTATACTCCAACTTCTCTATGGTTCATATCCTCCAATACTACTCATAGATGCATCAGAATAAACAAACAACACACGGAAAACAGAATCTGTCAAAGACAGAACAGTGTGTAGTAATCTGCAGGTTTCGCCTACTTATGGAACTCCAAAAAAAATTCAAAAAAAATTGGTAAATTTGCGGAATTTGACTACCAATCATCTGCAAAAGAAATCGACTAAAAAGAACGCTCCAGTAAAATCCCATGACTACTTTAGCCAGCACTAACGATTCTGTTTTTCACAGCAAGATCATATAAACTTCACACAAGTCTTCCCAAAGGTTCTACTTGGCACAAACACTAAACAAAACATGAAACCACATCTAATCAGAGGCTGGATGCAATATTTATTCCCTAATAGCAACAAAAACAAAATACATAAAATTGGGTTGCCTCCCAACAACCGCTATCGTTTTATGCCCCTAGCTAGGCACGATACAAGATAAATCTAGGTATTGCCATCTTTGGAAGGCAATCCATAAGTGGCTCTCATGATATATTCATATGGTAATCTGATTTTAATCCTAGGAAATTGTTCCATGCCTTTCCTTAACGGAATTTGGAATATAATATTTCCTTCCTTCATATCAATAATTACACCAATCATTCTAAGGAAAGGTCTACAAAGAATAATAGGACATGAAGGATTGCAATCTATATCAAGAACAATGAAATCTACGGGCACATAATTCCTATTAGCAACAATAAGAAAATCATTAATTCTCCCCATAGGTTTCTTAATAGTGGAATCCGCAAGATGCAAATTTAAAGAACAATCATCAAGCTCATGGAACCCTAGCAAATCACACAAAGCTTTTGGGATAGTGGAGACACTAGCACCCAAATCAGACAAAGCAGAGCATTCATGATCTTTTATTTTTATTTTTATAGTAGGTTCCCACTCATCATAAATCTTTCTAGGTATAAAAACTTCCAACTCAAGTTTTTCTTCATAAGATTGCATCAAAGCATCAACTATATGCTTAGTGAAAGCTTTATTTTGACTATAAGCATGCAAAGAATTTAGCACGGATTGAAACAAGGAAATACAATCAATCAAAGAGCAATTATCATAATTGAATCCCTTAAAATCCAAAGTAGTGGATTCATCACTATGCAAATTTTTAATCTCTTCACTCCCACTTTTAGCAATTTTAGCATCAAGATCTAAAAACTCCGAGTCATTGGGACACGTTAAAGAAGAATCATCTCCAATCCTATTCTCATCAAGATTTATACTATAAAACAAGGATCTAATAGGAGACACATCAATAACTTTCAGATCTTCATCTTTATTTTCATGATAACTAGAAGAACACGATTTAATATAATCTTCTCTTTTAGCACGCATTCTAGCGGTTCTTTCTTTGCATTCATCAATGCAAATTCTCATGGCTTTGAGAGACTCATTGATATCATGCTTAGGTGGGATAGATCTAAGTTTCAAAGAATCAACATCAAGAGTAATTCTATCCACACTTCTAGCCAATTCATCAACCTTAAGCAATTTATCTTCAAGCAAAGCATTGAAATTCTTTTGCGAGATCATAAACTCCTTAACACTAGTTTCAATTTCAGAAGGCATCTTTCCATAAGAGTTGTTGTAGGAATTACCATAATTATTAGAGGAATTACTAGGAAAAGGCCTAGGATTAAAATTACGTCTGTAAGCATTGTTACCAAAATTATTCCTACCAACAAAATTTACATCCTAAGATTCATTGTTATTCTCAATCAAAGTGGACAAAGGCATATCATTAGGATCAGAAGAAGCACTCTTAGCGGCAAATAATGTCATAAGTTCATCCATCTTTCCACTAAAAACACTAATTTCTTCGATAACATGTACTTTTTTACTAGTAGATCTTTCGGTGTGCCACTGAGAATAATTAACCATAATATTATCTAGGAGTTTGGTAGCTTCTCCTAAGGTAGTTTCCATGAAAGTGTCTCCGGTGGCCGAATCTAAAAGATTTCTAGAAGCAAAATTCAAGCCAACATAAAAATTCTGAATAATCATCCATAGATTCAAACCATGTGTAGGGCAATTATGTATCATCAGTTTCATTCTCTCCCAAGCTTGTGCACTATGCTGATGATCTAGTTGCTTAAAATTCATAATATCGTTTCTAAGAGAGATGATCTTAGCAGGAGGGAAATACTTAGAGATAAAAGCATCTTTGCACTTATTCCACGAATCAATACTATTTCTAGGCAAAGAGGAAAACCAAGTTTTAGCATGATCTCTAAGTGAAAATGGAAATAAGTTCAATTTAACAATATCCTTATCCGTATCCCTTTTCTTATTGCATATCACACAAATCAACAAAGTTGTTTAGATGGTTAGCGGCGTCTTCACTAGGAAGGCCAGAGAATTGATCTTTCATGACAAGATTCAACAAAGCAGCATTGATCTCACAAGATTCAGCATCGGTAATAGGAGCAATCGGAGTGCTAATAAAATCATTGTTGTTGGTATTGGAGAAGTCGCACAATTTGGTATTGTTCTGGGCCATAGTGAAAAGCAAGCAATCCAACACACACAAGAAAACAAGAAGCAAGCGAACGAAAAACACACGGCGGAAGAAGGGCAAATAAAACGACAAGGGTGAAGTGGGGGAGAGGAAAACAAGAGGCAAATAAATGTAATGCGAAGGATAAGGGTTTGTGATAGGTACTTGGTATATGACTTTTGCGTAAGCCTCCTCGGCAACGGCGCTAGAAATTCTTCTTGGACTTTATCATTCACTTTTATATCATTTTTGGGACTAACCTACTAACCCAAAGGCCCAGTCCGGATTGCTGTTTTTTGCCTATTTCAGGGTTTCGCAGAAAAAGAATATCAAACGGAGGTCAAACGGAATGAAACCTTCGCGAGCGATATTTTTGGAGAAAATCACGCCAGAGGAACTTGAGAACAACGTAAGGGAAGCATCGTGGCGCCCACGAGGTTGGGGGGCGTGCCCCCTTCCCAGGGCACGCCCCCTACCTCGTGGGCTCCTCGAGCGTCCCCCGGTGCCCTTCTTCTTCTTATATAAGTCTACGTACCACAGAAACTCCGTGAACGGAGAGAAAACCCTAATTCCACACCGCGTACCTTCTGTTCCCGTGGAGATCCCATCTTGGAGCCTGTTCCGGAGATCCACCGGAGGGGGATCCATCATGGAGGCCTTCATCATCATCATCATCGCCCTAACCATGAGTTGTGAGTAGTTTACCACACACCTTCGGGTCCATAGCTAGTATCTAGATGGCTTCTTCTCTCTCTCTGGATCTCAATACAAAGTTCTCCACGGTCTTCGAGGAGATCTATTCGATGTAATCTCTTTTTGCGGTGTGTTTGTCGAGATTCGATGAATTGTGAGTTTATGATCAAGGTTATCTATGAAATATATTTGGTTCTTCTCTGAACATTTTATGTGTGCTCATAATATCCTTGCAAGTCTCTTCGAATTATTGGTTTGGTTTGGCCTACTAGATCTATAGTTCTTGCAATGGGAGAAGTGCTTGGCTTTGGGTTCAATCTTGCGGTGTCCTTTCCAAGTGACAGTAGGGGCATCAAGGCACGTACTGTATTCTTGCCATCGAGGATAATAAGATGGGGTTTATATCATATTGCTTGAGTTTATCCCTCTACATCATGTCATCTTGCTTAAGGCGTTACTTTGTTCTTATGAACTCAATACACTAGATGCATGCTGGATAGCGGTCGATGTGTGGAGTAATAGTAGTAGATGCACAATCGTTTCGGTCTACTTGTCTCGGACGTGATGCCTATATACAATGATCATGCCTAGATAGTCTCATAATTATTTGCTTTTCTATCAATTGCTCGACAGTAATTTGTTTACCCGCCGTAGAATATCGCTATCATGAGAGAAGCCACTAGAGAAAACTATGGCCCCCGGGTCTATTCTCAACATATCAATCTACATCTACTTTACCTTTACCTCTTTTATTTACTATTTTACAAAAGTAAAAAACCAAAAATATAAACTATCATCTCTATCAGATCTCGCTTTCGTAAGTGACCGTAAAGGGATTAACAACCCCTTATCGCGTTGCCTGTGAAGTTCTTATTTGTTTGTGCATTTGCGAGGGATTCGCACGTGGTCTCCTACTGTATTGATACCTTGGTTCTCAAAAAACTGAAGGAAATACTTACGCTACTGTGCTGCATCTCCCTTTCCTCTTCGAGAGAATACAACGCAAGCTCTAGAGGTAGCAAGAAGAATTTCTGGCGCCGTTGCCGGGGAGGCTTACGCAAAAGTCATATACCAAGTACCTATCACAAACCTTATCCTTCGCATTACATTTATTTGCCTCTCATTTTCCTCTCCCCCATTTCACCCTTGCCGTTTTATTTGCCCTTCTTCCACCGTGTGTTTTTCGTTCGTTTGCTTCTTGATTGCTTGTGTGTGTTTGCTTGCTTGCTTGTCATTATGGCTAGCCATTTATCCGCTCCCTTGTCTCTCGAGTTTGAAGTACTTCACTTCAAGCAAAAGCAAGGAGAAAACTTAAAAGATGCTTGGTTTAGGATGATTGAATCTTATCATAAGTGCACCTTAGAGGTGAATTTTAGAATCTTGCTTCGCAATTTTTATGTTGGATTGAACATGTCTCATAGACAACTCTTGGATTGCGTTGCCAAAGGGAATTTTATCGAAGTTGATCCTAGTTTCGCGCATGAAATCATAGAGGGAATAGTGGGAACACTACCTCCCCAAAAGGAGTCAAATTCAACCCCGGAAGGGACGCAAGTTTTTGAGAAAATTTGCGAAGTAACAAAAATATTACAAAAATCTCTTAAACCTCTTAAAAGTGCTAGTGGGAATCTCCACCACATTAATATGTTGATTACTCTTTGTAACAAGCGGTTAGATTCTTTAGATCTAAAGATTTCCGAATATGAAGGGAAATGTAAAGAACCTCCCGGATTCGAGCTAGATACCATCAAAACGGTGAAGATCAAAGATGGCAGTACCTAGATCTATCATGTATCGTGGCTAGCTAGGGGCGTAAAACGATAGCGCTTGTTGGGAGGCAACCCAATTTTATGTTTTTTTTGTTGCTGTTAGGGAATAAATATTTCATCTAGCCTCTGACTAGATGTGGTTTCATGTTTTCCTTAGTGTTTGTGCCAAGTAGAACCTTTGGTAAGACTTATGTGAAGTTTATGTGATCTTGCTGTGAAAAACAGAATCGTTAGCGCTTGCTAAAGTAGTCGTGAGATTTTACTGGAGCGTTCTTTTTAGTTGATTCTTTTTGAAGATGATTGGTAGGAAAATTCCGCAAATTTACCAATTTAGTTTGAATTTTTTGGAGTTCCAGAAGTAGGCGAAACCAGCAGATTACTACAGACTGTTCTGTCTTTGACAGATTCTGTTTTCCGTGTGTTGTTTGCTTATTCCGATGCATCTATGAGTAGTATTGGAGGATATGAACCATTGAGAAGTTGGAGTATAGTAGGTTTAACAACAATATAAACAAAGAATGAATTCATTTCTGTACCTTTGAGTAGTGGTTTGCTTTCTTATACTAACGGAGCTCACGAGAATTTTTGTCTAAGTTTTGTGTTGTGAAGTTTTCAAGTTTTGAGTATTGCTTTGATGGACTATGAAACAAGGAGTAGAAAAGGCCTAAGCTTGGGGATGCCCATGGCACCCCAAGTAAATTCAAGATAATCAAAAGCCTAAGCTTGGGGATGCCCCGGAAGGCATCCCCTCTTTCGTCTTCATCCATCGGTAACTATACTTGGAGCTATATTTTTATTCGCAACATGTTATGTGTTTTGCTTGGACCATCTAGTATAATTTGAGTCTTTGCTTGTTAGTTTGCCACAATCATCCTTGCTGGACACACCTATTTGAGAGAGTTAAATATGTCCTAGGAATTATTAGAACACTCTATGTGCTTCACTTATATCTTTTGAGTTGAATAGTTTTTGCTCTAGTGCTTCACTTATACCTTTTAGAGCATGATGGTGATAATATTTTGTTGAAATTGTTGAACTCTCATGCTTTACTTATATCTATTTGAGAGTCTATTAAAACAGCATTGTAATGTGTTTAGGCTAAAGAAACTAGTCTTCACATGATAGATATCCAATGTCAATGTAGTAAAAAAAATCGCACTAAGTGCATTGAATAGAATGAGATGTTGGATGCTTGATAATTGTGTTGAGATATGAGGATAGTGATATTAGAGTCATGCTAGTGGAGTTATTATGTAATTGAGAAATACTTCTGTTAAGGTTAGTGAATCTCGTAGCATGCACGTATGGTGAATCGTTGTGTGACTAAGTTAGAGCATGATGTATTTGTAGAGTGCCAACCTTTGTGTGGAAGTCGGGGGCGCGCGATGGTTAACTCCTACGAACCTCCCCCCTAGGAGCATGCGTTGATTACTTTGGTTTGATGAATCGTAGATTTTTGCAATAAGTATATGAGTTCTTATGACTAATGTTGAGTCGATGGATTATACGCACTCTCACCATTCCACCATTGCTAGCCTCTCTTGTACCGCGCAATTTTCGCCGTTACCATAAACCCACTATATATCCTTTCTCAAAACAGCCACCATATTGTTCCTCAACACAACCACCATATCTACCTATCATGGCATTTCCATAGCCATTCCGATATATATTGCCATGCAACTTTCCACCATTCCGTTCATATGACACGCATCATACTGTCATATTGCCATTGCATGATCATGTAGTTGACATCGTATTTGTGGCAAGGCCACCATGCATAATTTTTATACATGTCACTCTGGTTTCATTGCACATACCGGTACACCGCCGGAGTCATTCATATAGAGTCATACTTTGTTGTTGTAGTATCGAGTTGTAATGAAAGTGTGATGATCATCATTATTAGAGCATTGTCCCATGGGAGGAAAGGCTAAATCTATAAAGCCCCTCCGCAAAAAAAAAAGAAAAAAAAGAGAAAGGCCAAAGAAAAAAAATAAAGGCCCAAAAAAAAGAAAAAAAAAGAAAAAAAAGAAAAAGGGACAATTCCTACTATATTTTTTCACACTTGTGCTTCAAAGTAGCACGATGTTCTTCATTGTAGCGAGTCTCACGTTTGGTCAGTTTCATATACTAGTGGGAATTTTCGTTATGGAACTTGGCTTGTATATTCCAACGATGGGCTTCCTCAAGTGCCCTAGGTCTTCGTGAGAAAGCAAGTTGGATGCACACCCACTAGTTCCTTTTGTTGAGCTTTCATTCATATTTAGCTCTAGTGCATCCGTTGCATGGTAATCCCTACTCAATCACATTGATATCTATTGATGGGCATCTCCATAGCCCATCAATAGATATCAATGTGATTGAGTAGGGATTGCCATGCAACGGATGCACTAGAGCTAAATATGAATGAAAGCTCAACACAAGGAACTAGTGGGTGTGCATCCACCTTGCTTGCTCACGAAGACCTAGGGCATTTGAGGAAGCCCGTCGTTGGAATATACAAGCCAAGTTCTATAACAAAAATTCCCACTAGTATATGAAAGTGACTAAACATGAGACTCTCTACAATGAAGAACATGGTGCTACTTTCAAGAACAAGTGTGGAAAAAGATAGTAGCAATTGTCCCTTTTCTTTTTCTTTTTTTTTCTTCCTTTTTTGGGCCTTTTTTTTGGCCTTTCTCTCTTTTTTTTGTTTTTTTGCGGAGGGGCTTTATAGATTTAGCCTTTCCTCCCATGGGACAATGCTATAATAATGATGATCATCACATTTTGATTGCAACTCGATATTACAACTCGATACTACAACATCAAAGTATGACTCTATATGAATGCCTCCGACAGTGTACCGGTATGTGCAATGAAAGAAGAGTGACATGTATAAAAATTATGCATGGTGGCCTTGCCACAAATACGATGTCAACTACATGATCATGCAATGGCAATATGACAATATGATGCGTGTCATATGAACGGAACGGTGGAAAGTTACATGGCAATATATCTCGGAATTGCTATGGAAATGCCATGATAGGTAGATATGGTGTCTGTTTTGATGAAAAATATGGTGGCTGTTTTGAGGAAGGATATATAGTGGGTTTATGGTACCGGCGAAAATAGCGCGGTACAAGAGAGGCTAGCAATGGTGGAAGGGTGAGAGTGTGTATAGTCCATGGACTCAACATTAGTCATAAGAACTCATATACTTATTGCAAAAATCTACGAGTCATCAAAACAAAGCAATCAACGCATGCTCCTAGGGGGGAGGTTGGTAGGAGTTAACCATCGCGCGCCCCGGACCTCCACACAAAGGTTGGCACTCTACAAATACCTTATGCTCTAACTTAGTCACACAATGGTTCACCATACGTGCATGCTATAGGAATCACTAACCTTAACACAAGTATTTCTCAATTTCATAATAACTCCACTAGCATGACTCTAATATCACAATCCTCATATCTCAAAACAATTATCAAGCATCCAACATCTCATTCTATTCAATGCACGTAGTGTGAATTTTTTTACTACATTGACATTGGATATCTATCATGTGAAGACTAGTTTCTTTAGCCTAAACACATTACCATGCTGTTTTAATAGACTCACAAATAGATATAGGTCAAGCATGAGAGTTCAACAATTTCTAAAAAATATTATCACCACCATGCTCTAAAAGGTATAAGTGAAGCACTAGAGCAAAAACTATTCAACTCAAAAGATATAAGTGAAGCACATTGAGTGTTCTAATAATTTCTAGGCCATATTTAACTCTCTCAAATAGGTGTGTCCAGAAAGGATGATTGTGGAAAACTAACAAGCAAATACTCAAATTATACAAGATGCTCCAAGCAAAACACATAACATGTTGCGAATAAAAATATAGCTCCAAGTATAGTTACCGATGGATGAAGACAAAAGAGGGGATGCCTTCCGGGGCATCCCCAAGCTTAGGCTTTAGATTATCCTGAATTTACTTGGGGTTCCATGGTCATCCCCAAGCTTAGGCCTTTGCTACTCCTTGTTCCATAGTTCATCAAAGCAATACTCAAAACTTGAAAATTTCACAACAGAAAACTTAGACAAAAATTCACGTGAGCTCCGTTAGTATAAGAAAGCAAACCACTACTCAAAGGTACATCAATGAATTCATTCTTTCTTTATATTGGTGTTAAACCTACTGTAGTCCAACTTCTCTATGGTTCATATCCTCCAATACTACTCATAGATTCATCGGAATAAGCAAACAACACACGAAAAACAGAATCTATCGAAAACAGAACAATCTGTAGTAATCTGCAGGTTTCACGTACTTGTGGAACCCCAAAAAATTCAAACTAAATTGGTAAATTTGAGGAATTTGTCTACCAATCAGCTGCATAAAGAATCAACTAAAAATCATGGTCCAGTAGAATCCCACGACTACTTTAGCAAGCGCTAACAATTCTGTTTTTCACAGCAAGATCACATAAACTTCACACAAGTCTTCCCAAAGGTTCTACTTTGCACAAACACTAAACAAAACATGAAACCACATCTAATAAGTGGCTAGATGCAATATTTATTCCCTAACAGCAACAAAAACAAAAAAACAAAAAAATGGGTTGCCTCCCAACAAGCGCTATCGTTTTACGCCCCTAGCTAGGCACGATACAAGATAGATCTAGGTGTTGCCATCCTTGGAAGGCAATTCTTTGATTAAGCACTTATGGTTCTTGGGAACTTCTTTGTCCCTATGATTAATCAAAATATTGGGCAAGTAATCAAGAAATTCTAAAGTGTCAAAAGGAACTCTTGCAAAAGTAAGAATATTAGGGTGAACACTTCTGGATTTGAGATCCGCAAGTCTAGATGTTTCACCCTTGTCTTTACGGACATACATGAATTTAGATAATTTAGTGGAGGTATTTGGAGTAGTTTTTATAGCGGAAAGAGCAGATCCCACATTAGTGATAACATCCTCAAGTTTATTGATTCTAGTAGAATCCTGATCTAGCTTTTCTTTTACTATGGGCTCCTTTTCCTTAAGATTTTTCAGAACAACTCCGACCTTGGATCCATATTAGGTGATTTCATTATGAATTTTTCTATCCAAGTTTTCTACCAATTCTACCGTAGCAACTTTGTGTTCAATAATCTCTAACCTTTGCATAACATGCTCCAAAGTTAAAACGGTCCCATTGACCATAAGAGGTGGCGAGCCAAATAATTCAGTCATAGCTTTATAAGAATCAACGGTGTGGCTACCCAAAAAAATCCCTCCGGTAATGGTATCTAAGATAAATCTATTCCACGGAGATATGCCAACATAAAAATTGCGAAGAAGCACAAAAGTGGAAAGCTTCCCATTAGATCTATTTTAAGCATTGCAAATTCTATACCAGGCATCTTTTAAGTTTTCTTCCTCTCTTTTCTTAAAGTTGAGGACTTCACTCTCGGGGGTGGTGATAATGATAAGTGTGCTAGACATGGTGACAAGCAAGCAAGCAGCACACAAGAAAACAAGAAGCAAGCGAACGATAAACACATGGCGGAGAAAGGGCAAATAAAACGGCAAGGGTGAAGTGGGGGAGAGGAAAACGAGAGGCAAATAAATGTAATGCGAAGGATAAGAGTTTGTGATAGGTACTTGGTATATGACTTTTGCGTAAGCCTCCCCGACAACGGCGCCATAAATTCTTCTTGCTACTTCTTGAGCTTGCGTTGTATTCCCTCGAAGAGGAAAGGGAGATACATCATAGTAGCGTAAGTATTTCCCTTAGTTTTTTAGAACCAAGGTATTAATCCTGTAGGAGACCACGCGCGAGTCCCTCGCACCTGCACAAACAAATAAGAACTTTGCAGCCAACGCGATAAGGGGTTGTCAATCCCTTTACGATCACTTACGAAAGTGAGATATGATAGAGATGATAGTTTATATTTTTGCTATTTTTAGTTTAATAAAACAGCAAATAAAAGCGGTAAATGTGAAGTAGATGTAGATTGATATGTTGAGAATAGACCCGGGCCATAGTTTTCTCTAGTGGCTTCTCTCATGATAGCGATATTCTACGGCGGGTAAACAAATTACTGTCGAGAAATTGATAAAAAAGCGAATAATTATGAGACTATCTAGGCATGATCATTGTATATAGGCATCACGTCCGGGACAAGTATACCGAAACGATTCTGCATCTACTACTATTACTCCACACATTGACCGCTATCCAACATGCATCTAGTGTATTGAGTTCATAAGAACAGAGTAATGCCTTAAGCAAGATGACATGATGTAGAGGGATAAACTGAAGCAATATGATATAAACCCCATCTTTTTATCCTCGATGGCGACAATACAATACGTGCCTTGCTGCCCCTACTGTCACTGGGAAAGGACACCGCAAGATTGAACCCAAAGCCAAGCACTTCTCCCATTGCAAGAACTATAGATCTAGTAGGCCAAACCAAACCAATAATTCAAAGAGACTTGCAAGGATATTATGAGCACACATAAAAAATTCAGAGAAGAACCAAATATATTTCATAGATAACCTTGATCATAAACTCACAATTCATCGGATCTCGACAAACACACCGCAGAAAGAGATTACATCAAATAGATCTCCTCGAAGACCGAGGAGAACTTTGTATTGAGATCCAGAGAGAGAGAGAAGAAGCCATCTAGATACTAGCTATGGACCCGAAGGTCTGTGGTAAACTACTCACAACTCATGGTGAGGGCGATGATGATTATGATGAAGGCCTCGATGATGGATCCCCCTTCGGTGGAGCTCCGGAACAGGCTCCAAGATGGGATCTCCACGGGAACAGAAGGTACGGCGGTGGAATTAGGGTTTTCTCTCTGTTCACAGATTTTCTGGGGTACGTAGACTTATATAGGAAGAAGGATGGCACCGGGGGACGCTCGAGGGCTGATCTGGAGTCCGTTCAGGGCTCCGGAGAGTGGAGATCGTCGCCATCGTCATCATCAACCTTCCTCCATCACCAATTCCATGATGCTCACCGCCGTGTGTGAGTAATTCCATCATAGGCTTGCTGGACGGTGATGGGTTGGATGGGATCTATCATGTAATTGAGTTAGTTTTGTTAGGGTTTGATCCCTAGTATCCACTATGTTCTAAGATTGATGTTGCTATGACTTTGCTATGCTTAATGCTTGTCACTAGGGCCGAGTGCCATGCTTTCAGATCTGAACCTATTATGTGTGTTCTTGATCCTATATTGCAAGTCTATAGTCACCTACTATGTGTTATGATCCGGCAACCCCGAAGTGACAATAATCGGGACCACTCCCGGTGATGACCATAGTTTGAGGAGTTCATGTATTTACTATGTGTTAATGCTTTGGTCCGGTAGTCTATTAAAAGGAGGCCTTAATATCCCTTAGTTTCCAATAGGACCCCGCTGCCACGGGAGGGTAGGACAAAAGATGTCATCCAATTTCTTTTCCATAAGCACGTATGACTATATTCGGAATACATGCCTACATTGCATTGATGAACTGGAGCTAGTTCTGTGTCACCCTAGGTTATAACTTCTACATGATGAATTGCATCCGACGTATTTTCCCATCACCGATCCAATGCCTACAAGCTTTACCTATATTGCTAGTTGCTATTTACTTTTCTGTTCCCATTATCACAAAAACTACAAAAACACTATCGTTACTTTTATTGCTGCTACCGCCACTATCATATTACTTTGCTACTAAACTATCTTGTTGCAGATACTAAGTTTCTAGGTGTGGTTGAATTGACAGCTCAGCTGCTAATACTTAAGAGTAACCTTTGGCTCCCCTTGTGTCGAATCAACAAATTTGGGTTGAATACTTTACCCTCGAAAACTGTTGCGATCCCCTACACTTGTGGGTTATCAGTGTGCGTAATAAGGCGGCACTTCCGGTGGTTCCGAGCTGACAGCAGGGGGGGGGAACGTTTTTTTCGCGAAATACGCACTACTAGGAAAAGGGCTATAGATGAAATTGATACTAATGGCACACCATACAGCCAGTGCGCCACTAGTATATAGTAATGGCGCACTAGCAACTGATACGCCATTAGAGTTCGAAGTACTAATGGCGCACCTTGCCCGGAGTGCGCCATTAGTATCAAGAAATTTTTTTTTAACTAGCGCGCCTGTCCAAACATACTAATGGCGCATCTTTTAATAGTGCGCCATCACTAGCTGTAGATAGTAATGGCGCACCAGCAGTAAAGTGCGCCATTAATTGTTTTTTTTATGATATTTATTATTCTGTTTTTTAAAGAACTACTAATGGCGCACTACCCCGAAGTGCGCCATTACTAGTTTGTACCAGTAATGGCGCACTACGCTGAAGTGCGCCATTAGTAAATTTTTTTTTTTTGCAAAACTTTTAATGGCGCAGCAGCTTTAAATGCGCCATTAGTGTCCTTGATTACTAATGGCGCATTAGTAGCTGGTGCGCCATTAGTATGCGCGCAGGAACTAGATATTTTGGACAGCCCCTCTCTACCACACACACTTCCCCCCCCCCCTTCTTCATTCTCTCTACTTCCTCTCCTCTCTGGTCCCTCCTCTTTTCCACCTCATTTCCACCATATATTCATTCAAATTAAGTGGTTAAATTACCTTGTTTTGGTAGGTAAGTATGGGGGGAAGCTATATTTATGTTGTACTCCATACAAACAATGTGCACATGCACTTTTATGGCCTATAG
>LR738715.1:147726504-147743586 GCA_902687465.1 Secale cereale
ACTAATTGCCGGTTTGATGTGTTTTAAAAATGTACAACCCATTTCTCATTACTGATAGGCCATTTTCTCGTCGAGCCGAATGAAGTTCTCCTCGTCTTGAAAGATTTGCAGCTCAACAGGCCTGACAAAGCGACTTACTTGGCAAATCACAAAAAAAACAGGGCTAGCCATTTTTAGAAAGAAAAAAAAAAACTACTGGGCTGGTCTATGGTAAACATAAAAGAGAAGGTTGTCTAGACAAGCCAGATTGCCCCGCACAGCCCAGTTGACACCCTGCTTCCATCTCAAAAACAAATTAGATAAATGCCACTCCAATTATGTTGATCCATAAAAATGTCACTGCAATTTCCAAACTTTGAAAAATGACACTGCAATTTTTGCAAACTTTGGAAAACGCCACTGCAATTTGCAAACTTTGAAAAACACCACTCCAGACTTCGAAAAATGCCACTGGAAATGACATGAAGTGGCATTTTTCAAAGTTTGGAAATTGCAGTGGCATTTCTCAGAAACACCAGATTTGGAGTGGCATTTATCAAATTAACCCAAAACAAAAATAACTGGGCGAGCTGCTGGGTCCCTGGTGTCAGCCGCTCGTTGTGCAATTCTCTCGTTTATTGACTACGTTGACAATGGCATGGGACCCAGATGTCAGAAATCCATTAGGAGGAGCCATTTTTTATTAGCTTGAAATAAGGAGGCACTTGCTTGCGTACTGGCATGACCTTGGCGGTTCCCTGCTGTCATCCTCTCTACGTACAATCATCTTCTGATTGTGTACGCGTCAACTTGGTAGGCCCACAAGTTAGCCTCTAAACCCGTGGAGGACAAATACAACCCATTTAAAAAAATAGCAGCCCATTCCATACGTTCAAACAGAAAGTTCAACATTCAGAGCAAAGTAACAGGACTGATCCACATATAGAGTACAAAACTTCCACGTTGACAACCATCATAGCAAAGTTAACTATCTACTCCCACTAATACTCTAGTAGTGTACAAGTACTAACTTACTCTTAGCTAACTAGACGATGCCGGCCGCCATCTACGGTACAAGCTAAACGCCGGCACCGGCTTCCTCTGCCTCGCCTCGGACTTGCCAGAGGTGCGATAGGGCGCGTTGCTCGCGCGCGTTGGCCCTTTCCATGCCGGCGTGGCCCACCAAAGCTTCGGCTTCTAAGCGGGAAACCCACTTGACGAGCTGGTAGTAAGAATCGGCGTCGCGAACGTGTGCGTTCCCGACAGCCTACAGGGCTATTTGCCGGGCGCCGGCCTCCACATAGTCGGCTCAGTGGCGGGCGCTCTGCTTGCGACTCAGAGCATCGGTGCGATGCTGCTCCATGTCCCGCTGGCGGCGCAAATCAGCGATATGCTGCCCCTCCGCCAAGCAGTCACGCTCCAACCACTACTGCTCCTCTACCAGGCAATCGCGCTCCAACAAGTCCTCGATCTCCGCATTACCATCTAAAGACCGATAGAATGCCTCCTCCCTCCGTCTGCCTTCCGGTGAAAAACCGAACACTAGTTCCGGCGGTGACCGCCTCCGGCCTCGCCTATTGCGGACGGGCGTGGGCATGGCGGACATGGCGAGAGCGAGGATAAGTGGCGAGCGACGTCGGGCCGGTGGGGGCTTATGAGGATAGGGCGAGTTGGGTCACGGTGCCACCATAGAAGGCTGGGAAATAGTACTTAGAGGCGAAAGGTAGCGTCACGGTCATCTGAATTCAATGCATAATTAAGCAGGCATGGCTTAGCGCGCCAGCTTGCCGTGGAAAACTAGAGAAACTGAAATTCTGACTATGCCATTCCGTCCCGTCCGTGCTGGGTCGCATTCTGGCATGACAGTCAAACGAGTACTCAAATCATCTCCCTCATTGTCAATAATGATTCCACAGATTTAAAAGGCCGCAACAATTAAAGCGCATCTTTTTTTCATCAGATAGCTGCCTTAATTACGGTCGGCTGCATGCAGGCACTCAAAATCTCTCGTAGCCAGTATGCGGAGCAGCATACAACGAGTCGCAGCCGACGACATTAGTTGATGAACTTTAGCTGGGAGATAAGGCATTTGCGAACTCGAATCATCCATATAAGGTACTCCCTCCTTGTCAAAAATCGTTCCACCACTCATCATCTACCTTGGTTGGTGAGATTTTTGAATTAAGCCCTGCAAACCGAAAAGGAGGTAGTACATGTGTGATCTTCTATTTATTTGTGTAGGATCGAGTAGGTCATTTTTTCAATTGAGCCCTGCAAATCGGAAACGAGATAGTACATGCGTGATCCGCTATTTATCCGTGTAGGATCAAGGAGGTCGGATGGTGTACGTGTACGATCGCATTAACTGATGAACATTCACTGGGAGATAAGGCATTTGCAAACGTTTTTGCTGGCAGTTTCTTCAGATTCACATGACATTTTCTTCAGAGCAGCTTGTCAGTTTCTTTAGAGGTAGGCATTTTATTCGAAAAACTGCCACTTCGGATCTTGCGTCGCAACTAAAACTACTAGGAGTGCATTAGTAGGCTAGCTAATGATCGATCAGTAACTTGTAAACATTGAGCGAATAGATATAAGGAACTGTTAACGCATCTCAATGATTCACAGATCATATACAAATATGTAGCTCCAAAAGCAAAGATCGGCCACAACTAAAACCAACTAGTACGATTCCCATACATAAGATCAACATGTTAATGCATCTCAATGATTCACAGATCATATACAAATATGTAGCTCCAAAAGCAAAGATCTTGAAAAAACATATGCTCTTCCTACTAACATGGATGCTTCTCTTGGCCACCATTTAGTACGGACGTAAAGACAAATTTGTTTGTGAAGTCTACAATTCCTCTTGCAAACGTAAGTGGTTTCACCAACAGTTGGAACCATCAGAATGAACCACACATGATGGAGGAACATCCATTGTAATATGATTTAGACTTCTCTCGATCACACGGCGAGACTATTTTCGGAATACAAACTTTAACTCAGGCAAAATGACGCCCATTGTATAATCATACCAAAGCAATGAAGCACCTAGTGTTGGCCAATAAATAGTACAGTACTACTTTTCTGCAGTCCATTAAGTGACTATCCAATCTTTCTGTGTCTATTTTCAAATGGCACTGCATGCAGTGACTATACTATTCTCTTGTGCAGTTCAACCAAAATTGCGGTCACTTTGTGTGTTTGCCAAATAGCAATGGGCAGACATCTCTGTCTGCACAAATATCAAGCAGCTAGTAAACATATACCCCACCTTGTATTTTCGGTTTAAACATGTCTCTTCCACTTAGCATCTGTCATGTTTTGCACTGGAAAATTTGATACAGTCATGTTTTGCCCTGGGCAATTTCATACTTAATTGATTTTCTTGTTCAGAGCAGAAATATAGCGCCTATTCTTCATCAGACCAAGGATATCCTTGTTCGCAGTGATGGAAGAGGTGAAATCATTGAATCATGTCCTGCACCTCCAATGTAGGTCCACCCTGCCAATAAATTCACATGCAAACCACTAGTATTACTATCTAATGACAGTACAAAAAGAGTAGCAAGATAGTAGCAAACCATGTACCTTCTTAATGAATAGCTCATAGTGCCACCAATTGGATATAAATGTTTGGAAGAAAACATGCTCCTAATGTAGAACCAGTTGGACTTTTTGTGCAGTTCCACTTAAATCGAGCATCCCTGTTTGCATAGATATTGAAAGTGTGATTACTATAAAAGTGGCTCTAGTTGAAGCCTAGACTCACAAATATAAACATTCCTATTTCTTAATGGGAAAAGGTTTCTATAAGCTGTAGCACTGGAAGATTTCCATAAGCTCTAGCACTGGAAGATTTCTATAAGAATTAACAATACAAAATGTAAAGGTAACAAGTTTTAGCATTGGTATACTAGTTGTGCAAGAGCATTAAACCAAATACAAAAGTCTAAAGGTAACTAGCATTATTAACTAATGACAGTATTAAAAAATTGCAAACCATGTACCTTCAAGGTAAATATCATTTCAAACTTGGGTGAACATGAAAAATTGTTATCACAATCTTAACAAAGGTGCGACTAGCTTTACTGGCAGTATTTGAGTGAACTCTACACCCTCTATGTCAATGCTGAAACTTGTTGCATGATAACCCACAAGTGTAGGGGATCACAACAGTTTTCGATGGTAAAGTATTCGACCCAAATTTGTTGATTCGACACAAGGGGAGCCAAATAATACTCTTAAGTATTAGCAGCTGAGTTGTCAATTCAACCACACCTGATAACTTAGTATCTGCAGCAAGATAGTTTAGTAGCAAAGTAATATGATAGTGGCGGTAGCAGCAATAAAAGTAACGATAGTGTTTTTGTAGTTTTTGTGATAATAACAACGGAAAAGTAAATATCAACTAGCAATATACGTAAAGCTCGTAGGCATTGGATCGGTGATGGGAAATTATGTCGAATGCAATTCATCATGTAGAAGTTATAACCTAGGGTGACACAGAACTAGCTCCAGTTCATCAATGCAATGTAGGCATGTATTCCGAATATAGTCATACGTGCTTATGGAAAAGAACTTGCATGACATCTTTTGTCCTACCCTTCCGTGGCAGCGGGGTCCTATTGGAAACTAAGGGATATTATGGCCGCCTTTTAATAGAATACCAGACCAAAGCATTAACGCATAGTGAATACATGAACTCCTCAAACTATGGTCATCACCGGGAGTGGTTCCGATTATTGTCACTTCGGGGTTGCCGGATCATAACACATAGTAGGTGACTATAGACTTGCAAGATAGGATCAAGAACACACATATATTCATGAAAACATAATAGGTTCAGATCTGAAATCATGGCACTCGGGCCCTAGTGACAAGCATTAAGCATAGCAAAGTCATAGCAACATCAATCTTAGAACATAGTGGATACTAGGGAACAAACCCTAACAAAACTAACTTGATTACATGATAGATCCCATCCAACCCATCACCGTCCAGCAACCTACGATGGGATTACTCACACACGAAGGTGAGCATCATGGAGACGATCACCACTCTCCGGAGCCCCGAACGGACTCCAGATCGGCCCTCCCGAGAGAGATTAGGGCTTGGCTACGGCTCCGTCTCGTGAAACGCGATAATTCCTTCTCTCTGATTTTTTTCTCCCCGAAACGGAAGATATAGGATCTGGGGATACGTCGGTGGAGCAACAGTGGGGGCCACAAGGCAGGGGGCGTGCCCTGGGCAGGGGGGCGCGCCCCCCACCCTCGTGGGCTGGCCCAAGGCCCCCTGGTGTGGATCTTTGTGCAGTTATTTTTTCTATTTTCCAAAATAATTCTCCGTTGATTTTCAGGCGATTCCGAGAACTTTTTATTTTTGCACAAAAACAACATCATGGCAATTCTACTGAAAACAGCGTCAGTTCGGGTTAGTTCCATTCAAATCATGCAAGTTAGAGTCCAAAACAAGGGCAAAATGGTTTGGAAAAGTAGATACGTTGGAGACGTATCATTACACAGCTAGTATACCAATGCTGAAACTTTTTGCTCTGGGAAAGCTTGCCACACCTTATATATGTCGATACGCTAATGCAACACCATTCAAATAGTACAAATATACACTAATCCACTGGCTAGTGGAATACTGGAGTAATTTTTTATTACAGTGTAGAGTATAATGGTTTTACTGAACTGATCTCCATAAGCTAGCACTTGAAGATTTCTATAAGCATTAACAATACAAAATGTAAAGGTAACAAGTTTCGGCATTGGTATACAAGCTGGCAACAACATTAAACCAAATACAAAAGTCAGAAGGTAACTAGCATTATGAACTAATGATAGTATTTTTTTTTTGCAAACCATGTACCTTGAAGGTATATATCATTTCGAACTAGAGAGGACCTGAAAATTGCTATCCCAATCTTGATAGTCAATTAAACATAAAACTTGACCAACCGAATCAAAGAAAATAGCCGGATAAGGAGGTGCCCACTCTTGACCTTTCCTCTTGTCTTCATAATGTTTTGTGCGGTTTGACCAAAATAAAATGACATCAGCGCCTTGGCATTTTGGTGACACTGTACAAACAATTGACTTATCTCAAGAAAGCGAGGTATGTAATCTATAAGCATTAACAGTGCAAAAATCTGAAGGTAGTAACAAGTTTCATCGTTGGTATACTGGCTGTGCAACAACATTAGAATGCCTTAGCTGAAAAATTCTTAATACACCCACAATCAACATCTAACCCTGAAATAATCTAGAGACATTAAATGGCATTGCTTAAATTTATCGGTGGCATTAGACTGAGTGTGGCATTAGTTAAATGTGGCATCACTTTAGCAGTAGCATTGGTTGACTTTACCATTGGCGTTATACTAACAGCAAAAAAAGTGGCAATAAGAGCATGGGAGACCCATTCGGACAGTGGGTGCATCAGTACGATGTACCTCCACTGACGCATAGAGTGGTGAGGGAGGTATGGTTGCCCAGAGCAACAAATATCCAGGCAGCATATGTGGATTACGTCCCATTTTTGTTATGTTCAGCCACCTTTTTCCTATGTGACGACAACAAACCGATCGACCACGTCAATCTCTATTGTGTTGTCATGCCTTTCTACCCTTCTTCAGCCAAGAGACACGAGACTCGTTCCTTAGCTACTGATTTTCCCCTTTTCAACCTAGATGCGGGTTCGATGCCTACTCTCTTGGACAGTACAGTCTCCCTTCCTTTCCTTATTCAACCAAGACATGGATTAGTCTGCATGAAGTAAGGTTTCCTATAATAGTGCAAATCAAGGTTTTCGTCTACATCACCAACAGATCAGAGGATAGCAAATTGGGAAGACGGTGGAGTGGAAAAAGATCCACATGCAGCGACGTGGCAGATGGGGCAATAGAACAAGGGTATGGTTCGAAAAGAGGTAGCATACCTGAGGGTCGGCGGGAAGTGGCTTCACTTGTGGTCGTCGTCCTCCGCACGCACTATGGCAGCGAGCTTGGGGACGGAGGCCATCCCGCGCGGACGCTAGGTCTGAGAGGACGGCCTTGTCGTCAGTGTGTGACCTCGCTCGCCGACGACCAGTGCATCAACGTTGCACGTCCTTTTCTTCCCTGGCGGATTTGTGACCACCGGTGAGGAGGGAGAGAGAGGCCGTCTTTTTTAGATTTGGAGAGAGGGTGATAGTGTGAAAAGCAAGTGGGCAGCCCTTAACAAGAAAGCTCTGAAGCTCCAGCCTATATATCTTTTTTATACTACTAGTACTAGAGGTGGAGTAGTGGTAGAGTAGTTTATATTTTCTCTGCAAACAGTACAAGTTAGTCATGCTTCAAAACTAAACGGCACGCCATTAAAAAAATAAAGGTCGATAACTAATGAGGCACCTCGGGACAACGCCGGCCAGAACACATTTTGCACGAGAAATTACACACCATGTTTCCTTGACATGTGGTCCCGTGTACCAGATGAATGACTCCAAGTTTGACCACCGTGATGCTAGGTGCGATCCGAGGATCACTGTTGGAGAGACCCCCCTCATAATTTTCCTTCATTGGTCGTTTGATTCATAGGATAGAATGCTATAGGATTTTTTTTTCATATGTAATCATGTTTTAATTGGCAATCTAGCATCCACCCCAACTTTTGTTTCACTTCCTTTGATCCTACGAAGAGAGTACTTGCTCTAAATGATGTGTCGCTGCAAGAGCCGCCTATATTAATTAACCATGCTCTAAAAAGGTGGACCAGCTTTGGCTATAGTAGTAATGTAGGATAGTAGGTGACCTTGCGCTTGGCTCTTCTCCTCTTCCGAAAGTCGAACAATAATGATGGTACTACTTCTGGCAATCTGACACCAAATAAACTGTTGCACGTCCACCTCTTGTAAGCAAAAGTTTCTCCTCGTGCTGCGAGCCACCGCGCACCCGTTGGCGAGGGAGAAGGTGTAGTAAGCAAGCTTCTCGTCGTTCCGCGAGTTGACGGGACACATCAAAGTTACGTATTTATTAGTACTCTCTTCAAAAAGGGCCGACCATGTCCATGGCTACCATGCCGTTCTCTGTCATTGAGTACGTGCACTATTCACGTGCCATCGAGGAGAAAAATATTGCGTAGTACTAGGTGCCATCGAAGTGCACGACTCACTTACCCACTGCATATCTCCATTTTCTTGCATGACACACCACCTTGATGCTAGATGTCCCGTGTGTCATGGAGGCATATAGTATGATTTTGTAAAATGGAGGCATATAGATGTCCCGCGTGCCCGCAACAGGATGAACAAAGCTCATGTCTTAAACGAAAGAGTGGAAGAACATAGATTCCCGACAACCGAGAAGGAGCTGCAAACCTCGGGGTGGAGCGTCTACACTCATAATATTTTATATTATTGAGCGATAACTAAAGCGGCACCTCGGGCCAACGCGGCCAGATCGCATTTTGCACGAGAAATTACACACTATGTTTCGTTGACATGTGGTCACGTTCCAACATGTCAGTGAGACGACGGCGAGTCCTTTTGTACAATTTATGAAAGGACATGTTGGCCGAGGCGCCTCTTCGTGTACCGTGGCAAACTGGCAACTATCCACCGACTCTTTGCCTTTCCCTCTCGATTTGGAACTGTTGTCGCTCGCTCTTCCTCCCTTCTCCATTTTCCTTCACCCTTCCTTCTGCCATTATTGGATCGTCTTCTCCATGAAGGGAACAAGCCGGAAACGACCCTGTTATTCTTGCCCCGATCTGAAAGATGACGTGGTGGGGGAACTCATTGATCGGTGCGACGTGATCACCTCGGCTAGCATGGCAGGTTCGTTCAAGAACATTCTCGACTCAGCTAATAACATCATTACAAGGAACCCAAGGGTCCAGGAGCGGTTTGATCTCCCCTATCTTCTTCGCCGTGACCCTGCTGACTGGCGCAGGGACGAGGGAAGGCTCGCCTTGTGCAAGTTGATGCCGCTTGATAATGATACGTATGATGTTAAGATGCCATCGCTTGAGGGCAAGCATTGGGCAGGAGCAAATGGATATTGGGTTGTTTATATTGGGTACAATTGCGAGTGGGAACTTGTGAATGTGTACACTTGTCAGTGGATTCCACTTCCAAAAATCTCTGAGTGCCCTGAGGTTGAGCACAAAGATAATCTACGTACGTTCAAATATGATCATGGTGACTGTCGTTCAAAGAAGATAGCAATTTCTCGAGTTCCCAACCGCTCTTGGAATTACAAGAACTATAAAGTTGTTGCTATCTTCGACAAGTTTGTTGCCGTCCTTCGTGGTTTGACTGGATGGATATTGCTCAAAAATCTGTTTCTATACACGGATGTGTACTGTGATGCATTTGAATACGAGGGTCTTGTGTTTGCTGCCACCACTCGTGGCACTGTTTTTGCATGGGATCCTTATTGTTTCAGTACGTTTGTCTTCCACCGTAATTATAATTGTTTCATCCACATGCATGCGAGTTAGAAAGTTTCCGTTCTCTACTAATTAACCTTCTTCTTGTATTTCCAAGGTCCTTTGAACATTCCACCACCTATACTTGAAAAAAATTATAACCAAGGGGGAGATGACGATGGTGATGATCACGAGCATGAGGACGAGCAGGGCCCATATGCTCACTGGGGGTTGGCAACTAATTCCAATGGATCACCACTTCTTGTCTGTATACAAACCACTGCTGATGTTACTACTGAGGGAGCACGTGTTGTCTCCCATGGTCGCACTCTCCGGACCTATTCCAACACCCGTTGCATGGTATTTGGGATGGGTACTAGTGTGCTAGCTCCAACACCTTCTGCCTGGTACAATATTGATAGTCTTGGAGCAAACTCGCTCTACCTTGGACAAAACTATCCAATGACGGTGAAAGGCGATCCAACTGATGTTGACACAACGTTACTACCATTTATGAGAAGCAACTGTATCTATACGTTGGACATTGCGGTGGCTCCCTACCCTAGTCGTGATATAGTAGGCCGCTTCAGCCTAGATGATCAGTCCTGCGTTGGTCTCGAGATTGACACTAGCTGGCCCTTCCCAGAGAATCACTTGTGGTTCAAAGCAAGCGTTTCCAACACCGAGGATTGGTTGAGTTGAAGTTCATTTCATTGCTTGTTATTTGTTGTGTGATGAAAACTTTAGTATTTATAGTGTATCCTCGTTGTCATTGTGGGTTGATGACCTGTTGTAGGTAATAAAATGATATGCATGTGATAAACTTACAAAATTTATGAATGCCTTTCGAGTCGCTTCTCTGAGTGGGTGCTGCGACGAGGAAAAATTTATTTTCCGAATACATAATTGTATGTGCATTGCAATAGGTTATCGGATCAGGCCAATCAACAATAGTGCACTATTTGTACTAGCTTCACATGCTGCACTATCTCTACATCTACGTACGTAATACAACAAGTTTTAAACTTGAGACCAGCCAACCATCCTCACAAAGAACACTTTTTAACCTAGCACAGACTCCAGGAAATTTGGCCACAGTGTTAGGTGGGCCATATGTTAATGTGTTCGTTGTATGTAACCAGCACCTCGAATCCTCGATACTACTACTATAAGTAGTAGGAGTAGTAGGGTGGCATGGGCCAGAACAAGCATTCATGTCCAGGAGTACGGCACACGCCACTAGCATGACTTCCATCTGACACCATATTTATTGGAGTCTGTGCTACAACAATCTCTTCAACCTCATCGTTTCTCTAACTCAGCCATCGCACGGCATGCGAGGTGGGGGTTGGCCGATAGTCGGTTTCCTCAACTGCGGTCCCACTTGTAAGGCCAACTCCAACCCACGACCCCAAAAGGACCTCCGTTTTGCTCGGATTTTGTCCGTTTGGGTAGGGCAATGGGGTCGTGTCCGGACCATTTCTCGGATGCGGTGGCCGTGCGCCGAACGCGCGGACGCATCCCGGCCGCATACATTTTTCTTTGCAAACACATATCTTTTTTTCATCATTGATTTTTTGGTACATGGAAATACATCACCAAAATTTTGACTAGAAAAACAAGAACCACAAGAATACATTTTAGAAGATATCCAACTTTCATAACTGCTCCTGTAAGTTGGATTAGTGCCTTCTCGATACATTCATTGTTGATCTGCGGAGGCTCGATCCTGTGTTCTTCTTTGTTCTTCGAGTGTAAATAAGTAGACGTGTCTAGCCTCTATTCTATCAACAAGTGCACTAGTCTCATCTCTAGCCTCTATGCTAGCTAAAAGTGCTAGAACATCTACTAAATTGCGCTCTCTCAATATATCGTTGTACTCTTCTTCCCATACCAAAACTTGCATCCATTCTACACAATAAAATTTTAAGTTAGCACAACTAGTCTAATCCGAGAGCACAACCGAAGATTTGGTCGAGTTCTTCCTCCTTTTGCCGACACGTGGGACATCCAGCATCCAGGTCGTGTCATGCAAGAAAATAGAGTGGTAGTTGAAGCCACGTGATGTGCATCTTGGGTTAAACTATAAATAGAATCTTACTACTCTTGAGTAACTCCAAAAGCTGCCACCGAAGATCTTTATTGGATTTGTTTTTCATCACCGGCACGTCGAGGTGAAAGATGTGCAGGTTCAGTGGGTCCTCTTGCGTTTTCACTGACATGTGGGACCGCATATGAGCAAACATACAATGGGCTCCGTGCATCTGCTGGCTGGCTGAGAAGAGAGATAGAGGAGGGCTGAGCACAGACTCCAGGAAATTTGTTCTACGTAACCAGCACCTCGATATAGTGCGGTGGCATGGGCCATAACTAGCATTCATGTCTAGCAGTACGGCACACACCAACCACACGAGTCCCATCCGACACCAATTTTCTTGGAGTCTGTGCTACAGCCATCTCTTCTCCCTCCTATTTTCTCAGCCATCACATGGTGGGCAGGGTGGGGGTTTGCCGATAGTCGGTTTGCTCAACTGCGGTCCCACTTGTAAGTGAAAATGCAACACATCACACATTCCCCCTTGAGCGGTGTGCCGGACCAACCATGTGGGTGTGCGACGCGAACACGGCAGGCTTTTCCTTTTGAACTTGTAACTTGTAAAATTTGGTTCTGCTCCATGGCGCGACCGATAGATAGAAATAACGATTTTCCCTAGAGTAATGAGAAGTTTGGTTCTGCCGCGGTTCATGCATGGAGTACGTAGGAAACTTATGAAGTTGATGCGAAAGGTAAGATAATTACTAGTAGTACCATATACTACTACATGGATTTGATGGAAAGATAATGATACATACGGATCCATCAACGACATCCTCACGCCCTAGTGCACCGGGTCACCAACCGACGTGTGAGGAGCAGCGGCGTTGGCGGCAAGCTCAACGTGCTTCTGAACAATGTCGTCCAAGGTTGCCCTGCGGTCCAAGAAGGCCAGCGTCCCATCGTCCTCCTCTTGCATGTAGTAGTCCTTGTGGACGATTTGCGCGTAGACGTGGGTGATTATGTCGATGGTGTCTTGCTGCGCCACGCACTGTGCGGCGAGCGCGACCTCGAGGTGGACATTCTCCGGCGTGACGGCGGGCAGTCGCAGGGCCACTAGTGCGTCGAAGAGGTTGTCACCATAGAGGCCATTGAGGGTGGCAGGCATCGCAGAGCCTGGGCACGTGGGCTGGAGGCGTACGTGAAGGTCATCCACGAGCTTCTTGACGACAGTGAACTTGTCGAGGAAGCCGACGAGGACCTCGTTGAACAAGGAGACAAAGTTGTCGTCCAAGCGGCCCCTCGCCCTAGCGGCCTCAAGCACTACCTGGAGACATTCCTCGATGCCGGGCCGCAGGCCGGCGTCGTGGACCATGTGGCACAGCCGGCTGATGCTCGCACTCATCGCCTCCATGGGTCTAGCTTCTAGTCAACTGATCTTGCGATTGGAGTGATTACTCTTGCCCTTGGGTGCGTAGGTGCGGAGGATTTCGTAGATTGGACTGGCGGGAGCCTTTATATGAGAAGTGCAGACTGCGTTGAATTCACGTGAGTGTTGGCCATCTACTCCTCGCCCCTCTACTGCACCTGCCTTTGGCTGTATAACAGGTTGGCCACCCACCCGTTTGGCCCATGTGTCATACACCCAAAGGCCGGTGCAGTAAGTCTATGAAGTTGCATCCCCCTCCGTGCATGTGCATGCTTTCAATGACTTGAGAGTACCAAACATCACATGCAGTGGTTAGTTAATTGCATATAATCCTATTAAATAGCAAAAAGACATTAAGTTATTCGCCGATATGAATAAAACAATATACCATGTATTTATTTATAGAGGGAGTAGTACATTTTTTTGTGACATGCATTACTAGATATTGCTTGTCAAATACTAAATCCAGATGGACGTGGTAGTACTACAAAATCCAGAGGTGGTGCTAGTACTAGTAGTAGTAGTACTACCAATGTAGTAGCACTGTACTACCCATTGGTCAAATTATTACGTGCTCCTCCTCACAGTGAACTGACAAGACCCTACGCCAGAGATGACACCTGAGTATAGGCGCCGTGGTCGGCATACCATAGTCAGCCTCACTGTCTGCAGTCACTATCATCATGGCTGTAGACCTAGCCTGCTTACAACTAGCCATGTTCCGCATAATTTCCCGTGCGTAGATGCCCGTGCATTGCACGGAACACCAAGATTGGGGGGTGGACGGCGCCGGCAGCGGCCATCACGCCAGATTTTTCCATGGCCTTCTAGATGTGGTGGGGAGGAGATAAGGCTGATTGTGAGCGACAAGGAGTTGTTTGTAAATAGGGAACAAGTGCGGGCATCTCTTTGCAAAACTAGAGAAGTTTGGTTTGTACGCGTCAGATCTAGATCCGACGGCTATTGGTGAAAGATGGCAGGCACAACATCATCACTAACTCAGGACCTATTTGATTCGCAGGATTTTGAAAACACAGGAATAAGACATGGCAATATTACAAGTTTCAAACTGATATTACAAATGTTAGGAGTAATGCTGCACCTACGAAGAGGGAATTACTAGGAAGTTTACGTAAGAACTTTCGTTACTTTAGGTGGATGCAGCATTATCTTACAAACTAAAATCCACCGCCCTAATAAGTCACTAATGGGCAAATAAATTTTCGAGTCTCTAGCCACTTGATGTTTCAAAAACAAATTCAGCTTCAGCGGAGACTTTGTCATTTAGGATTAGACGCTTGCGGTGATCAGCACGCCATTCATTGTTGTGCCAGAGAACACCAAACCTCATTACCTTGAGCACACTTGCCTCCAGAACAAAGAACCTGGCCAATTGTGGAGAGTGAAATAGAAAGAGTGAGTGAAAAAAAGTGTGTGTGCGTGTGTGAAAGAGACATGGACAACATTCGATAAAAGTCAAGAAAAAACGTGTGTGTCTTATGCAAACATATCACACATGCATCTTCAACAACGGAAGGAAGGTGTGGAGATAGTGTGTGGTTGTTTGCAACCGAGAGAGCAAGACCCCTAGCACGTGGCCAAGAGGGGTCTGACAAACAAGGAAGAGAGGTCAAGAGAGACGTACGGAGAAAATGCAGACATGGGGAGGAGAGATGTATGTTTGTCACAGAGAGATCCCCTAGAGATCGTGATGGGACAACATGGGTGGGAGATCTAGTGATAAGGTGTGTGCGCGATAGAAGATACCCTGAGAGATGTCGAGATAGACGTATGGATGGAAGGAGACAATACGTGTGTTCCTGATGGCTAGTGAGAGATAATCATACTTAGGGGGGGGAGTGCTTGCGCCTATGATGGAGTGAGGGATTATGGTACTTATTAGTGGGGTGCGTGTCACATAGAGAGAGAACAAGGGCGGCGAGTGTTGGATGGGTCTATATGCATAGCGCGAGCGAGACATGTGTATGTGTGAACTAGGGAAATATAAAGTTTGAGAGAGATTGAGGAGCCCCGATAAGGCTGAGTGGTACGTCAGATAGCTGAGATTGGGAAAGTGATATTCCATCCACTCGATAATGCAGTGCATGTAATATTTTTAGAAGTCAAATTTTGGAAACTTTGATCAAGTTTACACAAATGTTATTTATATCTTCAATACCAAAGATACATCATACGAAACTACATCTCATGGTGAATCTAATCGTATATGTTTGTCGTTCCAGATGTAATTGTTTTTCTCCACGTACATGGTCAAACTTTTTGATGTTTGAATTTTCAATAAATCAATATGCTATGGACCGAGGAGAGTGCCTAAGTTGAGAGGGATAAAGTGTGTGTGAAGGAGAATGAGTAAGTGTGCCAAAAGAGTATGTGTGTGAAAGAGAAAGTGACAACAAACGATAAATTAGAGAGTGAGTGTGTTTTTTTGTTTCTTAGGCGAACATATTACACATGCATCTCCAAGATAGAAAAGCGAGGCGAGGAGATACACGAAGATAGCTAGTGTGTGATTGTTTGCAACGTAGAGAGAAATCCCTATAGCACATGTCCAATAGAGGTCTGGCCAACAAGGTACAAAGGTTGTGAGGGACATATGGAGAACATGGACGCATGGGGAGGGCGAGAGGGTGCGTTTGCGATAGGGAGGCCCCCTCGAGATCGTGAGGGGACTATATTGGTGGGAGATTGAGGGAGGTGTGTGCGCGATAGAAAGATGCCCCGAGAGAAATCGAGATAGACCATGCACATGTTTGTGATGGAGACTAAGTTAGCTAGTCATATACATATAGGGGGGACTGCGTGTTCCTACAATTGAGTGAGAGACCATCATACTTGGCTAGCTAGGCATGAGATTGTGTGTGTGTGCGTGTGAGATAGAGAGAAAATGAGGGAGAGAGATAGAGTTTTAGATGGGCCTATCGAGTGCGAGTGAGATATGCATGTGTATGTGTGACCTAGGTAGATGGAGAGTTTGAGAGAGAGGGGAAGAGCTCCGAGACGACAGAGTGGTGCGTGAGAGAGTTACGGGCAATGAGCTAAGGAATTTGTGTGTGTACGACGAGTGCAGCCAAGATATCTAGCTTGGACTAGAGAATCATACATAGTGTGCGAGAGAGACCTATAGATGGAGTATATATGCATGCGAACTAGAAAGACCCCCCCCCCCACGCACACACACAAAAAGAGAGAGAGATGAAGAGAAAGAGAGAGGACCAACAAGGAATGTGTGTTGGATGCGTGCGACAGAATTGAAGACTGTCGGCGAGAGAGAGAGAGAGAGAGAGAGCAGGAGTCCGGGAGAGGGGGAGGTCGCGTTTTATGCATCAAAGACTGATATAAACCATGTTTCGATATAAACTTGCATTCAAATATTTAAATTGGAGAACATGTTGTCTGCAATCCACACATGAACGGATATATGCGTATATCAAACAAGTTCATTAATTTGACTTTCAACACGTTCATGGAGTACTATAATACTGTACAACATGCTATTCGATTGAGGTGTTCATTTTTGGATTTAGTTCACTATTTTGACCTAGTGAACGAGCTATTTCATTGAATCGAGATATTTCATTTTGGGTTTGATTCCCGTTTTTGAGTGGGTCAATTATTTGTCATATAGTAACTCGCTAGCAACGAGCATGTAAAAACACATTACTCCCGAGCATCATCTCTCCATCTAAAAAAGAAGTGGCAAGCTAATATTTTTAAATTTGATTCGAATCGACTTGGTAAGGTAGACGTGGATGCTCGTTCTCCCAAATTTTGAACAAACCGTTAAACATCCTCTGCTCGGTGGAATTCGCCGGAGCAAATAAATGGGAGACACGAAATTGTCGTCCTATGTGGGAGACGCATTAATTGGCCCGTTGTGCATCGAGGGTAGGTTCGTATCTTCATCCAAGCGCGCCTTCTCCTCGGCCGAAATGACATGTGCCGAATAATTCATAAACCATGGTGGGCAAAACACGCTCTCCTCGCCCGAAATAGCTCGCGCACACTATTTCAAAACACGCTCTCCTCGCCCGAAATCGCTCGCGCCCACTATATTTCAAAACACGCCCTCCTCGCCCGAAATCGCTCCCGCCCACTATTTGGGGAGAAGCAAAGTTACTCTACTATCCCCGACCCTCAGTACACAGACCCAAGCCGAGAAGCCTAAAGGCAGGGGTAGAACTGTAACTCCCCCTCACATT
>LR738715.1:147749430-147796596 GCA_902687465.1 Secale cereale
TTCCTCATCTTGGTGAGTTCCACTTGTGGAGGCCTCCATGTTGCCTTGAGGTTCATCTCGCCGTGAGGTAGGGGGCTCCACATATGTAGATGAGGTACTCTCCTTCACTTCCATGGGACGGATCTTTCCAATAGATAAATCTTGGATAGCTTCCGATGGGTCCTTGTCTCCTACATCAATAGGCATTTGCTCTACTTGCGAGCCATTAGATTCATCAAACTTCACGTCTACCGTCTCTTCAACCTTTCGGGTGAAATTATTGTAGACACGGTAGGTGTGGGAGTTTGATCCATAACCAAGAAAAAAGCCTTCATGAGATTTAGGAGCAAATTTAGACCGACGATGCTTATCAAGGATATAGCATTTCGAACCAAAGACACGAAAGTATCCCACTTGGGGTTTGTTACCGGTGAGGAGCTCGTATGATGTCTTGCCGAGGAGCTTATGAAGATAAAGCCTGTTGATAGCATGACAAGCTGTCTCGACAGCTTCCCCCCAAAAATGCTTCGGTGTCTTGTATTCATCAAGCATCGTTCTCGCCATCTCTATGAGCATTCGGTTCTTCCTCTCAACAACTCCATTTTGTTGAGGAGTGTACGTAGCCGAGAACTCATGTAGAATCCCTTCCTCATCGAGAAAAGAGTCTACATTGGCGTTCTTGAACTCCGTTCCATTGTCACTCCGAACTTTCTTGATCTTCACCTCAAATTGATTTTGGGCCTTTTTGGCAAAGGTTTTGAAAATTCTCTGAACCTGCGATTTGTCATCAAGGAAAAATACCCACGTAAATCTGGAATAATCATCAACTATAACTAGACCAAAGGAGTTACCACCAAGGCTTTTGTAAGCATTGGGACCGAAGAGATCCATATGAAGAAGCTCAAGCGGTCTCCTTGTGGTCATGATGTTCTTCACGGGATGACTTCCACCTACTTGTTTTCCTGCTTGACAAGCACTACAAAGTCTATCTTTGTCAAAGAAAACATCTTTAACGCCAAGAATATGATCACCTTTGATCAGCTTGTGTAGATTACGCATACCAACATGTCCAAGCCTTCTATGCCATAACCAACCTTTAGAGGATTTAGCAATGAAGCAAGCTCTAGGTTGGGCTTTCTTAGTGAAATCAACAATATATAGATCACCTCTACGGATACCGGTAAACGCCATGTTATGATTGTCACGACGAAAGACTTGGCAATCTACTTCGGTGAATAGCACATTGAATCCAAAGTCAGCTAATCTAGACACGGAAAGTAAATTGTATCCAAGAGATTCTACAAGCATGACATTTTGAATAGAGCTATCATGAGATATGGCCACCTTACCAAGGCCAAGTACCTTACCCTTGGAGTTGTCTCCAAAAGTCACATACTTGCGTGGACCATCATTCTTTGCAAGCTCTCGAAACATGTCTTTGTCTCCAGTCATGTGGTCGGTGCATCCACTCTTTTCCGCCGGACATGTAGTCTCTCAGATTTGCCATAAGATTGAGACTCTTCATGATCTTGTCTAGCTCGGTGTCCGACTCGGAGTAATCATCATCATGCTCATGCTCATCATCATATTGACCCATAGATTGTTCATCATCAACACCTAGGTCAATTTGATAACTACTTGCATTAGTTTTGTCAATGTGACAATAATCATCGGAATGCAATACAAGAGCATTTCTAATTAAAACATTGATAAGACCGGGATCACCCTTCTTTTTCATAAGATCACGAAGCTCAAAGAAGCATTTATCAAAGTTGGGATCATTGGGGCGCATCATATCAAATTCAATAGTCTTGTATAGAATTTCATCAAGACCTCTCAAAGAGTAGTCCGGATAAAGTTCTTCCAAGAACTTCCACATAGCATAGGCGCACTCAAAGTTTGTAACGAGCTCAAGCAAGTTATCGGGTAACCCTCTAATGATAAGATTTACAGTCCTAAGGTTACGAAGCAAATCAAGCTCTTCATCCATGGTAGGGTGCAAGGGGTCAAATGGAGGCACATAGGGGGTCTCAACATATTTGCGCAAATTGTACGTCTTAAAGATAATAAGCATTTCAATCCTCCACGAGTTATAGGACACTCCATTAAGAATAGGCACTCAATGGCTAACACTCCCAAACGTAGACACGTCCATCTTCCTCCAATGGTGTGTAAACCAAAGCAATGGAGACCAAAGCTCTGATACCAATTGAGGGATCGAAGAAGGTGAGAGTGTCTAGAGGGGGGGGTGATTAGACTACTCGACAAGATAAAAATTCTGTCTTTTATCAAGGACAGATTTTGGCAGATTTTGCATAACACACAAGTCAAGTAGCACACTACACATGCAATTCTAGAGTATGGGCAGCGGAAAGTAAATTGCACAAGTAGTAAAGAGAAGTGGAGAAGATCAAACGCAATTTGGAGACGCAATGATTTTTCCCGTGGTTCCGATAGGTGGCGCTATCGTACGTCCACGTTGATGGAGACTTCAACCCACGGAGGGTAATGGCTGCGAGAGTCCACGGAGGGCTCCACCCACGAAGGGTCCACGAAGAAGAAACCTTGTCTATTCCATCATGGCCTACGCCCACGGAGGGCTAGCCTTACTCGGGGTAGATCTTCACGAAGTAGGCGATCTCCTTGCCCTTACAAACTTCTTGGTTCAACTCCACATCTCGACGACGGAGGCTCCCAAGCGACACCTAACCAATCTAGGAGGCACCACCCTGCAAAAGGTAATAGATGTTGTTGATGATGATGAACTCCTTGCTCTTGTGCTTCAAATGATAATCTCCCCAACACTCAACTCTCCTCACTGATTTGGCTGTGGTGGAAGAAAGGATTGAGTGGAAAGCAACTTGGGAAGGCTAGAGATCAAGCTTCATATGGTGGGAGTGGAGCAACTTGATCTCAACACAAGGGTAGGTAGTTCTCTTCTCAGAAATGTAAGGTAGGAGTGGTAGTTCTTTCTGATGGCTCTCTCCACGAATGAAGAGGGGGTGGAGGGGTATAAATAGCCTCCACAAAAAATCCAACCGTTACACACATTTGAGCAATCTCGGTGGGACCGAAGTGGACAACTCGGTGAGACCGATAGTTCAAATAATGTGAACGTTGGGATTTTCGGTGGGACCGAATATACAATCTCGGTTAGTCCGATTCGTGCAATGACAAGAGCATGCCAGTTTCGGTGGGACCGACTTCATCATCTCGGTGACACCGATTTGATGACAGAAGGTTACAGAAACTTGGCAACTCATGTTTCGGTGAGACCGAGTTCAGAATCGGAAAATCTGAGTTTACTAGGGTTTGGCTTATGGCTGAGGTGGTTCATCTCGGTGTGACTGAGTTTGGAATATCGGTGGGACCGAGACTACTTATGAGTGTATATGGCAGTGAAAGTTGCTGATAGTTTAGGAGATGTATCACTAAGCACTTGAGCAACCAGATCATCATCATAACCTCATCCCCTTTTAATAGTATTGGCTTTTCCTATGGACTCAATGTGATCTTGGATCACTAAACCAAAAATGGAGTCTTGAGCTTTTGCCAATGTTTGCCTTAGCATTTTGAGGGGTCCACTTCTTTAGGCCTTTTGCCATGCCAATGTGATTGAATTTCCTGAAACATACTTGATAAAAGCATTAGTCCAACCACAAAGTATGTTGTCATTAATTACCAAAACCACCCGGGGAGCAAATGTGCTTTCATAAACCTCTGCCAAAAATGGTGCACAATTTTCTAGGACATCCAATGTCTCTAGATTAATTCATATGGTATTTGCATTTGGGCATTTAAATGCTATAAAATATTTTATGTGCCCAAATAATCATAAACTAAAATATTCCTTACTGTTCATATTATATACAGTGGGCATGACTAGTTTTACGAGTTATAAAAATGTTCTTGCATTTTTATTAATTCAACCAAGTTGCAAAAGAAATGTAACAGAAAGTAAATAGAAAAAAAGGGAGGAAGCAAACTTACCTGAGCCCACTTACCTGCCTGGCCCAGACGGCCCAGCCCACCAGGGGCATCCCCGTCTTCTTTACCGTGCCAGCGCACGAAGCAGCTCGGTGGCGAGCGCCGCCGACGCGCCGGCCACCTCCTGCCTGCCTGGCTGCTCCCTCCGACGCCTTGGATGGCCCTGGACGTCGCCACGCAGACCCCCTCGACCCCCTCGACCGCTCCCCTCTCTCCCTGCCTCGTCTCCCTCGCTCCGCGCCTCGTGGCCGAGCGCCACCGTCGCCACCGACGCCGTTCGTCGTAGCCACCGTGCCTCTCTCGCCCAACTATTTTGCCCAGAAACTCCGCCTCGTCCTCCTCGTCCTCCGCACCGAGCTACACGACGCCAGAAGCCCTGCTTCACCCTCACCATCGCCGTCTTCAACATACGGCCGTGGAGATCGCCGGCGACCGTGCACCCGCCTCGACGCTTCCCGAGCCCGCTGAGCATCTCATTCGCCTCCCTGTGAGCTCCTGAGTCGAACCCCTCTCCTCCCCGCTCTGTTTGCTCGCCGTAGATGCCGCCCCCATGCTCGCCGTAGCACGCCGTCGCACAAGCCCGCCGTTGACGAGGCTCCGGTGCCCAATTGGCTCCGTGCACATTCCCATCGTCTTCGTGAGCGCTTGTAGCACCCGTTGGAACCAACCGTTGGACCTCCAGTGCCTTGTGCCGTAGTTTCCACCGGCACCCGAGCTCCGGCCGCCGCCGTTGAGGTCGCCGCCGTCGTTTCCGGCCATCCCAGCTGCTCCGGCCTGCCCCGTTGGATGCGCGACTCCTCCAACTCTCTGTAGGTGCCCTCCGCCGCTAGTTTGGTCATCGGAACGTAGTTTCCGAGCCGCGCCGCCGTCCTGGCTCTCGGGGCGGCGAGACGCCGGTGTGGTTGACCTGTTTTGACCACGCCTGGACCCCCACTGTGTCACTGACATGTGGGGCCGGCCGTTGACTAAATTCAGTTTAGGTTTTTAATTAAGTGCTAATTGTTGTCATTAGTTTAGTGAGCCACTGACATGTGGGGCCCAGCCCTGTTAACTATTACTTTAGTATTAAGCTCTTTTTAGTTAGTACTGAGAGACTGACCTGTGGGACCCACTGGTCAGGTTTGACCTAGACGCCCTGTTTACTGGCTGACGTCAGCATGATGTCATGCTGACGCAGTAAAGAATTTTCTGGGATTATTTGATTTAAAAACAATTCAGGAAATTCCAGAAAATGGTTTAAACTTCAGAAAATCATATAAATTCAACAGTAGCTCAGATGGAAAAGATTTATATATGAAAATTGATCAGAAAAATTCAATCATTCCAATGGCACTAGTTTCATGCATGTTTGAGCAAGTTAACCTTGCTGTATACATTAAAACATGATAATGCACTTAAATAATTAATAGTTTGGGTTTCAATTTGAATCCTTGATTCAAATGGGCTCAAACCCTTCTGTTTATAGATGCATTAGCCCAAAACACATGCATCTTGCCATATCATGAGCATGTATCATATTGTTGCATTTGTTTCCTTAATGATTGTATCACTGGTATTCTCCGTGTTAAGTCCTGCTCCCGAGGATACTTATGCGTATCCAACTGAAGAGCAGTACCCGACAACCACTCTGTCAGGCAAGCAATCATTGATCATTCCGATACAAACCCATCTTCTCGCTCCTGCTCTAATTTGCTGCATTAAGGAAACAACGTGTGAACTGCTACTTGCTGCGGTAGTTGAACCCTATTCCCTTGCATGACCTGTCATTACCACAGTAAATAGTTGAAACCCACTAGCATGTGTAGGAGTTGGTTGAGCCATGTGATGTGTGATCCACCATGCTATTTGTTTATGTTGCCTGCTATGCTTAGAGTTGTGTCAGGTCTGGTTCATCTGGGTGATGGATCAGAGTGAAATGATCATATCGGTAAAGAGAGGGAAGTGTGGAACATGTTTGGTAAAGGTATCGATGAAAGGCCATGTAGGAGTACGTGGTGGGTTGTTTCATTGGAACCATCCATAGGACCCGAGATCTGTATGTGTGATTGAAGTTACAGTTACTACCACGCATTGGGCTCCGGGCACTCCAAGCCCTCTCGTCTTATTAACTGCCCATGTTCTCTGTCCAGGAGTTGCAACTAGTTTCTGGTGTTTGTAGTTTACTGGTGGTTGTGCACAGCGCTGACCCCCGGGATGGGCTGTGATGCGACAGGTACGTGGCACGGTGTACCGGTTGCCCGTTTGGTGACTCGGGAACCCTTTACACATCGTTTGGGGCCGTGAGCAACACCCCGACCGGATCTCCCCACGGATGGAACCCAAATAGGCGATAAACCTGGACAAGAGACTTGTGTAGTTACTCAGGTCGTGGCCAACAGCCTCGCTGGGCTTCCGCTTGAAGGTTGCCGAGTACATGTCGAGTAAACGGCGATAAGTGTTGGAAGCGTGTGTGAAGAAGTACACCCCTGCAGGGTTATCAATCTATTCGAATAGCCGTTGTTCGCGGTACGGACTACTTGGTTACTCTTACAGTTCATAGACAAGTTGATGGATACTACTAAAATCCTCAAGAAAAGTGTGAGTGCCGAGGATGGCCCTTCCGTAGGATGACGGAAGAGGATCCTCGGTGGTGTATTGTTGTGGTGAGTAGAAGATTCGTGTACGTAGTAATATCTTGCAATCTGTTGAGAGTTGTAGTATAGGTTAGCCAAGAGTCAAAGTTGGCGTTCTGCTATGAACTCCACTACCCCTGTTGATAATGTTGCATGTATGATAGGTTCTATTGTAAGACTTGCTGAGTACCTTTGTACTCATGTTTGCTTAATAACTGTTGTAGAGGAGAACCCTACCCCTTCTGATGGGTTCTTCATAGACGTTGGCGTCGACGAGTAGCTTGCTACCCAGACGAAGATCTGGAGCTTGTGAAGGGCCTTGTAGATAGTCAGGCTACACCAAGCCTGTTTTTATTTTCTAAGTTGTCTGTACTCAGACATGTAGATTCCGCTTGTGCTTGTATGACTGTATGACTTGAGTGTTGGGTCATGTGACCCCTACCTGTATGGATATGTTATGTATGGCTCTTCGGAGCCTCTTAAATAAAGTACTTTGAGTCATAGAGTTCTGTTGTGATGCAATATTGTATCTGCACATATTGAGCATATTGTGTGAATGAATAAAATGCTTGGTATGTGTGGGATCCGACACCTAGTTGTTTTCCCTTGGTAGCCTATCTTACAGGGAAATGCCTCCTAGTGCTTCCAATGAGCCTTGGTAGCTTGCTACTACTCGGAACACGTAGGCTGGCCGGCATGTGTCCTTCTTCGTTCATGTTTCTGTCCCTTAGGGGAAATGTCACGTGTTGTTCCTTTAAGTCCATGTAGCTTGCTGCGACTTGGGTTCATATGTTGATGACCGACACGTTCGTTGCTGGGTCATGGATGCTTGTCTCTGTAATTTAGTGCCACTTTTAGTTTATAACTAGCCATGTCGGCCCGGGTTCTCTGTCATATGGATTGTAGCGACACTATCATATACGTGTGCCAAAATGCGCAAACGGTCCCGGGCCAGGTAAGGTGGCACCCGTGGGGATACCGTGCGTGAGGCCGCAAAGTGATATGACGTGTTACAAGCTAGATCGGTGTGACTTAGGATTGGGGTCCTGACAACGTTGGCATCAGAGCCGGACTGCCTGTAGGTTTCTCAAGCCAAACTGGTCGATGTTGAATCTAGAAAAATTCTTAGTTATATGTAGGGGAATTGTTTGTGGAAGGGAACGTAAGGCTCTTTTTACTTCATTACCTTATGCCCTTCTGATCTGAGTCAGTCTATTCGTTGCACGGTGATTTAGGACTAGGCCTCTTATCCTTACTTGGTTCACGTGTTACTAATCCATAGACTCTTAGGATTGTTGGTTTCAAGCCTCAGTTCAGTTTCTACCTGTTAGTATGATGATTAGTTGGACCCGGAACCTTGATATGATATTGTTGAGTGGCTATGCTATCATTTATATGATGTCTCAAAATCTTTTTGAGCATTTATAGTTGTTATGCTGCCCGATTTCTTCCAGAAATACTAATGCCTTTGCATTACTTCGTGTTTTAGATGTCTGGCCGCACACCTCACCAAGTGGTTCGTTTGACTCGGTGCATTAATGTGCCCGGTCACACGGCCATGCTAGTTCGTGTGTTGACTGAGAACGGTTACCGCTGGTATCCTGAGTATACCGTGGAGGAACAATACCTGGATTTCAATCAGAGTCAGTATTTCTGCACAGTCCGGATATACCCCTCATATCCCGGAGCTAACGACCCCATCCATTGGTCTTATGGACTCGGGGTTACCATCGAGATGGCAGTGCAGGATGCTTCTTATTCAATGATGACCATCCTCCGGGCTAGGCATGCCCTGTTGCTGAACACTGAGTTCTGTTACATGCCAGCCTCACTTCCCGGAGAGGAAGGCTATTACACTCGTCTGTATATTGATGCTGCTCATGAGGAGCCACTGCTTCAGACTACTGTCCAGATGCTGGAGGATAGGGATCGTGAGGTCCGTGCCCTCAGAATGGAGCTGTATAACACTCGAGCCGCCCACTGGACTACTTTGACACGGCTTGCACCTGCTGTGCATGCCGGATATCCGGATATGCGGGATTTGTACCCCGTGCGGACTCGTCTGCCTGATCGCATAGATTGGCGTGACGTTGGGGGTATTACACCTCCACGTGGGCGTCGGTTACCACCAGCATCGGGCCCCAGGCCACATCCATGTCCCTATGGTCCACAACCTTCGAGTGCTCTAGAGTTTCAAGATCCATCTGTTCCACTTCCAGGCTACGGTGGTAATCTTTACGAAGATTACTATGGGAATGTCTGAGCTAGACCGTGGCAGTAGTAGTATCGTAGTAGTTGTATTTCCACAGTCCTGCGCATCTTGTGGAATATGACTAAGCTAGTATTGAGTTCCGGAGGTGTAGTTAAATAATGTATAGGAGCTTGGAATGCCTCTGATGAGATGTATCGTCTTTCACCGTAGTTGTACTTTAGCCTTGGCTTGTACTAAACTATGAATGGTGTGTATGACCACTGGTGTATATATGGCAGTTTCTATATTACCATGTCATACGGATGAACCTCTCTGCATTCTGTGTCATCCATTACATTCTGCACTCCTATGTCATGTTTTGCCATCCTTGTCTAAACCGTTGTTTTGTTTTCCTAGGATGGTCAACACACGCAGCACTCCTGCTGCTCAGGAGTAGGGTGAGGCTAGTGGGGCTAGAGATGAGAATCTGCCCCTGCCACCCTCCTTGGCTGAAGTTATGCTCGAGGCAGAACGGAACAAGAGAGAGATCAACCGTCTGCTGGAACGCATAGAGCAAAACACCGGGTTCCGTCAGAGGAATGACGTGGTGTCAATCAACGACTTTATCAAGATGTGCCCACCGAAGTTCCATCACTCCACCGAACCTCTGGATGCAGATGACTGGCTTCGTAGTATCACCCACAAGCTACACTCTGCCCGTGTGGCCGAAGCTGACAAGGTTATCTAGGCCGCCTACCATCTTGAGGGCCCTGCCAGTCTATGGTGGGAAAACTTTGAGGCTATGCGTCCTGCTGGCCAAATTACTACTTGGGCGGAGTTCAGTGAGGCATTCCGTGAACATCACATTCCGGAAGGTCTCATGGATTGCAAGCGGGAGGAATTCTGTAATTTCACCCAGGGCCGGTTAACAGTGGATGGCTATAGTCGCGAGTTTGGCAACTTGGCACGCTATGCACCTAAGGAAGTATCCACCGATGCAAAGAAGCAGGCGAGGTTCCGCAAGGGACTCAGCCCTGAACTCCGCTGAGATCTACGTCTGCACGAGTGCACATCCTTCCAGAAGTTGGTGAACAAAGCTATCAGTGCTGAGACAGGCCAGACTGATTTCGAAGCCACACACAAGCATCCTCGTGACTTTTGTTCCTCATCCGGCTCTGGCTCTCACAAGCGCCGTGTGTGGGTTCCTAACACTGCTCTGCCACCCAAGTACACACCAAGAACATCCTATGAGGCGCCTCGCCCAACTCAACAGTATGCACCCGCCAAGACTTATGGAGGACCACCTACCAACTTTGCTCCACGCACTGGCACTGTGACATGCTTCAAGTGTGGAGAACCGGGGCACTACATGCGTGAGTGTCTTCAGAACCAGCCAGGAAAACCCGTTGGCCGTGGTAAGCCAGCCGGCAAGGTGAATTATGTCAAGCCAATCCCAATGCACGTGGTCATGTCAACTATGTCTCTGCTGAGGAAGCTTATGAGGATCCTAACGTCGTCCTTGGTACGCTTCTCGTTAACTGCCATCCAGCATCTGTTCTTTTCGATATTGGAGCATCCCATTCGTTCATATCTGAGAGCTATGCTCGAATGCACAACATGACTTTTTGTGACATGCCAACTTCCATGGTTATTCAAACTCCTGGCTCAAAGTGGCAAACCTCTAGGGTAAGCCATGGAAATGAAATCCTTGTCGATAGACTTGTTTTCCTTGCATCACTAATCTCTCTCAAGTCCTCGGACATAAACATCATCTTGGGCATGGAATGGATGACAACTCATTACGCCATGATTGATTGCTACAGTAGGACCGTTCAACTTACACACCCATCCGGCAAGATAGTCAATGTCTTGACCCAAATGGCTGAGCGTCAGCTCTAATCTCTTAATGCCAGCCCTCTACAAGAACTCGAAGATATCCCGGTAGTCCGTGACATTCCGGATGTTTTTCCAGAAGAACTGTCAGGTGTTCCATCAGACAGAGATGTCGATTTCGTGATAGATCTTATTCCTGGAACTGTCCCAATCTCTAGGAGACCTTATAAGATGGCACCCCTAGAATTAGCTGAGCTTAAGAAACAACTCGATGAGTCCTTGAAAAAGGGTTTCGTCCGTCCTAGTTCTTCACCTTGGGCTTGTCCCGTCCTCTTCGTTAAGAAGAAGGATGGAACGGAACGGATGGTTGTAGATTACCGACCTGTCAATCTGGTCACCATAAAGAACAAGTATCCCCTCCCCGGGATCAACGACCTGTTTTGTCAGTTCGCTGGATCCTCAGTCTTTTCCAAAATGGATTTGAGGTTGGGCTACCATCAAATCAAAATCAAGAACGGGGACATTCCTAAGACGACCTTTGTTACCCGTTATGGCCAATACGAGTACACCATCATGTCCTTCGGGTTAACCAATGCCCCAGCCACTTTCTCCCGGCTAATGAATTCTATATTCATGGAGTATTTGGAAAAATTCATCGTGGTATACCTCGATGATATACTCATCTACTCCAAGAACAAGAAAGATCATGCCGAGCATCTAAGGATGGTATTGACGAAACTTCAAGAGCACCGCCTTTATGCCAAATTCTCTAAATGTGAATTCTGGCTGCCGGAAGTGGCCTATCTAGGCCATGTGATCTCTGGTAAGGGTATTGCCGTCAATCCCGAGCGAGTTCAAGCCGTCCTTGATTGGACTCCCCCTGAATCGGTCAAGCAAGTTAGGAGTTTCCTTGGCTTAGCGAGCTATTGCTGACGCTTTGTCGAGAATTTCTCCAAGGTTGCTAAACCTCTAACTGATCTCCTCAGGAAAGATAAAAAGTTTGAGTGGACCCCAAAGTGCGAGTCCAGCTTTCAGGAACTGAAAAGACGCCTGACATCTGCGCCCGTACTGGTACCGCCAGACTTTTCTAAGGACTTTATCATCTACTGCGACGCCTCGCGACTGGGACTAGGTTGCATACTCATGCAAGATCATCAATTTATCGCATACGCATCTCGGCAGTTGCGTCCACATTAGGATAACTATCCCACACATGATCTAGAGCTTGTAGCTGTAGTCCACGCACTCAAAACATGGCGACATTACCTTCTTGGTAATCGCTGTGAAATCTTCACTGATCACCAAAGTCTGAAATACATCTTCACCCAACCGGATCTAAATCTCAGGCAAAGACGTTGGGTTGAGTTTCTCACAGATTATGACTTAGGAATCACTTACACCCCTGGGAAGACCAATGTCATGGCCGACGCACTAAGTCGTAAGTCTTATTGTAACAACCTGATGTTACAATAAGGGCAACCACTTCTTCATGAGGAATTTCGTAAGCTTAACCTTCACATTGTTCCTCGAGGATTCCTTTCCACCTTGGTGGCGAAACCTACCCTTATGGATCAAATCATAGCTGCCCAGAAGCAAGATACAGGGATTTCCTGAATTAAGAGAAACATTCACAAAGGAGTTGCAGGTTGTTTCTCCATTGATAACAGAGGTGTTGTTTCCTTCGAGAACCGTTTAGTGGTTCCCAAGAACCAACATCTATGGCAGTTAATCCTTAAGGAGGCTCATGAATCTCCTCTCACGATTCATCCCGGTAGTACCAAAATGTATCAGGACCTACGTCAGAGGTTCTGGTGGACTAGGATGAAGAGAGAAATCGTCTAGTTCATTGCTAAATGTGACGTTTGTTGTCGAGTTAAAGCAGAGCATCAACGGCCTGTTGGCACCCTTCATCCTTTAGCTATTCCTGAATGGAAATGGGACAAGATCGGTATGGACTTCATTACCGGGTTTCCCAGGACCAGGAAAGGGAATAATGCTATCTTCATTGTTATCGACAGCCTCTCCAAAGTAGCCCACTTCCTGCATGTTCGAGAGAGTATAACCGCTAGCCAGCTAGCAGACCTGTATGTCTCTCGGATAGTATCACTTCATGGTGTGCCGTTGGAGATTAACTCAGATCGTGGAAGTCTTTTCACTTCACGATTCTGGGAAATTTTCCAGAATGCTATGGGGACTCATCTCTCTTTCAGCACCGCCTTCCATCCTCAGTCAAGTGGTCAAGTGGAACGAGTCAATCAAATTCTGGAAGAAATGCTTCGAGCCTCTGTCATCTCTTTCGGTATGGACTCGGAGAAGTGTCTTCCATTTGCCGAATTTTCTTATAACAATAGTTATCAAGCCAGCTTGGGCAAGGCTCCCTTCGAAGTTCTATAAGGACGAAGGTGTCGAACCCCTCTTAACTGGTCAGAAACCGGGGAAAGACAATTCTTTGGTCCGGATATGATCCAGGAAGCAGAAGAGCAAGTTCGCATCATTCGTGAGAAATTGAAAACAGCCCGGTCTCGCCAGAAGAGCCAATATGATAGTCATCATAAGTTTGTGACTTTTGAAGTCGGCGATAAGGCTTACCTTCGGGTTACTCCTCTTAAGGGAACCCATCGCTTCGGTCTCAAAGGCAAATTGGCCCCTCGTTACATCGGTCCTTTTTGCATTCTTGCCAAACGAAGAGAAGTTGCCTACCAATTGGAACTACCACCGCACCTTTCCAGAGTTCATGATGTCTTCCATGTTTCTCAACTCAGGCGTTGCTTCTCGGATCCTATCCGCGGAGTGGACCACGAAACGCTTGATCTCCAGGACAATCTCTCATATCGAGAATACCCCGTTCGTATTCTTGATCAAACCGAGCGTACCACTCGACGTCACAATATCAAGTTTCACAAGGTTCAATGGTCACATCATTCCGAGAGTGAAGCTACTTGGGAAAGGGAGGATCGTCTTCGACTTGAGTACCCCACCCTCTTTCCAGAGGAACCCGAATCTCGGGACGCGATTCTTTTGAGTGGGGGTGAGTTGTCACATCCCTAGTCAGTGCTTGCATTAGGACTAGCTAGAGTGTGCATCATTTTTACTTTCCAAAGAAACTTGAAATGGGAATGACAGAAACCCCAGCACCCCTCTTCTAACAACTAGGGTTTGATAAAATCGTTTTCAATGTACCCAAAATGCCCTTCAAAAATGTTCATCATTTCTGCCTTGGTCTTAAACCTCTGCCAAAAATGGTGCACAATTTTCTAGGACATCCAAGGTCTCAGGATTAATTCATATGGTATTTGCATTTGGGCATTTAAATGCTATAAAATATATTATGTGCGCAAATAATCATAAACTAAAATGTTCCTTACTGTTCATATTATATACAGTGGGCATGACTAGTTTTATGAGTTATAAAAATGTTCTGGCATTTTTATTAATTCAACAAAGTTGCAAAAGAAATGAAACAGAAAGTAAATAGAAAAAAGGGAGGAAGCAAACTTACCTGAGCCCACTTACCTGCCTGGCCCAGACGGCCCAGCCCACCAGGGGCATCCCCGTCTTCTTCATCGTGCCAGCGCACGAAGCAGCTCGGTGGCGAGCGCCGCCGACGCGCCGGCCACCTCCTGCCAACCTGGCTGCTCCCTCCGACGACTTGGATGGCCCTGGACGTCACCACGCAGACCCCCTCGACCCCCTCGACTTCTCCCCACTCTCCGTGCCTCGTCTCCCTCGCTCCGCGCCTCGTGGCCGAGCGCCACCGTCGCCACCGACGCCGTTCGCCGTAGCCACCGTGCCTCTCTCGCCCAACTATTTTGCCTAGAAGCTCCGCCTCGTCCACCTCGTCCTCCGCACCGAGCTACACGACGCCAGAAGCCCTGCTTCACCCTCACCGTCGCCATCTTCAACCTATGGCCGTGGAGATCGCCGGCGATCGTGCACCCGCCTCGACGCTTCCCCGAGCCCGCTGAGCATCTCATTCGCCTCCCTGTGAGCTCCTGAGTCGAACCCCTCTCCTCCCCGCTCCGTTTGCTCGCCATAGATGCCGCCCCCTTGCTCGCCGTAGCACGCCGCCGCACAAGCCCGCCGTCGACGAGGCTCCGATGCCCAATTGGCTCCGTGCACATGCCCATCGTCTTCATGAGCGCTCGTAGCACCCGTAGGAACCAACCGTTGGACCTTCGGTGCCCTGTGTCGTAGTTTCCACCGGCACCAGAGCTCCGGCCGCCGCCGTTGAGGTCGCCGTCGTCGTTTCCGGCCATCCCAGCTGCTCCGGCCTGTCCCGTTGGATGTGCGACTCCTCCAAAACTCTGTAGGTGCTCTCCGCCGCTAGTTTGGTCATCGGAACGCAGTTTCCGAGCCGCGCCGCGGTCCTGGCTCTCGCCGGCGGCGAGACGCCGGTGTGCTTGACCTGTTTTCACCATGCCTGGACCCCCCCTGTGTCACTGACATGTGGGGCCGGCCGTTGACTAAATTCAGTTTAGGTTTTTAATTAAGTGCTAATTGTTGTCATTAGTTTAGTGAGCTACTGACATGTGGGGCCCAGCCCTATTAGCTATTAGTTTAGTATTAAGCTCTTTTTAGTTAGTACTAAGATACTGACCAGTGGGACCCACTGGTCAGGTTTGACCTGGACGCCCTGTTGACTGGCTGACGTCAGCATGATGTCATGCTGACGCAGTAAAGGATTTTCTGGGATTATTTGATTTAAAAACAATTCAGGAAATTCCAGAAAATGCTTTAAACTTCAAAAAAATCATATAAATTCAACAGTAGCTCAGATTGAAAAGATTTATATATGAAAATCGATCAGAAAAATTCAATCTTTCCAATGGCACTGGTTTCATGCATGTTTGAGCAAGTTAAGCTTGATGTATACATTAAAACATGATAATGCACTTAAATAATTAATAGTTTGGGTTTCAATTTGAATCCTTGATTCAAATGGGCTCAAACCCTTCTGTTTATAGATGCATTAGCCCAAAACACATGCATCTTGCCATATCATGAGCATGCATCATATTGTTGCATTTGTTTGCTTATTGATTGTATCGCCGGTATTCTCCGTGTTAGGTCCTGCTCCCGAGGATACTTCTGCGTATCCAACTGAGGAGCAGTACCCGACAACCACTCTGTCAGGCAAGCAATCATCGATCATTCCGATACAAACCCATCTTCTCGCTCATGCTCTCTTTTACTGCATTAAGGCAACAACGTGTGAACTGCTACTTGATGCGGTAGTTGAACCCTATTCCCTTGCATGACCTGTCATTGCCACAGTAAATAGTTGAAATCCACTAGCATGTGTAGGAGTTGTTTGAGCCATGTGATGTGTGATCCACCATGCTATTTGTTTATGTTGCCTACTATGCTTAGAGTTGTGTCAGGTCTGGTTCATCTGGGTGATGGATCAGAGTGAAATGATCATATCGGTAAAGAGTGAAATGATCATATCGGTAAAGTGAAATGATCAGAGTGAAATGATCATATCGGTATCGATGAAAGGCCTTGTAGGAGTACGTGGTGGGTTGTTTCATTGGAACCATCCATAGGACCCGAGATCTGTATGTGTGATTCAAGTTACAGTTACTACCACGCATTCGGCTCCGGGCGCTCCAAGCCCTCTTGTCTTATTAACTGCCCTTGTTCTCTGTCCAGGAGTTGCAACTAGTTTCTGGTGTTTGTAGTTTACTGGTGGTCGTGCACAACGCTGACCCTCGGGATGGGCTGTGATGCGACAGGTACGTGGCACGGTGTACCGGTTGCCCGTTTAGTGACTCGGGAACCCTGTACAAATCGTTTGGGGCCGTGAGCGACACCCCGGCCGGATCTCCCCACGGATGGAACCCAAATAGGCGATAAACCTGGACGAGAGGCTTGTGTAGTCACTCAGGTCGTGGCCAACACCCTCGCCGGGCTTCCGCTTGAAGGTTGCCGAGTACATGTCGAGTAAACGGCGATAAGTGGTGGAAGCGTGTGTGAAGAAGTACACCCCTGCAGGGTTATCAATCTATTCGAATAGCCGTTGTTTGCGGTACGGACTACTTGGTTACTCTTACAGTTCATAGACAAGTTGATGGATACTACTAAAAGCCTCAAGACTAGTGTGAGTGCCGAGGATGGCCCTTCCGTAGGATGACGGAAGAGGATCCTCGGTGGTGTATTGTTGTCGTGAGTAGAGGACTCGTGTACGTAGTAATATCCAATCTGTTGAGAGTTGTAGTATAGGTTAGCCAGGAGTCAAATCTGGCTTTCTGCTATGAACTCCACTACCCCTGTTGATAATGTTGCATGTATTATAGGTTCTATTGTAAGACTTGCTAAGTACCTTTGTACTCATGTTTGCTTAATAACTGTTGCAGAGGAGCACCCTGCCCCTTCTGATGGGTTCTACATAGACGTTGACGTCGACGAGTAACTTGCTACCCAGACGGAGATCTGGAGCTTGTGAAGGGCCTTGTAGATAGTCAGGCTACACCAAGCCTGTTTTATTTTCTAAATTGTCTGTACTCAGACATGTAGCTTCCGCTTGTGATTGTATGACTGTATGACTTGAGTGTTGGGTCATGTCACCCCTACCTGTATGGACATGTTATGTATGGCTCTTCGGAGCCTCTTAAATAAAGTACTTTGAGTCATTGAGTTCTGTTGTGGTGCAATGTTGTATCTGCACATATTGAGCATATTGTGTGTATGATTGAAATGCTTGGTATGTGTGGGATCCGACACCTAGTTGTTTTCCATTGGTAGCCTGTCTTACAGGGAAATGCCTCCTAGTGCTTCCAATGAGCCTTGGTAGCTTGCTATTGCTCGGAACACGTAGGCTGGCCGGCATGTATCCTTCTTCGTTCCTGTGTCTGTCCCTTAGGGTAAATGTCACGCGTTGTTCCTTTACGTCCATGTAGCTTGCTACGACTTGGGTTCATATGTTGATGACCGACACGTTCGTTGCTGGCTCATGGATGCCTGTCTCTGTAATTTAGTGCCACTTTTGGTTTATAACTAGCCATGTCGGCCCGGGTTCTCTGTCACATGGATGCTAGCGACACTGTCATATATGTGTGCCAAAATGCGCAAACGGTCCCGGGCCAGGTAAGGTGGCACCCGTGGGGATACCGTGCGTGAGGCCGCAAAGTGATATGACGTGTTACAAGCTAGATCGGTGTGACTTAGGATTGGGGTCCTGACACAATGTCAGCCGGGAGGCACAAGACGACCATCAACCTATTCGGCGTAGAATGGACAGTACCAAAATAAACTAAAATCATCTGACCCCAATTTAGTCTCAGTCAACAGACGTGTGACCACTCTCGTAGCTTGCTATTCATCTCTTAGTGTATTTCTTCAGATCAAAGAGATGTGTCGTTCTTACATTATGTGTTATCTGCATTTTCAGCCACACCGTCTTCCGACTCACCGCAGCTGCACCAACAAGGGAAGCATACACCAGAAGGGAGCTATAGTCCCCACTCAACAGTTCCCTACATCGAATGCGCGTGCCCGACATGGATAGCCACAACAACTGCACGGCCATCGACAAGTCAGCACATGATGGTCACTCCTATGGATGGCGGCCAAATAGATTGTACCCTCATCTTACTTGTGTGCAACATTTATGGCTTTTTTATTTATCTAAGCATGGAAAATAGATTATCACATTTCACTATATATTCATGCTGATCTCTTACGGGTCTTGTTCAGGAGTTAACGCTGTTCCATAGTTCAGCTAAGATACTTGTTCTTTAGGTAACGTTGTTCCATAGTTATCACCCATTAGACAATGCTCTCCCACAGGCTGGTGATTATAGTATTATACCACTTCTAGTATTACCTATGTTGTTCTTTAATACTTTTGTGTGCCATCTAGTTAATCTCGAGTACAAACGATACATATTCTATAGCTTTCATCTGTGTTCTCCCTTTAGTTTTTGAGACCTGTTGCTACTAGTTAACCCCAGTCCTACTATTCATGTCATCTCCTACAGGCACTCATTACATAAATCTAACTACTAGTTGTTTTCCATGCATGTCAGATATAATTGCACACACTGATATATCCACAAGAACCTCACGACGCAATGTAAAGGCCAATAAACTAGATGTCAATGATACCCAATATGATGGAACATGTAAAGGTAGTTCTTTAGAAGATTGCAAAAAGATGTTGAATCCTCTTCACCCCACAAGGTCCTTACTCTAACTTGGCCCGTGATATGGGTACAACATACATATAATGTCTTGGAGTGTATCTATTGCAATGTCATGTGCTTAGCATGCTGATCATGCATGTAAATATGTCATGCCTTCTTATTTTTTAGTACCTATTCCATTCATGATAACATGTTTTCAAATTCAAGTATTTTCGTTCTACTCTATCGCAATGCCATCTGCTTAACTTGGACATCATGTTTCTGAATATCATATGCATTATTATTCATCAGTATGTACTTCATCTGTCTACCATACCATGTTTTTTTACATTGAAGTGTTGTTCTATTGGTCTGTTGCAATGCCATCTTAGTTTCCCAATCATACACGTGTATGTAGCCATAGTTTTTTCTGTATGTATTCCGCTAGCATACAGTTTTACATTCAACTAGTGTTTTTTTTACTATGTTGTCCTGTCGTATCCCTAGCTCTTACACCATACTCCCTCCATCTGGATTACATGTCGCCGAAATGGATAAAAAGGATGTATCTAGAACTGAAATACACCTAGACCCATCCATTTTTTCCGGATGGAGGGAATACATGTCAATATGTCATGCCTTTCTATTCTTCAGTACCTATTTCATCTCTCTATTGTAGCATGTTTTCTAATTGAAGCACCATTCTTCTATACAAGGCATGCAAGGGGAACACGACTATGTTAGAATCTGAAGGGTTACAAACCAGGTCTTTGCAAAAGATCCAAACACCAGGAGATAATAAACCAACTCCAGTTTTTATAGATACTGCTCCAGCACAGAGAAACCCAACTCCTACTGATAATAAGCAGATTCCAGTGGCCAAAGAACTAGTCCACTCCAGTCCAGCAAAAACATGTCAACTCCATTCTAAGAAGCGTGTGCGTATCCTTGCATCATGAAATTTTATAGCATGCTGATCATATTTTCTACATGTTTCTTACCCATCTCTCTTCTAGAAAATAAGCTTAACAAATAGAAGAATTTCTGCACTAGTATCGTCTGTGAGGAAAGATTCTTGCAGGAATTCTCTGTACTCCAATGCAGATGTAAGTACCTGTTGTATATCACTATATTTTTACATCAGCATGTATTTTGTTAATCGGTGTGAATCCAACCTTTATCTGATCTAAATTTAGTTGTCGCAAAATGTATGATTAAAGGCCACAATGTTGATTTTTATAAGGAAAACTGCCTGGTAGTTTTGCATCCTGAGCTGCATGAGTGTACTATCCCGTATGAGTGGGTTTGATTACTTTGGTTCTGCAGTGGGTTTTCAGTGTTTTTTGTAATGTGTTGTCCTGTCGTATCTGTTGACACTCAAAAATGGCATGATCGCAAAGAGTGACTTGAGCCTATAATGGGATGAGGTTAAAATTATGAGTTTATGTCATCATTTGATGGCCCTCGTCAAGATGATCGAAATAAATATGAAGATGGACCAAAACGGAGCTCAAGTGCAAAAGATAGGCCAATTTTGGAGATACCCGTGTTGACATCAGATTAGAAAATGGCATGGAACCTAATTAAGATGGCCTCAAATGAAAATTCTTCAACTACAAAGTTCTTCGTCTCGTTGAAATGGACGATTTTCATATATAAATCATCCCCATCCGACTTCGTATGCAAAAGTTACAGGCAAAACCGTGCACTGCAGTCATGTTTGGCCGGATCATCCGGGCCGGGGTCAGGATCATCCGGGAAACTGAAGCACCAACGACAACAGAAGGTTTACGCTGAAGCCGGATGATCTGGATCTACTCCCAGATGATCCGGGTGAGGCTGGACAATCCGGACAATCGTCCGTACGTCCGGACAGTTTTTTCTGCTGCAGACTTTAGAAAACGGCCCAAAACACCCTTAAGATGGCCTCAAATCAAAAAGTGTTCAGCATTAAAGTTGTCCGTCTCGTCGAGGCGGTTGATTTTTATATACAAATCATCTTAATCCGAGTAGATTTTTATATACAATCACATGTTAAAGACCGTTTCAGTCATAAGGAATCGGTTCGGAGCTCAAGGAAGAAGAAAGAGGTGGTCAAGCAAGTCTACCGTGTTAAAAGAGATGGTCGTAAGAGTGCAACTTCGGATTTGATCTCAAATGAAAAAGAGCCAATTAAAGTGTTGACATTGGCTACTAAAGGCAATGAGATGAAGCAACCAATTATTGAGAGTCAAAGTGCCAAATCTGAAGAAAAGAAGTTGAGAGTGCACAAGGCCAAAAATGAATTGCCATTGGCCAAGACAAAATCACAGCTGGGGTGCCCACTCGACTTATCATATTGGCAAAAGAAGAAATTACAAAAACTTAGTGCACAAGAACTTGAAGAAAGAAATATGGCATGGATTCCCAAAGGAAGTGCTCAAAATAAGAATTATGTGCAAGCTTCCATTACAAGAAGTGCGGCAAAGATGAAGAAGGAAAAGAGTGAAAACTATGAAGGACGAAGCCGAAAGTTTCAGCATCTTCGGTCTACACATTATGCATATTCTTCAACTATGCCATTAATGCCCATGTCATGGAATTCGTCATCAGGTATGATTGGTAACCCTCGATGGACTTATTTTAATCCATGGATACCATATAATTTCTTACATCATGAAAGGGTATTACCAAGTCACTATACATTTGATTAGCTACAAGTTTGTTGCTGATCCAAAGGGTCGAAATACTTAGTTTTTCATTTGTTTGTTTCGGCTATATGTGCTTTGAATGAAGTTTACATGGTAATGGCCTATATTTATCTATCGTCCTAAGAATATGTCAATGCATGGCCGGTGTAGTATTCTAGCATTGTCCTTAGTACGAATGGAGAGCAAGACAAGGTATGTTCTCATGAAAATTTATATGTATGCCTATATTATGATTGAATAGAGTTGAGACATCATTGAATATATATTGCATAGACCTATTCATAGTTGCAGAATTGGCTAGTGGGTTTATACTTTGTTTGGATATGATTTGGCTTATGCATCTTTGAGATCTATAAGAGGCCAAAACATAGCTGATTTTATTACTGAACGTCGGATTAATGACATGCATAGTATAGATGTTAGCCTTGTCTCTCTAAGTACTATGGAGATTATGTTTTGATGGTTCAGTTCGTAGAAATGGCCAAAGTGTTGGTGTTGTTTATATATCTCATTGTGGTACTATTTTTTGAAGCCTCATGCCGCTTATAATATTTTTATGCACGGTTAAAAAGAGCCGAATATGCATTGTTATTCGGATTGACTCTTTTACTTCCTATAGGTGCTATACATATTGAGGCTTTCGGTGATTCGTTATGAGTAGTGCAAAAAATATCCAAGGGTTATCAATGTTTTGACGAATCGCTTATAGTTTATCTTGGGTATGTCTAGATGCAAAATTTACCTTGGGTTGCTTTACAATTGTTCATATATCTAGACATCACAATTCAAAAGAGTTGGCACGACAAGCATCCGGCTACTATGTTAATCATGGTGTATTGAATTTCTCTCAATAGCCGATGCTTAGTCTCGTCAACATAGGTAGGGCCGAACCGAAGTCCACAGCTTCGGCCACTAATGAATTTTTTATGCAGGTGAAAGTAAGAATTGGAGAAAGTTTATTGTTGATTGTTTGCAAAATCCTAGTAAAAGGGTGAACAAAATGGTTCACAGGATGACCTTGAGATACATATCCATGTAACTTAATCATCGGACTGTTAATAAAGTTGAGAAGGTTTGACCCAAGTTTGCATCAAGGATTCAAACAAATAACGGCCGACATATATTTATTGACCTAAGCATGCAAAGTGGCCGATGGAGTGTTGACATCGTCCTTAGAATAAGTTATGTGCAAGTTATTTTTCGGCACACTAGCTTTGCGGAAAACAGGGGGGCATGTGTTGACACTCAAAAATGGCATGATCGCAAAGAGTGACTTGAGCCTATAATGGGATGAGGTTAAAATTATGAGTTCATGTCATCATTAGATGGCCCTCGTCAAGATGATCGAAATAAATATGAAGATGGACCAAAACGGAGATCAAGTGCAAAAGATAGGCCAATTTCGGAGATACCCGCGTTGACATCAGATTATAAAATGGCATGGAACCTAATTAAGATGGCCTCAAATGAAAAAGTCTTTAACTGCAGAGTTCTTCGTCTCGTCGAATCGGACGATTTTGATATAAAAATCGTCCCCATCCTAGTTCGTATGCAAAAGTTATAGGCAAAACCGTGCGCTGCAGTCATGTTTGGCCGGATCATCCGGGCCATGGTTCGGATCATCCGGGAAATTGAAGCACCGACGACAACAGAAGGTTTACGCTGAAGCCGGATGATCTAGGTCTACTGCCGGATGATCCGGGTGAGGCCAGACAATCCGGACAATCGTCCGTACGTCCGGACAGTTTTTTCTGCTGCAGACTTTAGAAAACGGTCAGACACACCCTTAAGATCGCCTCAGATCAAAAAGTGTTCAACATAAAAGTTGTGCGTCTCGTCGAGGCGGTTGATTTTGATATAAAAATTATCTTAAGCCGAGTTTGTATGCAAAAGTTACAGCCCGATTAGTGGACCGCTGTCAGAAATCTAGGCTTGGCCGGATCATCCGGGCCTAGAGCCGGACATCCGGGCCGGAGGTCGTGAGAAGTCCGAATTTGGTTAGATTTTGATGATTTGGACGTCAAGACAAGTCCTTTTCTTCTACGGGAAGTCCATCCGCCTCTTATATAGACATGAGGTGACGGCTGATTGAACAACACACAATCGAACAAACACATCTACCACTTTTACCATTACTTTTATCCTCTCCCATGTTCTTCTTCTTCTCGTTCTTTGTTCGTTTTTCTTCATTGCAGGGCGGCGAACCTCGAGGCCCTAGGGGCGACCCGGTCGACCTAGGGCAGCCCATAGCCGTCGCGCGCCCTGACGGGGTCCCTCCCGGGCAAGCGGGTCTTCGGATCTACAAAAGCGCCCGCCGGATTGTCTTGCGTCCCGCGCTTCCGGCGGGTCTCCTTCGACGTGAGCTGCGGTGCATCACCCCCGGCGTCGATGGTACACGACGACGTGTTCATGTGCGAACAGTATCCCTAGCTCTTACATCATACTCCCTCCGTCCAGATTACATGCCGCGGAAATGGATAAAACTAGATGTATCTAGAACTGAAATACGCATAGACCCATCCATTTATTTCCGGATGGAGAGAATACATGTCAATATGTCATGCCTTTCTAATCTTCAGTACCTATTCCATCTCGGCTGTAGCATGTTTTATAATTGAATCACCATTCTTCTATATAAGGCATGCAAGGGGAAGACAACTATGTTAGAATTTGAAGGGTTACAAACCAGGTCTTTGCAAAAGATCCAAACGCCAGTAGATAATAAACCAACTCCATTTTTCATAGATACTGCTCCAGCAAAGAGAAACCCAACTCCCACTGATAATAAGCAGATTTTAGTGGTCAAAGAACTAGTCCGCTCCAGTCCAGCAAAAGAATGTCAATTCTATTCTAAGAAGCGTGTGCGTATCCTCGCATCATGAAATTTTATAGCATTCTGAACATATTTTCTACATGTTTCTTACCCATCTCTCTTTTAGAAAATAAGGTTAAATGATAGATGATTTCCTTCATTGGCATTGTATTCGAGGAAAATATCTTGCAGGAATTCTCTATGCTCCAATGCTGATGTAAGTACCTGTTGTATATCACTATATTTTTACATTAGCATGTATTTTGTTAATCGGCGTGAATCCAACCTTTGTCTGATCTAAAATTAGTTGTAGCAAAATGTTAAAGGCGCCAATGTTGATTTTTGTAAAGAAAACTGCCAGGTAGTTTTGCATACTGAGCTACATGAGTGTACTATCTCATATCATGCACATTACTGAATTGTAGTCCTGCTCTGGTTGCCCATTCATTGATTGTGTCAATGTTGCTTTCGTATTACCTTACCTGGCTGATGATAGTTCTGCCGTATTGTGTTAATTTGGTGTTAGCTAGTTTCCCAAACGTTTGTTGTGCCAATGTTGCTTTCCTATTATCTGACTTGGCCAATGATAGCAATGCTAGTGTCTTAATTTGGTGCAGGCTGCTGAAGATAAGAAGACTAACTCTGAAAATAGCAAGGCTACCCCATTGTTTCTTTCAAATCAATCTAGGCTAGGTAATATGCCAATAACTCATGATTAATCTATTTGGTTCCCCTCCTAATTTATCTTATGATGCAGTGGTCGAGACACTCTCCCCTATCAATAATATAAGCCTGCCAAAATCGCCATCTGAATCTGTTCAGTATCCTCTATCTCGAATGCAACGGAAAAAATGTATGTTTGTGAACAAATTAATGGATGAAGGAATGATGGAAATGGTGGAGGAATCAGTGGTGCAGAGTTGTGCGACACAACAACTGATCAATGTTTTCAGAGACAATGTGGCAAAGCAGCAAGAACTTGCCCACATGCTTATGGGCGTCATCCATGCTGAGGTTGCAGATTCTGACGTTGTAGATCGTTAGGTTTTGTTCATTTATTTGCACTGGCATCAATCTTTGATTGCCCAGTGGATGAAATTTCCTGTAATATATGCTAGATGTGCAACATTTTTCCTTGTATGCCGTACCTTTGCTTGATCGGTTTTGGTCCTCTGCATAATTGCTCGTCATAATGGGCTCAAATTATATAATTTGGTCTAAAGACATGTACGAACTTTTGTGGGCCCATTAAGTTAATGGGTCGTTACCAGGCCGAAAGTTAATGGTCGGCCCTCTTAACTCCCGGGTCATTAATAGGCTGACATCGAAGCGGGCAACAGGTGGGCCCAATTGATTTTATGGGCCGTTAACAGGTCGTAACTAAGTTCGGGCTACATATGGCCCAACTATACTGTGGGCCTTTAGCAGGCCGAAAGAGACAGCGGGCTTGTACTGGACCATGAAGAGCATGGGCCGCTAAGAGGCCGAAAGTCAGGTCGTATTGTAAATGGCCCAACTATGTTGTGGGCCTTTAGTAGGCCAAAAGAGAAATCGGGCTAGTATTGGACCATGAAGGGCATGGGCGGTTAAAAGGCCAAAACTCAGGTCCGACTACAAATGGCCCAACTCATTTATGGTCGTTAACAGGCTGAAAGGCACACAGGGCCGGGAATTGGCCCAACATTTAAATGGGTCGCTAAAAGGCTAAAACTCATGTCCGACTACAAATGGCCCAACAAATATATGGGTCGTCACGAGGCTGAAAGACACACCGGGCCGGAAATTAGCCCAACACTTAAATGGGTCGCTAAAAGGCTGAAACTCAGGTCCGACTACAAATGGCCCAACTGATTTATGGGCCGTCAACAGGCTGAAAGACACACCGGGCCGGAAATTATCCCAATATTTAAATGGGTCGCTAAAAGGCCGAAAGATGTACATTGTGAAAATGGGCCCATCCACTGAATGGGTCGTTAACAGGCCGAAATCTCATCGGGTCGATATTGAGCCCACATGTATAGCAGGTCGTTAACGGGCTCGGACTGACGAAAGGCTGCAATGGTGTCAAATCTTTAACGGGCCGTTGACGGGCCGAATTGGCACATCTCGTATGGGCCGTGAGCTTAAATGGACCTGACACAGGTTGGCCTTATATGGGCCGGCCTGCTATTTTTTACAGGGCCGGCCTTTTTCACCGGACCGGGCCACTGTTGGGTCATGCCACGTGTCGACCTATCATAGGCGTCTCATGTCCAATGAGTGGATGACATATGTCCCAACGGTGAGGCAACACCTGTTTCCTCCGGCCAATGATGATTTTACACATGGAAAATCCCCATTGGTCAGGGCTGTTAACGGGTTATCGGATCCAAAACCAGACCCGGTAGCTTAACGACGTTCAGTTACGTTGGATGCCACGTGTCGGTCACCCTTGACGAAAGCACTTCTGTGACACGCGATTTATCATCATGGAAGGTGACACTTCCGTGATGATAATTTTGGTAATGTCATGGAACATTTCTACGACAGCACATGTATGACTATCCTGATTCTGTCATAAAATTGTCATGGATTTACATGCACGACAGAAAACATGACCTACTATGACAAACACGTATCACACAAAAGTGTATTTTATTTGTAGTGAGGAGGATGTGAAGAGGTTAAAACAATGTGAATGCAGTGTGGTTTGGATGCAAATGAAGATCAAGGAGTAGTGAAGAAGTTGAGGAAAATCGGTTCCCGATGGGGAAGTAAATGGTAGAAGTGGCCTGCAGGCAGTTGATTAGACGACTAGGTGGACTAAACGAAAAGGCTACGCAGGTAGGCTGAGCAGTGGGGCTTGTCCCTGTACGTGCCGATCCTTCCAGCGTTACGTGTGCCACTGGATAGTTGATGTTACTCTTTTGAATCACCGTGGCGAGACATTTTATGATTCCTTTTTGTTTCTGCACCCCTCCTAACAGGTGGGACCTATGCAAACGAGAATTTGCTTATGCTCGCAATATGGATGATACCTGGAGGATGAAGTGAACATAGAGGCATGCTACCACGGGATTACTACTCATGTTCCTACTACTCCTACTACTAGTAGTAGTACAACTATGGTACACTTGATGGTCAAAATACTATTATTCATCCGGTCCTCATAGTGAAGTGACAAGACCCTGCGCCCGAGGTGACACCAGTCCAGGCGGCGTGTATGGGTTACCAAAGTGTAACGCCCAGGATGCGACTATGTCTCCCACGTGTTGAGGCACGACTTAGAGACATAAGAGAATTCTGGAATGATCGCAAGCATGGTATCTTTGCACAACTCATGTAAAAGTTCAGGGATAAAAGTATAAAAGATAGTTGGCTTACACTCACCATGTCACACAATGAATACAATAACATACATTCATCCAAATGACATAGGGTCCAACTACGGACGAAAATCAAACGAGAAGGATACCACGAATACAAGCCCGGATCACTCCTAGTATGAACCACTACTGATCATCGGGATAAGATACATAGTAACGACCACGCTCTTCATCAAGCTCCTAGTGAAGTTCTGATCCATCTCCTGCATCGTACTCGGTTGTACCTGCATCTGGTGTGTTTAGCAATCTGTGAGCCACAAGGACTCAGCAATCCCATTCCCGGGTATCAAAACTAACAAAGCCATAGGTGAGGGAGGGTATTAAAGAGTTTGCAGCAAGCACTAAGCAACTAGCTTACGAGTTTAGAGTGAGAGGAGAATATTTTCCAACGGTGGCCAAGTTGATCAATAAGTGATCCTAGCTACTCACGTTCATACATAACCCCACCGTGTTCACTTCCCGAAGCCCTTCGAAAAGAGACCATCACGGTTACTCACACAGGTAGTGTATTCTTATGGATAAGGTGTCAAGTTATCTACAACCGGATATTAACAAACTCCCATCTGCCACATAACCATGGGCACAGCTTTCGAAAGTTCAAAACCCTCCAGGGGTGTCCCAACTTAGCCCATCACAAGCTCATGATCTGCGGAGTCGCAACTCCAAAGTGGGAAGACCCGAGTGTTCTAGGAATCCCGTGCTCAAGATATTTCAACAAAGGTAAAACTAATCCAGCAAGACCTCCCGGCGTGTCGACACCCTGATAGTAGCCACGCGTATCTCGTCTCAGGCTACAAACGGATGGGCGATCATACAGGTAATACCAGACCTCGGGTTTCCCCAAGGTGGCCCCGCATAACCCCCAGTTTGGACCAACACTCATGAGGAGCACTGGCCCGGGTTGTTGATTAAGAACTCGAGTTTGCAACACCCTATGCAAGTTTTAGTTGTTAGGCAAATGGAGTACCAATGTTGGGCCTTGCTGGAAAAGCTTTAAGTAGTGCGAATTATCAAGGGGGGGGGGCATAAAACCCAACCGTGATAGGAACGCAAAAAAACAAGGAATATAACACCGGTTTATCGGGTCCTAAGGTGGCATGAGTGGAACAAAACACCAAGCAGAAGGCCAAGCCTTCCACCCATTACCAATATATATGTGTGTTAATTTAATTAAGATATATATTATGTTTCCCAATAAACAAGTCCAACCTTGGAGCAATCTTCAAACTTCACCTGCAACTAACGCTATAATAGGGGCTGAGCAAAAGCATACTTAGCCAATCAACGGTTTGCTAGGAAGGTGGTTAGAGTGTTTCATGGCAACAATAGGAGGTTGACAAACAGGAATAGGCATCAAGGCATAGCTAAAGGGCGAGACAACTAGAATAGGCAAAGATAGAGGTGATATCGGGGAACGGTCATCTTGCCTGGTAAGTCGTCGGTGGGATGGTAAGACGGTTCCACAAACTCAGTCTCGACAAGATCCTCGAACTCGGTATCGGCTCCCGGGTCTACCCAACACAAGAGCATCACAATGGCACAAGATCAGTCACGGTGCAATGCAAAATCAACATGATGCAAGACATGTCATGGAATGCAAATATGATGTGCGTATGCATGGGGATGCTCACGAGCCTAAAGGAGAAGATGGTAGAAATGACTTCATCTTGGGCAACCAAGCAAGCCATTGGATAGATGTGAAGATTTTCGTCGAAATCGATCTAAAGATCATGGGAAACGGATGCACGGTTTGCAAATGACAAGCAAAACAAGATGCAATGCAAAACTGCAGTTAACAACAACATGGCATCTTTGGAGCAAGATATAATTATGCTACAACACCCAAACATGAAGACAAAAGGCATGGATGTGAAAAAGACATGATACTTAACAAGCATGAACTTAGAGAACACCCACAAACTTGCTGGAACACAATTAAACAACAATGGCAAGATTCAATAAGTTTACAGATTTCTCAGACTTCGTAAAAATTACAAGGCATGCAACAACAATGACAAGTAAGCATGTTTGCAAGCTTGTGCAACTCAACTCAAAGCATAGCATGGCATGTGAATATAACCAACAGCAAGAGGACATGTTTGTGAAGCTACTCATGGCAATAACATGGTCATAGGATGCATAGAACACTAGCTATTCACATGGCAAAACTGAACTTGCTGATAACAAGGTGACAGAAACATTTTACAGCAACTTGCGAGCGTGAAATCAACAAGCTACAACAAGCCATCATGCAAGCAAAAGGCATGGCAATAACATACATAACATGCTCTTCAAGAATAGCCACATGGCTACTTATAAAACATACTAGAACATGTCCCAAACATCATGCCAAAAGTGCCAAAGTTTAACCAGACTTAGGAAAAACTAGGCATGCTTACAGAAACAGTTTGAAGCAACTAGAGGGCCTCAAAAGAACGAGCTACATCATGGCTTCAAGGCAAACAAGAGCATGGATAGCTACACCATAACATATACATCAAGGAACACCCACTGGACAACTCTAACCATGCACAACAATGACGGTGGCATCATGGAAACATGGCATAAAACTTAACAGATTCACACTTAACATAAATTTAACATCACGATGACATGTTAACAGCTTGTTGCACTCATCTCAAGACATATCATGGAATGAAAATAAATCTATCATATAGAGCACATTCCAAAGAGCAAAACCCATGTTGACACCTAGCTCATATGACACATGGATTAATATACACAACCAAGACAAAACATCATCTCATAACAACTTCAGAAACTTATCAGCCACATGCACTTTTGCAACAGGGTTAAACATGGCCTAATGCAACCTAACAAGCATGCAAAAGCATCCAACATGAAGAGCATCAGCAGACGAACATCTGGAGATTTCAAACACTCCATTTGGACCGACATGCACCAAGTTGTGACCTCACGAACATGGCAACAAATTTATACACACAATAAGTGTTGAAACAGTAACATCACGAAGCACTCTTGCAACGAAGATTAAGACATCTAGATTAAACCTAACATGCATGAAACTGATGCAACATGTAGAGCACTTCGAGACGACCATTTCGATATATCATATGCGCAAAACGGAGCTACGAGCACAAAGTTGTGGCATGACAAAGAGGGCAACATAATTATACGGATCAGGGACTTGGTGAAAAAACAACCTCACGAAAATGGGGTGAGGAGAAGCGGGACGAGGAGATCTGGGATGGCGAGGCTGTTTGGATCGATGTACGGGTGGATCTGGTCCCAGACCAAATCCAGATCCGGACGGCTGCCAGTGGCGAGGTCAGCCAACCGGGCGGTGTGGTGGCGGCGGTGGCCCTACGGTGGCTTGACGGGGTTGGCCAGCGGCGGCGGCGACCCGGCGATGTGGTGGTGAGGCCGGCGGCGGGAGTGCCGGGCTCGGCGGCGGAGAAGGCGAGGCTGGGCGGCGACGCGGTGTTGGTTGGAGGCGCGGCGGTCGGCGCGGCCGGCGTTGGGCAGCGGCGGAGCCGGCGTCACCGAGGCGCGGGGCGGCAGTCAGGCGCGGAGGCGCGCGGGAGGCGGCGGTCGCGGGCCGGGCGGGCTGGAGTCGGGCCCCGCGTGCCCGGAGCAGCGCGGTGGAGGAGACCCGGTGCGGGGACATGTGGCGGCCTCCGGTAGGCTGCGGGACGGCGGTGGACGTGTCCGGCGCCAGCGGACGCGTCCGGCGCGATGGAGGAGCTTGGGCTAGGGTTCTGGATCCGGAATTGGAGTGGATGGCGCTGTTTTGTAGGTAGAGGGAACTCGGAGTTTCCAAATGAGGTGCGGTTTTCGCTCACACGATCCCGATCCGATGACCGAGAGGATGGAAGGGGTTGTGATGGGTTAGTGGGCTGTTGTGGTGGGGTGTTGGGCCAAAAGAAACAGGAGCTTTTAGCCCACGAGGTTAACCGTTGGAGTATCAAACGACCTCCAAACGCGACAAAACTTGACAGGCGGTCTCCACATACTAAAACAACAATGTACGAAGAGTCTGACCTCAATCCGAGAATGTTCTACGGCCACTTGCGAAAGAAGGACTCGGAGGTGCCACGGGCAGATGTGTGAGTGTCGGAACTCGAAACAGACAACGGGAAGAGATGAGCATAACCGGATGCAAGTGACAACACGAATGCAATGCAATTCACATGATGACATGACATGGATGATATGCAAACACGCACACGGCAAAATCAAGAAACCCGAAATGAAGGAAGAGCCTAGAATGGAATTGATTAAGTCAACGAAGATTATATTGCCATATAAGGAAGGTTTACATTCGGGGCATTACAAACTCTCCTCCACTACAAAAAGATCTCATCCCGAGATCTAGGACTGAAAGAAAGTGGGATACTCAGAACGGAGATGATCTTCTCGTTCCCATGTAGCTTCTCGGTCGGTATGGTGTGACCACTTCACTTTCAAGAATTTGATTGACTTGTTGCGGGTCTTGCGCTCCGTTTCTTCAAGGATAGCAACAGGGTGCTCACAATAAGACAAGTCTTGCTGAAGATCAATCTCTTCGAAAGGAATGGTGCTTTCAGGTGTCTTGAAGCACTTGCAGAGTTGTGACACGTGAAACACATCATGCACATTTGCAAAGTTGTAGGGAAGCTCGAGTTGGTAGGCTAGATCGCCTCTCTTTCCCAGAATCTTGCAAGGGCCCATGTATCTTGGAGCAAGATTGCCCTTGATACCAAACCTTTGAGTGCCCTTCATGGGAGATACACGGAGATAGACATGATCTCCAATGTTGAAAGCCAAGTCTCGGTTTTTGCCGTCATAGTAGCTCTTTTGGCGCGATTGTGCGGCCTTGAGATTCTCACATATAACTTTGCACATCTCTTTGGCCTCTGAGATCAAATCATATCCAAGGAGTTGATGTTCACCAGTCTCGGACCAGTTGGGAGGGGTACGACACTTTCTGCCATAGAGAATTTCAAACGGAGCGTCGCCTGCACTTGCTTGAAAGTTGTTGTTGTAGGAGAATTCGACAAATGGAAGGCAATCTTCCCATTTCATACCGAAGGAGATGACACATGCTCTGAGCATATCTTCAAGAATTTTGTCAGATTTAGGGCTCCGCAAAACCCGTTAAGTTCGAACACAGGGGCGTGAACGAAGATCTCTCCCACTAACACCTACCTAGCGCCTCGTTCTCGTCTCGGCGGAAGGATTCAAGGAAACAACAGACAGAACACACAAGAGTTTATCCAGGTTCGGGCCACCACGTGGTGTAAGACCCTACGTCCTGCTTTGGTGAATTAGCCTCGGGCGAGCCGGGATACGAGCTAGTACAAGGGTTCCTGGGCTCAGGAGGTGAGCTCAGGAGGGTCTGGAGGCTAGTGTTCTTGCTCCTTGTGTGGTGGCAGAGTTTATGAGTCGATCGATCTCCTTTGCAGTGGGAGTCCTAGCTACTTATATAGGCGGCCATGGTCCTCTTCCCCGAAATGTTTAGGCGGGAAGGGATCCCACAACGGCCATTTTCGAGCGAGAACACAAGGACGTTCCTACCCTGACAAAAGCAGTCTTCGCCTGGAAAATAACTAGGCGGTGACGCGGTGGTGGGCTCGACGGTGACATCCACCTTATCGTCCTTGCGGTATTTGGTCTCGTTGCACCAATGAGGAAACCTTTGCCCCGCCCCTCGGGAACTTGCGGCTGCGCTGTCCCCCTTGCACCGAAATGGTAACCGAGCCTCTTGCGCGTGCTGGCACCCACTGGCGCGATGCGTCACTGCCGATATCACTGCCTCCTCCTGAGGCAGGCTTGGCGTTGGATTCTCCGCCCCTCCGGAGCACCTTGCTGAGGCTGCTCCTGAGGAGGTCTTTACGTCGTTCTCCTCGCGAGGCTTGGCTCCCTCGCGAGGGTCTTGGGCCACTGGTTGATTAGCTGGGCCGTACCAAGCCGTAGTAGGAGTGCATCGCGGCCCGTAGACAGGCAAGTTTGGGTACCCTGGTTCCCAGTACGCCGACAGTAGCCACCGGACCCAAGGCGCGCACGGAGTTGGCTTTGGGGCGAGGCCTTAGTCGAGTACGAAGCGCCACGGGCCCTAAATGTTGCGGGCCAGGCCGGCGTGCGACTGTTGGATGGGACATGGCGGCTCCGCTTCCCAAATAACCTTGGCGATCGTGCGACTTGACAACTCCTTGGCGTAGTCGATGAGGGCGTAATGGCTATGACGCCAGTGGTTGGCGGTTGGGCCCCTCCACCCTATAAATGGGACTAGGGGGAGCCCCCAGGCCGTTTCCAGCGCCGTATTCTCCTTGCTTGTCCTTCGCTCTCTCTCTCTTGTCGCAAGATCTTCATGGCGTCGCCGAGTAAGCCATCCGCCGCAGAGAAGGGGAAGACCCCGAAGGATCCAGTCCCATTGCCGCCGAAGAGGGGTCGCGGTCGTCCCCGCAATTATGCCGCTGCGCCCGCAACGACTTCTCGGGGATGCGGGCGCGGCCTTCTGAGCCCCACCGCGGCTGCCAGTGGACGGCGAGGGGCGTCCTCCCGTGGTGAAGGTGGTCGCGGCTGCGGAGGAAGAGGAGGCGTACAATGGTGCCTGTCGGTCGCGCGCCCTCCACGCCCACAGCTCTATTCCTTCGACGTGTCATCTGAGTTCATGGTGTGGGCGGAGAAGCCCGACGGCCTGTGGCTCAGGCTTCCCCGCTCGTTTGGAGACGTGTTACCGGCCGGAGGCCTTGGAGGTATATGGCTGCAGGCCGACGGTTGCTGCAGTGGTGCGTCCTGGGTGGAGGTTGATGTGGCTCCCTCGGGCGATGTGTTCCTGGAGCGCGGCTGGCAGTCGTTTGCTCGTGCACGCAGGCTGCAGGGGAGGTGTGCACTCCACTTCAGGTACGATGGCGTCTCCACGCTGTTCGTCACGGTCTTTTCGGAGGAAGGGAGGCGCCTTGGGTGCTGTCCCGAGGCTGATGACAAGGAGGACTAAGATGTCCGGAGGAGCAGCTCCTCCTCCGGAGACGACCTCAGTCCTTGGGGGTGCCGTGGGCCCCCCTCTGTGGCAGCAGCGGCTCCTTCGGCAGCGGCGGCCGCGACGAACAACCACGCCGCCGAGCTCGGCAAGGCGAGGAGAGGGGGTTACCGCGCCACTGTGGTTCGGTGAAGCCAGAGGAACTAGAGGACTCCGACTGAGCGGGAGCGGCCTCTGCTTTTCCTCCTTTCTTTTCCTTGATGTCCTTTCTGCCTCAAAATTTCAAGTTGCCTTGAAGAGGCATGTAATGGGTTGTGATATATGTAAGAAGCGAGAACTCGCTGTCATGCTTTTGTTGCCAGAGTGAAATTACATAGCTTTTATGCGTCATGTTGTCCTGAGGCAGAGTCCTCCTGACTCCGGCATCATCAGCTCCATCGGGTCGTGACGAGGTGGCCGAGTCTGAAGGGCTCGAACAGCCCCCGAGTGGGAGCCAGTCGCTGAGATCTGCTGAGAGTGCCAAGCGCGGGTTAGAGCGCCAAAGCCTGAGCAGCTCGGTAAGATAGGTTGCGCCGACTGAGAAGCCTAGCGCCAGAGCCTGAGCAGGCTTGGCCAGGCGAGGTCACGGGGCCACGTCGGCAGACGAGGGCCGGTGACCGACCGTGCCCCAGCCCCCACACGCGAGGCGCGCGAAGGAGAGCGAGTGGCGTAGTTGAACTTTAGAACTATCAAGAAAGATCCCAAACAAATCAGCAAGACAGGTCTCAAACCAAATGTAGGAAGTGCGAGAAACACGATAACTTCATAGCATGGGGTAGAGGAAGGGCTGATAGCCAAGGAAGTAGAAAAGGCTGACAGCCAAACATCAAGCAAAAAGGAAAAAGGTCGCGTCCGACCCCTACACTACGTCTTCTTCCCAGCGCAGAGCTAAGGACTACCACTGGGGCGTGGGTGGGAGCCCCGTCTGAGGGCCCGTAGGCAACGGACAGGAGACTCCGAGGCATGTACAGCTCCAACTCATTATTACGTGAGAGTGTCACGGGCGGAGACCTTCACGGGCACGGAGCCTTGATTATGGATAGAACCTCCTGAGGTGTTTGATGTTCCAGGAATTCTGGATAGGTATCCCATCCTGCATCTCCAGGCGCACAACACTAGGCCTAGAGACATGGGCGATTCTGAACGGGCCCTCCCACATGGGCGAGAGCATGCGTAGCCCCTCATGGGAGAGGACCCGCCTCAGGACCAAGTCACCAACTTCAAGTGTTCGTGCGCGGACGCCGCGGCAGTGGTACCGCCGCAATGCCTGCTGATAATGTGCGGCCCTGAGGGCAGCTCAGCGACGGCCCTCCTCGCCGAGCACGAGGTCCATCCGCTAGGCGGCGTCCTGACATTCCTCATTGAAGGCCAGGACCCGTGGGGAGCGATGCTTGACCTCGTGAGGGAGGACCGCATCCGCCCCATAGACGAGAAAGAAGGGAGTTTCCCCCATAGGTTTGGTGGCAGTGGTTCGGATTGACCATAGCACAGACTGGAGTTCGTCGATACAGCCCCTGCCGCAAGCCTCAAGCTTCTTCTTAAAGCTGTGCGTCTTGAGGCCACGCAGGACTTCCGCCTTGGCGCGCTCGGCCTGGCCGTTGCTCCTGGGGTGAGCCACCAAAGCGTAGCAGATCTGTGCTCCAAGGTTAGCACAATAAGACCTGAAGAGATTACTCGTGAACTACGAACCATTATCCGTGATGATGCGGTTGGGAGCCCCGTATTGCCTCACGAGGCCCTGGATGAACTTGACAGCCGACCCGGCTGGGATCGCGCGAACAGGATCCACATCCGCCCACTTGGTGAATTTGTCGATGGCGACGTACAGGAAGCGGTAGCCCCCTGCTGCTCGAGGAAATGGACCCAGGATGTCCAATCCCCAGACCGCGAAGGGCCAGGAAAGCAGAATCGTCTGGAGGCCTTGCGCTGACTGGTGGATCTGCTTGGCATGAAACTGGCACTCCTCGCAAGCTCGCACGATCTCCTTGGCGTCGTTGAGCGCCGTGGGCCAGTAGAAGCCGCTGCGGAAGGCCTTGACCACGAGGGCGCGGGATGACGAGTGATGGCCACAGTCTCCACCATGGATATCAGCCAGCAGCTCGCGCCCTTGCTTCCTCGAGATGCATTTTAGCAAGACGTTGTTGTGGCGCCTCCTATAGAGTTCACCGTCTTGGATGCAGTAAGCTGAGGCCTGTCGGGCCACGCGCTCTGCGTCTTCTTCTTTGTCCGGCAGGGTATCGTGTTGCAGGTACATCTTGAGTTCTTGGGTCCGGCAACCCTCCTCGGGCTCCGCGACGAGCAACAGACGAGCTACGGAGGGTGGTCCTCAGGATGGGTCATCGTCCTAAGGCGCCGCATGCAGCCCCTGCCGAGAGGAGGCCGGCTCAGGGGCTGGCGGTGCTGCCGACGGCTGGAGTAGCCGCTCCTCGAGGACGCCTGGCCTTTGAGGCTCCCATCTGGAGGCTCGCTTGGCGATGTCGTCTGCTTCTTTGTTGGTACCTCTTGGTAGGTGATGCACCTCCAGCCCTTGGAATCGCTTCTCCAGCCTACGCACCTCCTCCAGATACGCTCCCATGTGCTCGTCCTTGGGCTTGTATTTCTTCTTGGAGAAGTTGACGAGGAGTTGCGAGTTGCCCCTGGTGGTGAGACGCTTGACCCCCAGCGCAGCGGCAGCCTTGAGCCCAGCAATCAGGCCCTCGTACTCGGCGATGTTGTTGGAGACCTTCTCGCCCTGCAGAAAGCAGAGCTGTACAACATAGTACAACTTATCCTGAGTGGGAGATACCAACACGGCACCAGCCCGCGCGCCGAGGCATGAAAAGGCGCTGTTGAAGTATACTACCCATCCATCTGGGGCTCGACCACGGGTGCCTTGGAAGTCGACGATGAAACGCTCACGAAGTTCTTCCCAGGAAGAGATGGATCCGTGCGGAGGTTCGAGAGCCAGGAGTCTGCGCCGTCCTTGAGAGCCATGGGGAACCAGTTCGCCATGACCTGCTCTATGCCGTTGGACGCCTTGATGCTCCGCTCGTAGAGTTGGAGGAACACCGTGGGGTCGGTGGTGCCGTCGTAGCGCAGAGGCAGGTTCAACTTGAACTTGCCGGGCCAGACGAGGCGCCGTAGCTCAGGAGCTAGGGCGCGACACCCAGCCACGCTCATGATCGCAGGCGCCCCTGCGCCTGTGGTGCTGGTTCTTGAGGTGCTGGCGCCTCCACCTCCTGTGGAGAGGTCCTGCATGAGGGTGCGGAATCACCTGGCAGCTCTCCTCATCTCGCGCGTGGGCTCTACGGGGTTGCTCACGTCGAGGGGCCTCAAGCTGGGCCTCCTGGCCGGCGTGGGGGAGTGGATGCGGGGCCGGGACCCCGGGGCCTTCGTTCCCTGCCGGGGGCGACGGACGACGTGAGGAGTGCGTTGGTGCAGCTGCTTCTCCGACGGCGTTGACGAGCTCGATGATGCGGTGGAGCCGCTCGTCGTAGAGGTCATCTGCTAGGTGGTAGCGCATGAGCTCCTGCGCCATCAGCAGCGCAGGCTGCTGGTAGACCGGCCCGTGGCGGACCAGCGAGGACGACGCTGCGTCGGTGAGGGTGAAGGTGTTGCCGTGCGGCCATCCCGCCGCACAGACGGTGGCGACGAGTCTTGCTGCTCGTGTACATCTGGGTCGGTGGCGGCCTTGGCGACTGGCGAGTTGGGGCGGAGCGGTGCACCGTCTGAGCGACGTTCGCAGCGCGGCGGGCGGCGCGAGCTCGGTGTGTGTCCACCATGGTTGTGGAGCAGGGTCGACGGCGAGAACGCGATGAGGTCATCGGAGAGGCGAGATTTCGACACGCCCCCTACCTGGCGCGCCAAATGTCGGATTCAGGGCTCCGCAAAACCCGTTAAGTTCGAACACAGGGGCGTGAACGGAGATCTCGCCCACTCACGTCTACCTAGCGCCTCGTTCTCATCTCGGTGGAAGGATTCAAGGAAACAACAGACAGAACACATAAGAGTTTATCCAGGTTCGGGCCACCGCGTGGTGTAAGATCCTACTTCCAACTTTGGTGGATTACCCTCGGGCGAGCCGGGATACGAGCTAGTACGAGGGTTCCTGGGCTTAGGAGGTGAGCTCGGGAGGGTCAGGAGGCTAGTGTTCTTGCTCCTTGTGTGGTGGCAGAGTGTATGAGTCGATCGATCCCCTTTGCAGTGAGAGTCCTAGCTACTTATATAGGCGGCCACGATCCTCTTCCCCCGAAATGTTTAGGCAGGAAGGGATCCCACAACGGCTATTTTCGAGCGGGAACACAAGGACATTCCTACCCTGACAAAAGCAGTCTTCTCCTGCAAAAGAACCAGGCGGTGACGCGGTGGTGGGCTCGACGGTGACATCCTCCTTATCGTCCTTGCGGTCTTCGGTCTCGTTGCACTAATGAGGAAACCTTTGCCCCACTCCTCGGGAACTTGCGGCTGCGCTGTCCCCCTTGCACTGATATGGTAACCGCGCCGCTGGCGCGCGCTGGCACCCGCTAGTGTGATGCATCACTGTCGATATCACTGCCTCCTCCTGAGGCAGGCTTGGCCTAGGATTCTCTGCCCCTCCGGAGCACCTTGCTGAGGCTGCTCCTGAGGAGGTCTTGACGTCTTTCTCCTCGCGAGGCTTGGCTCCCTCGCGAGGGTCTTGGGCAGCTGGTTGATCAGCTGGCCGTACCAGGCCGTAGTAGGAGCGCGTCGCGGCCCGCAGACAGGCAAGTCTGGGTACCCTTGTTCCTAGTACGCCGACAAATTTGGTTCACTCCCTCGACTTGACCACTAGTCTGAGGGTGAAAAGTTGTGCTGAAGCGAATCTTGGTACCCATAGCTGACTGAAAGGAATCCCAAAACTTGGAAGTGAACAAGCTTCCACGATCTGAGGAGATTACTTGAGGGATACCATGCAAAGAGACAATTCTAGAGGTATACAGCTCTGCCAGTTGAGCTGCGTTGATGGATTCCTTGACTGGAAGGAAATGAGCCTCTTTAGTGAGCTTGTCAATCGCCACAAGGATAGCATCATTTCCTCGCTTGGACTTGGGAAAACCGGTGATGAAATCCATCTCAATGTGATCGAATTTCCACTCGGGAATAGGTAGGGGTTGAAGGAGTCCGGCTGGATGTTGATGCTCTGCCTTCACTCTTCTGCAGACATCACACTCGTTCACGAATTGAGCAATCTCTCTTTTCATGCGAGTCCACCAATAGGATTTTTTGAGGTCATGGTACATCTTGGAACTTCCTGGATGTATCGAGAGGAGTGAGTCATGTGATTCGTTCATTATGAGCTTCCTGAGATCACCTTTGGGAAGCACAATTATGTCCTCAGAGAACAAAGTGTCTCTGTCATCAATGCGATAGCACTTGTACTTGGGAGTACCCTTAGCAATACCATGTTTCACCTTCTGCACCATAGCATCACTGAGTTGGGCCTCACGGATTTGATCTTCCAAGGTAGGAGCGACTTGAAGGTTGGCAAGAAATCCTTGTGGAACTACTTGGAGGTTGAGCTTCCTGAAAGACTCACAAAGTTCAGGTTGGAACGGTTTGAGGAGGAGACTGTTGCAATAAGCCTTTCTGCTCAAGGCATCTGCAATGACGTTGGCCTTGCCAGGAGTATACTCAATGCTTGGATCGTACTCTTGAATCATTTCAACCCAACGAGTCTGGAGGAGGCTAAGGTTTGGCTGAGTGAAGATGTACTTCAGGCTCTTGTGATCAGTGAAGATGTCCACTTTTCTTCCCAACAGAAGGTGTCTCCACGTGATCACGGAAGGAACAACTTGTGCTAGCTCAAGATCGTGTGTGGGGTAATTCTTCTCATTTGGTTTAAGCTAGCGTGAAATGTATGCAACGATCTTCTTGTCTTGCATGAGAACACCACCAAGACCTTGCAATGAAGCATCGCGAAAGACTTCATAAGGCTTGGACTCATCCGGAGGAGTAAGAACCGAAGCAGAAATGAGCTTCTCTTTGAGTGTATTGAATGCCACATCACAATCAGGAGTCCACGAGTACTTGACATTCTTCTGGAACAGGTTGGAAAGAGTCTTGGCAATCTTGGAGAAGTCATCAACGAACCTTCTGCAATAGCTTGCGAGACTGAGGAAAGTTCAGAGTTGTTTGACATTCTGAGGAGGTTCCCAGTTGACAATAGCTTCAACCTTCTCAGGATTAATAGAAATGCCCTCGGCAGAGATAATGTGGCCAAGATAGAGGACGTTATCAAGCCAGAATTCACATTTGGATAATTTCGCATAAAAACGGTGCTCACGGAGCCTGTCAAGGACCAAACGGAGGTGCTTGGCGTGGTCTTCTTCATTCTTGGAGAATACCAAGATATCATCTAGATAGACGAGAACGAATTCATTGGTGTAGGGGTTGAATATGAAGTGCATCATCCGAGAGAAAGTGGGTGGAGCATTTGCAAGCCCGAAAGACATGACCGTGTATTCATATGAGCCATAACTCGTTCTGAATGCGGTCTTGGGAATATCCTCTTCACGTATACGAATTTGATGGTAGCCCATCCTGAGATCAAGCTTCGAGAAAACCTTTGCTCCTTTGAGCTGCTCGAACAATTCATTGATATTGGGGAGCGGGTACTTATTCTTTATTGTCTTCTTGTTCAATGGCCGGTAATAAATGCAAAGGCGTTCCGTACCATCCTTCTTCTGGACAAAAAGAACACCACAGCCCCAAGGAGAAGTACTTGGTCTTATCAGACCCATTCGTTCTTGCTCATCGAGTTGTTTCTTCAGCTCCTTCAACTCATCAGGAGAAAGCTTGTACGGACGCCGACAGGCTGGCTCGGTACCGGGTGCAAGTTCAATGACGAATTCAACTGGAGGGTTAGGAGGCATGCCTGGAAGCTCTTCAGGAAAAACAACCTCATATTCACAAACAACCGGAATCTGAGAAATGGCATTAATCTCGCCCTTCTCATTGAGAGAAAATAGCCTGATTGTGTTATCTCGAGCTGCGAAGATAATCACTTCTTCGGAAGGATGAGTTAGCTTGACTTCCTTGTTTGCACAATCAATATTTACATCATGCTTAGAGAGTCAATCCATCCCAAGAATAAGATCAATGTCTGAGTTGCCGAGAACAACCGAGGAAACCAGAAAACTGTAATCACCCATATGAATAGATATGTCCGGAGTAAACATGCTAGAATGCATTGGTTTTCCCGGAGAAATAATTGATAACTCCCTTGGCAAAGCTTCGGTTTAAAAATTGTGCTTCGATGCAAAAGGGTGAGATATGAAAGAGCATGATGCACCCAAATCAAACAAGACTTTAGCAGGTATTGAGTTAACTGGAAGATTACCAATTATCACATCAGAAGAATTCTCTGCTTGAGCTGCATTCATCAGGTTCACTCTTGCTGACTTCGGGTTGTGCCTGACAATAGCATTGCTGACAGGTGGAGGAGGTGGAAGGCGCCTTGGGTTGGGACACTTGTTGGCATAGTGACCCTTCTGAGAACACTTGTTGCAAGTAACTTCTGAAAGTGGCCGATGATAAGGACCGCTTGGTCTTGGATCTTGGAACTGAGGCTTGGACTGGTAGCTTGGGTTGGGTGGGTGGGAGAATCCACGACCGCCTGAGTGCTTGTTGTTGCTTGGAGGACGGAGCACTGGAGGAGGCGGTAGTGTCAGGACCCCGATCCTAAGTCACACAAGTCTAGCCTGTAACACACCATATCACTTTGCGGCCTCACGCACGGTATCCCCACGGGTGCCACCTTACCTGGCCCGGGACCATTTGCGCATTTTGGCACACGTATATGATAGTGTCGCTAGCATCCATATGACAGAGAACCCGGGCCGACATGACTAGTTATAAACCAAAAGTGGCACTAAATTACAGAGACAGGCATACATGACCCAGCAACGAATGTGTCGGTCATCAACGTATGAACCCAAGTCGTAGCAAGCTACAAGGACTTAAAGGAACAACGCGTGACATTTCCCCTAAGGGACAGACATAGGAACGAAGAAGGACACATGTTGGCCAGCCTAAGTGTTCCGAAGCAGTAGCAAGCTACCAAGGCTCGGTGGAAGCACTAGGAGACATTTCCCTGTAAGATAGGCTACCAAAGGTAAACAACTAGGTGTCGGATCCCACACATAGCAATACACATTACACATACGCATAACATGCAAGTATGTGCTGTACAACATGGCATCACAACATAACTCAACAACTCTTATAGATAAAGGCCCAGAAGAGTCGTCATAGCATTTATTACAAACAGAGGTCACATGACCCAACATACAGAGCATACAGGCAACGAAAGCATAACATGTCTGAGTACAGACAACTATAAATGAAAAAGGCTGAGAAGTCTGACTATCTACAAGACCCTTCCAAGGGTACAAGATTGTAGCTGAGGTAAAAAGCTAAACGTCGAAGTCCACGCGGAACCACTAGCGAGACTGAAGTCTCTCTGCAAAAACATAAATTAAGCAAACGTGAGTACAAAGGTACTCAACAAGACTTACATCAGAACTAGCTACATATGCATCAGTATCAACAAAGGGGTGGTGGAGTTTGACTGCAGCAAGCCAGCTTGACTCGGTGGCTGTCCTAAACTACGACTGCAAGTAACTCTTTTGAGGTGGCGCACACGAGTCCACATATTCACCAATCAATACACCACTATGGATCCGCTCCCGTCTCCCTACGAGAAGGCCATCCATAGCACTCACGCTTATCTTGCATGCTTTAGAGTATGCACTTTCACTTGTCTATGAACTGTAATAGGCAACCCAGAAGTCCATTTCCGTGGACACGGCTATTCGAATAGATCATATATAACCCTGCAGGGGTGTACTTCTTCACACACGCTCTCGCCACTTACCGCCATGTACACGTCATGTATCTCGGCAACCTTCAAGCGGAAGCCTGGCGAGGGTGTCGACCACGACCTGACTAACCACACAAGTCTCTCGTCCAGGTTTATCGCCTATTTGGGTTCCATCTGTGGGGAGATCCGGCTGGGGTGTCGCTCACGGCCCCAAACGATGTGTACAGGTTTCCCGCATCACCAAACGGGCGACCGGTACACCGTGCCACGTACCTGCCGCGTCACAGCCCACCCCGAGGGTCAGCGCTGCGCACGACCTCCAGTAAACTACAAACACCAGAAACTAGTTGCAACTCCTGGACAGAGGACAAGGGCAGTTAATAAGTCGAGAGGGTCCATTGGTTTCGGGCCCAATGCATGGTAGTAACTGGTCATGGATCAACCAACACAGAACTCAGTTCCCGAGGACGGCTGCAATGAGACAACCCACCATGTACTCCTACATGGCCTCTCATCGCTACCTTTACCAAATCGTGTTCACACACTTAGCTCACACACATTAGGACATGTTCATCACCATTCCAATTCATCCCCGATGAATCAGACCTGACACAACTCTAAGCAATAGCAGGCATAACCAGAAAGCATGAATGAGTAGGCACAACATGGCTCAAACAACTCCTACTCGTACTAGTGGGTTTCAACTATTTACTGTGGCAATGACAGGTCATGCAGTGGAAAGGGGTTCTACTACCGTAGCAGGTAACAGTTATGGTGTTGTTGTCCTAATGCAGTAAAAGAGAGCAAGAGCGAGAGAGTGGGATTGTATCGGGATGCTCAAAGGGGTTTTGCTTGTCTGGCACTTCTGAAGATAACATTGGGTCTTCATCGGTGTCATCGATCACATCGTCGGAACAGGTCTACTGAAAGGGAACAACTCCGGCAACATAGAAAGAAACACAATCAATGCAATGCACAATATGATGCATGATCATGACATGGCATTATGTTGTGATTTGAGCTAATGCAACTAGCAACAGGTTAAATGAAGTTGGTTTGAATCCAAGATTCAAATTCAAACTCCATATGTGATTATTTAAATGCCATTTAATTGATTTGACCTGATCAGCAGGTTTAACTTCTTCAAACATGCATGAGAATGCCATAAACAGATTCCTTGAATTTTTCTGATCATTATTTCCTCTGAGTTATAGATTAATTTCTGTGATTTTTAGAAGTTTTGGCTATTTTCTAAAATAAATAAATCATTTCTGATTTATTTAAAATTCCAGAAAACACTTATTGCATCAACATGACGTCACTGTGATGTCAGCGGTCAACAGCGGCTGGTCCTGGTCAAACCTGACCAGTGGGACCCACTGGTCAGTGACACAACTAACTAACAGGGTTAGTTAGTTTTAAGTTAACACTAACTAAACTGTCAGTGGCCCAGGGCCCACATGTCAGTCTCTCAGGGACTAATTAAGTTTAGTTTTAAACTAAACTAATTTAACAGGGGCTGGCCCCACGTGTCAGTGACTCGTAAAGCTAAGCACAGAGATTAGTACTTAATCAAAACCTAAACTAAAACTAGTCAACGGCCGGCCCCACACGTCATGGATACACGGGGGGGTCCAGCCGGGGTCAAACGTGGTGAAATCCACCGGCGGCTCGCCGCCGGCGACAGCGAGCACGGCGGAGGGCTCGGGATTTGGCTACGGTCGACCAAATCGACCACCGTTTGGTCCTGCGCGTAGCTGGGGCTCGCGCGCATCTGGCAGGGCAAGCGGAAGGAGCTGGGGCGGCCGGAGTTCATCAGAATCGAGCTCGCGGCGGCACCGGAATTCTGGCTGCGGTGGAAACAGTGTTGCAGCGCACGGCAGGATCAACGGTTAGTTGCTACGGCTTTGTGGTGACGCGTTGAGCGCGGTGGTGCACTTGAAGGCGGGTGGCAGCAGCTGTGGCCGCGGCGGTGCCATGTCCGGCGGAGCAAAGCTCTTGGCCGCGGCGGCGGAGCTAGTTAGAGGGGGAAATTGGCACGGGGGGTAGAGGGGAACGATGGAGGGGCTCACTGCGAAGTCGAAGAGCGGGTCAGCGGCTCGGGGGAGGCTTCAGGGATGGCGCATGGTCGCCGGCGATCTCAGCGGCCGAAGGAGGAAGAAGGGGTCGGGGACGACGCTGTAGGGCTCCTGCGGTCGCATGAGTCGACGGAGAGGAAGAGGGAGGCACGGCGAAGCTCGGGGGCACGTCAGAGAGGCGAGGGGGTGGCGGTGGATGCAGCTACGGCGACGGCGTGCTCACGGGCGCGTAGGCCATGGCTCTGGAGAGGCGAGGGAGAGAGCAAGGGGGCGAGTGAGAGGTCAGGGGGGTTCCAGGCGTCTGCGGTGTGTCCTTGGAGGCGTCGCGCTGGCCAGGGGAGGTCCAGGCAGGCAGCTGTGTGGAGACACGGCCGTGCGCGCGCGCCGGCCACATGCCCTCGTGCCTTCTGGCACGAGGTTGAAGGAGGCGGTGCTGGGCTGGGCATCTACAGCAGTGGCTGGGCCAACAGTGCTGGGCTGCACAGGTAAGTTAGCCCAGGTGAGTCTCTCTCTCTCTTTTCTAAAACTATTTCTGTTTTCTAATTTTGCATTTTTTTTGGCTTTATCTAAAAATACCTAAACAAGCTCAAAATTCATGGAACTGCTTGAGGCTACTATTTGGAATATTTCCAACAGTAAACATTTTAGTTCATGAATATTTGGACATTTAAAAATAGTATATAGCATTTAAATGCCCAAATGCAAATACTTTAAGATTTAATTCAAAAATCCAGAATGGTCCTAGAAACATGTGCAACATTTTTGGCAGAGGTTTTTAATCAATCCAAAAATGATGAACTTTTCCAAAGGGCATTTTGGGTTCATTGAAAAAGATTTTAGTTTGACCCTAGTTAAATTCATTTAGTGCTAGGGTTTGAACATCCCCATTTCAACTTTCTGTGAAAGTAAACATGATGCACATGAAGACCAAGCAAGACAGGCAAGGGCTGGTCTAGGGCTGTGACAGGTAGCCAGAACTTCTGCTGGTTGGCAACCACTTGAGAGGAAGAGGAGGAGTGAACATAATCTCTTATCCTCCTTTTGGAAGCTTCACACTTGATCTGAGCTGCCTCTTGCTTGAGAGTCATGTTGTAGAATTGATCAAATTCATCCAACTCGAACAAGGTGAGAGCAAGTTGGAGATCATCTTTCAGACCACCTCGGAACTGGTAGATTTTGCTCTTGGCATCGCGGATGTCTTGCTTTGCATAACGGGCAAGATTCTGGAACTTGACATTGTATTGTTAGATAGACATGGTGCCTTGCTTCAGATTGCGGAATTGCTCACGCATGCCTTCAATGACACTTCTTGGAATGTGATGAGAACGGAAATCGTGGCAGAAATCAGTCGACGAGATCTCACGACCACCTCTGGAGTCTTTGTACTGTTGCCACCTGATACGTCTCCAATGTATCTATAATTTTTTCTCGTTCCATGTTATTATTTGTGATGTTTTGGATGTTTAATGGGCTTTGTTATACACTTTTATATTAATTTTGGGACTAACCTATTAACCCAAAGGCCCAGTCCAGATAGCTGTTTTTTGCCTATTTCACGGTTTTACAGAAAAGGAATAACAAACGGAGTCCAAACGGAATGAAACTTCGGCAGATATATTTTTGGAGCAAAATACGGACGGGAGACATGAGAACCACGGAGTAGGGCACACATGCCGTCCACGAGGGTGGGGGCGAC
>LR738715.1:147796731-147863977 GCA_902687465.1 Secale cereale
CCGTAGGGAGCACCCCCTGCCTCGTGGGCCCCATGTTTGGCCCCCGGTGCCCTTCTTCTTCCTATATATATCTACGTACCCCGAAACCATCAGAACAATAGAGAAAACCCCAGTTCCACTGCCGCAACATTCTATTCCCGTGAGATCCCATCTTGGGGCCTGTTCCGGAGCTCCGCCGGAGGGGGGGTCTACCATGGAGTGCTTCTACATCATCATCATCGCCTTACCATGAGTTGTGAGTAGTTTACCACAGATCTTCGGGTCCATAGCTAGTATCTGGATGGCTTCTTCTCTCTCTCTGGATCTCAATACCAAGTTCTCCTCGGTCTTCGAGGAGATCTATTCGATGTAATATCTTTTTGCGGTGTGTTTGTTGAGATCTGATGAATTGTGGGTTTATGATCAAGATTATCTTTGAGAAATATTTGGTTCTTTTCTAAACTATTTATGTATGATTATAATATCCTTGCAAGTCTCTTCGAATTATTGGTTTGGTTTAGCCTACTAGATCTATAGTTCTTCCATTGGGAGAAGTGCTTGCCTTTGGGTTCAATCTTGCGGTGTCCTTTCTCAGTGACAGTAGGGGCAGCAAGGCATGTATTGTATTGTTGCCATCGAGGATAAAAATATGGGGTTTACATCAGTATGTTTGAGTTTATCCCTCTACATCACGTCATCTTGCTTAAGGCGTTACTCTGTTCTTATGAACTTAATACTCTAGATGCATGCTGGATAGCGGTTGATGTGTGGAGTAATAGTAGTAGATACAGGATCGTTTCGGTCTACTTGTCTCAGACATGATGCCTATATATAATGATCATGCCTAGATAGTCCCATAATTATTCGCTTTTCTATCAATTGCTCGACAGTAATTTGTTTACCCGCCGTAGAATATCGCTATCATGAGAGATGCCCTAGAGAAAACTATGGCCCCCGGGTCTATTCTCAACATATCAATCTACAATCTACTTTACTTTTCTGTTTTTACTTTCTGTACTTATATCCAAAAAAACCAAATATATTACAATATCATCTCTATCAGATCTCACTTTCGTAAGTGACTGTAAAGGGATTGACAACCCCTTATCACGTTGGCTACAAAGTTCTTAATTGTTTGTGCAGGGGCGAGGGACTTGCGCGTGGTCTCCTACTGGATTGATACGTTGGTTCTCAAAAACTGAGGGAAATACTTACGCTACCGTGCTGCATCACCCTTTCCTCTTCGAGGGAATACAACGCAAGCTCGAGAAGTAGCACCACCAATATGCAGCTTGGTCTTTGAGTTGGAAGGCGGCAAACTTGACATAATCTTCAGTTCTGACGTTACTGCACTCAAAGTGTTTCTTGATGTATGTGATCCAATCTTTCGCATCGAGCGGATCAACACAGAAACTGAAAGACATTGGTTGGTTTGCCAGGAATTGGTTGAGAGTCGCAAAGTGAGGTTGATTGAACAGATTTCCTTTGTCTTGGTTCCCTTGATTGCCTTGATTTGCTTGATTGGCTTGGAAACTCTGCATCATCTTCATGAGCATCTGAGTATTCTGATTGGTTGCCTGCATAATTGCTCTCCATGCCTCAGATGAAGGAGGAGGGGAAGGAGGACGCTCTTCTTCACCCTCTTGGTTTGGGTTGGGAACCTTCTTAGGAGCCATCCTGAAGACGATGACAACTATTAGCCATTGAAGCAATTAATAGATAAGCTGAATCAACGGCTAGATATATGCAACATATAGTCTTCACAATGAACATCCGAACAAAATTGAACAAATGAATTCCATAGCTTAATGGTAAAACAACTTGTCGAGAAGCCACTTGGGAGAACAAAATGATTGAATAAAACAACAAGCTATAGGCGGAACAAATACATAATAGAGGCTTCGCCCCACATGTTCGTGCTGAATGCCCCATGGCACGTGTTACAAAGGGTCTTGCAATCCCCGGATCATCATAGCCAAGGATCCTTTAAGATGCAACTCCCAATTGGAACAACACCCATGAAACCTCTTCACTAGATGTTGAACCCCAAACCTCATACCATGCACCCGTTGGAAGATTACCTAGGAGCTACTTGAAACCCACCTATTAATTCCCAAAGCTTTCCGGTTATGCAATCTGGTGTTGGAGATACAGGGGAAGCACCGTGCACTCAACTCTAAACCTACATCCAGCTATATCCATCCGTCAACACATAACCGGTCATCTTCAGAAACTGTTTACCTCGGGCCTTCGAAACGCATCCGCTATACTAGCTGTGGCAATACTCCCGAACTATCTCCCCAGTACTGGGTGACGTCGGGGTTATCTCACCACCAGACATGCATAGATGAGTTTTCGATGTCGGTCGCCTCTGGTATTCTAGAACCGCAACGATACATTTGTGACGACAACACCTCGGAGCTCAACTCCCCGGACCACTGCCACAACCCCTAAATGACAGGAGGCATCGAGGACAATGTTCTCGTCACAAAGATATCAGAACAATCCAAACAATACCCGCGTGATCCTAAAAAAATGGTGAAATTTTGAGAGTACAGGAGATAGAACAACGTCAGGAGTCCTCACCAGAGCGACGAAGGGGATGAGGAGTAAAAATAAATCCTACTCTCCGATATATATATAGGACTCAAAATATTTTTTTGTGTGTGCCTAGACTCAACCGTTAGCGGTTCGATCAATCAGGGGGCTCCTAGGTCGGAGAAGGCTCTGAATACCAACTTGTAATGCCCAGGATACGACTATGTCTCCCACGTGTCGTGGGACAACTTAGAGACATAAGCGCATTCTAGAATGATCACAAGCGTGGTATCTTTGCACAAGTCATGTAAAAGTTCAGGGTTGAAAGTGTAAAAGATAGTTGGCTTACACTCACCACGTCACAGAATGAATACAATAACATACATTCATCCAAATGACACAGGGTCTGACTACGGACGAAAACCAAACGAGAAAGATACCACGAACACAAGCCCGGATCACTCCTAGTAGGAACCACTACTGATCGTCGGGATAAGATACATAGTAACGACCACACTCTTCATCCAACTCCCAGTGAAGTTCTGATCCATCTCCTGCATCGTACTCGGTTGTACCTGCATCTGGTGTGCGTAGCAATCTGTGAGCCACAAGGAAGCAACAATCCCATTCTCGGGTATCAAAACTAACAAAGCCATAGGTGAGGAAGGGTATTAAAGACTTTCCATCAAGCACTAAGCAACTAGCTTATGAGTTCAGAGCGAGAGGAGGATACGTGCCAACGGTCGCCAAGTTGATCAAGAAGTGATCCTAGCTACTCACGTTCATACATAACCCCGCCGTGTTCACTTCCCAAAGCCCTTCGGAAAGAGACCATCACGGTTACTCACACAGGTAGTGTATTCTTATGGATAAGGTGTCAAGTTATCTACAACCGGATATTAAAAATTCCCATCTGCCACATAACCGCGGGCACGGCTTTCGAAAGTTCAAAACCCTGCAGGGGTGTCCTAACTTAGCCCATCACAAGCTCGCGATCTGCAGAGTCGCAACTCCAAAGTGGGAAGACCCGAGTGTTCTCGGAATCCCGTGCTCAAGATATTTCGACAGAGGTAAAACTAATCCATCAAGACCTCACGGCGTGCCGACACCCTGATAGTTGCCGCGCGTATCTCGTCTCAGGCCACGGCCGGATGGGCGATCATACAGGTAATACCAGACCTCGGGTTTCCCCAAGGTGGCCCCGCATAACCCCCAGTTTGGACTAACACTCATGAGGAGCACTGGCCCGGGTTGTTGATTAAGAACTCGGGTTTGAACACCCTATGCAAGTTTTAGTAGTTAGGCAAATGGAGTACCAATTTTGGGCCTTGCTGGAAAAGCTTTAAGTAGTGCGAATTATCAAGGGGGCCCATAAACCCCAACCGTGTTAGGAACGCAAAAAAAACAAGGAACATAACACCGGTTTATCAGGTCCTAAGGTGGCATGAGTGGAACAAAACACCAAGCATAAGGCCAAGCCTTCCACCCATTACCGATATATATGTGTGTTAATTTAATTAAGATATATATTGTGTTATCCCAATAAACAAGTCCAAACTTGGAGCAATCTTCAAACTTCACCTGCGACTAACAACTCTATAAGAGGGGCTGAGCAAAAGCGTACTTAGCCAATCAACGGTTTGCTAGGAAGGCAGTTAGAGTGTTTCATGGCAACAATAGGAGGCTGACAAACAGGAATAGGCATCGAGGCACAGCTAAAGAGCGAGACAACTAGCATAGGCAAATATAGAGGTGATATCGGGGAACGGTCATCTTGCCTGGTAAGTCGTCGATGGGATGGTAAGACGGCTCCTCAAACTCAGTCTCGACAAGATCCTCGAACTCGGTATCTGCTCTCGGCTCTACCCAACACAAGAGCACAACAACGGCACAAGATCAATCATGGTGCAATGCACAATCAACATGATGCAAGACATGTCATGGAATGCAAATATGATGTGCGTATGCATGGGGATGCTCACGAGCCTAAAGGAGAAGATGATGGAAATGGCTTCATCTTGGGCAACAAAGCAAGCCATTGGATAGATGGGAATATTTCGGTCGAGATCGATATAAAGATCACGGGAAACGGATGCACGGTTTGCAAATGACAAGCAAAACAAGATGCAATGCAAAACTGCAGTTAACAACAACATGACATCTTTGGAGCAAGATATAATTATGCTACAGCACCCAAACATGAAGACAAAAGGCATGAATGTGAAAAAGACATGATACTTAACAAGCATGAACTTAGAGCACACCCAAAAACTTGCTGGAACACAATTAAATAAGCATGGCAAGATTCAATAAGTTTACAGATTTCTCAGACTTCGTAAAAATTACAAGGCATGCAACAACAATGACAAGTAGGCATGTTTGCAAGATTGTGCAACTCAACTCAAAGCATATCATGGCATGTGAATATAACCAACAGCAAGAGGACATGTTTGTGAAGCTACTCATGGCAATAACATGGTCATAGGATGCATAGAACACTAGCTATTCACATGGCAAAACTGAACTTGCTGATAACAAGCTGACAAACATTTTATAGCAACTTGAGAGCATGACATCAACAAGCTACAGCAAGCCATTTTATGCAAGAAAAAGGCATGGCAATAACATACATAACATGCTCTTCAAGAATAACCACATGGCTGCTTCTACAACATACTAGAACGTGTCCCAAACATCATGGCAAAAGTGCAAAAGTGTAACCAGACTTAGCAAAAACTGGGCATGCTGACAGAAACATGTTGAAGCAACTAGAGGGCCTCAAAAGAACGAGCTACAACATGGCTTCATGGCAAACAAGAGCATGGATAGCTACAGCATAACATATACATCAAGGAACACCCACTGGACAACTCTAACCATGCACAACAATGACGGTGGCATCATGGAAACATGGCATAAAACTTAACAGATTCACACTTAACAGAAATTTAACATCACGATGACATGTTAACAAGCTTGTTGCACTCATCTCAAGACATATAATGGAATGAAAATAAATCGATCATGTAGAGCACATTCCAAAGAGCAAAACCCATGTTGACACCTAGCTCATATGACACATGGATTAATATACACAACCAAGACAAAACATCATCTCATAACAACTTCAAAAACTTGTCAGCCACATGCACTTTTGCAACAGGGTTAAACATGGCATAATGCAACCTAGCATGTATGCAAAAGCATCCAACATGAAGAGCATCACAAGACGAACATCTGGACATACCAAACACTCCATTTGGACCAACATGCACCAAGTTGTGACCTCACGAACATGCCAACGAATTTATACAGACAATAAGTGCTGAAACGGTAACATCACGAAGCACTCTTGCAATGAAGATTAATACATCTAGATGAACCCTAACATGCATGAAACTGATGCTAACATGTAGAGCATTTCGAGACGAACATTTCGATACATCATATGTGCTAAACGGAGCTACGAGCACAAAGTTGTGGTATGTCAAAGAGGGCAACATAATTACACGGATCAGGGACTTAGTGAAAAACAACCTCACGAAAACGGGACGAGGAGAAGCGGACGAGGAGATCCTGTCAAAGAGGGCAACATAATTACACGGATCAGGGACTTAGTGAAAAACAACCTCACGAAAACGGGACGAGGAGAAGCGGACGAGGAGATCCAGTCAAAGAGGGCAACATAATTACACGGATCAGGGACTTAGTGAAAAACAACCTCACGAAAACGGGACGAGGAGAAGCGGACGAGGAGATCCGGGACGACGAGGCTGTTTGGATTGATGTACAGGTGCATCTGGTCCCAGACCAGATCCAGATCCGGACAGCGGCCGGTGGCAAGGTCGGCCAACCGGGCGGTGTGGTGGCGGCGGTGGGGTGACGAGGTTGGCCGACGGCGGCAGCGACCCGGCGATGTGGTGGTGAGGCCGGCGGCGGGAGTGGCCGGGCTCGGCGGCGGAGAAGGCGAGGCTGGGCGACGATGCAGCGGTGGTTGGAGGCGCGGCGGTCAGCGCGGCCGGCGTCGGGTGGCGGCGGAGCTGGCGTCACCGAGGCGCGGGGCGGCAGTCGGGCGCAGAGGCGCGCGGGAGGCGGTGGTCGAGGGTCGGGCGGGCCGGAGTCGGGCCCCGCGGGCCCGGAACGGCGCGGTAGAGGAGACCCGGTACGGGGACACGTGGCGGCCTCCGATAGGCTGCGGGACAGCGGCGGACGTGTCCGGCACCGGCGGACACGTCCGGCGCGATGGAGGAGCTCGAGCTAGGGTTTTGGATCCGGAATTGGAGGGGATGTGGCTGTTTTATAGGTAGAGGGAGCTAGGATTCTGCAAATCAGGTGCGGTTTTCGCCCACACGATCCCGATCCGACGACCGAGAGGATGGAGGGGGTTGTGCTGGGTTAGTGGGCTGTTGTGGAGGGTTGTTAGGCCAAAAAAACAGGAGCTTTTAGCCCACGAGGTTAACCGTTGGAGTATCAAACGACCTCCAAACGCGACGAAACTTGACAGGCGGTCTCCACGTACTTAAACAACAAAGTACGACAAGTCTCACCTCAATCCGAGAACGTTCTACAGCCACTTGCGAAACAAGGACTCGGAGGTGCTGATGGGCCTCGAACCCCTCGTTGGATTACCCCATGTGGAAGGTGTAAGATGCAGTAAGTAGAAGTGTTTTCCCCTAGCAAAGATGCCAAGGATCGAATCCCCACAGACTCCTAGGTTCAACAGGTAGGTGTCAACTGCTAACGGCGCAATTAGCAATCAACGTGGACCTGCACACAGATACAAATAACTTTGCTCCCAACGAGTACAGAGAGGTTGTCAATCTCTCCGGCCTTGTAGTTCACAAAGGGTTAAAAGCAATATGATAGTAGTGATAGATAGTAATTTGCAATAGAAAGTAAAATAGCGAAAAGTAAATAGTGTATGTGATCAATGATAGTAATATGGACCGGAGTCTCATGATGTTCACTAGTGATGTCTCTCTCCCAAAAGACGATAAAACAGCTATGTGAGGTAACAAATTACAGCTGGGCAATTGACAGGACCACGAACACAAACCAATGCTGACTACATTGCAAGAAAGGTTGAGGTTCAAAGCATGGGCGGTACACCAAAGTAAGTAGACTGAAATCCATCTGCATCTACTACTAATCATCCACCTTGAGATATCTATCCAGAACATCTCGCTGGTATTAAGTTGCGAGTCCCACCCATAGTGTAAACTCAATGCAACAGAAAACTGCATTAAAAGAACTTTGCGTAAAGTAAACAATCCTTGCACCCGCGGGCACAAGCATCGTTGTTTTCCCCCTTGTGGCAACAGCACATCCCCTAGACTCATGTTTCTGTCACTCAAGCTAGTCATCGAGGGGCATGAACCCACAATCGAGCATAACGTTCCCTCTTGGACTCACTACTTACTACTTGGCCAAAGTAATAAATAACAACGGAGAACATGCAAGAATTACTTATGAACTAAAATATAAAAGAGATGAATCAAATATATTACTCAAGATCAATCTAAACATAATCTCATAATCCATCGGATCCCAGCAAACTCAACATAGCAACAACACAAGGATTACATAGGTGCCTCGATCATGTAGGGCAGCTCACGAGGACTAATTAGTGAAGCACAAGAACGGGAGGAGAACATCACATAGCTACTGGTCATGAACTCATGGTCCAAGGGAGACTACTCACGAGTCATCCGGGAGGCGTCCATGGTGGTGGAGAAGCTCCCGGTGGTGATCCTCCCCTCCGGCAGGGTGCCGGGAAGAGTTCTCCTGGTGCTCCCGATCTTGGAAGCGGCGGCGGCGGCGGAACAGAGATGGGATCGCGAAAAGAAGTCTTGTTTCAAGGGTTACGGGGGACCCTTTAAATATCTGCCAAAGTAGGGCACCGGTGGGCTCTCGGGGGGCCGAGGCGCCCCCCGACACGGCCCAGGGGGGGCGCGCCCACAGGGCGCCTGGAGCCCCTGGGGCCCCCCCACGCTCCCCTTCGGAAGCAGTGTCGTTCCCGGAACGCTGAATTTTTATATATTTTTTCTGTATTTTTCTGGTCAGTTCTCGAAACGTGAAAACCTGAAATACAAAAACAGCCGAAAACAGAAACTGGCACTGGGGTGCACTGGATTAGTAAGTTAGTCCAAATATGATCAAAAGTGTATGAATATCATAGCAATATCACCCAAAAGTGGCATGGAGCAAGCAGAAATTATAGATACGTTTTGGACGTATCAACATCCCCAAGCTTAATTCCTGCTCGTCCTCGAGTAGGTAAATGATAACAAGAATAATTTCTGTGGTGACATGCTATTAACCTTATAAGACTTTCTCATAGTCATATGACAAAAGCTTACTGAGACAATGATTCTAAAGTACTTAAGTTGTCTCAAGAGAAAATCACAAATGACTGAAAGTTTTACAACATGAAACTGAAACATCAAAAAGATTTGCAATGAACATGATGTGCAAATATGATCAAGTGATATCTAGCTTGCCCTCTTTAGTGATGCAAAACATAAATGCAAGGGCACCTTCAAGGTTTAAGTGATGACTAGATACAATCACTTCAGAATAAACGATATCACAATCATGCAAAAGACAATGCTACTTTGGGACAATGCACATTACACTCAGAATGACAATCATGCTCTCAGTAGTTGGTACTTAAAGTGCTAGAGCTTTTTATTTTGAAACATGGAAGCAATTGTGTCAACGGTAGTAGTACTTCATATGTGTCATGTATAAAACATCTTATAAGTTGCAAGCCTCATGCATCGAATACCAATAGTGCTCGCTCCTTGTCCTAATTAGCTCGGATCCCCATGGGTTATCATTGCATTGCATATGTTTTTACCAAGTGTCACAAAGGGGTACCTCTATGCCACCTGTACAAAGGTCCAAGGAGATAGATCACATTTGATTTCTCGTTTTTGATAAATCTCAACTTGAGGACATCCATACCGGGACAACATAGAAAATAGATGATGGACTCCTCTTTAATGCATAAGCATATTCTCATGAGAGATTGAGGATTAAGGTCCAAGCTAAAACTTCCACCATGATGCATGGCTTTGGTTGGCGGCCCAATGTTCTTCTCTAACAATATGCATATTAATTCAACCCACGGTAAGTCACCCTTACTTCAGACAAGACGAACATGCATAGCAACTCACATGATATTCAACAAAAGTGTGACAGTTGATGGCGTCCCCAGAAACATGGTTACCGCTCAGCAAGCAACTCATAAGAAATAAGATACATAAGCAACATATTCTTTACCACAATAGTTTTTAGGCTACTTTCCCATGAGCTATGTATTGCATGGTTAATTTTCTTAGTGCATGTGAGGTTAGCAAAAGACTGGGAGCAACCAACTAAGAGAGCAATGACGGTCATAATCATGCAGAGCGACAAAGCAATATTGAATCAGGCATGGTAGTTATATCGCTACTTAGAAACAAAAGATCATCAAGGCTTGACAGACTTTCTTTACAGTCTTGAATATGCGTGAGCATACGCCAAGTCAATCAAAATAAATTCTCAAAGGAAGATATTACTAAACCATACCACATCATAGGCAAACAAACCAAGTTGGTACTCCAATGACACATTGGGAACTCCCCAGCTATTCGAAATTAACCAAAAGAAAACCTGAACTACTAAGCACCATCATGAAAGTAGCATCTTTATCATAGACACATTAACCAATGCAACGGAAGCAAACTCTCTTAATAAGGTGAGCATGATAATTAAAGAGAGTTCAAGCAACCAACTAAATAAAAGCTCTTGAAAAGATAAGCATGAATACTAAGAGCAGAGCACGATAGTAGCTATTAAAAGATAAAGAACACACACATCATAGATAGACATGAAAATTCTATGTAATGTTCTAGGTAGAGGTGGAGAGTGTTTCTCTCCCACATAAAGGAATGCTGGGTTCCGACTCGTTATGAAAAACTAAAAAGAAACTAAAAGCAAGACGCTCCAAGCATAGCACATAACACATGAAGTGATAAAAATATAGCGGAACGAAAGACGAACTGATAATGTTGATGGAGAAGGGGATGCACGGGGGGCATCCCCAAGCTTAGACGCTTGAGTCTCCTTGAATATTTCTTGGGGGTGCACGGGGGCATCCCCAAGCTTGAGCGCTTGACACTCCTGAATCTTTTTATCATCTTCCCTCGCACACTTGAAAACTCCCTTCATACACAACTCATCATAATCTGATTAGCGAGGTTAGTACCCTTAATAAAATAATTATACCTTGCTGGAAATAAGGATATTCTTGAAGTTCTACTGTTTCTCAAGATTGCCAAAAGGTTTTTGCAAAGAAAAAGCAAGTTCTTAATTTGCAAAGTGAAGGTAAGGCAAAACAGGACAGAATCTGTGAAAAACAGAACAGCAGGCAGTAATTGACCTGTTCGGGATACTTCTGCAACTCAAATCAAAAAACTCAGAACTTACGCACGAAATACAATTATATAGAGAATGCTGTCGAAAAAATTCAGACCAAAAATATGATCTGGTGATTTTATACGAATTTTTCTATCCAAGGACAGAATCTGTTTCCTGGACAGCACCTCACAACTTTTGAACTTTCTAGCAATCAGAGGCTATACTTGGCACAAATATGAAAAGCAAAGATACAATGATGATGCTACAGCAGTAAACAACATCAAGAAACAACAAAAGCAAAATTTTTATTCATGTGCGCTTCCTCCCAAAAGCGCTTTCTTTTATGCCTTTAAGCTAGGCATAATGCAAAGATCAAGTTTTATCAAGAGTAAAAGAATAACTAGCCCGTACAACGGACTCAAAAGGTAACTTGACCTTCTTACGAGGGAAGTGTTCCATCCCTTTCTTGAGAGGAAACTGAAATTTGATATTACCCTTTTTCATGTCAATGACAGCACCAACGGTGCGCAAAAAGGGACGTCCCAAAATAATTGGACATGAAGGATCACATTCAATATCCATAATAGTGAAATCAACGGGCACATAATTATCATTGACAACAATAAGAACATCGTCAATCCTCCCCAAAGGTTTCTTTATGGAAGAATCAACGAGACGAACACCAAAAGAACAAGAATCATAAGGTTTCAATTTAAGCATATCATATATCCTTTTGGGCATAACAGAGGTACTAGCACCAACATCACATAATGCATAACAAGAGAAGTCATTCAAATAAATTTTTATCATAGGATCCCAACCATCCTCTAGCTTTCTAGGTATGGAGGCTTCTACTCTAAGTATCTCCTCCCTAGCTTTGATGAGAGCATTAGTGATATGCTCTATGAAGGCAAGGTTAAGCGTGCTAGTGCGGGGGTCTTTAGACATCTTGTGAAGGAAATCAATAACTTCTGTAAGAGTGCAATTATCAAAATCAAGGTCACGAGCATCAAGTAAGGTAGTAGTGGTGTCCTTAAGGTTCACCTGTTTGGTAGTGTCTATAGCATCACCATTAATAGGTCCATTGGGACCAGGAGTACATTGGGTGCTAAGAGTGTGAACATTCTAAATAACTTGGATAGTAGCAACAGTGTGGTGGGTAGGAAGGCTCTTAATTCTTTCCTCTTCCTCCCTTTCTCTAGCCCATCTTTCTTTAAGCTTAGCCATCATCCTAATATTTTCATTAATTTGTACTTGAGTAGCATTAATAGGGATGACTTCCTTCTCCTTAAGAGAAGAAGTTTCAATTTTCAGCAAATTTAACTCATTGGCTAAGTGGTCTACCTTGAAAGAAAGATCATCTAGTTTATGCAGTTTCTCTTCTACATTCTTATTAAAGGCTTTTTGGGTAGTGATGAAATCTCTAAGCATGGTCTCTAGTTCAGTATTGGAATTCTTGGTACTAGGATAAGCATTGTTGTTCCCATAAGAGTTAGAGGGGAACGGTCTAGAATTGTTACCAAAGTTACTCCTATAAGCATTGTTGTTAAAATTGTTTCTAGAGATAAAGTTCACATCTACTTGTTCTTGAGCAATCAAAGAATTTAAAGGAACATCACGAGGATCAACAGTAGATTGCTTCGAAAGTAGAGACATAATCAAGTCAACTTTTTCATTGAGGGAGGAAATCTCCTCGACAGAGTTTACCCTCCTACCTGTTGGAGCGCGTTCGCTGTGCCATTGGGAATAGTTGGTCATCATCTCATCGAGAAGCTTTGTGGCAGCACCAAGTGTAGTTGTCATAAAAGTTCCTCCCGCGGCCGAGTCTAGCAAGTTCCACGAGGTAAAGTTCAAGCCTGCATAAAAAGTTTGGATAACCATCCAAGTAGTCAAACCGTGAGTAGGGCAGTTCTTGATAAGAGACTTCATACGTTCCCAAGCTTGGGCAACGTGTTCATTATCCAATTGTTTAAAATTCATGATGTTACTTCTAAGTTGGATAATTTTAGCAGGTGGATAGTTTTTTCCAATAAAAGCATCTTTGCACTTGTCCCATGAATCTATTCTATTTCTAGGCAAAGACTGAAACCAAATTTTAGCTCCTCCTCTCAAGGAGAAAGGAAAAAGCTTAAGCTTAACAATATTACCATCTATTTCTTGGTACTTTTGCATATCACAAAGTTCTACAAAGTTGTTCAAGTGTAAAGCAGCATCATCTCCAGCACCGGAGAATTGTTCTCTCATGACTAAGTTAAGTAAACCAGGTTTAATTTCATATGAAGGTGCTGAAGTGGCAGGTGTAGTGATAGGTGTGCTGATAAAGTCATCGTTGTTGTGACTAGTGAAGTCACACAACTTGGTGTTCTCGGTGGAACCCATAGTAGCAAGCAAGCAAGATAACTATTTTGTGATTTTCGATAAAAGGAACTAAAGCAAATATGAAAAGTAAACTAACAAGACTAAAAAGCAAAGGTAAAAGATAGCATGCAACTCCCCTATCCTGAAGAGTGGAGTCCCCGGCAACGGCGCCAGAAAATACTCCTTGATGGGCCTCGAACCCCTCGTTGGATTACCCCAAGTGGAAGGTGTAAGATGCAGTAAGTAGAAGTGTTTTCCCCTAGCAAAGATGCCAAGGATCGAATCCCCAGAGACTCCTAGGTTCAACAGGTAGGTGTCAACTGCTAACGGCGCAATTAGCAATCAACGTGGACCTGCACACAGATACAAATAACTTTGCTCCCAACGAGTACATAGAGGTTGTCAATCTCTCCGGCCTTGTAGTTCACAAAGGGTTAAAAGCAATATGATAGTAGTGATAGATAGTAATTTGCAATAGTAAGTAAAATAGCGAAAAGTAAATAGTGTATGTGATCAATGATAGTAATATGGACCGGAGTCTAATGATGTTCACTTGTGATGTCTCTCTCCCAGAAGACGATAAAACAGCTATGTGAGGTAACAAATTACAGCTGGGCAATTCACAGGACCACGAACGCAAACCAATGCTGACTACATTGCAAGAAAGGTTGAGGTTCAAAGCATGGGCGGTACACCAAAGTAAGTAGACCGAAATCCATCTGCATCTACTACTAATCATCCACCTTGAGATATCTATCCAGAACATCTCGCTGGTATTAAGTTGCGATTCCCACCCATAGTGTAAACTCAATGCAACAGACAACTGCATTAAAAGAACTTTGCGTAAAGTAAACAATCCTTGCACCCGCGGGCACAAGCACCGTTGTTTTCCCCCTTGTGGCAACAACACATCCCCTAGACTCATGTTTCTGTCACTCAAGCTAGTCATCGAGGTGCATGAACCCACAATCGAGCATAATGTTCCCTCTTGGAGTCACTACTTACTACTTGGCCAGAGCAATAAATAACAACGAAGAACATGCAAGAATTACTTATGAACTAAAATATAAAAGAGATGAATCAAATATATTACTCAAGATCAATCTGAACATAATTTCATAATCCATCGGATCCCAGCAAACTCAACATAGCAACAACACAAGGATTACATAGGTGCCTCGATCATGTAGGGCAGCTCACGAGGACTAATTAGTGAAGCACAAGAACGGGAGGAGAACATCACATAGCTACTGGTCATGGACTCATGGTCCAAGGGAGACTACTCACGAGTCATCCGGGAGGCGTCCATGGTGGTGGAGAAGCTCCCGGTGGTGATCCTCCCCTCCGGCAGGGTGCCGGGAAGAGTTCTCCTGGTGCTCCCGATCATGGAAGTGGCGGCCGCGGCGGAACAGAGATGGGATCGCGAAAAGAAGTCCTGTTTCAAGGGTTACGGGGGACCCTTTAAATATCTGCCAAAGTAGGGCACCGGGGGGCTCTCGGGGGGCCGAGGCGCACCCCCGGCGCGGCCCAGGGGGGGGGGGCGCCCACAGGGCGCCTGGAGCCCCTGTGCCCCCCCCCCAGGCTCCCCTTCGGAAGCAGTGTCGTTCCCGGAACGCTGATTTTTTATATATTTTTTCTGTATTTTTCTGGGCAGTTCTCGAAACGTGAAAACCTGAAATACAAAAACAGCCGAAAACAGAAACTGGCACTGGGGTGCACTGGATTAGTAAGTTAGTCCAAATATGATCAAAAGTGTATGGAAGTGTATGAATATCATAGCAATATCACCCAAAAGTGGCATGGAGCAAGCAGAAATTATAGATACGTTTTGGACGTATCAGGTGCCACGGGCACATGTGTGAGTATCGGAACTCGAAACAGACAACGGTAAGAGACGAGCATAACGGGGTGCAAGTGACAACACGAATGCAATGCAATTCACATGATGACATGACATGGATGATATGCAAACACGCACACTGCAAAACCAAGAAACCCGAAATGAAGGAAGAGCCCAGAATGGAATTGATTAAGTCAACGAAGATTATATTGCCATATAAGGAAGGTTTTACATCCGGGGCGTTACACAAAGTCAGCCTCACCTTGTGCACTGTGCAGTTACTGTCACCGCCGCTCTATAGCATGCCTTGCCTCTTCTCCCTCTCCCCTTGCACCACTCCATCTGCATCTCCGTCTCGCTGGAGATCCTGAGGTCACTCTTCATTATCTCATTGTGCCCCCGCATACCCTCGCCTCGCTCGCCTCCCCCAGTACCACTATTCCCTCGCTAGCCGCTCCAGCACCGACAGCCTTCTCCCCCGTAAATCAAGCCCCCCAAAACCCCACCTTCCAAACTCCACCATGGCCGAACGCGAACCGCACAGGATCCATATGAGCCGCGATTGGAGCAATCTCCCCAGTGACATCCTCGACCTCTGTTGTTCGTGTATGGATATGTTGAGCGCCCTGGGGCTGGCTGCATGCTCGAGGGGCATGCACACGACCATCATCGAAGCGAGGCCAAAGCTTTTCAAGACAACCTGCTTGCTGCTATCTGGTCTTGCGAGATTGGCACACCAAGATACGGAGGCGTACATGATGCCCCTCGACTTCAATCCGATCTCCATTGGCCTAAACTTCTTTGCAGGTATGTAGTGGGTCGTCGTACATCATTTCCCTCGACTTCGATTCGATCACCATCGCCCAAAACTTCTTGGCAGGTATATACTGGGTCGGCATGAACTCCCACTGGATGGCTGCCTTCAGAGAAGACGGTAAAAAGTTGGTGCTCGGGAACTTCCAGACCTCGCATGAGATTCTACTTCCTCCATTGGATTATATAGAGTTTTACCATCGCGGTCCTAGTCATCTAGATTATCACGTCAGTTGGATGGACCTTGTTTTGCAGAAGATTGTAATCTGCCAAGTGCCCACACGACATGCAAATTACGCAGACTTCAAGCTAATTGTGTTGTTCGACCGCGGACTTGCCTATCTTTACGCCGGTGTCTTCTTTAGCTGGAGACAACTCAGCTCACAGTGGATAATCGTCAAAGCTGATACACACTTCTGTGATGCTATTGAACACAATGGCATCATCTACGCGATCGACAAAGCAGATGGCACAACATATTGATGGGACGGCGCGTGTAAGTTGTTTATGTCTCATGTTAATGATGACGCCATGACACTGTTTGAACTTTTAGTGATGATTGGCATATCCTTGTTTGAGCAGAATTTGAGTAGAACTATGGCAATGTATTAGAGACACCGTAAATCAGCTATATTTGGAATGAGTTAATTCATGCGATTGTGATCATGTCATTACAGCCAATTTGTACCCTTGAATAATCAAACGGTTAGGAATATATGGATATTCTCCTTATTTTACAGTAATCTATATACTACTACTAAATATGAGTGTGTATCAATGGCCATGTTAGTTTCCTCATTTTCATTATTTAGAAACATGCATCACACTGTTGGTTTCATCTAACCATATGTTAGGGAAGTAAATGTGCATATGGAGAACTCTATATCTGGAAGTAGTGAAATTCTGTAATGCTTACCATGTGTACATACCTATATTCGCCCTTCAGTTCAATGGCTAGAATAATATCCTCACAAAAAATTTGCCCACAGAACACGAGTATATAACAATGCATGGTTTGTTAGTTACCCTGATGAATTTGTTTGTGAGGACAGAACATAATTCCATAACATGCATGACATGGTAGTTTCCTGTGAAGAATCGATTGCGAGATAACATGAGTATAACCATGCATGGCACTTCTATATTTTCGAATCCAGTATACATTTCCCTATATTTTCCTCCCAGTTCCAACATGGACATATCAATGTTATTTCTTGCATTATCCTACTCATACTCTGAACAATGTCGATCTTACATTAACAATGCATGTCCTTTTTGATATGATGCAGTGTCCCTACTGTTATTGCCCTTTGTAATCACACCACCTTTGCCAAAAACAGGGAAGCACAAATGGTTCCTCGCTCGATCAGACGACGGCAAAAGACTGATGATCATTCGGACACATGAGCCAGAAAAGTTATATTGCAAAAACCCCATTGTATACAAGCACCATGAAATACGTGAGTATCTAGACAGTGGCTGTTACGTCTATGAGCAGGATACCAGCTTGTTGGGGCCTTCAAGATTTTTTAGTTCGAGGCAGGTAAACAGCCTTGGTTCACACTCTCTGTTTCTCGGACTCAATTATCTGATTAACCAGGAAATCACCGTTGGCAAGGACCTTGATGGCAGAGAGGCTCTGTTTGCTATGGAAAACTGTGTCTACACAGCGAGCCCTAGGAGTTCGGGAGCAAACTCCCCTGATTGTCAACGATACAGCCTGCAGCCAAAAGAAGGTGAGAATGACAAAGTCATCTGGATTAACATTGATCCTTGGATGTCTCAATTACGATAGGCAGTGATGTGGTTCAAGCCTTCAGGTTGATAGGTAATTGGGCTGTTGCATCGAAAGGGTGGAGTATTGGTGTTTCCGGATCATTGGTCACTGAAGTGGGGCTGCAAATTATGATGGTGTTGGATCATCTCTTCCAATGACTTTGTTGTCTTTGCTGCTTGTTCTGGATGGGTAGTTCTTTCTTTTGTTATGCATATTCCTTGTCATTTGGTCATCCTCGTCTATGTCACTCTTACTATGTAATAGTTGGCTCTATTTAGAATGTCATTCTCGTCTGGATCATGAGAGTCTGAGCGCTACAGATGGGTGCATTTTGGTGGTGTAGCAAGACTTCTTATGAACTATCATGTATTGATGTTTATGTCAGTTGTCAGGGATATTACTACCAGGTATAAACCGGCCAGGATGGTCTGGTTTAAGTTACCAAGATTATGTTATCAGAGAGGACCAGCGAAGTATGAAGTAAAATATTGTAGCCCAGGAGGCTTAGAGCCCATATGTTGGGGCCCATGATATGTAAACCGTCATACTGTGTAACTTGGGATGTAAGATAGAAAGTGCAGAGGCCAAGGCGGACACGATTATGAGCCGGCCTCGGGACTCTGTAAACCGTACCGGGCGTCACCTCTTATATAAAGTGACGACCCGGCGATGGTTCAGGACAAGAAACAACAGCTCGAGACACAGGAAAAGCGGATTCGCTCCCTGGTCATCGAAGCCCAAGCAATACCACACCAAACTAGATGTAGGCTTTTACCTTCATCGAAGGGGCCGAACTAGTATAAAACCCATGTGTCCTTCGTCCGCTTTAACCCCTTTGAGCTAACCCGAGCGATGGCCTCACGACTAAGTCCTTTTGCTAGGACATCTGTCGTGCTAAATCCACGACAGTTGGCACCCACCGTGGGGCTATGGCATGATGGTTTCGAGTTCTAGAAGGGCAGCTTTGAAGGGCTCAAGGGCTACGCAGTGGGCCGGATGACTAAGAGTCGTCGCGGCCAGATCTACATTGACGATGCAGGCTGGGGCCCTATCACATCCCTAGTTAGCACTTGCATTAGGACTAGCTAGAGTGTGCATCATGTTTACTTATCAAAGAAACTTGAAATGGGAATGACAGAAACCCCAGCACCCCTCTTCTAACAACTAGGGTTTGATAAAATCTTTTCCAATGTACCCAAAATGCCCTTAAAAATGTTCATCATTTCTGCCTAGGTCCTAAACCTCTGCCAAAAATGGTGCGCAATTTTCTAGGACCTCTAAGGTCTTTGGATTAAATCATATGGTATTTGTATTTGGGCATTTAAATGCTATAAAACATTTTAAATGCTCAAATAATCATAAACTATAATGTTCCATACTGTTCATATTATATACAGTGCGCATGACTAGTTTTATGAGTTATAAAAATGTTCTGGCATTTTTATTAATTAAACAAAGTTGCAAAAGAAATGAAGCAGAAAAGAAATAGGAAAAAGAAAGAGAGAGAGAACTTACCTTGGGCCCAGCACTATTGCAGGCCGGCCCAGCCCACCGAGCGTCGCTCCTGTCGCCTTCCACCTCGCGCTAGTAGGCAGCGCGCGTGGCCATCGCGCGCCGGCACGCGCCCGGCCACCTCCAGCCTGCCTGCCTGCGTCCCCGACGCCCTGGACGTCTCCATGCGTCGCCACACAGCTGCCCCGACCCCTCTCTCACCCCCCCTTGTCCTCATCTCCTTCCCCTGGCTCTCTCCCTCTCACCACCTGTTGGGGCCGGTATGCTGGAAACACAATATTCCAGAAATTAACCCCTAGTGTCGTCACCAGCCCAGGATTACTGTTACTGGCGGACACATCCTGGTTACAGATTACCAAGCATTTACAAGAATTTGATACAAGACCATAAAGATCTACTGATTCAACAATGACTCCGGTGGTGGATGAAGGAATTGACTTGTGGATCTCCACAACGATGGGGCTCCATTCTCACAGGAACAGCTGACCCGGATAACTCCTATCCCGCGTGGTTGCACTCCTAGGATTCGCACGGACGTCGCTGTGGTACTCCTCGCAGAACTCCTAACCTGACCAAGTAAATAGCCAGGGACAAGCCTGTGAGTACGTTTGAATGTACTCGCAAACATCATGGACAAAAGATATAACAAATGCAGCAAACAATTATACGGTCATGATGAATTAAAATATATGCATATGCTCATGGTGGACTTATATTAAATGCATGCTGACAGGAATTAAAACATGGCATGGTGATTAATGGTTAGTGCAAGAAAATAAATATTAGTATCAATAAAATATAAAAGAAATGCCGGTCGGATGTCAAGTGACACCACGATCGGTCTTAAGAAGAAATGCCAGTCGGGTGTCTAAAAGAGAAATCGGACGATACCATCCGAGAACTCAGGCGACGCCACGAAAGGACTTGAAAAGAAATGCCAGTCGGGTATCCACAAGAGTAGTGGCGTGATAAACCGCCTGACACTCGAGGGACGCCACAAAAGGACTTGAAACGAAATGCCAGTCGGGTATCCACAAGAGTAGTGGCGTGATAAACCGCCTGACACTCGAGGGACGCCACAAAAGGACTTGAAAATAAAAAAAGAATGTCCGGGGTAGACTAGCCAGCCCCTGAGACATTCTGGAAATTAAAATAAGAGCAACGGGTTAGTCCATAATCAAAATTATAGCACCAATAATATTCATGATAACATCAATAGCAGTAATACTCATCCTGCAAAATTAATCAAGATCACTGAATTATTTTCCTCCGGAGACCGACTCTAAGACCGACACTTGACCAACCCAGACTGTTGTCCTTAACCGCGGACACGGCTATTCGAATAGATATGACTCTGCAGAGGGTGTACTCTTTACCCACAAGTATAGGATTTCTTTAGTCAGTATCGTGACACTGACTAATTCCCATTACGGTCTTTGGGATGAAAACACACCTAACCAGCACACACCAGCTTAACTTTTCTGCTGCCGGGAATCACCCAAAACAACAGTTGAGTAAAACTCTAAGTCGGAGAGGCTACAACCTCCATGAGCATGGGATCACTATTCATACGCACGGATTACAAGGGTACACTCCCTCTCGGCATCACAACAGCCGGAAACACCCATGCCCCCTGACCTGATGACAGGATTTAGTCCACCGTCGTGGAAAACCCTCATCATGGCCCTCTGTACGGTGTGTGCACGGAAAGGGGTTAACAACTTACTAAACCATACCCTACCCGTGGCAGGGACAAGTGGCAGCACGATTCAAGTATGGGGGTTACCGGAACAAGACTCGATCTACGGTCGACTCAGGAGGCTTATGTTTCCTGCAGGGGTTAGCACAACAAAGTATTCTTACAGTCATATCACCAGGACAGGCCACAACCCTTGCCTGCTTTCACATATATCTCGTGACACCACCGTGTCAAAAATGGCCCGTGCCCACCGGCACGTCCAAAATAGGAGCAACCTTCTGGATGCTCACGACTTATGTATGTTACAAATTTGAAGGGAATGCATGCGAGAGAAAATATACTCATGACCATGTATGCATGCAATATTTCTATCCATAAGCCAAACCTATTAAAAGTATCAAACATGCGCTAAATATTCTAGCATGCAAACATTCACCATATCAAGTGTTCAAAATGCTTGCCTTGAGTATGCAAAAATATGGGGTGCACTCCAAGGTTTTTGGAGTAAACATCTTCCCTCCATTTCCTATTTTCAAAAATATCTAAATCACCACATAATTCAAAAACAGCACTAAAAAGTATTTCAAATATTTTTGAAATAAATACTAAAATAAACTAGGGAATGTTTAAGAAATAACAGAAAAAGAATTAGTTTATTTAGAGCATATTTGAATTACTTATGGAATTACTAAGTTGGAATATATGATTAAAAGAAATGTTTAAAAGATTAAACAGAAACTATATAGAAAAAAGTTCACCTAATTTAAATAAACAGAGCATGATTTTAGAAACCTACAGAAATTTGAATCATAAAATTTGGTTTTGAAATAAATTCGGTAGAGTTATTTGAAAAATTGCTGGAAAAGGAAAAATAGGAAAAAGGCAGAAGTGCGCCTGAGCGCTGTATAGCCGGACGGCGTCACTGGGCCGAGCCCAGTCGCTCGGCGGTGCGGAAGGCTTGATGACGTCGGTGGCGTAGTCGCGTAGCTACGCTTTCGAGAGCGTAAAACGTACTTCGTGGAAGTACGTTTCCACTTACGCCCAGCTGGCGCCGCGCTGGGTCACTGACTGTGGGTCTCTTGACCCCACCTGTCATGTTCGACCCGGTTGCCCGCGCGCGTCTCCTCGTGGCAGAACAGGGGCGGTGCTCCGGCGACGACTGCCGGCGAACGGCGGCACCGTTCGGCGATCTGAGACCACCGGTGTGACCAGGGAGTCACGGCGGTCCTTCCGGTACCCGCCATGGTCGGAGAGGGGAACGGTGTCGCCGGTGATGTTGCCCCCGGCGGACGGCGGCGTCGTACGAGATGGGGGCTTGGTTCACGGTGGCTCCCGAGCAGAATTGGGAGGGGGAATCGATCAGCGGGGACTCCAGTAGGTTACTGGTGGAAGAGTGGAGAGGGGGAGGTACTGGAATGGTGGGGAGCTTCGTGGAAAGGGCGGCGGCAGAGTATGCCGGAGACGGGGAAGACGACCTCTCCCGGTCGTTCTACTGCTCGGGGAAGATCATTGAGGGAGGGGGACGATGTTTTTCGATCGAGGGGAGCCGGGGGCGGCTTTATATAGCACGGGAACGTCGGTTCCCGTGGCTTCCAGAGAGCGGACACGGTGGCGACGCCATTTATGGAAAGACGCGGACGGTGGCGAGTAGGCGCGACCGACGCGGTTAGGTGAGGGCGGGGTCCGTGCGAAATAGAGGCGGGGTCGTGCTGGCGGCCTCGGAATGGAGCCAGGTGCCCCGGGCGGCGCCGTCCACGGCATGCAGCGGCGGCGGCCATTTATGGCGGCGGGTGAGGCCGGTGAGGCTGGTGGCAGTGGTAAGCGAGGTTGGCGAGGGCGGTGGCGAGTAGGAGAGGCCGGTGGCAGTCCGCCATTAAGGCGAGTTGCGTTGGCTGCCTTAGAGCTGAGCCACACGTCTCGGCAGAGACGTGGCGGAGCTTGGTTCGTCGGGCGGTGAGGAACGGTGGCGGTGTGCGGCGGTGGCCGGCGCAAGCGGCCAAGGGAGGGTGTCGGCGGGGGTGGTGGCTTGCCAGTGAAGCGCCACGTAGCGTTTGGCGTGCGGGAGGAGTAGCAGGGAGGCCACGCGGTGCGGTGCCGATGCCTGCAATAGAGGTGCTCCGGGGGTGCTCTGGGCGTGCACGAAATGTGCTCTACGAAATGCCAGGGGTATCTAGAGGGATCTTCTGCAAGGAAGACTTGGCAGGGTGGGGTTACTCTACAAGGCAAGGTTGGTGGACATGTTGATTTCGTCAGATGGTCAAGAGTGCAGTGTAGTTTGGAGATAGGCAAAATTGTTGTTATGTACACAAGGTGCTCGATGAAATGCTAAGGCTATTTAGAATATTCCTATGAAAGTGGTGTTTGGCAGAATGGTGTCTCATTAAGTGTGAGAGATGATAGTGAAGTTGGTTTGGAAAAAGGAGATACTTTCTAGTGCAAGTTGTGGAGAATTTCAGTCCTGGACAGAAACTTGGGGACTGGATTTGGTGCAATAAAGAGAGGAATTTGGAGCTGATCTTCCGGAGTTAAGGGTTTGGTAGGAAGAACTAGAAGATGGCCAAGTATCAGAATCTTTGGAGCAAGAAATAATATGGTTGTAGTAGAAAACTAGAAATTTGACAAAATTAGAAATGAGGATAATTCACTCAAAAATTACAAAGGAAAAGAATGGATTTTTGCAGAAAGGTGATCCATAGGCATCATATGACTCCTCATAATTTTGGTTGAATTTTTAGAGAATTATTTAAGATAGCTGTAGTGCAAATAGAAGCATATGAAGAAAAGAAAAAGCTATTAAAAGAATTTTCTGTGGCAAAAATTTTATTATGAAAATAATTCTTATTATTATTAAACAAGTAATGAAATGTTTTCAGATGATTATCAGAGCCCACAAAAATACTGCAAAAAATTCTATATGGAGGGAAGAAACAGAAACAAAAGGTTCTAAAAACACTAAAGATCTTTTTGTAAATCAAAATTTTTGTTTCTAGAAAAATTTTATTTAATGAAAAAGTAATTAAATTTTTGGGGTGTTACAAATCCTAACCCCCTTAAGAAAAATCTCGTCCTCGAGATTTGTTAGGGTAGCTATTAAAAATTTAGCCCACCCTTTTCGAGGATATTCTGCTGAGCAAAAACAAACAATACTAAAACCTAGCTCGGCACTGTTGACGTAAGGCTACTGATAATTTGTGCAACCACAGTGTGTTCTACTGTTATGACAAATTTGGAATAAGTATAATTTCTAATCCCAAATTTGCTCGTCGCACTCCAGCGCACAGCGCTCTCTTTGGCTGACAGGTGGGTCCAGGACCCACTGTCAGTCTCTTCGCCTTCTTCTTCCTCCGGCTCTTCTTCTCTTTCCCTCTCCCGCGCGTGCTCACCGCACTATCTGCTGCTATGGCATCTAGCGCGTAGGGTATCTAAGGTCGTACCGTGGTAGTGTGCGGCGTGCTGTCACTGGCAGCGTGCACTCACCTCGCGGGCCAGTGCCCTGTCGGCACTGCTCGCGGATTCGTCTCCGAACACCGGCGATCGAACGACGAGCGGCGCCGGTGGACTACGCTCACCGTGCACCGAGCTCGGGCTATAAAACGGCCACGGTTTTCTTCTTCTGCCTCGCACTTCACCTCACTTCCCTTACTTCTTCTCCTTCTCCTTCTGGCTGAAAGAGTTCGAGACGAGGCACCAATGGAGGACGTGGGATCGGAGCTGATCACGATCCTTCTGGCCGGTATGCTGGCAGCATTGATCGGCTCCTCGCTTCTACTGTGTGTGATGATCTTCGACGATCGCCGTGATGCTGCTGCTCGGGTGGTGGCTCTCCGAGGCGGTGGTGATCATCGGGACTAGGTAGCAATATCTGGTGCGAGAGAGAGTGTATGTGTGCTCGGCAGTGGGTTCTGTAAAAACCCACGAGTTTTTCTTCGGAAAAACTCTGGTGTAATGGGAGTGATTGAGTCGGTGTATTGGGTGCTGTCTGTGTGTGTGTGTGTGAGTTGCACTTAGTGCAGCTAGCAGAACAGGTGTGGTCTTGTGCGGGATGCCGTGATGGCACGCGACTTGAATCTATGGTGGAAAAAGTCTTGTGAGAAAGGTCCTTAAGAAATTTCTCCTCTAAGTGTGGGCAAATCATCCTGATACATAAAATATCAGATAGGTAGATCCTGGTGAAAACAAGGAGTGTGATAGTAATGGACACGGTGCTCAGAGGGTGATAGTAGCTGGGTTGGAGCAGGGCTTTCTTTATAGGTAGCAGAGTCCTTCGTCACATGCTTGTGGATGGGGCGACTCAGATATCGGCCGTAGGCACATGCCTTATAGGTCGACTGTTAGGTTTGGCACCAACTATCAAAAGTTGTCGGCTGGCCAGTGTGTAGGCTTATCGGGTGAGATAGGCTCGTCTGTGGACAGGAAAAATTTTGGATGGTGTGGAAACCTAGGGATAGCGACCAGGCTAAGATAGGATTAGCCAATGGTCAGCCTGGCTCTGATACCAAGTCTGTCGGGGCCGGTATGCTGGAAACACAATATTCCAGAAATTAACCCCTAGTGTCGTCACCAGCCCAGGATTACTGTTACTGGCGGACACATCCTGGTTACAGATTACCAAGCATTTACAAGAATTTGATACAAGACCATAAAGATCTACTGATTCAACAATGACTCCGGTGGTGGATGAAGGAATTGACTTGTGGATCTCCACAACGATGGGGCTCCATTCTCACAGGAACAGCTGACCCGGATAACTCCTATCCCGCGTGGTTGCACTCCTAGGATTCGCACGGACGTCGCTGTGGTACTCCTCGCAGAACTCCTAACCTGACCAAGTAAATAGCCAGGGACAAGCCTGTGAGTACGTTTGAATGTACTCGCAAACATCATGGACAAAAGATATAACAAATGCAGCAAACAATTATACGGTCATGATGAATTAAAATATATGCATATGCTCATGGTGGACTTATATTAAATGCATGCTGACAGGAATTAAAACATGGCATGGTGATTAATGGTTAGTGCAAGAAAATAAATATTAGTATCAATAAAATATAAAAGAAATGCCGGTCGGATGTCAAGTGACACCACGATCGGTCTTAAGAAGAAATGCCAGTCGGGTGTCTAAAAGAGAAATCGGACGATACCATCCGAGAACTCAGGCGACGCCACGAAAGGACTTGAAAAGAAATGCCAGTCGGGTATCCACAAGAGTAGTGGCGTGATAAACCGCCTGACACTCGAGGGACGCCACTAAAGGACTTGAAACGAAATGCCAGTCGGGTATCCACAAGAGTAGTGGCGTGATAAACCGCCTGACACTCGAGGGACGCCACAAAAGGACTTGAAAATAAAAAAAGAATGTCCGGGGTAGACTAGCCAGCCCCTGAGACATTCTGGAAATTAAAATAAGAGCAACGGGTTAGTCCATAATCAAAATTATAGCACCAATAATATTCATGATAACATCAATAGCAGTAATACTCATCCTGCAAAATTAATCAACCTCACTGAATTATTTTCCTCCGGAGACCGACTCTAAGACCGACACTTGACCAACCCAGACTGTAGTCCTTAACCGCGGACACGGCTATTCGAATAGATATGACTCTGCAGAGGGTGTACTCTTTACCCACAAGTATAGGATTTCTTTAGTCAGTATCGTGACACTGACTAATTCCCATTACGGTCTTTGGGATGAAAACACACCTAAGCAGCACACACCAGCTTAACTTTTCTGCTGCCGGGAATCACCCAAAACAACAGTTGAGTAAAACTCTAAGTCGGAGAGGCTACAACCTCCATGAGCATGGGATCACTATTCATACGCGCGGATTACAAGGGTACACTCCCTCTCGGCATCACAACAGCCGGAAACACCCATGCCCCCTGACCTGATGATAGGATTTAGTCCATCGTCGTGGAAAACCCTCATCGTGGCCCTCTGTACGGTGTGTGCACGGAAAGGGGTTAACAACTTACTAAACCATACCCTACCCGTGGCAGGGACAAGTGGCAGCACGATTCAAGTATGGGGGTTACCGGAACAAGACTCGATCTACGGTCGACTCATGAGGCTTATGTTTCCTGCAGGGGTTAGCACAACAAAGTATTCTTACAGTCATATCACCAGGACAGGCCACAACCCTTGCCTGCTTTCACTTATATCTCGTGACACCACCGTGTCAAAAATGGCCCGTGCCCACCGGCACGTCCAAAATAGGAGCACCCTTCTGGATGCTCACGACTTATGTATGTTACAAATTTGAAGGGAATGCATGCGAGAGAAAATATACTCATGACCATGTATGCATGCAATATTTCTATCCATAAGCCAAACCTATTAAAAGTATCAAACATGCCCTAAATATTCTAGCATGCAAACATTCACCATATCAAGTGTTCAAAATGCTTGCCTTGAGTATGCAAAAATATGGGGTGCACTCCAAGGTTTTTGGAGTAAACATCTTCCCTCCATTTCCTATTTTCAAAAATATCTAAATCACCACATAATTCAAAAACAGCACTAAAAAGTATTTCAAATATTTTTGAAATAAATACTAAAATAAACTAGGGAATGTTTAAGAAATAACAGAAAAAGAATTAGTTTATTTAGAGCATATTTGAATTACTTATGGAATTACTAAGTTGGAATATATGATTAAAAGAAATGTTTAAAAGATTAAACAGAAACTATATAGAAAAAAGTTCACCTAATTTAAATAAACAGAGCATGATTTTAGAAACCTACAGAAATTTGAATCATAAAATTTGGTTTTGAAATAAATTCGGTAGAGTTATTTGAAAAATTGCTGGAAAAGGAAAAATAGGAAAAAGGCAGAAGTGCGCCTGAGCGCTGTATAGCCGGACGGCGTCACTGGGCCGAGCCCAGTCGCTCGGCGGTGCGGAAGGCTTGATGACGTCGGTGGCGTAGTCGCGTAGCTACGCTTTCGAGAGCGTAAAACGTACTTCGTGGAAGTACGTTTCCACTTACGCCCAGCTGGCGCCGCGCTGGGTCACTGACTGTGGGTCTCTTGACCCCACCTGTCATGTTCGACCCGGTTGCCCGCGCGCGTCTCCTCGTGGCAGAACAGGGGCGGTGCTCCGGCGACGACTGCCGGCGAACGGCGGCACCGTTCGGCGATCTGAGACCACCGGTGTGACCAGGGAGTCACGGCGGTCCTTCCGGTACCCGCCATGGTCGGAGAGGGGAACGGTGTCGCCGGTGATGTTGCTCCCGGCGGACGGCGGCGTCGTACGAGATGGGGGCTTGGTTCACGGTGGCTCCCGAGCAGAATTGGGAGGGGGAATCGATCAGCGGGGACTCCAGTAGGTTACTGGTGGAAGAGTGGTGAGGGGGATGTACTGGAATGGTGGGGAGCTTCGTGGAAAGGGCGGCGGCAGAGTATGCCGGAGACGGGGAAGACGACCTCTCCCGGTCGTTCTACTGCTCGGGGAAGATCATTGAGGGAGGGGGACGATGTTTTTCGATCGAGGGGAGCCGGGGGCGGCTTTATATAGCACGGGAACGTCGGTTCCCGTGGCTTCCAGAGAGCGGACACGGTGGCGACGCCATTTATGGAAAGACGCGGACGGTGGCGAGTAGGCGCGGCCGGCGCGGTTAGGTGAGGGTGGGGTCCGTGCGAAATAGAGGCGGGGTCGTGCTGGCGGCCTCGGAATGGAGCCAGGTGCCCCGGGCGGCGCCGTCCACGGCATGCAGCGGCGGCGGCCATTTATGGCGGCGGGTGAGGCCGGTGAGGCTGGTGGCAGTGGTAAGCGAGGTTGGCGAGGGCGGTGGCGAGTAGGAGAGGCCGGTGGCAGTCCGCCATTAAGGCGAGGTGCGTTGGCTGGCTCAGAGCTGAGCCACGCGTCTCGGTAGAGACGTGGCGGAGCTTGGTTCGTCGGGCGGTGAGGAACGGTGGCGGTGTGCGGCGGTGGCCGGCGCAAGCGGCCAAGGGAGGGTGTCGGCGGGGGTGGTGGCTTGCCAGTGAAGCGCCACGTAGCGTTTGGCGTGCGGGAGGAGTAGCAGGGAGGCCACGCGGTGCGGTGCCGATGCCTGCAATAGAGGTGCTCCGGGGGTGCTCTGGGCGTGCACGAAATGTGCTCTACGAAATGCCAGGGGTATCTAGAGGGATCTTCTGCAAGGAAGACTTGGCAGGGTGGGGTTACTCTACAAGGCAAGGTTGGTGGACATGTTGATTTGGTCAGATGGTCAAGAGTGCAGTGTAGTTTGGAGATAGGCAAAATTGTTGTTATGTACACAAGGTGCTCGATGAAATGCTAAGGCTATTTAGAATATTCCTATGAAAGTGGTGTTTGGCAGAATGGTGTCTCATTAAGTGTGGGAGATGATAGTGAAGTTGGTTTGGAAAAAGGAGATACTTTCTAGTGCAAGTTGTGGAGAATTTCAGTCCTGGACAGAAACTTGGGGACTGGATTTGGTGCAATAAAGAGAGGAATTTGGAGCTGATCTTCTGGAGTTAAGGGTTTGGTAGGAAGAACTAGAAGATGGCCAAGTATCAGAATCTTTGGAGCAAGAAATAATATGGTTGTAGTAGAAAACTAGAAATTTGACAGAATTAGAAATGAGGATAATTCACTCAAAAATTACAAAGGAAAAGAATGGATTTTTGCAGAAAGGTGATCCATAGGCATCATATGACTCCTCATAATTTTGGTTGAATTTTTAGAGAATTATTTAAGATAGCTGTAGTGCAAATAGAAGCATATGAAGAAAAGAAAAAGCTATTAAAAGAATTTTCTGTGGCAAAAATTTTATTATGAAAATAATTCTTATTATTATTAAACAAGTAATGAAATGTTTTCAGATGATTATCAGAGCCCACAAAAATACTGCAAAAAATTCTATATGGAGGGAAGAAACAGAAACAAAAGGTTCTAAAAACACTAAAGATCTTTTTGTAAATCAAAATTTTTGTTTCTAGAAAAATTTTATTTAATGAAAAAGTAATTAAATTTTTGGGGTGTTACACCACCGAGGCCACCCGTCGCCGCCGTTCGTCGTTGCCGCACCTAGAGCCTCCCCTCGTCCCATGACCGTGTCCAGAAGGATCACCGCGACGCCCTCTTCCTCCTCGCTGAGCCACGGATCGCCGGAAGCCCTGCATCGCCTTCACGCTGCCGTCCCCAACCTCGGATCGCCGGAGCTCCTTGCCGTCGATTAAGAAGCTGCAGAGCGTCCCCGACCTCTCCTTCGAGCTCGCTAGCACCACTGTGAGCCTCTACACCGAATCCCTCCCTCCTCCGCTTCGTTTGCGCCACGTAGTTGCTGCTCCGCTGATCACCGAAACCCGCCGCCGCCGTGCTTGCCGCTGGTGATGCTCCGGTGACCATTTGGTCCCGGACGTATGCCTAACTTGCTCGCCGCAGCGCGTAGATGGATTAGGTGCCTCGCACGCATCGCCTAGGCCACCGCAGCCGCGTTTCCACACATGCCCGAACGCCGGCCGCCGCTGCCGAGCTCGTAGCCGTCGCCTCCGGCCACCACAGGCCCGGCGGCCACCACCATTCGACACGCATCGGCGAGGGCACTCCAACGCGCCCAACCGCAGCTCGAACCGCGTCCTGTAGGCGATTTCCGAAGCTCGCCGCCGCGTTTGGCCTCGCCGGCGTCACTTCGCCGGCGAGTTTGACTCGTTTGACCGGTGGGTTGACCACCCCTGGGTCACTGACGTGTAGGCCACCCCTCCCCTAATTAGCTAGTTTAATTAAGTAAATGTTAATTAAATTAGTTAGTTAGGTTAGTCACTGACCTGTGGGCCCAGACCCCACTGACAGCTAGTTAATTCCTAGCTTGACACTAATTAACTTTGTTAATTAGCTATGACACTGACATGCCGGGCCCACATGTCATGTTTGACCTGGACCAGCTCCTGTTGACCTGCTGACATCAGCATGAGGTCATGCTACCGCAATAAAGAGTTTCTGGAATTTAAAATAAATCTTAAATGATTTATGAATTTCAGAAAATACTCAAAACTTCTAAAAATCATATAAAATCAACCGTAGCTCAGATGGAAATAATTTATATATGAAAAATGATGAGAAAAATCCAATCTTTCCAATGGCACTGGTTTCATGCATGTTTGAGCAAGTTAACCTTGCTGTATACATTAAAACATGTTAATGCACTTAATTAAATAATAGTTTGAATTCCAATTTGAATCTTTGATTCAAATAGGCTCAAACCCTTCTGGTTATAGTTGCATTAGCCCAAAACACATGCATTTTGCCATATCATAAGCATGAATCATATTGTTGCATTTGTTTGTTTAATGATTGTAGCGCCGGTATTCTCCGTGTTAGGTCCTGCTCCCGAGGATACTTCTGCATATCCAGCTGAAGAGCAGTACCCGACAACCACTCTGTCAGGCAAGCAATAATTGATCATTCCGATACAAACCTATCTTCTCGCTCCTGCTCTCTTTTACTGCATTAAGGCAACAGCGTGTGAATTCCTACTTGCTGCGGTAGTTGAACCCTATTCCCTTGCATGACCTGTCATTGCCACAGTAAATAGTTGAAACCCACTAGCATGTGTAGGAGTTGATTGAGCCATGTGATGTGTGATCCACCACGCTATTTGTGTATTTTGCCTGCTATGCTTAGAGTTGTGTCAGGTCTGGTTCATCTGGGTGATGAATCAGAGTGAAATGATCATACCGATAAAGAGAAGGAAATGTGGAATATGCTTGGTAAAGGTATCGATGAAAGGCCATGTAGGAGTACATGGTGGGTTGTTTCATTGGAATCGTCCATAGGACCCGAGATCTGTATGTGTGGTTCAAGTATCAGCTACTACCACACATTGGGATCCGTAATTGACCCTCTCGGCTTATTAATTACCTTGATCTCTGTCCAGGAGTTGCAACTAGTTTCTGGTGTTTATAGCTTACTGGAGGTCGTGCACAACGCTGACCCTCGGGGTGGGTTGTGATGCGACAGGTACGTGGCACGGTTTACCGGTTGCCCGTTTGGTGACTCGGGAACCCTGTACACATCGTTTGGGGCCCAAATAGGCGATAAACCTGGGCGAGAGACTTGAGTAGTTAGTTTGGTCGTGGCCGACACCCTCGCTGGGCTTCCGCTTGAAGGTTTCCGAGTACATGTCGAGTAAACGGCGATAAGTGGTGGAAGCGTGGGTGAAGAGGTACACCCCTGCAGGGTTATCAATCTATTCGAATAGCCGTTGTTCGCGGTACGGACTACTTGGTTACTCTTACAGTTCATAGACAAGTTGATGGATACTACTAAAAGCCTCAAGATAAGTGTGAGTGTCGTGGATGGCCCTTCCGTAGGATGACGGAAGAGGATCCTCGGTAGTGTATTGTTGTGGTGAGTAGAGGACTCGTGTTCGTAGTAACATCTTGCAATCCGTTGAGAGTTGTAGTATAGGTTAGCCAATAGTCAAAGCTGGCTTTCTGCTATGAACTCCACTACCCCTGTTGATAATGTTGCATGTATGATAGGTTCTGCTGTAAGACTTGCTGAGTACCTTTGTACTCATGTTTGTTTAATAACTGTTGCAGAGGAGAACCCTACCCCTTCTGATGGGTTCTACATAGAAATTGACGTCGACGAGTAGCTTGTCACCCAGACGGAGATCTGGAGCTTGTGAAGGGCCTTGTAGATAGTCAGGCTACACCAAGCCTGTTTTATTTTCCTAAGTTGTCTGCACTCAGACATGTAGCTTCCGCTGGTGCTTGTATGACTGTATGACTTGAGTGTTGGGTCATGTGACCCCTACCTGTATGGATATGTTATGTATGGCTCTTGGAGCCTCTTAAATAAAGTACTTTGAGTCATAGAGTTATGTTGTGATGCAATGTTGTATTTGCACATATTGAGCATATTGTGTGTATGATTGAAATGCTTGGTATGTGTGGGATCCGACACCTAGTTGTTTTCATTTGGTAGCCTACCTTACAGGGAAATGCCTCCTAGTGTTTCCAATGAGCCTTGGTAGCTTGCTACTGCTCGGAACACGTAGGCTGGACGGCATGTGTACTTCTTCGTTCCTGTGTCTGTCCCTTAGGGGAAATGTCACGCGTTGTTCCTTTAAGTCCATGTAGCTTGCTACGACTTGGGTTCATATGTTGATGACCGACACGTTCGTTGCTGGGTCATAGATGCCTGTCTCTGTAATTTAGTGCCACTTTTGGTTTATAACTAGCCATGTCGGCCCGGGTTCTCTGTCATATGGATGCTAGCGACACTGTCATATACGTATGCCAAAATGCGCAAACGGTCCCGGGCCAGGTAAGGTGGCACCCATGGGGTTACCGTGCGTGAGGCCGCAAAGTGATATGACGTGTTACAGCTAGATCGGTGTGACTTAGGATCAGGGTCCTGACAGCGTAGGCATCAGAGCTGGACTGCCTGTAGGTTTCTCAAGCCAAACTGGTCGATGTTGAGTCTAGAAAAATTCTTAGTTATATGTAGGGGAATTGATTGTAGAAGGGAACGTAAGGCTCTTTTTACTCCTTTACCTTATGCCCTTTTGATATGAGTCAGCCTATTCTTTCTACGGGGATTTAGGACTAGGCCTCTTATCCTTACTAGGTTCACGTGTTAATAATCCGTAGACTCTTAGGATTGTTGGTTTTAAGCCTAGTTCAGTTTCTACCCCTTTAACATGATGATTGTTGGACTCGGAACCTTGATATGGAATTGTTGAGTGGCTATGCTATCATTTGTATGATGTCTCAAATCTCTGTTTGAGCATTTACAGTTGTTATGCTGCCCGATTTCTTCCAGAAACACTAATGCCTTTGCATTACTTCGTGTTTCAGATGTCTGGCCGCACCCCTCACCAAGTGGTTCATTTGACGCGGTGCATTAATGTGCCCGGTCACACGGCCGTGCTAGTCCGTGTGCTGACTGAGACCGGTTATCGCTGGTATCCTGAGTACACCGTCGAGGAGCAGTACCGGGATTTCAATCAGAGTCAGTATTTCTGCATAGTCCGGATATACCCCTCATATCCTGGAGCTAATGACCCCATCCATTGGTCTTATGGACTCGGGGTTACCATCGAGATGGCTGTGCAGGATGCCGCCTATTCGATGATGACCATTCTCCGGGCTAGGCATGCCCTGTTGCTGAACACTAAGTTCTGTTACATGCCAGCCTCACTTCCCGGAGAGGAAGGCTACTACACTGGTATGTATACTGATGCTGCTCATAAAGAGCCACTGCTTCAGACTACTGTTCAGATGCTGGAGGATAGGGACCGTGAGGTCTGTGCCCTCCGAATGGAGCTGTATAACACTCGAGCCGCCCACTGGACTACTTTGACACGGCTTGCACCTGCTGTGCACGCCAGATATCTGGACATGCGGGATTTGTACCCCGTGCGGACTCGTCTGCCTGATCGCATGGATTGGCGTGACGTTGGGGGTATTACACCTCCATGTGGGCATCAGTTACCACCAGCATCGGGACCGAGGCCACATCCATGTCCCTATGGTCCACAGCCTTCGAGTGCTCGCGAGTTTCAAGATCCGTCTGTTCCACTTCCAGGCTACGATGGTAATCTTTACGAAGATTACTACGGGAATGTCTGAGCTAGACCGTGGTAGTAGTAGTATTGTAGTAGTTGTATTCCCACAGTCCTGCGCGTCTTGTGGAATATGACTTAGTGTGTACTGAGTTACGGAGGTGTAGTTAAATAATGTATAGGAGCTTGGAATGCCTCTGATGGGATGTATCGTCTTTCACCGCAGTTGTACTTTAGCCTTGGCTTGTACTAAACTATGTATGGTGTGTATGACCACTGGTGTATATATAGCAGTTTCTATATTACCATGTCGTACGGATGAACATCTCTGCATTCCGTGTCATCCATTACATTCTGCACTCCTACGTCAAATTTTTGCCATCCTTGTCTAAACCGTTGTTTTGTTTTCTTAGGATGGTCAACACTCGCAACACTCCTGCTGCCCAGGAGCAGGGTGAGGCTAGTGGGGCTAGAGATGGGAATCTGCCCCAGCCACCCTCCTTGGCGGACGTTATGCTCGAGGCAGAACGGAACAAGAGAGAGACCAACCGTCTGCTGGAACGCATAGAGCAGAACACTGGATTCCGCCAGAGGAATGACGTAGTGTCAATCAATGACTTTATCAAGATGTGCCCACCGAAGTTCCATCACTCCACTGAACCTCTGGATGCGGATGATTGGCTACGTAGTATCACCCACAAGCTACACTCTGCCCGTGTGGCCGAAGCTGACAAGGTTACCTACGCCGCCTACCATCTTGAGGGCCCTGCCAGTCTTTGGTGTGAAAACTTTGAAGCTATGCGTCCTGCTGGCCAAATCACTACTTGGGTTGAGTTCAGTGAGGCATTCCGTGAACATCATATTCCGGAAGGTCTCATGGATCACAAGCGGGAGGAATTCTGCAATTTCACCCAGGGCCGGTTAACTGTGGATGGCTATAGTCGCGAGTTCGGCAACTTGGCACGCTATGCACCCGAGGAAGTATCCACCAATGCCAAGAAGCATGCGAGGTTCCGCAAGGGACTCAGCCCTGAACTCCGCCGAGATCTACGTCTGCACGAGGGCACTTCCTTCCAGAAGCTGGTAAACAAAGCTATCAGTGCTGACACGGGCCAAACTGACTTCGAGGCTACACGCAAGCATCCTCGAGACTTTGGTTCATCATCCGGCTCTGGCTCTCACAAGCGCCGTGTGTGGGTTCCTAACACTGCTCTGCCACCCAAGTACACACCGAGGCCATCCTATGAGGCGCCTCGCCCAACTCAACAGTATGCACCTGCTAAGACCTATGGAGGACCACCTTCCAACTTTGCTCCACGTACTAGCACTGTGACATGCTTCAAGTGTGGAGAACCGGGGCACTACATGCGTGAGTGTCCTCAGAACCAACCAGGAAAACCCGTTGGCTGTGGTAAGCCAACCGGCAAGGTGAATTATGTCAAGCCAATCCCCACTGCACGTGGTCATGTCAACTATGTCTCTGCTGAGGAAGCTTATGAGGATCCTAACGTCGTCCTTGGTACGCTACTCGTTAACTGCCATCCGGCATCTGTTCTTTTCGATACTGGAGCATCCCATTCGTTCATATCTGAGAGCTATGCTCGAATGCACAACATGACTTTTTGTGACATGCCTACTTCCATGGTTATTCAAACTCCTGGTTCAAACTGGCAAACCTCTAGGGTAAGCCATGGAAATGAAATCCTTGTCGATAGACTTGTTTTCCTTGCATCTCTAATCGCTCTCAAGTCCTCAGACATAAACATCATTTTGGGTATGGATTGGATGACAACTCATTACGCCAAGATTGATTGCTATACTAGGACCGTTCAACTTACACATCCATCCGGCAAGATAGTCAATGTCTTGACCCGAATGGCTGAGCGTCAGCTCTACTCTCTTAATGCCAGCCCTCTACTAGAACTCGAAGATATCCCGGTAGTCCGTGACTTTCCGGATGTTTTTCCGGAAGAACTGCCAGGAATTCCACCTGACAGAGATGTCGAGTTCGTGATAGATCTTATTCCAGGAACTGTCCCAATCTCTAGGAGACCTTATAAGATGGCACCCCTAGAATTAGCTGAGCTTAAGAAACAACTCGATGAGTCCTTGCAAATAGGTTTCATCCGTCCTAGTTCCTCCCCTTGGGCTTGCCCCGTCCTCTTCGTCAAGAAGAAGGATGGAAAGGAGCGGATGGTTGTAGATTACCAACCTGTCAATCTGGTCACCATAAAGAACAAGTATCCGCTCCCCAGGATCAACGACCTGTATGATCAGCTCGCTGGATCCTCAGTCTTCTCTAAGATGGATTTGAGGTTGGGTTACCATGAAATAAAAATCAAGAACGGGGACATTCCTAAAACGGCTTTTGTTACTCGTTATGGACAATATGAGTACCCCGTCATGTCCTTCTGATTAACCAATGCCCCAGCTACCTTTTCCCGGCTAATGAATTCTATATTCATGGAGTACTTGGATAAATTCGTCGTGGTATACCTCGATGATATACTCATTTACTCCAAGAACAAGGAAGATCATGCCGAGCATTTAAGGCTGGTATTGATGAAACTTCGAGAACACCGTCTTTATGCCAAATTCTCTAAATGTGAATTTTGGTTGCCAGAATTAACCTATCTAGGTCATGTGATCTCTGGCAAGGGTATTGCTGTCAATCCCGAGCGAGTTCAAGCCGTCCTTGATTGGACTCCCCCTGAATCGATCAAGCAAGTTAGGAGTTTTCTTGGCTTGGCAAGCTATTGCCGACGCTTCGTTGAGAATTTCTCCAAGGTTGCTAAACCTCTAACTGAGCTCCTCAAAAAGGATAAAAAGTTTGAGTGGACCCCACAATGCGAGTCCAGTTTTCAGGAACTGAAAAGACGCGTGACATCTGCACCTGTATTGGTACCACCAGACTTTTCCAAAGATTTTTTAATCTATTGCGACGCCTCGCGACAAGGACTAGGTTGCATACTCATGCAAGATCGTCAAGTGATTGCATACGCATCTCGACAGTTGCGTCCACATGAGGATAACTATCCTACTCATGATCTAGAGCTTGCAGCTGTAGTCCATGCACTCAAAACATGGCGACATTACCTCCTTGGTAATCACTGTGAAATCTTTACTGATCATCAAAGTTTGAAGTACATCTTCACCCAACCGTATCTAAATCTCAGGCAAAGACGTTGGGTCGAGTTGCTCACAGATTACGACTTAGGAATCACTTACACCCCTGGAAAGGCCAATGTCATGGCTGATGCACTAAGTCGTAAGTCTTATTGTAACAACTTAATGTTACAACAAGGGCAACCACTTCTCCACGAGGAATTTCGTAAGCTTAACCTGCACAGTGTTCCTCGAGGATTCCTTTCCACCTTGGTGGCGAAACCCACCCTTATGGATCAAATCATAGTTGCCCAGCGGTATGATAGAGGTATATCTCGGATCAAGGAGAACATTGCTAGCGGAGTTGCTAGAAGTTTCTCTATGGATGATCGAGGTGTTGTGTACTTCGAGAACCGCTTCGTGGTACCCAAGAAACAACAACTACGACAGATGATTCTTAAGGAGGCTCATGAATCTCCTCTCACAATTCATCCCGGTAGTACCAAAATGTATCAGGACCTACGTCAGAGATTCTGGTGGACTAGGATGAAGAGAGAAATCGCTCAATTCATTGCTAACTGCGACGTTTGTCGTCGAGTTAAAGCAGAGCATCAACGGCCTGCTGGCACCCTTCAACCTTTAGCTATTCCTGAATGGAAATGGGACAAGGTCGGTATGGACTTCATTAACAGGTTTCCCAGGACCAGAAAAGGGAATAATCCTATCTTCGTCGTTATCGGCCGCCTCTCTAAAGTAGCTCATTTCCTGCCTGTTCGAGAGAGTATTACCGCTAGCCAGCTAGCAGATTTGTATGTCTCTCGGATAGTATCACTTCATGGTGTGCCGTTGGACATTAACTCAGACCGTGGAAGTCTTTTCACTTCACGATTTTGGGAAAGTTTCCAAAATGCTATGGGAACTCATCTTTCTTTCAGCACCGCCTTCCATCCCCAGTCAAGTGGTCAAGTGGAACGAGTCAATCAAATTCTGGAAGACATGCTTCGAGCCTCTGTCATTTCTTTCGGTATGGAATGGGAAAAGTGTCTCCCATTTGCCGAATTCTCTTATAACAATAGCTATCAAGCCAACTTGGGCAAAGCTCCCTTCGAAGTTCTATATGGACGAAGGTGTCGAACACCTCTTAACTGGTCAGAAACCGGGGAAAGACAATTCTTTGGTCCAGATATGATCCAGGAAGCAGAAGACCAAATTCGCATCGTTCGTGAGAAATTGAAAATAGCCCAGTCTCGTCAGAAGAGCCAATATGATAGCCATCATAAGGCTATGACTTTTGAAGTCGGCGATAAGGCTTACCTTCGGGTTACTCCTCTTAAGGGAACCCATCGCTTCGGTATCAAAGGCAAATTGGCCCCTCATTACATCGGTCCTTTTCGCATTCTCGCCAAACGAGGCGACGTTGCCTACCAACTGGAACTACCTCCGCACCTTTCCAGAGTTCATGATGTCTTCCACGTTTCTCAACTCAGGCGTTGCTTCTCATATCCTATCCGCGGAGTGGACCACGAAACGCTTGATCTCCAGGACAATCTCACATATCGAGAATACCCCGTTCGTATTCTTGATGAAACCGAGCGCACCACTCGACGTCACAATATCAAGTTTCTCAAGGTTCAATGGTCACATCATTCCGAGAGTGAAGCTACTTGGGAAAGGGAGGATCGTCTTCGACTTGAGTACCCCACCCTCTTTCCACAGGAACCCGAATCTCGGGACGCGATTCTTTTAAGTGGGGGGAGTTGTCACATCCCTAGTTAGCACGTGCATTAGGACTAGCTAGAGTGTGCATCATGTTTACTTATCAAAGAAACTTGAAATGGGAATGACAGAAACCCCAGCACCCCTCTTCTAACAACTAGGGTTTGATAAAATCTTTTCCAATGTACCCAAAATGCCCTTCAAAAATTTTCATCATTTCTGCCTTGGTCCTAAACCTCTGCCAAAAATGGTGCACAATTTTCTAGGACCTCTAAGGTCTTTGGATTAAATCATATGGTATTTGTATTTGGGCATTTAAATGCTATAAAACATTTTAAATGCTCAAATAATCATAAACTATAATGTTTCATACTGTTCATATTATATACAATGGGCATGACTAGTTTTATGAGTTATAAAAATGTTCTGGCATTTTTATTAATTAAACAAAGTTGCAAAAGAAATGAAACAGAAAAGAAATAGGAAAAAAAGAAAGAGAGGGTGAACTTACCTTGAGCCCAGCACTGTTGCAGGCCGGCCCAGCCCACCCAGCGCCGCTCCTGTCGCCTTCCACCTCGCGCCAGTAGGCAGCGCGTGTGGCCACCTCGCGCCAGTAGGCAGCGCGCGTGGCCACCGCGCGCCGGCACGCGCCCGGCCACCTCCAGCCTGCCTGCCTGCGTCCCTGACGTCCTGGACGTCTCCATGCGTCGCCACGCAGCTGCCCCGACCCCTCTCTCACTCCCCCTCGTCCTCATCTCCTTCCCCTGGCTCTCTCCCTCTCACCACCGAGGCCACCCGTCGCCGCCGTTCCCCGTTGCCGCACCTAGAGCCTCCCCCTCGTCCGGTGACCGTGTCCAGAAGGATCACCGCGACGCCCTCTTCCTCCTCGCTGAGGCACGGATCGCCGGAAGCCCTGCATCGCCTTCACGCCGCCGTCCCCAACCTCGGATCGCCGGAGCTCCTCGCCGTCGATTAAGAAGCTGCAGAGCATCCCCGACCTCTCCTTCGAGCTCGCTAGCACCGTTGTGACCCTCTACACCGAATCCCTCCCTCCTCCGCTTCGTTTGCGCCGCGTAGTTGCTGCTCCGCTGATCACCGAAACCCGCCGCCGCCGTTCTTGCCGCCGGTGATGCTCCAGTGACCATTTGGTCCCGGACGTATGCCTAACTTGCTCGCCGCAGCACGTAGATGGATTAGGTGCCTCGCACGCATCGCCTAGGCCACCGCAGCCGCGTTTCCACACACGCCCGAACGCCGGCCGCCGCTGCCGAGCTCGTAGCCGTCGCCTTCGGCCACCACAGGCCCGGCGGCCACCACCATTCGACGCGCATCGGCGAGGGCACTCCAACGCGCCCAACCGCAGCTTGAACCGCGCCCTGTAGGCGATTTCCGAAGCTCGCCGCCGCGTTTGGCCTCGCCGGCGTCACTTCGCCGGCGAGTTTGACTTGTTTGACGAAGGGGTTGACCACCCCTGGGTCACTGACGTGTGGGCCACCCCTCCCCTAATTAGCTAGCTTAATTAAGTAAATGTTAATTAAATTAGTTAGTTAGGTTAGTCACTGACCTGTGGGCCCAGACCCCACTGACAGCTAGTTAATTCCTAGCTTAACACTAATTAACTTTGTTAATTAGCTATGACACTGACATGCCGGGCCCACATGTCATGTTTGACCTGGACCAGCTCCTGTTGACCTGCTGACGTCAGCATGAGGTCATGCTGACGAAGTAAAGAGTTTCTGGAATTTAGAATAAATCTTAAATGATTTATGAATTTCAGAAAATACTCAAAACTTCTAAAAATCATATAAAGTCAACCGTAGCTCAGATGGAAATAATTTATATATGAAAAATGATCAGAAAAATCCAATCTTTCAATGGCACTGGTTTCATGCATGTTTGAGCAAGTTAACCTTGTTGTATACATTAAAACATGTTAATGCACTTAATTAAATAATAGTTTGAATTCCAATTTGAACCTTTGATTCAAATAGGCTCAAACCCTTCTGGTTATAGTTGCATTAGCCCAAAACACATGCATTTTGCCATATCATAAGCATGAATCATATTGTTGCATTTGTTTGTTTAATGATTGTATCACCGGTATTCTCCGTGTTAGGTCCTGCTCCCGAGGATACTTCTGCGTATCCAGCTGAAGAGCAGTACCCGACAACCACTCTGTCAGGCAAGCAATCATTGATCATGCTGATATAAACCCATCTTCTCGCTCCTGCTCTCTTTTACTGCATTAAGGCAACAACGTGTGAACTGCTACTTGCTGCGGTAGTTGAACCCTATTCCCTTGCATGACCTTTCATTGCCACAGTAAATAGTTGAAACCCACTAGCATGTGTAGGAGTTGATTGAGCCATGTGATGTGTGATCCACCATGCTATTTGTTTATTTTGCCTGCTATGCTTAGAGTTGTGTCAGGTCTGGTTCATCTGGGTGATGAATCAGAGTGAAATGATCATATCGATAAAGAGAAGGAAATGTGGAATATGCTTGGTAAAGGTATCGATGAAAGGCCATGTAGGAGTACATGGTGGGTTGTTTCATTTGAATCGTCCATAGGACCCGAGATTTGTATGTGTGGTTCAAGTTTCAGCTACTACCACACATTGGGATCCTTAATTGACCCTCTCGGCTTATTAATTACCTTGATCTCTGTCCAGGAGTTGCAACTAGTTTCTGGTGTTTATAGCTTACTGGAGGTCGTGCACAACGCTGACCCTCGGGGTGGGTTGTGATGCGACAGGTACGTGGCATAGTGTACCGGTTGCCCGTTTGGTGACTCGGGAACCATGTACACATCATTTGGGGCCGTGAGCGACACCCCGGCCGGATCTCCCCACGGATGGAACCCAAATAGGCGATAAACCTGGACGAGAGACTTGAGTAGTTAGTCAGGTCGTGGCCGACACCCTCGCTGGGCTTCCGCTTGAAGGTTGCCGAGTACATGTCAAGTAAACGGCGATAAGTGGTGGAAGCGTGTGTGAAGAGGTACACCCCTGCAGGGTTATCAATCTATTCGAATAGCCGTTGTTCGCGGTACGGACTACTTGGTTACTCTTCATACACAAGTTGATGGATACTACTAAAAGCCTCAAGATAAGTGTGAGTGCCGTGGATGGCCCTTCCGTAGGATGACGGAAGAGGATCCTCGGTAGTGTATTGTTGTGGTGAGTAGAGGACTAGTGTTCGTAGTAACATCTTGCAATCCGTTGAGAGTTGTAGTATAGGTCCTTCTTCGTTCTTGTGTCTGTCCCTTAGGGGAAATGTCACGCGTTGTTCCTTTAAGTCCATGTAGCTTGATACGACTTGGGTTCATACGTTGATGACCGACACGGTCGTTGTTGGGTCATGGATGCCTGTCTCTGTAATTTAGTGCCACTTTTGGTTTATAACTAGCCATGTCGGCCCGGGTTCTCTGTCATATGGATGCTAGTGACACTGTCATATACGTGTGCCAAAATGCGCAAACGGTCCCGGGCCAGGGAAGGTGGCACCCGTGGGGTTACCGTGCGTGAGGCCGCAAAGTGATATGACGTGTTACAGCTAGATCGGTGTGACTTAGGATCGGGGTCCTGACAGGCCCCGAGGCCGATTCAATCGAATACGGGTACCGGGTCCCCTTCGGCGGCATCCACGTCTTCATCGGGAAGATCGACGAACTGGGCCCTGAGGCGAACACCTTCTCCAACATCATTGAGTCGGCTCAGCGTGCGAGACCTGCCCGGATTCGGCCCGCCGTGAAGCACGTCTTCGTTGGAGCAGTACAAGAAGTGCAAGCCGAGGACGGATCGGACTCTGGCGGCGAGTCTGTTGTTTATTCCGGCGATGAATCTTCGTCCGGAGAGACCGAATCTTTGTATCTGCTGCAGGATGGCCGGTCTGAGGGTTGTTCCGATGGTGACAGTATTCCGGACCCTGTACATCAGTAGTAGTCACTAGTTAGTGTTTGAATGTTGTATATATCGTTGTTTCGAACTGTTTATTGTCTCGAACTACTGGTGGGCTAAATGAGGGCATCACCATTCTCGAGTGTTCAGAGTGTATCTCCTTTTTTAAGTTATATGATTTGAGCTCAGTGTCTTTGCGATGATGTACCCTTGTTTCGGCCAGTGTGGTGTCGTTAAATATGGGCCGAGTAGTAACGCAATGCAAAACAGGTCAATTTTGACTCTCAGGCCGGGCTCTCAAAAGATCCTAAAAAAGGCTAGGCTCTCCAAAAAAGAAAGAATAAGGACTCTTAGGCCGGCATGTGGGCGCCACCGGTGTTTCCGTGCGCTTGCGCGCCGAGAGCATATTGGCGCGTGTTCGAAATTCAAGCTACCTTTTCATCCCCAATCTCCCGCCCCTCCCCCACCTCTGGAATCTTGATTCCTACTCCAGTTCCCCCAAATCCCCCACCTCTACTCCCTGTACTCAAGCTCACTATCATGTCACCGGTCAACGTGGATCTCCGAGCCGAAGATCCTGAGGTTCGTCCTGCCTTCGGTCGCTGCGTGCTGTCACACAACAGTGGCATGGCGGCGCTTGATGACCAGTTTGTCGGCAAAGTGCTGATGGTAACCATCAACGGCGACTGGCCTCCCGTCTCGCCGGACGACCTTGTCAAAGCTCTTTGCGTTGCGCACGGCATCCAAATAAGTGACTTGCTCGTCGAAGTCTGTCCGCCACCGGCTGATTTCTTCGTCAGGTTCCGGACAACTTTCGACTGCAGTCGTGTGTTTGAATCTTCTCGGCATTTGTTCTGCGATGGCTGTGGGGACCCCGACTTAGAAGTCGAGATCACCGAATGCACGTGTACAGTGATCCCAGAGATCAATGCTCACTGAACACACAGAAGCTGATTAACAAGAGTCTTACATCCATACATATCGTCTTACACAAATTATGGCCATTATGGCCAAGTCTTACATAGATAAAGCCTCACGGGCTGAAACTCAAATAGCGGAAGTCTTCGATAGTAGGTAGAACCCATGCCATCTGCCGTAACCCTACAGGCATTCTGACTGGGATAGTGTCCTAGTTCGCATGTTCGTCTCCAAAGTACTCTTCCTCAAATTCCTGTTCCTCCATGCCTGGCCAATTAAATAACCAGTGGCAAGCCAAAGAGTACTTTGAATGTACTCGCAAGCAACCCATGATGTGGTTCAAAGTAACAATGCAATTGAACAATAAGCAATCTAGCAAGGGCTAGAATAAATATTCTACCATCAAGTTTATGCATCAATAAACTCGCGTAACCTCGAAGACAGGTTACCGATATCAACATGAATATGATTCAACTCATCGAGTCAAGTCACCACCTTGACTCATCACACACATACTATCACCGATGAAGTAAAATTCTGGACATAGTTTAAGTAGCACCACCCAACTGTCCATGACCGTGGACACGGCTATTCGAATAGTTTGACACTCTGCAGAGGTTGCGCACTTTACCCACAAGATCCGGGAAGCTTTCGTGTCATCCACGATAGCGCAGTACCTCAAGTACTCGGGGGAAGCACCCGGTCATTACCTTTCCTTAGACGACAGTAACATAGAGTCCACTCGTTGGTACACGGCCCTCGAGTACAACAATAGATTACGGGACTTGCCCTAATTTCAATGTCACGCATATCCGAAGGGACCAACGGTGTGTCTGGTGCCCTGTGAAAACAGTCATGGTCGTCTATCCAAGCACGACCCCATCCCGGGAAAGACCTCAAGTCTTCCCGTCACTAGTAATGCGGGCACCATGCTAGTATCGACCCAAGTAATCAATAAAGCCCCGTCCCATAAGGGGTAGTGTGGCTGCACATGTTTGGTTGGGACGGTAGTCACACATAAATCTAATCCATTATTTCACCCATGCACAAGATTTACCGGCACATCACTTCTTCCTCAAGTGATGACCTAACTCAACATCACCCTCGGGCATTAGGGGCACCCGATGGGTCCATGCAAAGATTTTAACCACGAAGGTTCAAATCACACATGCATCAATAAGCATCAATATTAACTATTAGCATGTCATCTAGCACTTAGCAAGATCAAGAGCAAGCATGCATCATGTGGTGGTTTCAACTAGGTCACCACCGTAACCCTATCATCATGCATCGGAAACAAACGGGTTCCGAGGAACAAGTGTATCATGGTCAAAGGGCTGCTTGCCTGGATTGGCTTGGTCTTCAAAGTCTTCAAATCCCTCTCCTTCTCCTTCTTCAGCAACTTCGTCAAATACGGTATCTATACGTCGCACAATAACCACGGAAAAATAAGACCACAAATAAAACAGAAAAATCATAGTGCTCAGAAAAATGTCAACTCATTTTTGTAAAATACTAGAGGGATTTCTAAGATGGGGAAAAATCTTAGTTGGAGTTTTGGAGTAACAGAATGGAATCTAATGATTTTAGAACAGGAGTTTTATTCCTCAAATTTGAATTTAAATTTGAACAGAACAGAAAAGTTTCATGGATGTGTTTGAAAGTGACACCATTAAATAGGTTGGAATATTACAAGAATTTAGGAGTTGGAATTATTTCATTTGGATCAATATTCATTTCTGTAAAAATGTTTGAAATATTTATAGAAAGAATAAAAAGAAATGCCCCTGTGCTATTGGGCCAGAGGGCCACAGTGCACGGCCCAGGGCAAACCAGCCCAGCCGCACGATGAAGGAAATATGCCCTAGAGGCAATAATAAAGTTGTTATTTATATTTCCTTATATCATGATAAATGTTTATTATTCATGCTAGAATTGTATTAACCGGAAACTTAGTACATGTTTGATTACATAGACAAAACAGAGTGTCCCTATTATGCCTCTACTAGACTAGCTCATTGATCAAAGATGGTTATGTTTCCTAACCATAGACATGAGTTGTCATTTGATCAACGGGATCACATCATTAGGAGAATGATGTGATGGACAAGACCCATCCGTTAGCATAGCACTATGATCGTTTAGTTTTACTGCTATTGCTTTCTTCATGACTTATACATGTTCCTATGACTATGAGATTATGCAACTCCCGAATACCGTAGGAACACCTTGTGTGCTAACAAACGTCACAATGTAACTGGGTGATCATAAAGATGCTCTACAGGTGTCTCCGAAAGTATTCGTGGTGTTGGCATAGATCAAGATTAGGATTTGTCACTCCGAGTGTCGGAGAGGTATCTCTGGGCCCTCTCGGTAACACACATCATAATAAGCCTTGCAAGCAAAAGACTAATGAGTTAGTCACGAGATGATGTGTTACGGAACGATTAAAGAGACTTGCTGGTAACGAGATTGAACTAGGTATAGAGATACCGACGATCGAATCTCGGGCAAGTAACATACCGATGACAAAAGGAACAACGTATGTTGTTGTGCGGTTTGACCGATAAAGATCTTCGTAGAATATGTAGGAGCCAATATGAGCATCCAGGTTCCGCTATTGGTTATTGACCGGAGATGAGTCTCGGTCATGTCTACATAGTTCTCGAACCCGTAGGGTCCGCACGCTTAACGTTTGATGACGATCGGTATTATGAGTTTATGAGTTTTGATGTACCGAAGGTAGTTCGGAGTCCCGGATGAGATCACGGACATGACGAGGAGTCTCGGAATGTCCGAGACATAAAGATTGATATATTGGACGACTATATTCGGACACCGGAAGTGTTCCGGAAAAGTTTCGGATTTAACGGGATTGCCGGAGGGGGTTACCGGAACCCCCTACGAGGGGGGATGGTCCATAGTGGGCCTTAAGGGAAAGAGAGAGGCAGCCCATAGGGCTGGCCGGCGCCCCACCTAGGGTTCCTAGTTGGACTAGGATTGGGGGGCGCCACCTCTCCTTTTTCCTTTCCCTCTCTTCCTTCTTTTGGTGATTCCTACTAGGAATATGAAAGTGCAACTAATCCCCGGGTGGTTTTGGTAATTAATAACAACATATATATCATTGAACTAATATTCTCTTGAGAATCATTTCAGAAAAGTTCGATGATATGGGTATGGAAATGTCTGAAGAAGTGGACCCCTCAAAATGCTAAGACAAGCATTGGCAAAAGCTCAAGACTCCATTTTTGGTTTAGTGATCAAAGATCACATTGAGTCCATAGGAAAAGCCAATACTATTAAAAGGGGATGAGGTTGTGTTAATGTTCTTGTTGCTCAAGTGCTTGGTGATCTAGCTCCCTCAACTATCAGCACTCTTCACTTTACAACACACTCATAAGTAATCTCGGACAAACCGATTCTGCAAACTCAGTCCCACCGAGATGAACCACTTCAGTTCTTTCCCTAAACCCTAACTTTTCGGTCCATCCGATTCTGAGTCTCGGTCTCACCGAAAATCTTCTGCCAACCTTCTGTAACCAAATGACAGCATTTCGGAATATCCGAGTTGTTGTTTTCGGTCACACCGAGATGGCAAACCCTAACCTTTGACTCACTTCGGACAAACCGAGATGGTATTTTCGGTCCCACCGAAAATCCCAACGTTCACTATATTTGAACTTTCGGTCTGACCGAGTTTTCACTTCGGTCTCACCGAGATTGGTCAAATGTGTGTGTAACGGTTGGATTTTGTGTGGAGGCTATATATACCCCTCCACCCCCTCCTCATTCGTGAGGAGAGCCATCAGAAAGTACCACCACTTCTACCATACACTTTCTGAGAAGTGAACCACCTACCCTTGTGTTGAGATCAAGCCATTCCATTCCTACCATATGAAACTTGATCTCTAGCCTTCCCAAGTTGCTTTCCACTCAAACCTTTCTTCCACCACAGCCATATCAGTGAAGAGAGTTGAGTGTTGGGAAGATTATCACTTGAAGCACAAGAGCAAGGAGTTCATCATCATCAACACCGTCTATTACCTTTTGGGGGGTGGTGCCTCCTAGATTGGTTAGGTGTCGCTTGGGAGCCTCCGTCTTTGAGATGTGGAGTTGAACCAAGAAGTTTGTAAGGGCAAGGAGATCGCCTACTTCGTGAAGATCTACCCCGAGTAAGGCTAGTCCTCCGTGGGCGTAGGCCATGATGGAATAGACAAGGTTGCTTCTTCGTGGACCCTTCGTGGGTGGAGCCCTCCGTGGACTCGCGCAGCCGTTACCCTCCGTGGGTTGAAGTCTCCATCAACGTGGATGTACGATAGCACCACCTATCGGAACCACGACAAAAATCTTCGTGTCACCAAACTGCGTTTGATCTTCTCCACCTCTCTTTTACATGTGCAATTTACTTTCCGCTGCTATTACTCTAGAATTGCATGTGTAGGGTGATACTTGAATTGATCTTAATTGTGAAACTGCCAAAAACATTGCATGATCAAAAGGCAGATTTTTTATATTGTCAAGTAGTCTAATCACCCCCCCCTCTAGACATACTTTCGATCCTACAGTTGGTCACATGGCGATGTGAACTATGGGTGTTATTCACATAACGATGTGAACTATCGGTATTAAATCACATGGCGATGTGAGCTAGATTATTGACTCTAGTGCAAGTGGGAGACTGAAGGAAATATGCCCTAGAGGCAATAATAAAGATGTTATTTGTATTTCCTTATATCATGATAAATGTCTTTTATTCATGCTAGAATTGTATTAACCGGAAACTTAGTACATGTGTGGATACATAGACAAAACAGTATGTCCCTAGTATGCCTCTACTAGACTAGCTCATTGATCAAAGATGGTTATGTTTCCTAACCATAGACATGAGTTGTCATTTGATCAACAGGATCACATCATTAGGAGAATGATGTGATGGACAAGACCCATCCGTTAGCATAGCACTATGATCGTTTAGTTTTACTGCTATTGCTTTCTTCATGACTTATACATGTTCCTATGACTATGAGATTATGCAACTCCCGAATACCGTAGGAACACCTTGTGTGCTATCAAACGTCACAACGTAACTGGGTGATCATAAAGATGCTCTACAGGTGTCTCTGAAAGTATTCGTGGTGTTGGCATAGATCAAGATTAGGATTTGTCACTCCGAGTGTCGGAGAGGTATCTCTGGGCCCTCTCGGTAACACACATCACAATAAGCCTTGCAAGCAAAAGACTAATGAGTTAGTCACGAGATGATGTGTTACAGAACGAGTAAAGAGACTTGCCGGTAACGAGATTGAACTAGGTATGGAGATACCGACGATCGAATCTCGGACAAGTAACATACCGATGACAAAAGGAACAACGTATGTTGTTATGCGGTTTTGACCGATAAAAGATCTTCGTAGAATATGTAGGAGCCAATATGAACATCCAGGTTCCGCTATTGGTTATTGACCGGAGATGAGTCTCGGTCATGTCTACATAGTTCTCGAACCCGTAGGGTCCGCACGCTTAACGTTTGATGACGGTCGGTATTATGAGTTTATGAGTTTTGATGTACCGAAGGTAGTTCGGAGTCCCGGATGAGATCACGGACATGACGAGGAGTCTCGGAATGTCCGAGACATAAAGATTGATATATTGGACGACTATATTCGGACACCGGAAGTGTTCCGGAAAAGTTTCGGATTTAACGGGATTGCCGGAGGGGGTTACCGGAACCCCCTACGAGGGGGGATGGTCCATAGTGGGCCTTGTGGAAAAGAGAGAGGCAGCCCATAGGGGCTGGCCGGCGCCCCACCTAGGGTTCCTAGTTGGACTAGGATTGGGGGGCGCCACCTCTCCTCCTTTTTCCTTTCCCTCTCTTCCTTCTTTGGTGGTTCCTACTAGGAATAGGATTGCAATCCTATTCCTAGTAGGATTGCACCCCTAGCCGCACCAAACAAGGGCCGGCCGGCCTCCCCCCTTGCTCCTTTATATACGGGGGCAGGGGGGCACCCAAATACACACAAGTTGAATTGTTCCAGCCGTGTGCGGTGCCCCCCTCCACAGAAACACACCTCGGTCATACCGTCGCGGTGCTTAGGCGAAGCCCTGCGCCGGTGAATACATCATATCCGTCACCACGCCGTCGTGCTGACGAAACTCTCCCGTGAAGCTCAACTGGATCAAGAGCTCGTGGGACGTCATCAAGCTGAACATGTGCTGAACGCGGAGGTGCCGTACGTTTGGTGCTTGATCGGTTGAATCGCGAAGAAGTTCGACTACATCAACCGCATCACTTGACGCTTCCGCTTCCGGTCTACGAGGGTACGTAGACACACTCGTCCCTCTCGTTGCTATGCATCTGGTAGATAGATCTTGCGTGATCGTAGGAAAATTTTAAAATACTACGTTCCCCAACAGTGGCATCATGAGCCAGGTCTATGCGTAGATGATATGCACGAGTAGAACACAATGAGTTGTGGGCGATACTAGTCATACTGCTTACCAGCATGTCATACTTTGCTTCGGCGGTATTGTGAGATGAAGCGGCCCGGACCGACATTACGCGTACGCTTACGCGAGACTGGTTTCACCGTTACGAGCACTCGTTGCTTAAAGGTGACTGGTGGGTGTCTGTCTCTCTCACTTTAGCTGAATCAAGTGTGGCTACGCCCGGTCCTTGTGAAGGTTAAAACAGCACATACTTGACGAAACATCGTTGTGGTTTTGTATGCATAGGTAAGAACGGTTCTTGCTAAGCCCGTAGCAGCCACGTAAAACTTGCAACAACAAAGTAGAGGACGTCTAACTTGTTTTTGCAGGGCATGTTGTGATGTGATATGGTCAAGACATGATGAGTTATACAGTTTTTGTATGAGATGATCATGTTTTGTAATGTTATCGGCAACTGGCAGGAGCCATATGGTTGTCGCTTTATTGTATGAAATGCAATCGCCATGTAATTGCTTTACTTTATCACTAAGCGGTAGCGATAGTCGTAGAAGCAATAGTTGGCGAGACGACAACGATGCTACGATGGAGATCAAGCTGTCGCGCCGGTGACGAAGGTGATCATGACGGTGCTTTGGAGATGGAGATCAAAAGCACAATATGATGTTGGCCATATCAGGTCACATATTTTGATTGCATGTGATGTTTATCTTATTATGCTTCTTATTTTGCTTAGAACGACGGTAGCATTATAAGATGATCCCTTATTAAATTTCAAGGTATAAGTGTTCTCCCTGAGTATGCACCGTTGCGAAAGTTCGTCGTGCCGAGACACCACGTGATGATCGGGTGTGATAAGCTCTACGTTCAAATACAACGGGTGTAAGCCAGTTTTGCACATGCAGAATACTCGGGTTAAACTTGACGAGCCTAGCATATGCAGATATGGCCTCGGAACACTGGAGACCGAAAGTTCGAGCGTGAATCATATAGTAGATATGATCAACATAAGATGTTCACCATTGAAACTACTCCATCTCACGTGATGATCGGACATGGTTTAGTTGATTTGGATCACGTGATCATTTAGATGACCGGAGGGATGTCTATCTAAGTGGGAGTTCTTAAGTAATATGATTAATTGAACTTTAATTTATCATGAACTTAGTCCTGGTAGTATTAGCATATCTATGTTGTAGATCAATAGCTCGCGATGTTGCTCCACGTTTATTTTTTATATGTTCCTAGAGAAAACCAAGTTGAAAGATGTTAGTAGCAATGATGCGGAATTGTTCCATGATCTGAGGATTATCCTCATTGCTGCACAGAAGAATTATGTCCTTGATGCACCGCTAGGTGACAGACCTATTGCAGGAGCAGATGTAGACGTTATGAACGTTTTGACAAAAGCTCGATATGATGACTACTTGATAGTTTAGTGCACCATGCTTTACGGCTTATAACCAGGACTTCAAAAACGTTTTGAAACGCCACGGAGCATATGAGATGTTCCAAGAGTTGAAATTAGTATTTCATACTCATGCCTGTGTCGAGAGGTATAAGACCTCTGACAGTACTTTGCCTACAAGATGGAGGAGAATAGCTCAACCAGTGAGCATGTGCTCAGATTGTCTGGGTAGTACAATTGCTTGAATCAAGTGGGAGTTAATCTTCCAGATAAGATAGTAATTGACAAAGTTCTCTAGACACTATCACCAAGTTAGTAGAACTTCGTGATGAACTATAATATGCAAGGGATGACGAAAGTAATTCCCGAGCTCTTCACGATGCTGAAATCGGCGAAGGTAGAAATCAAGAAAGAGCATCAAGTGTTGAATGTTAACCAGACCACTTGTTTCAAGTAAAGGGAAAAGGGATAGAAGGGGAACTTCAAGAAGAATGACAAGCAAGTTGTCACTCCCGTGAAGAAACCCAAAGCTAAACTCAAGCCTGAAACTAAGTGCTTCTACTGCAAAGGAAATGGTCACTAGATGTGGAACTGCCCTAGATATTTGGCGGATAAGAAGGATGGCAAAGTGAACAAAGGTATATTTGATATACAGATTATTGATGTGTATTTTACTAGTGTTCATAGCAACCCCTCGGTATTTGATATTGGTTCAGTTGCTAAAGAGTAGTAACTCGAAATGGGAGTTGCGTAATGAACAGAAACTAGTTAAAGGATGAAGTGACGATGTGTATTGGAAGTAGTTCCAAGATTGATATGATCATCATCGCACACTCCCTATACTTTCGGGATTAGTGTTGAACCTAAATAAGTGTTATTTGGTGTTTGTGTTGAGCATGAATATGATTTGATCATGTTTATTGCAATACGGTTATTCATGTAAGTTAGAGAATAATTGTTGTTCTGTTTACATGAATAAAACCTTCTATGGTCATACACCCAATGAAAATGGTTTGTTGGATCTCGATCGTGTGATACACATATTCATAATATTGAAGCCAAAAGATGCAAGGTTAATAATGATAGTGCAACTTATTTGTGGCACTGCCGTTTAGGTCATATTGGTGTAAAGCGCATGAAGAAACTCCATAGTGATGGACTTTTGGAATCACTTGATTATGAATCACTTGGTGCTTGCGAACCATGCCTCATGGGCAAGATGACTAAAACTCCGTTCTCCGGAACCGTGGAGCGAGCAACAGAGTTGTTGGAAATCATACATACTGATGTATGCGGACCAATGAGTGTTGAAACTCGCGGCAGGTATCGTTATTTTCTGACCTTCACTGATGATTTGAGCAGATATGGGTATATCTACTTAATGAAGCACAAGCCTGAAACATTTGAAAAGTTCAAAGAATTTCAGAGTGAAGTGGAGAATCATCGTAACAAGAAAATAAGAGTTTCTACGATATGATCGTAGAGGTAAAATATTTGAGTTAGCGAGTTTGGCCTTCAATAAAAACAATGTGAAATAGTTTCACTACTCACGCCACCTGGAACACCACAGTGTAATGGTGTGTCCGAACGTCATAACCGTACTTTATTAGATATGGTGCGATCGCTGATGTCTCTTACCGATCTACCACTATCGCTTTTGGGGTTATGCATTAGAGACATCTACATTCACGTTAAATAGGGCACCATCTAAATCCGTGGAGATGACATCGTATGAACTGTGGTTTGACGAGAAACCTAAGCTGTCATTTCTTTAAGTTTGGGACTGCGATGCTTATGTGAAAAAGTTTCAACATGATAAGCTCGAACCCAAATTGGAGAAGTAAATCTTCATAGGATACCCAAAAGGAAACTGTTGGGTACACCTTCTATCACAAATCCTAAGGCAAGGTCTTTGTTGCTAAGAGTGGATCCTTTCTAGAGAAGGAGTTTCTCTCGAAAGAAGTGAGTGGGAGGAAAGTAGAACTTGATGAGGTAATTGTACCTTCTCCCGAATTGGAAGGTAGTACATCACAGAAACTCGTTCCAGTGATTCCTACACCAATTAGCGAGGAAGCTAATGATGATGATCATGAAACTTCAGATCAAGTTTCCGCTGAACTTCGTAGATCAACCAGAGTTCGTTCCGCACCAGAGTGGTACGGCAACCCAGTTCTGGAAGTCATGTTACTAGACCATGATGAACCTACGAACTATGAGGAAGCGATGATGAGCCCAGATTCCGCAAAATGGCTTGAGACCATGAAATCTGAGATGGGATCCATGTATTAGAACAAAGTATGGACTTTGGTTGACTTGCCCGATGATCGGCAAGCCATCGAAAATAAATGGATCTTCAAGAGGAAGACCGACGCAAACGGTAATGTTACTGTTTACAAAGCTCGACTTGTTGCGAAAGGGTTTCGACAAGTTCAAGGAGTTGACTACGATGAGACTTTCTCACCCGTAGCGATGCTTAAGTCTGTCCGAATCATGTTAGTAATTGCCGCATTTTATGAAATCTGGCAAATGGATAACAAAACTGCTTTCTTTAATGGATTTATTAAAGAAGACTTGTATATGAGGCAACCAGAAGGTTTTGTCAATCCTAAAGGTGCTAACAAAATGTGCAAGCTCCAGCGATCCATCTATGGACTGGTGCAAGCATCTCGGAGTTGGAATATACGCTTTGATAAGTTGATCAAAGCATATAGATTTATACAGACTTGCGGTGAAGCCTGTATTTACAAGAAGTGAGTGGGAGCACTACAACCTTTCTGATAAGTATATGTGAATGACATATTGTCGATCGGAAATGATGTAGAATTTTCTGGAAAGCATAAAGGAGTGTTTGAAAGGAGTTTTTCAAAGAAAGACCTTGGTAAAGCTGCTTACATATTGGGCATCAAGATCTATAGAGATAGATCAAGACGCTTGATAAGACTTTCGATGAGTACATACCTTGATAAGATTTTGAAGTAGTTCAAAATGGATCAGTCAAAGAAGAAGTTCTTGCCTGACTTGTAAGGTGTGAAGTTGAGTAAGACTCAAAGCCAGACCACGGCAGAAAAATATAGAGAGAATGAAAGTCATTCCCTATGCCTCAGCCATAGGTTCTATAAAGTATGTCATGCAGTGTACCAAACATGTTGTGTACCTTGCCATGAGTTTGTCAAGGGGGTACAATAGTGATCTAGGAGTAGATCACTGTACAGCGGTCAAAATTATCCTTAGTAAATGGATGACTAAGGAAATGTTTCTCGATTATGGAGGTGATAAAGAGTTCGTCGTAAAGGGTTACGCCGATGCAAGCTTTGACACTAAATCCAGATGACTCTAAGTATCAATCTGGATGCGTATTGAAAGTGGGAGCAATTAGCTAGAGTAGCTCCATGCAGAGCATTGTATACATAGAAATTTGCGAAATACATACGGATCTGAATGTGACAGACCCGTTGACTAAACTTCTCTCACAAGCAAAACATGATCACACCTTATTACTCTTGGGTATTAATCACATAGCGATGTGAACTAGATTATTGACTCTAGTAAACCCTTTGGGTGTTGGTCACATGGTGATGTGAACTATGGGTGTTATTCACATAACGATGTGAACTATCGGTATTAAATCACATGGCGATGTGAGCTAGATTATTGACTCTAGTGCAAGTGGGAGACTGAAGGAAATATGCCCTAGAGGCAATAATAAAGTTGTTTTTTGTATTTCCTTATATCATGATAAATGTTTATTATTCATGCTAGAATTGTATTAACCGGAAACTTAGTACATGTGTGAATACATAGACAAAACAGAGTGTCCCTAGTATGCCTCTACTAGACTAGCTCATTGATCAAAGATGGTTATGTTTCCTAACCATAGACATGAGTTCTCATTTGATCAACGGGATCACATCATTAGGAGAATGATGTGATGGACAAGACCCATCCGTTAGCATAGCACTATGATCGTTTAGTTTTACTGCTATTGCTTTCTTCATGACTTATACATGTTCCTATGACTATGAGATTATGCAACTCCCGAATACCGTAGGAACACTTTGTGTGCTATCAAACGTCACAACGTAACTGGGTGATCATAAAGATGCTCTACAGGTGTCTCCGAAAGTATTCGTGGTGTTGGCATAGATCAAGATTAGGATTTGTCACTCCGAGTGTCGGAGAGGTATCTCTGGGCCCTCTCGGTAACACACATCATAATAAGCCTTGCAAGCAAAAGACTAATGAGTTAGTCACGAGATGATGTGTTACGGAACGAGTAAAGAGACTTGCCGGTAACGAGATTGAACTAGGTATAGAGATACCGACGATCGAATCTCGGGCAAGTAACATACCGATGACAAAAGGAACAACGTATGTTGTTGTGCGGTTTGACCGATAAAGATCTTCGTAGAATATGTAGGAGCCAATATGAGCATCCAGGTTCCGCTATTGGTTATTGACCGGAGATGAGTCTCGGTCATGTCTACATAGTTCTCGAACCCGTAGGGTCCGCACGCTTAACGTTTGATGACGATCGGTATTATGAGTTTATGAGTTTTGATGTACCGAAGGTAGTTCGGAGTCCCGGATGAGATCACGGACATGACGAGGAGTCTCGGAATGTCCGAGACATAAAGATTGATATATTGGACGACTATATTCAGACACCGGAAGTGTTCCGGAAAAGTTTCGGATTTAACGGGATTGCCGGAGGGGGTTATCGGAACCCCCTACGAGGGGGGATGGTCCATAGTGGGCCTTGTGGAAAAGAGAGAGGCAGCCCATAGGGGCTGGCCGGCGCCCCACCTAGGGTTCCTAGTTGGACTAGGATTGGGGGGCGCCACCTCTCCTCCTTTTTCCTTTCCCTCTCTTCCTTCTTTGGTGGTTCCTACTAGGAATAGGATTGCAATCTTATTCCTAGTAGGATTGCACCCCTAGCCGCACAAAACAAGGGCCGGCCGGCCTCCCCCCTTGCTCCTTTATATACGGGGGCAGGGGGGCACCCAAAGACACACAAGTTGAATTGTTCCAGCCGTGTGCGGTGCCCCCCTCCACAGAAACACACCTCGGTCATACCGTCGCGGTGCTTAGGCGAAGCCCTGCGCCGGTGAATACATCATATCCGTCACCACGCCGTCGTGCTGACAAAACTCTCCCGTGAAGCTCAACTGGATCAAGAGCTCGTGGGACGTCATCAAGCTGAACGTGTGCTGAACGCGGAGGTGCCGTACGTTCGGTGCTTGATCGGTTGAATCGCGAAGAAGTTCGACTACATCAACCGCGTCACTTGACGCTTCCGCTTCCGGTCTACGAGGGTACGTAGACACACTCTTCCCTCTCGTTGCTATGCATCTGGTAGATAGATCTTGCGTGATCGTAGGAACATTTTAAAATACTACGTTCCCCAACACACGGGTGCCTGCGCGCGCACGTCAGGTTTTTAAACCTGACGGGCGGGGCCCGGCGGTCAGTGGCTGAGAGGAGGGGGAGAGAGGGCTGAGGATGACAGGCGGGGCCCGCCTGTCATCTCCAACCTCACGGCCACGGCGACGGCGAGCTCACCGGCGGCGATTCCGGCCACGGCGACGGCAACGGAGGGCAGGGTCGTGTTCATCGTCGAGTGGCGGATGTAGGGGTGGTGGTGCAGCATGCCGGGGAGGTCGGGTTCGCCGGCGGCGAGGTGGGACGGCGGAGGAGCTTCGGGAGGTCGTCGCTCCGGCCGATTCCAACTGCCACAGAGAGGGGAAAGAGTCAGTGGCGCACGGCGGTTCTAGATCGGGCAAAAGGAGGGGCGGAGGAGGCCCGTACTGCGAGATCACCGGCGGCCCGACGCGGCGGAGCTCCGGTCAATCCCGAGCACTGGGACCTTCTGGGGAAGAACTGGTGGTGCTGGGGGATTGAAGGAGGTGTGGTGAGGCTGCTGATGTTGTTGGAGAGGCTCGGGGGGTCCTATTTATAGGGGAACGGCGGAGCTCCGTGGTCCAGTGCGCCGGCGAGCTCCGGCTCGACGCTACAGCGCACGGGAGGTGATGGGAGTGAGTCCACGGCGTTGCTGGACGAGCTCTACGTCCATTTGAGGTGAGAGGAGGAGCGGGGAACCTTACAGGCCGTGCGCGCGTGTGACCCCGAGGAGTGGGTGCTGCGGGCGGCCGGTGCGCGTGCGACGACGGCCACTGGAGGGCGCAGGAGGAGGGGGGACAGCGCCGGGGTGGTCGCGGGCATCGACTAGCGCAAGGGGAGAGCCCGAGGCTGTCGGGGGCTGGCGATTGGCTGGAGCTATAGTGCGGTGGCGCACTGTAGCATGCTCCGGAGCGCCCGAATGGCTGGCATATTCGTGCCCTCGCCGCTCTGGTCATGTCCAACGTGCCCAAGGTTGTCTAGAAGGTCAAGGGAGGAGTAAAGAAATGGCCTGTGGCCTTGGATGCTCTGGAGATGCTGTGAGAGAGAGAGAGGAAGCTGGTGAAGTGGTAAGAAATGGTTGTCCAGCAGGGTAAACTAGGGTTCTTACCCCTCAATCATGGAGCTGGGGTCCTGGAGAAGCTACTGGAGGTAGCTAGTAACTGGTTGAACATGAGGTAGAAAGTTGAGGCCAAGGTAAAATGTGAAAGTGATCAAGAAGAGGGTTTTAGTAAAAAGCCTGAAGGTCTTTGATCAGTGTTTGGTCAAGAAAATGATCTCCACTTGCCATGACACTTAACAGGATTGAATTACATGTGAAAATAGGGTGTTTCACCAAATTTGGGCTCATTTGAAGAAACTAGCCAATGTAACTTTGGTGAACCCTAGAAAACAACAGAAATAGATTCATCTTGTTTGAGTCAAGCTAATCATCTCCCCTTGATGCACCACTTGGTGTAGCATCATCATTTGGGGTTATGAACATGCCCACAAAGTTTGAAGCTCCAGGTAAAAAGTTGGTAATGTAAAGTTGTTCAAATTTGCATTTGAACAGAAAGGGTTTTGGGGTGATCCGATCAAGTTGCTCTATTCCAATTCTTGTGCCATTTGGTCTAGATGCCTTATTAGGCATTTCTAGCATGTGCACCAAGTTTGAGAGCATTTGGACAAGTTTGGCAATGTAAAGTTGCTCAAACTTTAAATATGGACAGAATGGTTATGAAGGGTTTTGATGATGTTTTCCAGCTTCCCAAAGCATGGGACTTGGCAAGATCATCAAGTATGCCATATATGACATGATAGAATTTCCCTGGAATTTTTGGAGAATATTTCCTTTGTAAATATTTCAAAAGCTTGAAATATCCAGAAAGGGTTTTAGAGGGTTTAGCCCATTATTTTGAACATTACCAAGTGTTGAAACTCTTATATATGGACAGTATATGTCCTCTGAGTCTCCCTGAATTTTGGCAAATATTTTTGAAATACTTAAATAATTTTCCCCCATTAAAGACCATTTCTGGCCTTAAGAAAAAGCTTTTAAATAAAATAGGAAAATAACTTTTAAAATTATACTTTTGTGGTTTCTGGGAGTCCTATAACTACTAGGTCTCAAATGTACCTTTTGAAATAATTTTCTCACCCTAAATCAAGTACTTGCAGTGCAAATCTCAATTCAGGGGTTTTGGAAAACTAATTTTTTTAAAATACATTTTGGCCAAATTAATTTTGTAAGAAAATTTTATACTGTTATATAACACTTGGCATGATCATTGGGCAGAAGTTTTGGGTATGGAGATAAATTCTACAAGAGGAATTAGTTGACTTTAATGAGCACAAGAAAAGCATAAGAAGAAAAACTCAACTCCAAATAAAAGCCAAATGATGCCAAAAAAAATTGCTGGTCCAAATTTTCATGCTTCATTGATGCAAATACCATGATACAAAATGCAGGGTGTGACAGACCTACCCTCCTTACAAGAATCTCGTCCCCGAGATTCCTAAACTAGGTCTTAAAAGAGATCGGGAAACTCGGATCTAAGATGGTCTTCACGTTCCCAGGTTGCTTCTGCTTCGCTGTGGTTGCTCCACTGGACCTTGAAGTACTTGATGGTACGGCTTCGCGTCCGTCATTCTGCTTCGTCCAGAATACGAATGGGCTTCTCGCGGTAGGTCAAATCAGGCTGCAGATCAATGGCTTGGTGATCAACATCCTTATAGAGATTGGGCTTGTCTGGAACTTGGAGACATTTTCGGAGTTGTGACACATGGAATACATTGTGTACATCGGATAGCTCAGGTGGTAGTTCCAACTGGTAAGCCACTTCTCGTCGCCGTGCAGTGCTCTCAAAGGGTCCGATGAACCTTGGTGCGAGCTTCCCCTTGACGTGGAAACGCTTGGTTCCCTTCAGAGGAGTTACCCGCGGGTACACATGGTCCCCGACATGGAAACTCATGTTCCGACGGTGAGTGTCAGCATAACTCTTCTGCCTTGACTTGGCTGCCTTCAAACGTTCTCTGACTAGTTGGACTTGCTCTTCTGCTTCGCGGAGAATATCCGGTCCAAAGACTAGTCCTTCTCCAGTCTCTGACCAGTTGAGGGGTGTGCGACATCTGCGTCCGTACAACACCTCAAATGGTGCCATCTGAAGGCTCGACTGGTAACTGTTGTTATAGGAGAACTCGGCAAAAGGGAGACAATCTTCCCACTTGGCTCCATACGCCAGGACACAGGCTTGGAGCATATCTTCGAGAATCTGATTGACTCGTTCTGTCTGACCTCCGGTCTGTGGGTGAAAAGCCGTGTTGAAAGACAACTTGGTTCCCAAGGCTTCTTGGAACTTCTTCCTGAACCTTGAGGTGAACTGGGTTCCTCGATCTGACACAATCTCCTTGGGAACGCCATGAAGACTTACGATTCTGTCGATGTAGAGAGCTGCCAGCTAGTTGCCATCATAAGTGGTCTTGACAGGAATGAAATGGGCCACCTTGGTCAAATGATCGACTATGACCCAGATAGAGTCATGTCCTCTATTCGACCTTGGTAATCCAGTGATGAAGTCCATTCCGACTTTATCCCACTTCCACTAAGGAACTTTGAGTAGTTGAAGCAATCCAGTAGGTCGCTGATATTCAGCCTTGACCCTTTGGCACACATCACACTTAGCAACATAGCTCGCAATCTCTCTTTTCATTCCGTGCCACCAGAATCGTGCCTTCAAGTCTTGATACATCTTGGTTCCTCCGGGGTGGATGGAATACGGAGTGTCGTGGGCTTCTTGCAGAATCAGGTTCTTCAGCTCTGTGTTGTTTGGTACGCAGATACAACCTTTGTACCAAACAACCCCGTGCTCGTCTTTGGAGAATCCTGGGGCTTTTCCTAGCTTCATCTTCTTCTTGTTGCCTTCAATGCTTGCGTGTCCATCTTGTGCCTTCTTGACTTCGTCCATCAGGGTCGGTCTGACTTCCAAATGATCCAGAAATCCAGGGGTGACCAATTCCAAACTGAATTGTTCGAGCTCCTTAAACAAGGCTGGCTGCCTTTCTTGAATAACGGTATTCAAAGAGCAAGCCTTCCTGCTTAAGGCATCGGCCACCATGTTAGCCTTCCCGGGATGATATTGAACACTGAGGTCATAGTCTTTGATGAGTTCCAACAATCTTCGCTGCCTCATGTTCAATTCCTTTTGGGTGAAAATGTACTTCAGACTTTTGTGGTCTGTGTAGATCTCACACCGTTTCCCTAGGAGGTAATGCCGCCATGTCTTCAAGGCATGAACTACTGCCGCTAGCTCAAGATCGTGAGTAGCGTAGTTCTCCTCATGGGGTCGTAGCTGCCTGGAGAGGTATGCTATGACTCGGCCTTCTTGCATCAGAACGCTCCCCAATCCGGTTCGAGAGGCATCACAATATATCACGAACTCCTTGTGAATATCAGGTGTTGCCAGAACTGGGGCGATGGTCAATCTCTTCTTGAGCTCTAGGAAGCTTTCTTCGCATTTTGGCGTCCACTCGAACTTCTTGTCCTTCTTGAGGAGCTGAGTCATTGGCCGTGCAATGCTTGAGAATCCTTCCACGAATTTGCGGTAATAGCCCGCTAGTCCGAGGAAGCTTCTGACTTCCTTGACGGTCGTTGGAGATTGCCATTGGGTCACAGCTTCGATCTTCGCGGGATCAACAGATAATCCTTCCTCGGTAAAGACATGACCTAAGAATCCAACTTTATGCAGCCAGAACTCACACTTGCTGAATTTGGCATACAGTTGGTGCTCTCGAAGCTTGTCTAGGACCATCCTCAGATGCTGCTCGTGCTCTTCCTCCGACTTCGAGAAGACAAGAATGTCGTCGATGAAGACAACAACGAACTTGTCCAAATATTCCATGAAGACTTTATTCATGAGATACATGAAGTAGGCTGGGGCATTGGTTAACCCAAAGGACATGACCGTGCACTCGTACAGGCCATATCTGGTTACGAATGTCGTCTTCGGAATATCTTGGGGTCTGATATTCGGCTGGTAGTACCCAGATCTGAGGTCGATCTTGGAGAACACCTTGGCTCCGCTGAGCTGATCAAACAGATCTTCGATCTTGGGAAGTGGATATTTGTTCTTGATTGTAACTTCATTGAGGGAACGATAGTCAATGCATAAGCGGATGGTACCGTCCCTCTTTGCCACAAACAGAACAGGAGATCCCCAAGGGGAGGCACTTGGGCGGATAAATCCCTTCCTCAGCTGCTCTTCCAGCTGCTTCTTCAACTCGGCTAATTCTTCCGTCCCCATTCTATAAGGCTTCTTATAGATGGGTCCTGCTCTGGGCACGAGTCCGATGATGAACTCAATGTCACGGTCAGGGGGCATTCCTGGTAGTTCATCCGGAAAGACATCAGGATACTCACATACCACCGGTACTTGCTCTAGCCCAACTTCAGACAGACAGTTGACTTGAGCGGCTTGAGCGGAAGAGGAGTTGGAAGAAAACTTGACTTCGACTCCTTGGTCATTGGTCAAAGTGACGGTCCGATTGGCACAGTCTAACAAGCCTTGGTGCTTACTGAGCCAATCCATCCCTAAGATCACATCCAAGCCTTGCGATCTTAGGATGATAAGGTCTGCTAGGAAGTCTACACCGTTAATGGTAATACTGACTCCTTTACAGCCTATCTTGGCTCTCATCTCGGCTCCGGGGGTTTGTACCACCATAGGGTTATTCAGGGGTGTAGGGGTCATGCCACTTTTTAATGCAAATCTTTGAGTGACAAATGAATGCGTTGCTCCAGAATCAAACAAGACAGTTGCAGGTGCTGAGTTGACAAGGAACGTACCCAGCACGACGTCCGGGTCTTCCTGGGCTTCTTCAGCAGTGATGTGATTCACACGCCCCTTCCCATGGTTAGGTGGATTGCAAGGAGCTGGGTTCCTTGGTGGCATCCCGCGGCCTTGTCCCTGGTTCTGCGCATTGGGGCGCGGGGCATCAGGCTTCTTGTTGGGGCACACCCTTGAGATGTGTCCAGGCTGACCACATCCAAAGCAAGTGACTTGGTTTGGATTGATCTTGTTGCCACCACTAGTATTGGGGTTGAAGGCTGGGCTTGGGTTGGCATACTGCTGAGGCTGAGGGTTGGCATGAGGTGCAGGAGCTCTTGGTTGCTGATAGGTTGGCTTGGCCGGGGCTGAGTGCCACGGACGAGGCTTCTGGTTGCTGGAACTTCCGCGCTTGCGAGTGTCTTCCAAAGCACGCCGCTTGTCTTCAAGCATAAGTGCCTTGTTCACCAGGTCAGGGAAGGATGGGCAGTCGCACACGACAAGCGAGTATTGCAGAGTCTGATTGAGGCCTTCCATGAAGCGCTCCCTTTTTGCAGCATCAGTGCTGACATCTTCAGGGGCATACCTTGACAAAACACCGAACTTCTGCATGTACTCCTTGACAGTGCCACTTCCTTGCTTCAGGGCTCGGAACTCACGCTTTTTGATAGCCATGATTCCGGAAGGAATGTGGGCCTTGCGGAATTCTGCCTTCAAGTTAACCCAAGTGATGTCTTGTTCAGCATGCATGACCTTGAATCCATCCCACCAAGCTCTAGCAGTCCCCCCGAGGCAGTGGGCTGCATAAGCCACCTTCTCGCGGTCTTCGGTGCATCCGACTAGTTCCAATATTTCCTCAATGGAGCGGATCCAGTCGTCTGCATCCAGGGGTTCAGTAGTCTCGATGAAAGTTGGCGGTGCATGCTTCTTGAACTCTGCCAACGTGGAACGTCCATTGCCATTCCCCGCCAGCTGGCGGTTGTTGTTGACAGCTTGAGCAATCAGCTGAAGGGCTGCAGTGTTGGCTTGGCGTTCTTCTCGGAAAGCTTGGAGAAGCTGAGCCATGTCCATGTTCGGAGGAGGTGGTGGTGGTGAAGCTTGGTCGTTGGTTTGGTCGTGGCCTGCCTCTGGCTGAGCAGATGCTCCGGCTTCAGGCTGCTGGGTAGAGGTACCAGTACGAGTTACAACAGGCATCCTGTTGGAGCGGTAAAAGGTCTCATGACTTGGAAGAGGGAAAGCAAGATAGATGGGTGCCTAGTAAGGGGGTGGGTGTGACACTAATCAAATCATGCAAGGGCCGAAAGGCCAAAACACATCCATTAAAATCCAAATGGGTGTTGTAATCGTTTACACATTCCCGATGGAAGAATACGACATACATCCAGACACAACAAAAGCAAACTCTAGATGGTTTCATATGAACCATACAAGGACCCGACTGCGCATAGGGGTTACACGACCTATCCTACCGTAGAAGTCACAACTGGCATATCCGAGTAGCGAATAATGCCTAAGTGGTGGAATGCTCGGTCGCGTATTCCGGCTCTTCTGGGTCTTCCTCCTTGTCTTCATCTGTCTGGGCCCCCTTGTCACTTGAGGGTGTGGGGGAGTGGAGGAGTTGGATACGATGGTGCTTTGTCGGAGGTGCAGGGAAAAGCTTGCGATATTCCCTTGCCGTCATCCGGCGTCGCCGAGGTGGTTCTTCATCCTTGGAAGATACATCCTCGGAGGGCCTTCCGCCTCGATATGCGATAGCGGACTGTCCAGAAGGTGCTCCTTCCTTCTTGATCCTATTTGTCTTCTCTTGAGCTCGACGAAGAAGTGCCTTGGTCTTGTGAAGTTCTTCCCGAAGCTTCATTGATTCCGAGGCCAAGTCTTGTGCCAAGCTGTCGGCACATAGACTGAAGTAGGTCTGGAACCGAAGCGAGAGTCCTTCCTTCAGTGGAGGGGCTAGTGTGCTGCTTTGTTCTTCACCTTCCTTCCGGTAAGGTAAGAAGCGAGTTGTCATCTTGGCTGCCATCTCCGGAAGAAGCTCGTGGAGAACGGTTAGTGCCTTGAGTGCAGCAGCCTCGACAGCGAGAGGTAGTGTTGCCATCTGGGGTCCCTCGAAGAACCAACTTCTGGGAGGATCGTTCGCCTTCACGATCACTTCCACATGGTACTCCACCTCAGTGTCGCTAACCCAATGCTCAAGGTAGGTGAGGATGGGCGCTCGGTGGAACTGACACTCCTGGAGGCTATCCTCGAGAAGTAAGGGAAACCCAGTGGTCAGGTGCTCTTTGGGTAATGCGGCCATCTACAAAGGTGGAATAGGAGGGGTTAATAAGCTGATGAAATCTCGGGTTTAGAAAAGAAGAGAGGTTCAGAAGGTTTTGAAAAAGGGTCTCATCTAACTAACGCCCATGCTAACTAAGGCTTCCTACAGTCAGGATGGCTCTGATACCAGCTCTGTGGGGACCCCGACTTAAGTCGAGATCACCGAATGCACGTGTATAGTGATCCCAGAGATCAATGCTCACTGAACACACAGAAGCTGATTAACAAGAGTCTTACATCCATACATATCGTCTTACACAAATTATGGCCATTATGGCCAAGTCTTACATAGATAAAGCCTCACGGGCTGAAACTCAAATAGCGGAAGTCTTCAATAGTAGGTAGAACCCATGCCATCTGCCGTAACCCTACAGGCATTCTGACTGGGATAGCGTCCTAGTTCGCATGTTCGTCTCCAAAGAACTCTTCCTCAAATTCCTGTTCCTCCATGCCTGGCCAATTAAATAACCAGTGGCAAGCCAATGAGTACTTTGAATGTACTCGCAAGCAACCCATGATGTGGTTCAAAGTAACAATGCAATTGAACAATAAGCAATCTAGCAAGGGCTAGAATAAATATTCTACCATCAAGTTTATGCATCAATAAACTCGCGTAACCTCGAAGGCAGGTTACCGATATCAACATGAATATGATTCAACTCATCGAGTCAAGTCACCACCTTGACTCATCACACACATACTATCACCGATGAAGTAAAATTCTGGACATAGTTTAAGTAGCACCACCCAACTGTCCATGACCGTGGACACGGCTATTCGAATAGTTTGACACTCTGCAGAGGTTGTGTCAGGGATATGACTAGCAGGTATAAACCGGCTAGTATAAACCGGCTTTATTAATATTATACTTGTTTGTAATATTTAGTAAAGGCTACGACCCATAAGATCTTAGGGCCCATGTTGTAATGCCCCGGATGTAATACTTTCCCTTTTGGGTATATAATATATCTCCGGCTTCATCTATTTCCATTTCGGGTTCTTTGTCTTTCGGGCTTTCGTCGTTTTGTTGTGTGAGTGTGTGGCATTCATTCATATCATGTAGACATGTGCATTGCATTGCATTTGTGTTGTGGGTTGCTTCCGGTTCCGCGTGTTTCTTCCCGTTGTCCGTTTCGCGTTCCGGAGCTCCCTCACGTGTCCGTGACGTCCCGTAGGCCTACTTTGTTGTTCGGGCGTTTTACGTTACCAGTGTGCCGCGAGGTTGTTGTCTGTGTTGTTGTTTTGTTGTGTGCAACCCGCCTCTCAAATCTCGTCTCGTTTGGACTCCGTTGACTTTTCCATCCGTTGCTCGTGTGGGTCCAAAGTGCCTTCACTTCGTGTCCCGGAAACACCCCTACTGCATTCTCTTATCTCCGTCTAGGCCCTTTAAAACTATCCCCGCGATCGGATCCGTCGGATCGCGATCGGAGGGCTCCTAGCGCCCCTAAATCTCCCCCTAACCCTAAAAACTGCTATATAATAGACCGTAGTCTATTTGTTTTAGCTTCTAGCTTCTTCTCCACCCTCTCCCCCTCCATTTTCGGATCTGGCCATCCCCTCCTTGCCACTTGGCCAGATCCACGAAGGATCCAGCCGCAGCTCGAAGGAGACCGACCAGATCCCGATCGAGGCAGCCACCGAAGTCAATGCATTGATCCATCGCGCGGGGGCTTCGACCGCACCAGGCCGTCGCTGGCTCTGCCTCGCCACCCAGCAGCCGCATCGGCCTGGCTGCGGGACCACTTCCCCTTTGACGCCACCGCATCTCCTTCCTCAGCCCGCAAGGAGCCGAAGCCCAGGCCGGCCT